>LDPL01000003.1:780451-1380451 GCA_001305505.1 Neonectria ditissima
TATTTTTAATTATAATAATATTAAAGCTTTAAACTAATATTAATATAAACTCTTTAATAATTATTTATATTATAATCTTTTAATTCTTTTTAAAGTATAAAATATTAAGGAGAATTAATACTATAAATAATAGTAAAAGTTTATTAATTTTTATTAAATTAAAATAAGTTTAAAAGTTTTTATTTATTATAATAATCTTAAGAATCTTAAATTAAATAATTTAATTTTAATTAGTTATAAGTTTTATTATATTAAAGATTATTTTTTCTTTAATAAGAAATTAATAAGTAATTATTAATAATTTAACTTTTAACTAAATATTTAATTAAATAATTATATTATATATTTTACTATTAATTATTAAAAAGCTAATATAATACTTAGATAGTTTAAATATATATATATATATTATATATATCTTATTATCTCTCTCTTAACCTTCTTAACCTTTTATTAGGATTATAATACTATCCTAAAAGTAGAGCTATTAGGATTCTACTAAGGGTAACTACCTTCCTCTTTAGACTCTACTCAGCGAACGTTCAGCCGGTTCTACGTAATCTCCCTTAGAGTTACTCTTTACATGTTCTAATCTAATATGTTTCACCCGCTTGACAGGCCGGCATTGGCGGTACAGAAACTTGCAAGGTATCAACTCTGGTCGATAGAGACCGCGGAGTATGAACTAATGGGCAAGGTGGTTTACACAACGATGTCATCAGAGTACGTATAGCGGGCAAGCATCACACCAGGCATCACATCTGAAGCAGTTAGTGACAAAGGGTTGAGTTCACGGCGTAAACGAAAGCTAGATATGGCTACAAGAGGAATTTTGTTGATTTCTTGGTACACAGCTCACAAACGTGACTTGATGGAGCTTATGAGAAACCTCCCCGGCCCCTGTTCCTCTTCTCTATACACAGGCCCATTTCTCTCTCTGTCCCCCGATATTACTCAACTCGAACAACTTAGTTCTTCTCCAGCTCAGCAAGAATCTTCTCGCCCTTCGCCTTGGCCGATGCGAAGTCACCGACCATGTAGAAGGCACCCTCGGGAAGGTTGTCACCCTCACCGCTCAGGATGGCCTTGAAAGAGGAGATGGTGGTCTTGAGGTCAACGAGAACACCCTCGATACCAGTGAAGACCTGGGCGACAGTAAAGGGCTGGCTCAGGAAACGCTGGATCTTACGGGCTCGCTCGACGGTAAGCTTGTCAGCCTCGGACAGCTCATCCATACCAAGAATGGCAATGATATCCTGGAGGGACTTGTACTCCTGGAGGATCTGCTGGACGCGAGTGGCGGTATCGTAGTGGTCCTGACCGACGACACGGGGGTCAAGCATACGCGACTTGGAGTCGAGGGGGTCGACAGCGGGGTAGATACCCAACTCGGAGATACCACGGGACAGCACAGTGGTGGCGTCCAGATGGGCGAAGGTAGTGGCGGGCGCGGGATCAGTCAAATCGTCAGCAGGGACGTAGACGGCCTGCACGGAAGTGATGGAACCCTTGGTGGTGGTGGTGATACGCTCCTGCATCATACCCATGTCGACGGCGAGGGTGGGTTGGTAACCGACGGCAGAGGGGATACGGCCAAGAAGAGCAGACACCTCGGAACCGGCCTGGGTGAATCGGAAAATGTTGTCAATGAAGAGCAGCACTAAGAAAGGAGTTAGCTAACAACTTAGTTTGCTCGGGAATCTAAGAACACTAACCATCCTGGCCTTCTTCGTCCCTAAAGTACTCAGCTACGGTCAACTTTGTAAAGCATATTAGCATTGTTTCAGGCATTGCGACAGGAGCTTTGGACCTACACCAGTGAGGGCGACACGGGCACGGGCACCTGGGGGCTCGTTCATCTGACCGAAGACAAGGGCGACCTTGGACTCGCCATCAAGCTGAATGACGGAGGTCTCCTGCATCTCGTGGTACAGATCGTTGCCCTCACGGGTTCGCTCACCGACACCGGTGAAGACGGAGTAACCACCGTGAGCCTTGGCGATGTTGTTGATAAGCTCCTGGATGAAGACAGTCTTGCCGACACCGGCACCGCCGAAGAGACCAATCTTTCCACCACGGGCGTAGGGAGCGAGGAGATCGACGACCTTGATACCAGTGGCGAGAACCTCGGCAGAGGTGGACTGCTCAACGAACTCGGGAGCCTCAGCGTGGATAGGCAGGCGCTTCTTGGAGTTGATGGGGCCACGCTCGTCAATGGGGTCACCAGTGACATTCATGATGCGACCCAGAGTCTCAGGACCAACGGGAATGGTGATGGGAGCGCCGGTATCGACGGCCTTGGCGCCTCGGACGAGACCCTCGGTACCTATTATGGGAATTAGGAAATTGGCGCGAATTTTTCAATTGGAAGCGATGACATACCGTCCATGGCAATGCAGCGGACGACGTTCTCACCCAGATGTTGCTGACAGATGTTAGCTGATGGTGTTCGGCTGATGATTGATGCTACGTACGGCGACCTCGAGCACGAGCTTCTGGCCATCCTTCTCGAGTTCCAGAGAGTTCAGAATGGCAGGGAGCTTGGCGGTGTCAAACTTGACTGCAAGGTGGTCAGTACGGCGATTATTCGGGTTCGGCAGGCTCGCTGTGAGGCTGTCGCAAATGTTGACTAACCATCGACGACGGCACCGATGACCTATGAGGCGGATGGGTTAGCATTTGATTCCCTGATTGTTTGGGGAGCCGGGCGACCGGAGGCCCTCGGACGTAATTGAGGGCGGGAGCGTGCTCACCTGGTGAATTCGTCCGGCACCGACACCAGCAGCGCCAGCGGTCGACGCCCATCGGCTGGTGATGGGGAGTCGGAGAGAAGCAGGTCGGATGGCACGGGGGGCGGCCGCGAACGACGGGCGAGCCGCGCGGGCGAAGGAGGAAATGCCGCTGCCGAGGGAAAACAAGCCGAGTCAGCTCAATTGGGCCTCAATTGGGGCGGGAGGATGGCAAAAACATCGGGAGAGGGCACTGCGGGAGTGAAACTCACCTCTTGAACATCTTGACAGATGACAAAGAGCGATCAGAGATGGGAGTGGAGAGAGGTTGGTGAAGCTGAGGGAGAACTTTTACGGAGTGAGCAGTTTTGCTCGGGAGAACGACTTCATCGGTTAGAGCTTTCGCACCGGGGTCACGTGGAGCGCTAGCCTGAAATTACAGGCAGTTCCACAGTGGGAGCTGCGATGCCGGCAATTTACCGGGTCGACGCGGCGGGATTATTCGCGACGCAAAGACTAGCGGTTGCCAGGAGGGAGCCAAGCGGGTGAAAGAAAGCCCCGCACACTAAAAAGAAGCTATTAGAATATATAGAGCTAATATAGCTATCTTACTAATATATTATTATTAATAATAGGGAGAAATAACTAATAAGATTACTAGAAATAAGTAGAATTAAAAAAGCTAGAACAAAATAAAATAAAAATAGATTCTAAGTAAATATAAATATTATAAATAAACTTTAGAGTTAATAAAGCTAAAAGTAAAAAAATTAATATATAATATAGTATTAATTATATATTATATTTCTTTATAAAAAAATAATTCTTTTTATATACTTATAGTTTTCTTAAAATTAAAATTACTAAATCTAAAAAATTAGATATTATAATACTATTATATTATTAGTATTTATAAAGATATTTTACTATATATTCTTTAGGCCTAAGTATAAGATAGCCTCTTTTTAGTGTACAGCACTTGCTAGGCTAGCCAGGCGGGCCTGGTATACAGGGACACAGTGTTCAGTTGCACAGTGTTTATTTCTTCTCTCAAACTCTTCCGCTCCTTTCCGAGTAATCAGTTGTGCAGTTGGCCTTTTGGACCATGCAGAATATGAAAGAGAAGTCAATTGATAGAGTTTCTGCGCCGACTGAGTTTTCTGGATTCCCATCTCGTCACTATCCTCGGAACACGTTGGCTACAACCATCAACGACCCCAGAGTCAGTATCTCCAACTTCCGTCACTGGCATCACTGACCCTCTCTCATGCATGCCTCAGATTCCCTCGTTCCATTGGCCCATCTGCTACGCTTACCCCACCTCCCCGTTTTCCCGCCCACTGGCAGCCAACCAACGAGGGCAATTGCGGAAGCCCCCTCTCCATGGACCAAGGGCCCAGTCTTTTCCTCTCTGTCCCGGATGGCATTTGCCAATTGTTGTCTTTTATTTCCCTCACCCCGACACCCGTTTGCTCTCTCCCGATCCTCTCTGCCTTGGTCTGGCTTCCCCATGTCCGGCTGCCCCGGCTCAGCTTTCCCGCCATCCTGCCTCTTGTTTCCTGTCCGCCGCGACGACCGATAACCTAGTATATTCATTGAAAACATGTGTATTTTATCAACTACTTCAGTTGAAGCACCATTCCAGACGCCCCTAATCGCGGCCTACGTTTTAAAACTCCCCACCACATTGTATGCACTTCCGTTGCTATCCCGAAACCCCGAGCCGACAAATCCGAGGTGCTGACTTAACGCACGCACGGATCTCAACGAGTTCTGAATAGCCTTGGCTTCAGAATAAACCAGAACAGCTCTACCTTGATGGCTTAAGCCCCTTGGCCAACTTAAGGAGAGACTGTGTATTGTCAGGCGTCTCGATAGAGTACATACCTATCGATAGCTTAACATATAGAAGTGAAACTCGTCGTCATTGATCCTACGCTTGTTCGCAGCGTATTGCACCAATCCACCACTCTAATCAAGTCTCCTCCTGCTACAACCGAACGTACTTAGCCATCCTCTTCATACTTCGTCGGACCCGCAATCTAACCATTTTCTGTCTTTTCTAATACCTTTGACATTTTTAAGAAAGCGTCGACTCGAGCGCCAGAATCTATAGAGTGAGTTGTTCGTTAGTTTACTGACAATAAACACCGAGGAAAGACCACCAGATCTTGGGAGTAACTCACGATGGCTGTTCGGCACGGAATGTATAGGTGAGTCCAGTTCTTCCGCCCATTCCACTCCATTGGGGTCGTGAAGTACCGTGTGCTTTCGTCAACCCGGTTGAAACCGCCCACTTCCTTCGAGTCGCTGTTCAGCACAACCCGATATGTCCCGGGTACGTCAATGCCAATGCGATAATCGCTGAAGCTCTCGTTGGGGTTGAAGTTGAAAACGAAGACGACACCAGCTCGCTCAAAGACAATCACCTTGTCGCCCTCGTGCTTCAGTGAGATGTAGGCTTGGGGAGCTGCCAACCACCCGTATTTGGCCTCGGTTTGGTTCATCAATTGGTCAAAGTGGTTGAGGAATTGGTAACGCAGGAGAGGGTCATCTGACAGGTTCAGTTGACGCCGGGCGTACCAGAACGAGTTGTTGTTTCCTGCTCGGGGAAAGTCAAGCCACTCAGGGTGCCCAAACTCGTTACCCTCGAAAGTGAGGTAGCCCTCGCCACCCAAACCATGTGTCAAAAGTCGGATCATCTTGTGGAGAGCCATACCCCGATCAATAACAGCGGTCAAGGGCGAAAGAGTCGACATGTTTGTGTACATCTCGGCGTCGCAAAGATGCATCATCAACGTCTTGTCTCCAACGAGCCTGTGGTCATGTCAGTTGATACCCAAGCAACAAGAGATGTGTTGGCTAGGAGACTTACGCTTGGTCGTGACTTTCGCAGTAAGCAATTGTCTTCTCTCCGTGGCGTCGGTTCGTAAGGGTGTGGCAGATGTTGGCGATGTCCCAGTCCTCATCCTTGACCTCCTTCAAGATCTTGATCCACATGTCGGGGATGGCCATGGCAAGGCGGTAGTCGAATCCCACACCTCCGAGTGACAAAGGCAAGCAGAGAGCAGGCATTCCCGACACATCTTCGGCAATGGTGATGCATTCAGGGTAAAGAGTGTGCAACAACTCGTTCGCGAGCATCATGTACACGACAGCCTCCTCGTCCACATCGCCGCCGAAGTATTCGTGATAGCCACCAGAAAAGCCGCTATTCAAGTTAGCATAAACTGCATTAGATATACAGAACATTGATGACTTACGTTCCCATACCATGGTGGGTGTAAAGCATGCTGGTGACACCGTCAAAACGGAAGCCATCGAATTGGTACTCATCCATCCAGAAGCGCAAGTTGCTCAAGAGGAACCGCATGACCTCATGGTGGCCATAGTTGAAGAGTCTGCTATCCCACTGATCGTGGATACCCCTGCCACCACTGTGGAAGTACTGGTGATCAGTGCCATCAAACTCGTTGAGACCATCCAGCACGTTCTTGGAGGCGTGGCTGTGGACTACGTCGAGGAGTACGACAATACCCATGCTATGCGCAGTGTCAATGAGCTCCTTGAGGTCCTCCGGAGGTCCGTATCTGCTGCTGGCAGCAAAGAAGTTGTTGATTTGGTAGCCGAAACTGGCATAGTAGGCGTGCTCCATCACCGCCATTAGCTGGATCACATTGTAGCCGAGCTTGTGAATTCTGGGCAGCATGTTTTTGGTGAACTCCTTGTACGTGGCAACGCGTTGCTCGGGCGAAGAGATGCCGACATGGGCCTCGTACACACGTGCGCTTGCGGGCTTCTGAGGGCGCGCATGTTTGAATTGGTACCTCTCCGAAGCAGGAGGATTCCAGAAACGAGCGTCGTATGCCGGCGAGACAGATAGGTCTTGGGTAACGTACTTGATCCAAGCCGGCAAGCGGTCGACATGCTCGCCATTGGGTAGGTCGAGGGAGATCTTGAAGCCAAGAGTTAGGGATTGAACTAGATCATCAATTGAGCAATAGCAAAACGAACCTTGAGCTTGGAGTTATGGGGAATGGCAGTCTGTCCATTGTTGGCAGGGATGGTGATTTCAAACACGCCATAGTCGTTCTTCTTCATGGTGTGAGCACCACGGTTCCAGCCATCTGGGGCCTATGTAAGCTTGGAAATAGTTAGGGAAAAATGCTGGACTTACTGAAATCGCCAATGAGGTAGGCAGCAACGGCATTGGGTGCCCATTCGCGGTAGATGATGTTGTTGTTCTTGTCGGTGTTGAGACCGAACTTCTCGGTACCCTGCACAATGACGTCTCAGCAAACTGCTACCCTAAGCTGGGAGAGCTGCGTGACAGGGGAATCTTACTCTGCTGAATTCTTCAAGACTACCCTCGGTATCGGTAATGGTCTTGACCCATTCCTGGGCCTTTGAGTACCGCCTCTTCAGTGTGTCTTTGAACGGGGACAGCCAAGGGTCGAGCTGGACGACGCCTGGAGTGGTTGTCAACGCAGTTCGGGGCCGACGACTATCAGATCATCACATGTCAGGGGCTTCACTAACCAGTGCCATCGGGAGCAGCGTCCTTGGCGGGAGCTTGATCGAGCGAATTGCTCGAGGCCTGGGCGATTGCAGCCATGACGAAGAGCGAGACGAGCTGGAGGTGATGGTGGCGAGGAAAAGAAGCAGAGCGCAGAGTTGTTCGGAGGAGGGCGGGGTAGGGGTCGAGGTGGTGTTTTGAGCTTCGCTGCTTCAATCGAATTGTTGGGACCAAGTGAGACAGTGGCTGTTGGCTGTGGAAAAGGGTGAAAAGGGAGACGCAGGGAGAGCCTCTGGAACGAGGAAATTGGATGATGGAACGTCCAAGATTGGTGGAGGAGCGAAGCGACGGGTGATATCTGAGACGTTGTGCAGCTGTGCAGCCCTTCAGTTATCCTGCTTGCTCGCGTACATACCTGACCTGACCTGACCACCTTGTCACCGAATAAACCTGGACTCTGCCGATTGACACATAGCTTTATCGATAAAGCGCCCGCCCAAGCTAGGATGACGTCGAAGATGGCGTTTTTCCCAACGCCTGCGGTACGTACCGCGCGCTGTGGCCGGCTCGTACCGTATCAATTGCAATGTGTGTCGCGGCACTGTCTTGCACCGTGCCACACTGGACTCGCAGCTGCAGAACTCTTTGCCACCGTGCTGGGATATCACTGCACCAGGACGGAGCACAGCAGATGTTGCGAGGGATAGTGGCGAATGCAAGAGCCGGGTGCTACCCAATGTTCGAAGATTCCTGCTACCTCTCCTGCACGTAGATAGTACATGGCACATCATGTCCCTCAGGATAGTTCTGTGGATACCTTAATTACTTCGCAGGCCACCAACGGCAGCTCTAATTAGTGGCTGGGCTACTACTCCCTTCTCGAGCCTGTCCTCCGTGCCCGCTCACCGATAGCGGCGGGCTTCGGCTGATCGAACTGGCTGTAGCGTCTTGGAACCATCAACTCCAAGTTTCCAACAACCTCCCAGCTCTGGTGGTTGGCTTCTCATTGCATACACGCCGAATAGAAGCCCTTTCTCGTTTGCTTACACCTCTGTGTATCCCCCCGCCGCGTTAACCCCAGAAATCGCTGGTGTACTCGTACTTGTCCTTCCCGTGATGCGATAAGCGCTCCCGCCCATCGGCTCATACCGTTCGGCCGTACCAAGCCGCATCCGCAGTCCCCCCGCATCCGGCATCCGATCGTCGTCACATCAGCCTCATCAAAGTCGGTCGACCGTCTCCTGACGCCGTGCCCGGCGACTTCTATTATGTGACTCAATTGAACAACATCATGTCTCCCTCCGTCAGGGTGCTTCCTCGCGCCCCGCGTGCCCTCTGCTCCGTCTCCAACCCTCTTCGTCGGCCGGTCCTGCGACCTTCTCCCCAGGCTTCGTATTGTCCACGCCACCGCCAGCTCTCCATCTTCCACTCCCTAGCCGCCTCGCGACGAACGACCGACTTCAACTCCGGCTTCACCGGCACCTATGATCCCTCAATCGATTCCGGGCGGGGGCCCATGTTCAATAAGGCCAACTTCGGCGTCCCGCATTTCTATCCCCGCGACTTGAAGAAGCGGGTGGACGACTACGTCGTGGGCCAGGACCGTGCCAAGAAGACCATCTGTTCCACCATCTTCAATCATTACCAGAGCCTCCGCCGGCGGCATCAGCATGAGCACGAGGACCGGAATCAGCGCGACAAGGTGATGCGCCAGAAGTTTGCTAGGGACAGGGAGCTGCATCAGAAGCGCCGCGAGATGCACCCTGTCGAAGGTCAGCGTGTGCCTGGTTGTGTTCCCACGCGATACGCCGCTGATGATCTTCAAGATGAGTTCCCGGGCCACAGCGAGTCCGTCCGACAGCTCCATGACAATGAAGCCGAAGAAGATACTCTTGATCTGCTCTACCACCCCGATGATCCCTCTGTCGCTGAACACGTCAAGATCGACAAGAGTAATATTTTGTTGATAGGTCCAACTGGTGTTGGCAAGACTTATATTCTGGAGTGCGTTATCCTACACCTTGTGCAAAGGTTTTTCAAGATTTCTTGCTGACAACTAGTAGGACCCTGAGCAAGAAGATCAAAGTCCCTTTCTCAATCTGCGATTGCAACTCATTCACACAAGCCGGATACATCGGACAAGACGTCGAAACGTGCATCGAGCGACTCCTCATCGAAGCGAACTACGATATAAAGGCTACCGAACACGGCATCGTTGTTCTGGATGAGTTTGATAAAATTGCCAGGAGGGAGTCTAGCACTGGCCGCGATGTTGGTGGCGAAGGCGTTCAACAGGCTCTATTGAAGCTCGTTGAAGGAACCAAAGTCACCGTCAACGTCAAAGACAACCGTTCGTCTAGGTCAACACCACCGATTACGACCAATTATAACTCTACGGGGTCCTCCTCATCACCCCAAGCTGCTCCACCAAGTGGCAAGGTCGATCAGTATACAATCGATACCAGCAATATTCTATTCGTCTTTTGTGGCGCATTCGTCGGGCTAGACAAGGCCATACTGAGACGGGTGGCTAGGCCATCAATGGGCTTCGGAGGAGAGCTTCGCGGGCGCTCCACCATGTCTGGTAGCAAGCAGGTTCTTCCGCCAGACTCATATACTCACCTCCCACATCACACCGCGCTCTCCGCACCGTCCTTCACACCATTAGACCTCGCCACACCCGCGGATCTCCAAGCCTTTGGCTTCATCCCGGAGCTAATTGGCCGGCTGCACAACATTTGCGCCCTTAGTCCCCTCTCCACCAACGATCTGTTCCGTATCTTGACCGAGCCTCGCAACAGCCTTGTCGCCCAGTACACAGCGCTTTTCGAGACGTACCCCTCTCGCCTCTACTTTACTGAGAAGGCACTGCACGCCATCGCAGAGCGGGCTGCAGTATCGGAGACTGGTGCCCGCGGGTTGAAAATGGAGATGGAACGGGTTCTAGCCGAGCCAATGTTTGATGCTCCAATGCCATATGTGCTCGTTACAGATGCGTGTGTAAGAGGTACAGAAAAGGCTGCGTACTGGGGCAAGGATGGCCGCTTTGAACTGGACAGGCGAATGCAGGAGGAGGGGCTGAACCAGGCCAAGGCGGACCAGACAGAGTCATTCGAAAGGTATAGGGAGGCTGGGCAAAGTGGCGGTTGAAGAAGGCCAAGCTTCGCATTGGCGTTTGGAGCAATTTGGTTCAGCCGTTAGATGAATTATCTGGCAACTGGGTGACAACTGGGTGACAACATATGCACACATTCAAAGGTCTTGGAGATACAAGCGACAATTTTCAAAAAATGACTCGACTCGGGTTCCGTTGTTGTAGTACAGTATTTACACCAAGCAGGCTTGATTTCTCTGGAGTCAGCTCGAAACCCTCCGCACCCATGCTCCAAGGCCATTTTACACACGGATGTGTCTCCATGAGCCACTCCAGCTTCTAGCACAAAGAAAAAGATGTCGCGTATTGACTTTATTCGCTGCTGCCCTTGGGAGGGGATTGGACCATGCCCTTGCCGGAGTATCCTGGCGAGGTGATACCAGTGAAGGGGTCGGATTTTTGGTTCTGGGGGAGGACAAGTCAGTCGGGCGTCTCTCGGTAGAGTGGCATTGCGGGCAATGCTTACGATGAGGAACTCGTTGGTCTGCTCCTGGTACTCCTGCGACATGGTGTAAGGGACGGGCTTGGCGAAGAAGCGGATGACGCCAAAGATGCCGACGCTGGCACCGAGACCGAGGGCGACGCCCCAGAGAACACGGGCACCGCTGCCGGGGGGGTCGGCAGCGCGGGGACCGTGAGGACCGAACGCAATCCAGTATGCTGTTGAGACAGTTTGAGTTAGTTTTCTGGACATGACGCACGTCGGGGAGATGCAGGGTGTTCGCCAACTGAGAGCCATTGCACCAAGCTCCATGTGCCAATCAGGAAACGGAATCGACTACATGATGCAATTGAGGCTCTGGTGAAACCCCATGCAAGGCTGGGGTGTGCAGTGTAGGAGTTGTGGAGTGAATTGATGTTCGGTAGTGGGATGAATTGGTGGTTGTGAAATGACGCCGGTGACAAGGCTGGATCTCGGCTACGCGGGAGGTATTTTTGGTGGACGGGTTCAACGCACCAGCTTTCTTCTCCTGGAGCGTCAGCTCGTTCCAGTTGACTCCCATGCGGTCACGGAGAGCCATCCAGAGGTCGGCCTGCTCCTGAAGGGGCATGCCCTCCCATCGCTTCTCGATGTTGGCGAGGGTCGGGTTGGAGATGGCGTGAGTGGAGGCGGCTCGGGTCGCGAAGGCGGGCGAGCTGCGCACCAAGCTCGTGCGCAGCAGGTTCGATGCCGAAGTGCGCAGCATTGTGACGGATGCGGTGGCGATGGCGACGGCGAAGGGGAGGAGGCTCGGAGACGTCAATTGGGAGGCTTCTCGGGAGCAAGTTCGCGAGGCGGCGGGTCGAGGAGGTTGTGGAGGAGGTTCGTCGGGACGAGGTTTATTGCTGGGCGAGTCAAGCCGGAGCAAATTCGAGCAATCGTATGATGAGCCCCGTGCCAGTTGCCCGGAAGATGCTCGGCTACATGGGTGGCATTCCTCCATTGGTGCATATCACGTGATATTAGTCAGCCGCCTTGCCGCTTTGGGCCCAAGCGGTGACCATTGGGAATTTGAACTTCCCTTATTGGCTGCGGGAATGACGGCGGCATCCTTCATTCACTCACAATCTCTCAGCCCACTTCATCCCAAGATATGAGATTGTGGATGAGTTGGGCTGAAAATAACACCAAGACAAGACGCTGCGAACTCAATGGCTGGCCAATTGCATCTTCGAGTCTCTATCATTAATTGTGTTCTATCCGTGTACCCGAAGGATATCTTTCTTGCGCCAGATTGGGGATTGTTCCATCTCTATCTACTTTTTTTCGTTCCGGAGTTCTTCAACATCTGATGTTTCCGTACACCCATGGATGCGCAGCCCGCCGACAAGGGTCCAGCCATTGACACCCGCCCATCCCAGCATGCCGTTCGTCCCCCCTCATCTCTAGGTTCCCCTCAATCAAAACTCCACATTAAACAGGTTTCGCTGTCGGATCCTCTCGCCGTACTTGATAAACACTATTGGCACCGGAATCATGGCTACTGCGATGAATGCGAGCAGGGATGTACCCCATCCGTATCCTAGCTGGTCATACATCTTCCGTCCAGCCAAGGGAAGAAGCGCTCCCACCAGAGAGCGGAGGACAGTGCTTGCAGCCATGGCGGAAGCTGCGTACGCAGCATATGCGTCGACCAAGTAAACAGAGGTTCCCAGCTGCCAGGTGTTAGTCGCCATCCACAATTAACCACAAACAACCACAGTCTCCTATGATAAAAGGAAGAACCTACCATGGCGCAAAGCATTCCGAGCCCCAGGAATCCCGTTCCTATAATGGGCAGAATCCAATGCGTGTTCTTCTCCGCTGTCCAGCCGTACATGAAGAGACCCAGAGGGACAGTGAACGAGGCGATAATCATGACCGGCAGGCGGTACTCGGGCTTAGACTCGCCGCCGTTCTTCTTGGTCAGATACCGCGAAAGGGAGTCCGAGGTAGTGCCTGCAATAGCAAGCCCTATGATTGAACCGATACCAATGCCCAGGTAAGAAAGCCCTACGGCCCCAGTTGTAAACCCATACTGCGACCGGAAGAGAAGAGGCATGGCAGTGAAAATAAGGTACAGGTACCCGTAAACGATAGCCATGTAGAGCGAAAGAAGGAACACGATGGGGGAGAAAATGAGCATCTTGGTAGGCCGCACGATGGCAAACTTGAACAGCTCCTTGGCGCTGCGCCCAGTGTCGGCAGCTGAGCGAAGCTTAGTGTTGCCGGTCTCTTTCTGAAGCCTCGCCGTCTTGTGCTTGAGAATTATATAGGCATATGTCTCGCGCATGAAGATGAAGCTTACGACTGTGATTACACCGGCCTGTGAGACGACATATCGTTAGTAACACGCTCAGAGCTGAGAAGCTTAGACACTCACCACCATCGCCACCACCCAGAAAGACCATCGCCAGCTTTTTTCCTGGGTCAAATATCCACCCGCTGAATTAAGTTGTTAGCCTCCGCGTTTACCACAATCCTTATAATCCGCGAGAGGCTCACCAATGGGACCAACGATGGGACCCAGGATAGGGCCCATGATCCAAGACGCCATCGCAGCTCCACGCTTTTCTTTGGAAATCATATCGGCCAGCGTCCCTGCGCCGAGGGCAAGTGGGGAGCATCCTGCGAGTCCAGCCAGCAGCCGCAGCACAATCAAGGCGCTCAGATTAGGGGCCACGGCACACGCAATGTTGAAGACCACGAACAGGACGTTGCTGATGTTGTAAATGTGTAGTCGGCCGTACATTTCGGACAAAGGGGAAAGAACCAAGGGGCCGAAGCTGTATCCAAGGAGATATACAGAGACGATGAAGGATGCGAGTTGCTCGTCTGTGGAGTGGAACTCGGCCATGACTTGTTCGATACCGGGCGCAAAGATCGACGACGCGAGAGGTCTGTAGATTGTTAGAGTGTTTTGTCTAGCGATGACTAGGCCTTGAGGTGTTGACTAGCGTCACAAATGTGATTGAAGATACCAAGCAGACGGTCACAGCCTTCTTTCCTGTCGACCAGTTCTGTGGGTTTGCTGGATCATCTGGTCCATCCCAGTCAACGACATTGGGATCTCGGGGAGCAGGCTCATCTAGATCCACCGATGTAGAACCAGCCTCGATGTCCTTATTTTTTTCGTCATCGGGGGATCCTGAGGTGCTCGCCGTCTCCAAGCGATCGTCGGTGCCCGCAATAGTCATGGCGTGTAGCGATTCAGTCGGATGACAACTGCTTGGTCAATATCAGGGACGAGGCCTGTACAAGAAATCAAGAACTTTAAGAAAGCTCTAGATAGAAAGAGTCTAACGCAAGAGAAATGAATGTCGGGCGTTTAGTAGGCCCGCTAAAGAGAAATGACCAAAGCGTGGAGGCATGGCTGGTTATAAAGGCGTGGATGGGAGACTGGTGTAGGCCGATGCGAGCCAACAAGACAGGGCGTCACTAGCGAAAACGCGTAACGGAAGATCAAGTATACGTTTACGCAAATAGCTTTCCTATCCGTCGGGTTTCGCACCCCGGGGTCATAAGGCCGAGTCTGGTGTGAGTGTGTGCGCCTGTCCGGGTTCCGTGGGCTCCAGATCCGCGCACGGGAGCGCAGCTCGTAGTGGCAGCAAATGGCAACCAAGAAACGAATCAAATCCCACTTTACCAGGTAGTATTCTTGCAGAGATCTTACATTACAAATCGAGGATAACAATGACCGACAACGGCATATCCTCGCAGCCGGTCTAATAAGTTCCATGGCGGATATGCCGCTCGGGTTGCTGGCCGTCCCGGTGCACGGGGCCGCGGGCCCGAGTCCGCGGAAACTCCGCGGACCGTGGGAACGCTGGACCGGTTCCTTAACACTGTTTCTCCCTCCCAACGCGGGCTCGAACTGGACTCGTGCAACTCGGGACTGCCAATCTCCTTCGCACAGGTTATCTGATCGAGCCCGAGATGGGTCGACAGTCGCGCTCGCGCCCGATTTCCTGCCACTTCTGCCGTTTGCGAAAGCTGCGGTGCAGTCGCGTCTTTCCGTGCTCCAACTGCACATCCCGCGGACAGCCATGCCCCGATCCGCAGGACCCACCGGCTCCGGCCAAGTCCCCGGTTGCCAAAAGGCCTTCTCCTGGCAGTGTTGCTCCAACTGCCGATGCCGATGTTTTGAGCCGCTTGGAAAGGTTGGAAGCTCTTCTCGTCGTTCGGGACAAGCAGCCGGGGTCGAGAGTCGAGACGGCGGCCCAGGCTGCGGATCTGCCCGTTCTGAATGACACGCTCCCCGTTGTACCACAACAACTCCCACAGTCGCAGCAACCCTTACCTCAACCCCTTCCCCCGAAATTTCATAACTTGACAGCAGATGCCTTGTTCTTAGAACAAACATGTCTTGGTCCAAAGCTGAGCGTAAGCTCCCTCTTTCCCTACCTTTTATCATATCATTTTGCTCACAGGCAATTCCTTCACGCAGGAATCCGTCCTCGCAGAAAACATCGTCTTCCGCATTTGTTCTATCCACTTGATTACCCAGTCTTGTTCTTCATATGTCTTCCAAAACCCGACTGTACCGTCTTCGTCTCTGTCCTTTGAACCAACGAGATGCATCTGGCTTCCCCAACGACATGAGACCAAAGTCCTCGTTGACAAGTACCTAACCTACACCACTTACATCCACCACATTGTTCACAGCCCGTCTTTGCGCGCACTCGTGGACCACATCTATGATAGCTTGCAAAATGGCACGCAGGCCCCTATGGGTCCGGCAATATTTCTACTTGCTCTTTGTGCCGATGTCACGTACTCGTGGACATCTCGGGACGAGGAGACCGGGCTCTTTATGAACTCCGAGGAGGCGAACTTGCAAGCAATGTTCTGGCTCAAGGCGGCACTAGATCTTCTAGACAATGCCCAGAGAAACGGGCACGCCTCAGTAGAATGTATTCAAGGTCTTCTACTCATGAGCTTTGTAATTTTCAACCTGGAAGGTATCTCAGCTCGGGCTCGATCTATCATCTCCAAGGCAATCGTGATGAGTCGAGAGCTGGGACTGCATCGCATTGATCACCCGAGTAATACTATGACAAGCCAAGCACCTCGTCGGACTGCTTTGGAAGCTGAGGTTGGGCGGAGAGTATGGTGGTACCTCGCGGCGACAGATTGGTGAGTTCTTCTCCTGACTGCTGCTGCTCTAGGCGGAGTAGGCTGACAAAATTACAGGATGATGGCTCGATTTCCTGGCCCACACGAAGGCACCTACTATATCAACCCAAACCAAATGGCCGTGAGAAAGCCTCTCAACATAGACGACGAGAATCTCACCGAGGGGGGAGACTTTGTAGGCCTTCCGATCGAGGAGCCCACCTGCATGTCCTACTTCCTTCAACGTATGCGCCTGGCAGAACTTTCTCGAACATTCAGCGACCGGTTGGGCCTCTACGCATCGAGCCCCGACACAACACGATACAATTTCGTCTTGGAAATAGACGAGGCAATTGAAAAGTTCATTCAGGAAATCCCGCCGTTCTTCACCATGGAAGCTAGCGAGCTACGGAAGCTCTTGCCTACGGATCGACGACGGTCTATCGGACTCATAGTCCAACGGCATATTATTAACTTGTTTGTCCAAGGCCAGCGTTGCAAGATCCACATACCCTTCTTCGCCCGCGGTACCGTCGAGCCCGCATATGCACGCTCGCGGGAAGTGTGCCTCAAGACGGCACAAATCATTCTCGAGACGGAACACGAACTGGAGAGAGAGAACGTTACCTTTGTCTCAACCAGACTTCGGTTGACTGCGGTGCTTCACAGCGTGTTTTTAGCAAGTATAGCGCTGCTGCTGGACTTGTGCCTGGGAACAGACGCAGAAGTAAAGGCCAAGAGCCGAGAACAGATGGCGCAGGCGTGGAGGATTCTAGATGGTGCACACGGTCAATGCCTTCCAGCAACACGGCTTCAAGATTTGCTTAGGCAGGTGATGAAGAAGAACAAAATCCCTCTCCCCGTGACGACGAGAGAGACTAATTCGACCTCGAGCATGGGAAGCGGCCCCAGGGACGCCCTCCCACTCACCCCCAGCTCGACAACTAACCAGGGGCCTTCACCAGCCACAACCTCTACGGATCCGCCGTACTTTGGTTCAGACTGGGATAATTTCGATTCGGGAATGGATCTCGATGAAATTGATTGGGATAGTATCCTCTTGGGCCTGGATGCTCCTCTTGTGTAGGAGCTATGACTGGAAGGCGTTGAGAAGAAACTCCTGTCTAATACTGGCTGTTAGGTGTGTCATTAGAGCTTAGACATAGCAGCATGCGTGAAAATATACCACTCTTATTTATGTGCCTTGTATTTTGCTAGGTTCTTCTGTGGCAAACTAATCGTTTCAATCCGGCTCAGCAAATGAGGGGTAGCGATGGAAGACTGGTTCAGTTGAGATACATACAGCTGGATACAACTGTAGTTTCTAGATGCAATATCATTCTTCTGACATAGGGTTGGTGGAGGTTGGCGTCCTATCTCATCCTCTTGACATAAGAACAGGGCTTCTTGTTCAAGACCGAGGCTCCTGTCCTGTTTTCGAACTTCGGCTAAGTTACTCATGCAGAGCCAAGGCAAATAAAGCTGTGGTTGATACATAACACATGCGTAGCACCTTGCAGATTCTTTTCAAGTTCCCGAGTCCTCGTTTTACTTTGACGCTGGTGCAGGATTTTTCGGTGCCTCGGCGCTTCAAGGAAGAACACACTCTTAGTTGCTGGCTTCAACTAGCTATGGAGATCAACCGGGGAGAATTACCTCGCCGAAGCAGAGTCTTTTCGGATCGCATCAGGTGCAAAAACTGGCTGGAAGGTGTAGTATCCTGTCAAGACCAATGAGTCTCCTTGCGTTCCATCGAGAGAAAAAGTAGCTACTATGGAACTAACCTCCGATGACGCCGCAGAAGACAGTCAGAGCCAGAGGCAAGGCTCTCTCAAAGGCGGACATGATTGAAGATAGATCGGATGGAATGAAGGAAGGTAAGAGGGATCGGTGCGCAACCTGGGACAATAGAATCGAGGCAAATCGTCTTCTCGTCAACGAAGCATGGCTGGGGTTCCATCCATCCATCCCAGTGGCCGGAGGCGTCGTAGCGGATTGTGGCCTGGAATTAGTGGATTCTTTCGCCGGCTTCAGGCGCGCTGTGCCCCGACGCCGAGCCCCACCGCCCACGCTCCACGGGCTACAGTGGCGCGCGCCGTCACTATGCACCGGAACGCGTCTCCCAGTTCCTCGACCGCGTTGCCCGCCACAACTGATGACAGCACCAATTAACGACGTCCCTTTCTCCGAGCAGTCACCATCAACGCACCCTTCGAATCCTAGCAAACAACCCGCCAGCGTCGATTTTCCTTTCTTTTTCTCCCGAACCGACTTTGACCCGATGCCTATGGCTCGATGAGATAATGATATCTGTGGACCATGGTCAACTGGCAGGAGCTGGGAGAAGTCCCCGATTCGGAGGATGACGATGGCTTCGATAGCCAGGAGCTGGCCTCGGTGCTTGACCTTGCTCCGACAACGACGGTAACGACGACATCGACGACAAAAACGACTAAAAGCAAGGCCGATAACAAAAAGGAGGAAGCAGAAGATATATGGGATGTCCCCGACTCTCAGGAATACGACGCACCCATCCTCCCGAGGGCTGTGACCAATCGACAACCCACGACGACATCACGACCAGTGAAGACGGTTGTGCTCGAATCCTCACCTCTGTCTTCGCCACTATCCTCGCTGCCTTCATCGCCCATGTCCCCCTCTCGGACCGATCTCGACCTTCCTCCTGTCGAATTTCTCTCAATTCCCCAGAACGTCGCGACAGACCTCGATTCTCAGTCGCTGAACGAGAACCACCAACAACCCATAGGAGATGATGAGATATCTAGAAGCTATGTTGAGCTATCGTCGCAACCACAAAGTCAACGTACCGACTTAAACGTTGCACCCTTGCTCTCTTTGCCGGACGAGGTCGACTCCCTTCCCTTGCAAAGCCAGGAGCTTGGCCATGTTGCAGACAGGCAAGTCGCCATCCGCTATGAGCGGTCACTTCGCCCCCGAAAACCGATTCAAGAACACCCATATTTGCTTGAGAATGCCCAGTATAGCAGTTTGCTCAGGGAAAACGGGGTTCGTCCGTTGAGAATGGCCCTCGAGGCTGAGAGACGACGACGGCAGCAGGCTTCGCAGGCCTCGCAAGATAAGGACTTTGAGGACGACAGCCAAGACACCATACAGCCAGAGGTTTCGGATGAGAGCCAACTGAACGGCCTAGAGGACTTCTTGGATAATGTCGACAACCTTGCCGTTCTCTCACTCTCACCTTCACCTCTGAAGACGTCACCTGTGAACGATCGTGCTGGGCCAAGCAGTCAAGCCAGCTCAACAGGTGATACTGACGGCACGAGCTTGGTCGGCGAGGATCTTCCCGCACTAGCAGAGCTTCTCAAGCAACACCCACGATCACTTCCTAAGAAGATTGTGAAACGAAAGAGTTCCACTCCTCACTCATCGATCCGGAAACGAAAAAGGCACGACATCGTTGACAGCGATCCTCTTGAGCCCGCATCCATCTTCAGGCTGGTAGCAGGACCCTTGGACTCTCCTGCTGCACAACGTCACTCGAGAAGAAGCCCGGAACGACCCGATGTTGACATTGTTGAACCTCACACGCAACGCCTGCTATCCCCTACTCCACCTGATTATCTTACCCCTCGCCAGTCTACCACGCCTTCCGCACCACGGCTTTTGGTCATTGAAAGTGATTCTGAAGATGAGCTTGCTCGGGAAGATCCAGCTTCAGCATCAGAAGATGCAGGTTCCGCGTCCGAGCCAGAATCCGCGAGTGGTTCTGAAATGGTGCATTCCGTCAGCCGTCGTATCAGGGGCGTGCTCCCAGCATCGTGGCTTCGGCTTGACCAGCAAGCTGGTCGCGCGAAGAACCAGAAGGATGCTCACAAACGACTCGCAGATCGGTCCCCGGAACGAGAGCAGAGACGTGGCGTCGCACAGAGACGACTTGCTACGCCCCGACATCAACCAGCAACCCAACCCTTCTTTGAGGACTCTGATGACGATGCACCTACCCCACAACAGAGAACCACAGACGACGTATTCCATAACCAAACCAGACTTCTGCTCCAGGAAGACCTTGATTCGACAATCCCGGATATGTCATTCCCTGAAGGACCTTGGTCAGACGACGGGGCCTCCGTGGTTGAAGATGATCAAATTGACCATATGCTACAAGGAAGAAAACGCCAGTTGAAGCTTTCGGATTCTTTTCGTGGCACCCCGAACCGACCAAAGGCTACAAAGAATCATCGCAAGCCAACCTCTGCCAAACCACCACGCCAACCGAGAATCACGAGCATGTTCAATGGATCTCAATCTCTACCTTCATCTGCAAGAGAAATGGTGAAAAAGAGCGTACAAAAACCCGCTTCAGGGCGAAGGAAAAAGAGTGGAAAGGGGCGCCGATCACAAAATACTGGAAGATTGGTGGCACCTCCGCGTCTTAGCATTCTTGATGTGATTGAACCAGATGCTCCTCGCTTTCTCAAGATTGCTGCTCGAGCTGCCAATCGGCGTCAAGACATGGGAAGGTCGAGTCCTAGTAAGAAGTTGATCAGTCTTGGCACTCGTGAAGACCATGTCGACGCTTTGTCCGTTCTTCGCAATTGGAGAGGAGGATCTATTCCGCAGAGGCAGTCCGTCTCTGTCGCAAGGAAGCAAAAGCAGACAAAGCCAAAACCACCGAAGAAGCCATTGAGCGAAACATCTCCGAATATTTCGACAACTCAACGACGCCGGCCACCGCCTCTCTCAGCAGCATCTCGCCGACTGGTCAAACACACTACCAACGGAGGAACCATCAGCTTCCAGCCGGATCATGGCTCTCAGGCATCCGCAGCAAGGCAACGCCGGCAAGGCAGCGGGCAACTCAGCCGATCTGGTTCAAGTGTTGCGCGGCCAGCTCAGTTAGAGATGGACGAAACAGACCAGACAGGCCCTTCCCGGTTCAATGAGACAAAACGACGCCTCGACCGCCTCTATCGCAAGCAGCGCGAGGACTTGTCGAACTCGAGCATCTTGGCATTTAACGAGGGTGGGACTGAGGCTGGATATCCGGCGAGCCCTCCGCCAGAGGACAACCCTGTGCCTCTCCGTATCGTGAAGCCGCAGTGCGTCGAGCAACCGAAATCTCGTTATCGGAAGAAGACCAAACCCCAGCAAGTCGATGTCGAGGCCCCAAAATACAGTCGAGCGAATGACCCCATCCCCACTGCGGCTACTCCAATGCCAGAACCCATTCAAGGAGGGATCGAGGCAGGAAAGCTCCAGGGACTTGGACAGTATGGAACTCAGTACACCCATCATTTCGAGGCTTTCCCACTTGGCCCTCACGTATACTTTCATGAATCAACATTGATTGGTCGTGGTGCCCTCGAGACTGTATTCGACGATGCTTATTACCAGAAAGTTCTGAACCTTCGACCCCGCTCAGCATTCAATCTTGGCGACCAAATTCTTAGATGGGGTCCATGGGACGCTCAGGTATCCTCTGAACTTGGAGTTGTTCTCGATTTTATTGCAGAGCAGCTTGAACGTGCCTCGACGGCTGACCCCTTGTCAACTCCTGTACCCGCTCTGGAAGCTGCAGCTTTCATTGCGAAGTTTGCGCTGGATTCACTTAGCCTCCTCGAACCAACGAGTACCAAATCGTTCGTATCCAGAGCGCTCGAAGTGTTGCGAGGCTTCAATGGACGTATCAATACGGTCTTGAGCCAGAGCAGCTCTGGCACAGATCCTCGTTGTAGCCTGATCGCCAGCGTTTACGATCACTTGCTTATCACCGCGTTTTTGATTTTGAAAGTTTGCCAGAACCACAGCTCCTTGATGGGCGAGCAATTTCAAATCGAGGATTTGGTGAAAGATCTAGCAAAGACGGCCGTGTCATCTCTTCTTGCAACCGGACTGGATCAAGTGACAGAAACGTATAAGCGCCTGCTTCGTGAAACACAATTTCAAGAACGAGGACTCAGGCCCGATATGCCGACTCTTCATTCGTGGGTAACTGTGATGAAAGTGTTGGAAAACGCTCGCATCCCGCGGTCGTCTTTTTGGGATGTCACATACTCCGTGATGGCTACTCCCGAGCTTGTGGCGAGTGTGAACGCGCAAGAGCACGAGAAACTTTGGAAGACAATGTTTACTCTACTCCCGCTCACTGAATTCAATGAGAAGGGAATGATCGTTGCAGGCAGCAGACATGATGCCTCTGTTGATGGCTGGGCACTGCCTCAAAAACTGTTGAGGAAGGTCTTCCAACTTTACAAGGAAAATGTGCGGCAGTCTCCCAGCTTTAACAATTACTGTCGCGCATTGGTTGGACGTTGCCACTACCTTGTCGAGCAATGGGGTTGGCGTAAATGTGTGGCAGTCGTTGGGGTCATATTTGACTTCTTTGGCTCCCAGAACCTTGCCCACCTCCGCAATGAGGAGGTTTTCAGATCACCAAAGTTCTTGGAGGAGCTCGGTGGGAACCCGTCGTTGGCGGTCGAGAAAGAAGACAGATGCTTTCACATCTTTCTCAAGCTTGTGGCTTTGAGTATCAAAAAGCTAAGGGAGGTCGGGTCGCTGAACGATATCCGCAATCTGATTGCCCGCACAATGCCGAATCACAACCGACAACATCTCAAGGAACAAATCATTCATGAGCGAGACTTGGCGGCATTGAGGAATCACCACGATCTTCTCTGCACTTTGTTCTGGGCGTCTCCGCCTGATCTACGCCCTGGAGCCCACCTAATCGAGCGGCTTGTCGTTCCGGCGAGCTCACACAAGGAGGCGTGCTTGATCAACCTACGTGCTTGGAAGCAACTAGCCAATTTCATAATTGCATCCGGCGAAGCAACGACCTCGTTCAAGCCATTTGCTCAATGGAGGAACACCTTCTTTAAATCCATCATGCTCCAGTTTGATTCGGTGGCCTCGGATATGCACCAGCAATTCTTACTGCTATCCAAAGATGCCAGCAACACCATCAGCTCTGAGACGGTTGATGCTATGGTGGCCTTGAACAGGGCTGCCATTCAGGATGTTGTTCTATTCTCCGTTACTGCCTCTCAGGACGTCATGAGGCATGCCTCGGATTTGGAAGCTGCTACGTTCGCCTTGAACACCCTCCAGTTACAGCATGTGTTTAAACACTTTTCCGCGTCCCCTCTGGAGCTCAATTGGTCTGTCCTCCAAGCATCTCTGGCCACTCTGGAGATTTTCTTGTCTCGAGTGGACGACTTCAAGGAAAGCGAAGAGAGCCAGCAAAGTGAGAGCCAGCTCTTGAACTCGGCGCAGGCCGATGATGCACTCTTGGTAGTCGATCACGACCTGTCTAGTAGCTTCTTCTCAATGGCGCGATGCGTCATCTCCGCACGCGGCGACAAAAAGCTTGGTGCGCTGCCGGCGATCGCAAAGCTACAGTGCACTGAACTAGCCGTGACTCTTTCAGCGAGACTCGGCGTGAGATTCATGAATGGTGGTGTCCTGCGGCTCTGCGACATGTTCAAGCTTGGGAAGTACGGGCTCTTTGAAGACGTCCCCGCCAAGATCAGTCTTGACCAGCGTAAGTATTTGGTCTTGTTTATTGCGACTCTGTTCCAACATGGCTTTGAGGATTTCGATGACGCGGGGTTCACACTGTCCGAAGTGTGGGCGCTGGCGATGGTCAAACCACGCAAGTACTTGGCATACGAGAACAAGCTTGCCCAAGAGCTGCAACGACAAGGAAAGGAATTCGTTCCCGAAGCTGCCATCGCGCTTGCAGTCAACCCGGACTACAATACAAACCGGGACATGTTTGAATTCGCTGTATCTTGGATGAGAAGATGCCTTGGAGCTGCTGGGCCATCTTGCAAAAAGGATATCCTGACGGAGCATTCAAAGACGCTGAAGGGGGTGATGCAGCAGATTAAGAATGATCTGCGAACCGTGGCCCAAGAAGATGCCCCGGAGCATCCGAGTTATGTTGCCTTCATTCGCGACATTGTCGCTCTCATCAAGGCACATGGCTCGGAGATTTGCAAAGTCGACGCTTTCTTCTATCAGATCAACAAAGAATACTCGCCCTCGGTACAGGACCCGCAGCTCCAAGTAGCTGCCATGGTATCTTACGGACTCCGACTCAGCGACGGTGACCCAAGAGTTGCCCACCAGCTGTTCTTCTTTCTATTCAACAGCTTCAAGTTGTCGCTCAGTAAAGACAAACTGAGAGATGAAGTCAACTTCCTTCACAAAGGCATGGAGAACCCGGGAATCCTGGCCTTCATTTTCAGCAAGATGCTCCCAGCTATCATTCGGGCATCATTTCTCGAAAGCTCTGCATTCCCCCTCGGTGACGTTTACGGGGAGGCACTACATGTGTTGTTGAATCGCCACATTGTCCCGCATGAAGTAACGGAAACCGACTTGCCGCATGTGCTTGTCACCGTCAAGGCCTTTGCGAACGGGCTGGATCAACTTCACCAGAACGATGAACCCTTGACGGAGGAGCAAGTGCATGTGCTCAGGCAGGTATTGTCAATGATCAATGAGCTGTGGCCTTTTCTTCATGTACTCTCCGCGTCACAAACATCTGTGGCCTGGAAGGAAATATCTCAAGCTCTCAAATATGCAAGCAACGGTATCGAAACGGCCGAGACTTATATCGGCAATGTCCTCGACGTTGCCGATTACTCTCTGGACCCAAGCCTCCTCTTATCGGGGCTACGGCGACGCACATTTGATTCGACACAAGTCGACGCCCACGTCAAGAGTTTTACAAGTAATATCGTGAACGATGTACGCAAAAATTGGATCGTCGCCGGGAACAAGATGACCATCCAAGGGGTTTCGTCAACCCAGTCTGGCCAGGGGCTGGATGAACCAGTGTGGGATTTGGAGGAACTGGTGGAGGATTTGTATGAACGCACAAGACAATGGAATGACTGGTACAAGAAGGTGTTTGGAGGACCATCACGCCCCGCAAGGCATTGCGTGAACGTTCTGTTTTGATCAGCATAGGATGGGCGTTACGGTATGGCCTGATGGCCTGATTTCGAGTTGGAAAATGATGCATTTCCGGGACAGGCGGGCGGGTAGGGTCATGGAACGGCGCATTACAAGGCGCTGTATTTATGTAGAGCAAAACTCAAGAAGTTATTACGAAGAATAAAAAACGACAATTTCCAACGTTGGCTCCAGTGGTTGCTTTCGTGTGCAACAGAAGCACAGTGCCTGGTGCACCATCTCATGACTATTGGCACGGCCAGCATTTTCCCGAGTGACGTACATTGGAACGCGCCAAACGCGTCTCCTAGCGACTCCACGACGACGACTTCCAAGACGCCCAATTCAGCTACGAACGAGAGGGCGGCTTCTGAAGGGAGCATCACCATGGCGTCCCTCTTCAACCTCCCCGACGAGGTTCTCCTCACGCCCTTGCTGCAGAGATTCCCGTGCCGCGAGCGCCAGATCCGCTCTCTCGCAACGCTCCTCCACCCCGACGCCGCGCCGTGCCGCAACCTGGTGGTGCACGGGACGGCGGCGACGGGCAAGTCGGCCATCGTCGAGCAGGTCCTGGAGCAGCTGAAGACGCACGCGTCGCTGGCGGCGGCCGTGGTCAACTCGGTGCAGTGCGTGACCGGGCGGCACCTGTTCGAGCGCATCGTCGGCGCCGTGGCCGATGCGCTGTCGTGGGAGGACGTGCCGCGCCGCTGCGAGTCGCTGGCCCAGCTGACGGTCGAGCTGGTCAAGATGCTCAAGTACCCGGCGAGGGATGTGCGCTGGCGCTTCGTGCTCGTGCTGGACGCCGTGGATCGCCAGCGGGATGCGCCGCCGACACTGCTCCCTGCCCTGGCGCGGCTGTCTGAGATCGTAGGTGCTCTCTTCCAACATGATGCTTTCTCCTGGAGACTGATGCTCCCTTGCTTCCCCCCTCGTCTAGATCCCATGCCTCACCTGCGTCTTCGTCGTCACCTCCCCTCCCGCCGGCTTCCTGCGCACGCCGTCTTCGGCGGCTCTCCAGTTCCCGCCCTACGCCAAAGCCGACTTCGTGCGGATCCTCGCCCTCACGCCGCCCGACGCCGTCGCGGGCACCACGCCGCAAGAGACGGCCGACCTTTGGACCCGGTTCTGCGCCGCCGTCCACGACTCTCTTACAAAATCCGCCTCCCGCACGCTGCCCTCGTTCCGACACAGCTGCCGCGCCCTGTGGCCGCGCTTCACGGCGCCCGTTGCGGCCGGCACGCACACCCCCAAGGAGTTCTCCAAGCTGCTGATCGCGGCCCGAGTGCACTTCCAGGACGAGTCGGTGCTGAACCCCAGCATCGTGTCCGTCCGCCCGGGCGAAACCGACGCCGCCGCCGCCGCCGCCAAACCCTCGGTCCCTACGACAGATCTCACGAACCTCCTCCCTACGACCGCCCGCCTCCTCCTCCTCGCCGCCTACCTCGCCTCCCACAACGCCACGCGCCACGACCTCACCCTCTTCTCGACATACCACCACGGGCGCAAGCGACGGCGCGGCGGCTTTGCGTCGCGCAACGCCACACGCACCAAGCACCGCAAGATTGCGCGGAAACTGCTCGGCGCGCACGCCTTCGTCCTGGAGCGCATGATGGCCATCTTCACGGCCGTGCGCTCCGAGTGGGCCGAGGGCAGCGCCGTGGGAGCCGCCGGCCTCGACTGCGACGTGGGCATGGCTATCGCGACCCTGGCGAGTCTGCGGCTGCTCACCCGTGTCGGTGGTGCCGGCGACGTCATGGACCGAGGCGGCAAGTGGAGGATCAATGTCGGTTGGGAGGTGATACGTGGAATTGGGCGCAGTATAGGGGTCGAGGTGGAAGAGTGGTTGATCGATTGATGAGTCTGACGAGACCGTCGACCAGACCCTGGTTGACACACGACATAAATTAACTGGACATTGGCATCACGCAATGCAGAGATAAGAAGTCACGCATGCCAATCATGTAATCGGTGGTGTGAATAACACTCGTGTCTCATCTATCTCAAGCCAAGTTTAAACCCGTCCATATCCGCGTAATGATACAGGTTATCGAACAGTCCCCCGCCGGCGCTCGGAAGGGGGCGGTCATTTTCTTTTTCTAAAAAAAACAACGCCTAGTCGTCAATGATGTGCCATAAAACCAAGTCCATAGTCTACATGTTTGGATAATTGTCCCTTCCAAACCAGGGTGTAGAGATTCCGGCTCCAGTGGTTTAAGTCGGAAAGATCGACACGTGAAAAGTGAAAAGAAAACATGGAAGCCATCGTGCAACGTGCCTCTGATCGGGGAACGCAAGGCCTCAGGAGAAGCCGGGGACCCGTTCACTGGTTCGCCAAGTGTCCTCGGCCCGCGTACCTGGAGGGAGCCAGACCGCGTTGGCACCGGACGGAGTGCGCCGGCCGTTCTCGTCCGTCTTCTTGTCTATGGAGGTACCGCGAGCGCGATATCCTTCGTTGTACGGGTGGCCGCTCAACTCGGAACTCCGTGGCGACGAGACGAAGTTGGACGTACTGATTCCGTTGGTGGTGAGGGGCAGCAGAGGGCTCTTGCCCTGCGCCATTGTCTGGGCCTTGCGGTCTGCCTTGTTGCTCTCGCTGGTCCGGTCGTAGAGGTAGAGTCCTAGGAAGGTGAGAGCGATTCCCACAGCCTGCATGGGTGTCGTCGGGCTCCTGAACCAGATGATGGCCAGGACGATGACGAAGACACGCTTGATTAGACTGGCGACCGAGTATGTGACGGGAGAAACCATGGAGAGGAGGACGAAGGCGAGGATGTTCTGAGCAAAGTGGGAGATGCCGTTGAACGCAAATTCGATGGACAATCGGCCGTGGTCCATTGTGTTGGGAGCGTTGACGAGGTCGACCGAGCCCTCCAGGTAGAGATTCCTTAAGAGGCCTAGACCTTCGGTCCAAAACCAGATGGGCATGGTGAGAATGAAAGCCATGCCGGACGAGTAGCAGAGTAGGTTGAGTTTGTCCAGCTTTTTAGACGGGACGCCCGGGGCCTCAGCCTCAGCCTTTGCAGCTTCGTTGAACAGTTTCTTGGAAAAGATATTTTGGGTGACAAAGATGATGGCAGCGAAGAGTGCCTGGATGACACCGAGAAGCTCACCACCATAGGTTGTCTTTCCCGAGCAGGCCAGCATGACACCAAGGGTCAAGGGAATGAGGGACAGGTAAGTCGCTGTCGGGTACTTGATATCGTAGACGATTCGGTAAGCGACAACAGTGAAGAGCGGCGAAAGGCCCTTGATGGTGTGGACCAGGGAGACGGGGATCTTGGATGTGGCAGCGGAGCTCAGCAGATGGCCGCCAATCTGGAAGACAGCGAGAGGTAGGGTAGTCATGATAACGTCTCGGGTTGGCTTTCGGATGGGATACTGGAGAGCCGAGATCCTTGTGCGCAGGACCGGGAAGACGCTGGCGAGCTTCGCGACGGAGATGCATAGCGACGAGACGAACGCAAATTGAACGAGAGTCAGGGTGGCAGGCTTATCAAAGGCATTCAAGATGGACTTGGAGGAGGTGTTTGTGAGAGCCGAAGAGGTGTACCACAGCAGGCACAAGATCTATTTGGTGCAACGTCAGTACAGGCCAGATGCCAGATAAGGATGCCAGAGGGCCAGCAGTTCGGGACGGCGTACAATAAGCTTGGGCGACACCGGCGCCTTAAGAGCTTCAGCTATCTCCTGGGCATTCTGGCTGACACTGCCATTGCGGGCTCTGATGTTGCGGAAGGCATCACCAAGGCTCTTCTGTCTGGCGTGACCCCGGCCAGCGGCTGACCATCCCAAGCCTCTGGACTGGTTGGCGTCTTGCCTGCCCACGGGGAGCCAGCGATCGGAGGTTCGGGGCGGGCCGGCGTTGGCGAAGCTCGGGGGCGGCCTGAGCGGACTCGGTGATCGCGAGAGATCGTCCATGGGCGGGTCTATGAGGTCGGGGAACTTTTCCATGGCGGCGGACGGGACGTGAAGCGAGGGACGTGGCGCGGAGGGAGCCGTGGAGGAGGAGGCTGGCGGCCTGCGTCACTGGGTGCGACGGCAACGGCGGCGGATGAGGATGCTGCAAACGAGTGACAGAGGATCCGAGGAGGCGGATGGGACGACGCGGATTACAGGCGATGGATTTGCGAGCTCATTGCTTATCGATACCCTGGAAGCGGCCCAAGCCAAGACGCGCGAGAGGTTGGGATGTCGAACGTCGAAGTCGCAAGTCAAGTGTGGTTGAGGGAGGGAGATGACGACGCGCTGACAGCCAGCAGATGACGTTTTGGTTTGGCGTTGATCGGGTCTGCTGCTGTGTGAGACGTAGGATGGCAAGGCCGAGACTCTTCAGATGCAGGAACACTAAAAGACAGATGATGCGAATGGAAAGTGAAATTGGAATGCCACTCGATATCGAAAAGAAGCCAAAGGATCGAAAACTACGCCATGTCCAATCCCTCGCCCATGCCCACTCCCCCGTCGTCGCATTCTCGGCGCTATAATTATCACAGGGGCGCCAAGTACCATCGCCGCCCGTTACGTGGCGCCTGTCCCGGATCGACCCATTTTCCCACTTTCCGCTTTGGGAGCCTTTTTGCCGCACTTGGCCCGAGTGCCGCGCGTGGGTTGCGCGACTCAGCGCCGGATAAGCCGATAACACGCCTCCACCGTAAGCGCGGCTAAGCGCAGGTTGCCCTTCTTTTTTTTTGGTCGTCAGGCTTGCTCTGTTCAGTCACTGCGCGAAAGACTCCACCTCACTAAACCAGCTTGCGCTGCTCATCCAACTTTCCCGACCCTCGCTCATCACGTTCTCTTCGCCTTAGACTCGTTCCCCTTTCGTCTGACTTTGGGAATGGGAAGAGACCCGAAGCAGTACATCGTTGCGCTCGCGGGTTTCTACGCCATCTTCCAGCTCCTGACTCAGATCTCCAATCCCGCCGCGTCTCCCAGACACTTCCTGGTCGCGACGAGCCCGTCGCCAACCCCGAATTCGCCATGGCGGCCCCCAAAATGACCAAGAACCAGATGCGAAGGGCGAAAAAAAAGGAGCAGAAGAAGGCCCAAGTAGATGTGCGCTCCAAGCCCCCCTCCTCCCTGGCGCCTCGCCTTGCTGTACTCACGAATGCTGACGCGCCACAGGTTGTCGCAGAAAAGACCGAGGAACCCGTCGTCGACAAGCCCGAAGAGAGCGAAGCCGCCCCAGATGCCGTGTCCGATCTCGAAGTGAAGAAGGATGATTCAGATAACGCCCCGCCTGCCGATGGACCTGTTGCTGTGGATGACCTGGACGAAGACCCAGCTTTTGCCATGTACAAGGACATATTTTCCAAGTTTGGCGTATCGCTTCAGGAAGACGAGGTGGCCAAGGAGGCAAATGCCGGAAACCAGGGAACCGTATTCTTTGGCGACGACGACGACATCCCCGACGAGGCCGACGAGGACGGTCCACCGAAACTATCCAAGAAGAAGAGAAAGGCGCTCAACAAGCTTTCGATTGCCGAACTCAAAGCTCTTGTCAAGATTCCCGAGGTCGTAGAATGGCAGGATATCTCCGCGTCGGATCCCCGCTTGCTTGTCCAGATCAAGGCCCAGCGGAACGTGGTGCCCGTACCAACTCACTGGGCCTTAAAGAGGGAGTACCTCTCCTCCAAGAGAGGTATCGAAAAGGCCCCCTTCAGGCTTCCCAAGTTCATCGCAGAGACTGGCATCACCGAGATGCGAGATGCCGTTCTCGAGAAGCAGGCCGAACAGTCGTTGAAGCAGAAGCAGCGCGAACGAGTGGCGCCCAAGATGGGAAAGCTCGACATCGACTACCAGAGACTCTACGACGCCTTCTTCCGGTTCCAGACGAAGCCCGAACTCACTCGCTTTGGGGAGGTCTACTACGAGGGCAAGGAGAGCGAGGTGGATTACCAGCACTTCCGACCAGGTGATCTCACCGAAGGAACCAAGGAAGCCCTCGGAGTGCCGCCTGGAGCACCGCCGCCATGGCTGATCAACCAGCAACGATTCGGCCCTCCTCCTTCTTATCCTACGATGAAAATCCCTGGTCTGAATGCTCCCCCACCTCAAGGAGGTTCGTGGGGCTTCCACCCTGGTGGCTGGGGCAAGCCTCCCGTTGACGAATTTAATCGTCCCCTGTATGGCGGTGATGTCTTTGGCCTGACTGCCCAGAACGGCGCGCAAAACCAGGTTGCTGCCCAGGTGCCAGTCCTTGCCGGCGAGAATGTTGAGCGTACCCTATGGGGCGAGCTGCAACCAAGAGAAGAAGAGGAGTCGGAAGAGGAGTCGGAAGAGGAGTCCGAGGAGGAGGAGGATGAAGACGCCCCCGAGGGACTGGAGACACCCAGCGGTCTTGAGACTCCTGGCGGTTACGCTAGCACGATACAGCCTGACTATGGCACAGGAGTCGAAACAAACATCGGAGGCGAGATGGATCTGCGCAAAGAACGTCGCGGCCACGAAACGGAAGAGTCAAGCGCTCCCCGCTCCGCTTACACTGTTCTCCCCGAGCGACAGGTCCGGGCAGAAGGCTTCTTCGGCACCGACCGTGTCTACGACCTCAAGCAAGCGCAGCATACCGGCATACCGGTGCTGGGCGCTGAGGACGACTCCCGTAAGCGCAAGAAGCCTGGTGACATCGATGTCGCGCTCGACGTCGACGCGCTGCACAACAACGACGGCATCAGCAAGGACGACCTACGGCGTAAGTTCGAGGAGGGCAAGAAGGAAGACGGCATCGGGGCTAAGTGGGCGTACGACGACGATCTTAGCGAGATGATCGCCCAGGAGAGTCGCAAGCGTCAGAAGACGGAGGCCGAGCTGAGCGAGAAGAAGAAGCAGGGCAAGTATAGATTCTAATGATGGTTGTCCTAGTGGGCGGGATAAGGTTTTTCGAGTGGTGAACTAAGCTTGACGAGGAGGAGAGAATGGGTATTGTAAGATGTTGCTGGGCCTGAGCGGCTCCTGGCTGGCGTTTTTTGAGAAGTCGTTTAAAGGAAAGAATGGGGCAAATACCATGCTTGCTGAGGTTTGACGGGTGGTTTATGGTCGCGAGTCGTTGGTAAATATCAAATATCTTTCCGGCGATCGCTCACCACCAAATACAATCCAAGCATTTTATCGCAGTCCCAGAATTTCCAACGTCTATTAGCCTTGAATCAATATTCGTCTCTCTTTTCTAGGCTTCCTGCTTTCAGTTGATACTCGATACTCAGACTTAGTAGCTAGACACGTGCTTGCAAATCTGTCTCACTCTTTTGTCTCGCCAACTTTGATGTACGTCCACCTCAAACGTGGCAGGCCTCTTCACTGGACACTCCGGATGGGAATTGGAAGAAATATGAAAATCAATCTGATCGGCCACCCTCATCATTCATGAGGCCTGCAGTTGTGTCCTCAAGAGACCCCATGATGCTCATATAAGCAGTTCTCTGCAGTCTTGGTTCTTTCATGCCATAATCATGGTGAAGACTGCAACACAGCCACCGCTGAATTACGACACGGAACCTTTCGCTGAAACTTGAGTTCCTGGCCACGGTCACATCTCTCAGATCATAGTCCTCCCACTTGCTGAACCCAATAGATGTAGGGTCAAGGCTCTGGAGTGGTGTGTTGGTGTGGTTGATATCAGCCACGAGGAATTCGTCCTCTGTTGCTTGAGAAAATCCAGTGCTGTCCGGAATCATCACGTCTTGCATGTAGTCGCATTTCCCCTCTAAATTAGCCTTGAGATTTCAAATCCGAAGAGTCGGCAGCACTGGTTTTTTGAGATGCTTAAATTGCGAAGAATGGAAACTGTTTTTCGTTTACCTTGTATTAGCAGAAGCACGCTCTTGGTAGAGCGGACAGCGGAACAGCCGTCCGAAAAGTAGATGAGATTTCAATGTCCTCTTTGAGAAATATCAACACACTCAGGCGCCAGAGCCCAGCCAGGTTGTAAAATGGTAAGTCAAAGCCGCAATCCTTATGGATCGGGCAACTTTAAGGCGATCCAGAAACGAAGCGAACACTACCGCAGACTCGTTCAGAATTGAACGCAGAGGGTAAGAGTCCTTTGTCTTCCAAATGCATTCCTTCTCACAAGCAGTGATATAGAAGGTGCGACTGAGACGCTGCACGGTTTCTACATCACAGTGACCTAAAAAGTGCACATTTGATGCGTTCATGGTCGGTGTCGACCTACTTGGATTGAAACAGATGTCATCGGATGTCTTCAAGTCACACGGTATGGTTGATCAGACTTGGGCTGTGAGTGTAGGCCCTGTCAGTGTGAGGAATTCCTCTCACATCCCTTTAGCAAAATGTATTTTCTTAAGGCGCTTCCGAGACTTATCATTTCTATTCTAGTCAACCGGCACAGACGGGAGGGAAGGGTCTAGTAGAGAGTTGATCGTCCCATTGAAGATATTGGGATTGGACAACCAGGCGAGCAACGTCCGATTATTCATTGATCAGATCATTGCCGCCTATGATATTAATCTCCAGCTGTTTAGTATTCTTGGACTTATTCGTCTATCCAGCCTCGAGAAAGAGCTTCATAGAACGAGTCGCATGAGTGGTTTCTGTACAACTCTCGGCTTCTTTCAAGCCACAGTGCAAGGCCTTGCAAACCTGTCGAGCTTTCAACAATGCACCTATCACCACATCTTGGATGCCGACCATGCTGATCTGAAAGCTTAGCTAGTCCATTGAAGCTGCTGTAGTTGTTCGCGAGGAACAGTGAGAGAATGGTTAGATATAGTTAGCTCTTTGTAAATATCGGCAAACTCCTTCATGGAAAAGAATGATTAAATGTTCTTTCGCCATCGGCGTGCGATATCACCGAGTACGTCGTTCTATTCAACAGGGCCGCTAACTATAGTGGTTGAGAGCGGCAGGTTCCAGAATTCAGAGGCGTACTTACCAGTGTTGCCGTGGAAGTATTGGGTCTTTGAGATGCTTGGACTGTGGGAGGAAATCTGTGTTATTTTGACCTTGGGGTACCAGCAACACGCCCTTGATGGAGCAGACGGTCCGAGAGATGAACCGGAATTTTCGGTTGCTAGTCGAAGAAGAAGAGCACAGCCTCTGGCCAGAATGCGGTGCTCATGCTTGAATCTCCGGTAGACTTTTCGCAAATCGTTCGTAATGCCGAGAAACGCTGGAATGGAGGGCGGCCTCCGACTTGAATGTTAACAAGACGAGAGGAATGACGATCATGGGTGAATTTCATGCGAGTCACGGGTATTGGCGAGGTCAGAATGACTGACCTAGTATTGACAGCACGGAAAGCGGACAAAGGTTGATACCTTGCATATAATCCTAGAGTGAAGGTGGGTGCCCGTGCTCAGTGTCGGTCACTCCTGCCTGCGCATGCATTCACAAGGCCTCAGGCTCCTATCGCAGCCCGGTGATCTTCGGGCCTACTGTTTTTGTTTCTTTGTCTACTGGGGAGGTACGACCCGCATGAGTTTCCTTTGGGCGGCTCAGGCGAGAGATATTGCAGCTAATAGTCAACAACCTTTTCCGAAACCTTGGGCCACCGTACATAGCTTGGGAACCTCGCATATATATACTAGGCCTCTATTGCTAGCCGGTTTATCAAGGACTGGCCCCGTGCTTCGTCCAGGTAGACACTATCATCGACACTGATGAACGTGACCGCTAGATACAAGAAGCCTCTACCCGGATCCACCAAGACTATGAGAACAAACAAAACTCCAGTTTCTGTGGACGACAATGTTGATCAACCGGAAGTCGATTCCGAGTACTTGGTTGCGTTGAATTCTTTCATTCGAGCGCCAACCAGAAATTTGCTAGGCCAGCTATCTTGCACAAAGAAGCAAAGGATGGTCTAGCCTTTGTCTCGCTTGTGGTGGACACACTCTTTGCATCGCTTAGAACTCCACCTGGAAGCCGTGTCTGTACCGACAGCAACAAAAGGGAGGCACCTGTATGAGGGCTAAAGGCTCACGGACATGTCTTGATGTGACTTGATCTCATGACCACGAACCACTCAAGAGGACACGAGAAGAATGGTACTTGATCTTCGACCCACGGGCCAGATTGGAAGGCTAGATTCAGTACATTGAACATCAGCAGGCTGAGGGTTAGCATTTGCACCAGACCTTCCCCGTGCTTACCATTTATTGTTTTTGTAATAGCGGGGGACTTCTTGCAGGATCAGGGTCAAATGTAGACTTTTGGGCATTCTATCTAGTACGGCTGCATCATATGGCAGAGCATTTCAAGCAGCAAGGCCTTGGCGTTAGCCAAATACATCCTAGCCATGACTTCCTTAGCCAACTCCATCTTCATCGACAGATTGGTGATGACCAACTAGCCGCAAAAGGTACTTTGATGGTTTACCGCAAACCGAATTCCCTTTCATGTTGGCTGCCGGCTCTCAATTGTGGAACAAGCTGTGGTGCAGGAGGGCAAACTCTGGTCACGCCAACCCCCGATATAGGCGTGAGCACTATTGACGGAGATTCGCAGCCTGATAAACAAAACGAGATGGATCAACATATGGTATTCCATGAAAAGTGATCGGATCATCCTTGGTATATGAATGCAAGATGCAAATCATGCAGCCTTTCCGGATGAACGCGGTGGTCAGTAACCCACCTTGAGCAGGAAAGGGACCATCAAGAGAGGACATGAGGTAGAATCTCAAGCCCAAAGCTAAGTTTTTGTTCGCGCAAGTCCTTCATGAATCCGAGTAACCCGAAGTCTGTCTCTCCATAATGTAACCCAACAGAACCCCGCTCTATTGACCAGATTGTCTGGTTCTCAAGCAAACAAAAGCGCCGAGGCTGCTATCTGCGGGTGCTGGAATCCGCCGGGATTTTCAAGGCACATCGATATGCTCTAGATTAAGTTACGATTCTTGCAGGAACGTGGCCAAATTCAACGGCGCTAATAGCATCGCAGTAGGTGTGGAATTTAGAGTGCACCGTCATTGATGCCGTCATCAAGTCACATTCAGGCGAGGCGGTCTAGAAGAGAATCATAAAAGCACCACGACAGAACGGGTACAGCAAGGCCTTAGTAGAGGATTTAATACCGCCAATATACTTAAAAAAACTACACGTTGCGGTAAGGTGCTGGGCAACGAAATATGACACGATCCCGAAGTGGGGTTACACTTGGTCGTGGCATCACAACTTTGGTCCTTTGAGCACTACGCAATGCACTTTCGAGAAATGAAGCCCACTGTGTAACAACCGTATACTTAGTGAACTGAGATATGAGATACTGAGGGTGGGGAGGTATCAGCGGCAGTTACTGAAGAGCAGTAGAGGATCTGGTGTATGCAACTGCTGGGCGATGGAGCCAAGTGTCCAAACCTGGGTCGACAGGTCGACCTCCTGATTGCTTTCGGTCCGCGAAGATGACTTCTTGCAGTGTATGACGCTCTACGGGCAGGCCTTACCTGACTGAACACTTGGAGTGGTCGTGGTGTGTTATATCAACTCGGGTTCCTAGTTGAGTAGCCGCGTTCCCGCTGGTTTTACGTGGGCTCACGCAGTGGAGTTGAGCAAACGCATATCACTTCTCAAACATAGCTTCTTCGCCTACGTGGCATTGCAATGCAATCAGAGGGCCCTCTTCCGGCTATTTTAGTCCTGCAATCGACCAAGATCGTGAATTAACTAGCTCCGTTTATGCTTAGACTTCGGGCCAAATGCCAAAAGAACGCTGCTGTAGTACTGAGAATCCTAGCCGTTACCAGAAGCAAGAACACCCTTGCTTTACCGTGAAATGCCCCCCCAACCGAGCAGACAAGCAAATATAATATTGTTGTATAATACACAGCAGATGCAACACAGCCTTGGTAACTCAGCGGCGTCCCGCACAAAATATTTCTAGTATGTAGCAATGAGCACGGAATGCAACCCATCTTCCGTGACCAATTCCCAGAAGCGCCAGATACCACTGAAACCATGTCTTCAATTAGCCCACCACATTTCTCGACGTCATCTTCACTGCCCATTCACCTACCCCCAAACCCCGTTTCCATGAGCTTTTCACGTTTCTTCCTCGACCGCGGCTTCCGATAGCGCCTACCTGCGCATCGAGAGGAAGCCAAGACGCTGATCCTCCAGGATGAGCTCTCCGTCAATTTCGCCGTATTCTCTGCACGCCGCGATGATAATACGCTGGCTGCGCGACCAACGACGGACCGAGAAGTCTCTTCGGCCGAAGGCGACTCCTTCTAGGAGGTCTTTTTCGGCTCAGTGCACGAGTTACAGCGCCAATCACTTTGATTCACAGGCAAAATGGCATTTTCCCGGATGCAGTCCGAGTGGTAAAGGCGACGCGAGCAGGCCTAAGACCCATCTGTTAGCAAAATCCTGAAGTATCTGGGCTTTCCAAGTACCTTGTTTGAGCACAGAAGCAATCTGGGCCCGAGAACTGGGAGCTGGCACACCACACACCCATTCACGCCTCTACGAATCTGAGAGGCGCGGGGGGATTGCTTAGGCGTGACATCCGCCGGCTGCACTCCGTTCGTGCCGTTGGCTTGCTCTCTGGCCTTGGTTCTTGCCTTGGCCCGTTCTTTGTTAATAAACACAAAAGCGTCGTCGACCATCTTATCCTCCAGCACGTCTCGCGCCATAAGCACACTGGTGTGCTTCCCAAACTCCATCATGTGATGTTTTGAGCTCGCCAGCCAAGACGCATGCTCTCGAACAAACGAGAGCCAGACACGTGGGAAATACGCGCTCGAAGTGAGGCTCTGTTCAAGCATGAATGCGTCCCACTTTCTGACGAACTCCTTTTCTGCTGGTGTCACGTCTGAAAATTCCGCTATGTTTTCCCTGTGCTTCTGGATCATCCACGCGTTGTCTTTAACAGGTCTGGGCACTTCATCGCCGGGTTTGAGTCGCGCCTTGCTCACTGGATCGAAGAGGGGTCGATCCGTTTCGGGAATGAGAACTTTTGGCTTCTGAGGTGGCTCAACGGGTTGGGGTATAGGCTCTGTTGCTTCGGGCTCAGGTTGCTCAAAGAGCTGCCGGGCGGCGACAGGCTTTGTGGGGGATTGGATAGGCTCGGCATTATTGTCTGGCCCTAGCCGGGACGTGATCCATGACTGATCGCCAGCAACAAAGGCTTCTAGATTGAACGGCTTTACAGGCCGTCCAAGCTGATATGTTTTAGTGGGGGATGCGAGGGGTTCGAGACGGCGCGACACACGAAACTGCGGTCCATGGCTCGTCGCCTCGAGGACGAAATCATAATCCGAATGGCAGGTCTGCTGGTGGATTTGCAAATGAGCCACGGATTGATTGAAAGCGCCGCATGCCAAACAGCGATAGTAATCCAGGGAGACTGGTTGGTCGGTTGGAAGGCAGTATGTCACTCGACCTTCAGAAACGGTGGCCTGCGCAGCTCTTGCCCGCCGCTTCCGCTCCTTCCCTTGCGCCTGATCGCTTAGGACCTTGAGGTTGTAGACCTTGTTCTTTTCCCGGACTCTCAAAGACCTGCTAGGCGTCTGGTCTCCTTCAAGGTCATCATCAGGCTCGTGGTCCTGGGGCGATTCATCATTAATATGCCCGTTGGCATGCCCATTGGCATGCCCATTGGCATGCCCATTGACGCCGTTTGGTTCGTCATCAATATTGGGCTCAAATCGCCCGGTGGTGTAAGTTTCCGCATCCGGATCAATCGCGGTGATGCAGGCCATGGAACCCTTTTCCAGGCGCTTCAAGGCACGGAAGCCTGTTGTCCATCGAAGGTCAACGTCCATGACATAATCGGTCTGACGCGAGGGTCGCTGGGGGCCATAGCCAGCTGTAAGGCGAAGAGGGTTCTTAATTCTGCCAAAAACCTGCGGAAACTCGCTAGACATGACCCAGTGGCGCTTGGGGGAGTCGGAAAGAGGGCCTTGGTCCCCCACTGGAATGCCAAAATCGTGAGATTCGAGTGGTGGCCAGGTCCCCACGTTAGCGGCCTCAAGCTCGACCACGAGCTTGTATGATTCGGAAAAATCATGAACGTCGTCGTCGAGCCTATTAATGAGAATGCTCTCTTCAGGAACGAAGAAGGGATGCGGCAGGTCAACGCGAGCGACTCGATGAGGGCCGACAGGGTTTTTGTACGTCATGATGTCGCAGACCTGGCTCTGGCAGTGCAATACGCGAGGCCAGGTTGAGCTCACGTCAAAAATAGTAATACGGCAACTGCCCTTGGTGGTGAGTACATCACGGGGCACGACCGAATTTTGATATGCCCGGACTTTCTTGGACTCCTTGTGGAAGACCTTGAGCACCTCAATGCGTAGCGTGGACCGGTTCTCCGAAGCCCTCGGCGAGGCTACCAAATGGTCGATGTCGAGAGAATCGGGGGACGACAGCCGGCGGCGTTTTTGGGCCGGCGCGACGTCGTCCTCAGCCGAGTACGACGCATGATGCTTGGGGGTAGAGAGCGTGACACCCATGGCTGAATTTTGCAATGAGTTGACTCCGTTGATCCAGTTCTGATGGAGAAAGGGGGCCGTCCGCTGGCTGCGCCTTTTCAGGTTCATGACGGAGGGACGGCGATCATAGGAAATGAGACAGACGGCGAGACAATCGAGCAGAGCGCTGGCTGCTGCTGCGGGCGGGAGTCATTCAAAGCCGGATGGTGATGGGGTTCATTGTCAAAATTGATGTGGTGGTGTCGGTAAGGCGAAGTGAGAAGTGAGAAGTGAGAAGAGAAGAACGAGAGAGAACCGAGCCCTGAGGTGAGAAGCAGGAAAGCAGGACAGGAGGGGAAAAGAAAGGCCAGGGCGTCCTCAGGGCCGAAGCGACAGCGCGACAGTGAAGCCGCAGGGCTGAAGAGTTTGAGTCGACAAGTGCCGAGAGCTCAGGGTTGAGCGTGGCGACAAGCGTGGGAGTGTGCAGATGTAAATAATGAGGACAGCGCAGTCGCGTGCGGCAGCCGCCCGAGCCTCAGAGCCGCTGTTGTTGCCGAATGAAATTTGGTGCACGGCTTCTCTGGCTGGCGAAGCGAGGCATACGCGGAGAGCAGCCTTGTCGCATAGAACGATCCGATCAGACGGCGGATTGTGTCTTGTTGCTGGTGTTGTTGCGGGAGTTGCGGTTGTGCAAGCCGACGCTGATGGTTGATGGTGGGCGCGGCAGCGGCGAACAGTGCAGTGAGACGCGTGCCAGTGGCAGGTGGAGGAACAGGGAGATTCTATCAAGACTCCCAATGGGGATTAGTGCCGCAATGACACATCCTGGAAGCCGCCGCCGGGGAACCACTCAGGCTTGAGCAAGAGCGGGCCACTTTCCTTCCTGCATCGCGCCAGCGAAACGAAATCTTTCGGCCTTTCCGCTTTATGTCTACAAACGGGGCCCCCGCTTCTGGATACCCCTTTGAAGAATGTCGGATGCGGCTATCGAGACGACTTGTGGATCATGGATCATGATGGGGGGCGGGGGGCCATGTTGCAACGGCCGTCATGAGATGGCATCCGGTCCTGCGCGTGTGCGCGTAGAGCAATATCTGAGAGGATCCGCGAAATTCCAAAGAACAGGCATCGCTGCAGAACATTCTGTCTTCTCCCCCGCATGGGCCCGTACGAAATGATACTCATCTTTAAATTTCAAAGCCTGTATGCCCACTTACCCCAAGGACAGTGTGGTTCGCCCATGAAAATTGCCGTGCATCGAATCCTCTTCGCCTTACAGGTGCACCCCCTGTCTGATTGGCCAATCACTTCCCCACCACAATATATGGGTCGCTAGTAGTGCGAGGCTGGCCTCTCCTTCCCAAGCACCGGCTCGATTGTGCCCCTCCAACCCTCCTTCAACTGCAGACGCTCCGTACAACCTCACCATCCTCTGTCAGAAGTCCGTCGTCAAGCCGTCGCCATTTCCTCAAATAGGAATCAGCGGCATATCCACATGGAGATAAAGGCGCTATAGTGAGGCCTCGAGCTGCCAGTGTGCCGCCAGACTTTGTCACGCAATCCGAGTGCATCACTCCAGAACGAGGTAACAGCTAGCCGCTGCGTCACAGGTGTGTTCATTCCCATTTTGCGCCAGCATCTCGACAACCACCCACGGGTATCTCATTTGATTATTTCGTGGCCAAATGGACCACCTTCCAGCTTGCCAACGTGCTGACATGGCTTTTCTTCATCAGGGACTACGTCGCGATGGCGAGAACACGAGCTGCCAACCACCAACCCCGCGACGAGCATGCGACCCGTCGCAACCCAGGCCGAGCATCTCGCACCAAGGTCGTTGACCAGCCTCGCACCCCGACACGATCTCGCTCTCGCGCGAACAACGGCGATAACTCTTCGAGCGACGACGACGACTCTGACTCATCTCTTTCGAGCGCCATCGATGTGACCGAGTCGGATCAAGACAGTGAAGCTGCTTCTGGGCACGAGAGTCAATCTGGGCCTCGTTCTCACCGACACACTCGTCGGGCTGCGACTAAACCGCCAAGTCAGCGAAGAGGAAGCCGTCGGAGCGCACGCCAGGCAGCCATCTCCAATTCCCAAATAGCAGAAACCGTACCCAAGGCTCTTCTCCAGAGCAAACAACCACGTCGTCGAGACACCAGAAAACGCCCGAGTCTCTCAAATGAGCCCCCAAACGCCGGCAAAAAGCGACGCATCGTGCTCCCGACACCAGAAATTACTTTGCCGCAAGGGTTCATCCCAGATTGGTCAGGTCCCCAAGTACCATACGGTGCATGGATCGACATATTTTACTATGCGGCTACCACCGGAGGATATGATACCCTTGACGTCAACTGGCTGATCAACGCCTCCACAACGTGCAAGGCTTTTTGTGACCCAGCCTTGACAGCCATCTACCGGTGCCCCCCAATCAACACCTCGGGCAAAGCAAGACGCCTTGCCGCTCTCCTAGACCGCCCACCTTCTGAAACTCGATTGAACTATCGTGTCAAGATTGAGTCTGTTTACATAGATATTCAAGTCGTACCGCAGACTGTCCTGTTCAAAATTGTGCACCCTTTGCTTCGCCTGAAGGAGCTTGTGTTCTTCACTCAACATGACCAGCCTCCATACCGGGAGCTTGATCGCACCGTTAGGTGGCACTATTCTGAAGACATCTTCCGCGCACTTATGCCATCTACCGCCGAATCAGGGACTATTGACGAAAAGCCATTTCACACCGCGTTAAGGAGTTGGGAGTGGAGTGGGAGACTTATGGGAGGAGACGTCGCAACTATAAAGGACATCGGCCGCATGCATCAAGTTCCCTCATTCGCTCACCTCGCCAAGCTAAGCTTTACCAATTTCCAAGTCCCGTCGTTGTACAAACCACGCCCAAAGCCCGGGGATGAGGAGCGTGAACTGGAACTGTACAATGAAGACGGCGCCGTTATCGACTCCATCGCGGAAGCCATTTCCAAAGTCCCCTCGCTCACGCACCTCGTTTTCGAATCGTCAACTGTCATGACCCACCGCATGCTCCCGCTGCTACCAAAGGGCTTGGTCCATTTCGATCTAATCAATTGCTGGGAGGTGAAATCCGATGACTTGGAACCGTTTCTCCATACCCATGGTAGGAGTCTCCGCACTCTTACCCTATCACATAACCAATCGCTGGACATGGCTTTTCTGCCAAGCCTGGCTGATGCATGCCCTGGTCTCGAGGAGCTGCGAATGAACCTGTCATACTTCCGCCTTCACGACACCTTGTCGCTCGTCAACAATGACTCTGATCCCATGTATGAGCATGCGCTGCTTCCTCATCAGGTTCCAAAGTGGCCGAGTAGCCTGCGCGTGCTTGACTTCGAGCACATCAGGCATTGGAGCCTAGAAACGGCAGAAATGTTCCTTCAGTCACTTATCGACAATGCTGGCAATTTACCAAATCTCCGCCACCTTGCCGTCAAGACGATGCTCAATATACCGTGGAAAGCGAGAGCAGACATGCGCCACGAGTGGCGAAAGAGGCTAGATAGAGTCTTCCTGCGCCCGTACGAGCCACCGCGGAGCCACACAACGCTACGACAGCCACCAGTCGAGGAGGAGCGCCCATTACCCCGAGAAGTGCCCAAAAAGAAAAGGCTCTCCGACGGCCCATCTCGCCGAAGCACTCGAGTGACGAGGCTTGCTGTCCGACCCTTAGGCTCGGAGACACGGAGTAGTAGCAACTCCAAAGGCCTCCGCGGCCTCTCACACAGACCGAGTTATATGGACCCAGAAACGGACGAGGAAGAATTCGAATCCTCAGAAGAAGAGCATGACTCACCTGCGCCAGCGCCTACGTCTCCCAGCACCGAGTCGCAAACGCAAGAGCAAGCTGAAGGGGTGTCTGCGCAAGCCATGCCCGCTATACAGGGACTCTGTACCACCGTTTCCATCGTCTTTGACAATCAAAAGCCCACCGAGCTGCAATATGGCATGGAGGACTTCATGGACGAAGACCGCACCGAGTCAGATGGTGATTGGGACGGCGATGAGGATGAGGACGAAACGGCCTACGCATGGTAGTAATGCTAGCGTACATCAACCAACTAACTTAATCCCATCTCAGTAACACAGCCCTGTATCTCAAGTCCGACATTTTGCTCAATCTACGAGCGTCACGCACACCGCATGATATGGTTTTATGCGCTTGCTACGACTACGTCGACTTCACATAGGTTTTTGAATTGGGAGTTAAACGCAACCTCAACGATTGGCTTTGAGCATTGAACGCGATGTAACAATTCGCCTACTCAATGTTCTGATAGGTCTATTACCTGGCTGTCATGTATATGTCTCGGAGATCTCCAGCCGGATATTGACTTGTAGAGCATCCGACCTACGTGGGAAGCCAGAAAAATTCAAACGTCTCGCGTGGTGCAGGGCAGTCCGAAGCAAAGTATGCCTGCAAAGTCCTGAGCAAAGCGAAGCTATTCAATCCCGGGTTGATTGAACCGATCAAACTCCACGGCAACCCAGCGAGATATTTTGGGCCAAGGCCTGTTGGTCAACAAGTTTTACAATAGTGTTACATTTCAAACTGGCAGTCCCCTTTGCAGAGGGATCTCATACCAACTATAGCTCTAGAAACCAGATGATGTAACGGCTGCTAATGTACATGTGTGGGAAAAAAGAACCGCTGTTCAGTTCAGGCCAGTGCCATGTGCGCCTAAACTATCGCTGGCATATTAATGCAAAGTCGTGATACCCCCCTTTGAGCCGTATTTCGAATGTCCCGGTTACTACACACCAGCCGACTAACAAGATCGACCAGCTTAGAAGGCCGCGCCGCCCATTCCCTCGCCCGCCATGTTCTTCATGCTCTTCTCGCTCAGGTCGCTGCGCATTTCCCAAGCGCGAGAGTCACGCTCCAGTCGATCCCAGTTGTACAGGCTCTTCCGAAGCCGTTCCTGTTTAGCTTGCAGCTCATCCCGCAGCTTCTCTTCCTCGTCCTTGAGTTTCCGGTAGTGAGGCTCGATCTCACGCGTGACACCTAGAGCAGCAGGAGTCATGGATGGATCCAGCTTGCCCCCGGGGATTAAAGGTGGTAAGGTGGCCAGCATGCTTTGCGCCAGTGTTTGGCGTGCACTGCCTGGATGTTGCGCCGACGGACCAGTGGGAGGATTGAAGGGTCTGATTTGGGTAGGGGTAGATAATTGAGAACTGTTGGAAGGCGTCGCTCGTGGCCCAGTAGGAATAGACGAGGGTCCGTTGGGTGTGGAAGGCGTTGGCGAGGGCCCAGACATATGTCTGGTAGGCGGCTGCGGCCAACCGCCTCTTCCACCGCGAGGAGCAAACCCGCCTCGAGCGGGAGGGATATATCCTCGTGGACCTGCTGGGGGATTTGTCGGACTGGTGGTCCCTGATCGAAGTGGGGGAGCTGTGGGCGTCTGAGTTCGCACGACGGGAGGAATAGGTGACGAGACGGGTACAACGAAGCTTCTGTTCGCGGCAGGTCCAGTAGGCGGGGCTCTTAGAGCGGCAGGGCCTCGTGGTGGCGATCTGGAGGCTGGAGGGGTAGACTCATACCCCGCGGGTCGGGGAGGATCCCTGAGCGGTGCGACTCCAGGGGCACCAGGGTGGTGAGGAGATTCTTCGCGAGGCTGAGCTGGTGGTGATCGAGCCCTGACTGAGCTCGGGCGAGGAGATGATCTTCCGGACGCTGATTGAGAGGTGATTGCGGAAGATATCCCTGATTCCCTAGGTGGAGAGATTCGCCGATACGACTGGTATCGATCAGCACCCCGGCGGCTTGGGGATCGCGAGCGTGGGCGATATGAGCCACCACCGCCTGGTCCTCGAGGTGGCGATCTCCCAGGAGGAGTTCTATCCCGTCGATCTCTATTGAATGGAGACCTCGACCTCCGTCTTTGAGGGTTAGTTGCAATCTGTAAACGGAACGGTTTGGTCTATGCTCACCTGTCATCTCGACGATCAAAGTCACGATCTCGTTCACGAACTCGATCGCGGTCCCATTCTCGCTCTCTTGGTCGGTCTCGATCGCGATCGCGGTCCCAGTCTCTGACCGGAGACCGAGGTCGCTCGTACCTGTCAGCTCGCATGGGTGAAGGTCTCCTAGACAAACTACGTCGAGGAAGAGACGGTCGCCTCATGGGGGGAGATCTAGTCCGCTCTCGTCTGCGTGGGCTCTCTCGCTCTCTTGACCGCTCTCGTCGATATCGATCACCGCCACTTCGAGATCGTCGACGTGGTGGATATCTTCCAGGAACGTAACTATCAGATCCTGCAGGAGGAGGACTCCGGGGACGTGGACTTCGTGGTCGTGGACTCCTCACTCTTTCCCTGATCGGGCTGCGAGCTCGGCGAGGTGATCGATCTCCCCCTCTAGGTGTAGGTCTCCACGACTCTCCAGCGCCATACCTAACGACTTCCCCATCGTCATACCTATTGCGAGTTAGCGCTAGCCGAACGAAAGTTGTCTGCATGATGAAGTGTGCGTTTGTGGGTCGTCTCCAGGGGTAAAACAAACGAAAAGTGGAAGGGAAAACAAGATATCCAATAAGGAAAAAGAACGCTGTTTCTGCTGCATAGAAAATCACACAAGAACGGGTCGATTCGCGCTGATGTTTGAGATCAAATCCCACAAGAAGCAATGGGTCGCAACTGGAAAGCGAGCCTTGCTCCAGTCAAAAGTGCATGTCCTCTGGTCTCTGTTTGGCTCCCAGGGATTCAGTCGATTGCACCTGCCACAGAGGGCTCGGGCGCATGACCCGTGGCTTCTTTTGTTTTGGCTCGCGGCCTTTTAGCCTCGCTTGCAACATCTGCCGATATACGCCGCCGATATCCATCTCCTAGTGAAAACAAGGGTGGAAGAAGCGCCAGACCACGGAGAGGTCACGGAGCTGTATCCAAGGTTGGATGTTGAGAAATAGCACGCGAGCCCATTGCTTTTCGTCCCAGGTAACCTGCCAGATCTCCCAGATGGCTGTGAACTTTTGTTTCCCGTAACAGACGAAGTCGATAGTGTGCTTTGCCCAGTCTGCAGAGCAATTGATTGGGTACACAAAGTGCGCGACCTTATATCTTTTCGGGGGCTCAATCGAGACCATCGTATAGAGGTGGTGGAGATTCAAAGCGTATGGTCGGCGTTTCCTTTCGGCGATTCCCGGGACAGTATCGGTCTCTTTGACTGTATGTGTAATATCTGCGCCCCATGAGAACCGAGGGACTCCGGGTGCGACCGTCATGGTGGCAAGGGGAGCGCGGGCAATCTCATAGGTCTCATCAATTCCAGGAGTAGGCAGGGCGTATGGTTGGCGTTTCCTCTCAGCGATTTCCGGAACAGTATCGGCCTCTCGGACTCTAAATGCGATATCTGCGCCCCATGCAAACCAAGGGGCTCTGGCCGTGGCCGCCATTGCGGCATGCGAGGCGCGAGAAATCTCATAGGCCTCATCAGTTCCAGAAGGAGGATCATGTTCTCTGGCTGTGTGTGTGGCATGTTCGCCCCGTTCGTCCTGAGTGGGATTGGCTACGGCAATCAAGGAGCAATCCACGGGGTCGTCCCCATCGACTCCAGTATGTCTCGGTACCGTCGGTGAAGGTGGTCTGTCCGTCGAGGACTGGTGCGATTCGGCTTCATTGTCCCTCGTGATATTGGCGAGACGTGAGGATCGACGTACGGCCTGACTTCCTCTCAAGCGGCGTGACCGAGCCGGACTCATCGTGCGAGCCGACCAGGTAGCGATATTTCGATGATCCAAGGTTCCAAACCCCCCAGAAAGTAATTCAAAGAGAGTCTAGAGTATGCGCGACCAGTCCAAAAGGTATAATAGCGAGTGTCAAGTCCAACTGGTTGTCGAACAATGATGGCGTCCAGGTCGGTTCAAGGTGGGATGGGATGGGATGGGATGGGATGATGAAGGGGAATGGGCATGACGACGGGGGCAAAGGAAATCCAGATCTTCACTTACCTCCTGCCTCGATCGCGGTCCATGTTTCCGGTGGGTGCGCGACAGAGCGGCGTGCCGGAAGGTGCCTTGTTCGAGAAGAGTCTGGCAACTGGCTTGGCTTCGTGCTGGATGGGAGGGCGCAAACCAACGCGTCTTTGCGACTCCTGTCAGGAGCTTTCCAGAAAGATGGGCGACGGATCGGAGATTTTGATCCCGAACCCCGGATAGGCGATAAGATAAGTAGGGTCCTGCTGCTTAGGCATGCACTGTGCCGCACTGTCCCACCCTGTACACCTACAACACAGGTGTAATATGATGGCACGCACGTCACGTCACATCAAAGGCAATTCAGCTCCTAGTATGGTGGAAACAAACTTAGCATCATTTAAATAGGAAATATGAGACTGTGGCGCTATACATATCGAGTGAGGACAAAAAAGAAAGAAACCCTCGGCCAAATAAATGCACGCATGCAATTTGATTATATCTCTATCCTCTTAGCCTCTGAACCCCCCCCTGGAAGTCGACTATCGACCTCCACGGCACCATCCTAGACCTGGTATCTTACATAGATAGATAGATGATTATGGCTTGTCGTCCTCCGTCATGTCTCCGTCCGAACGTTCTGAAATTCTGCCCATAATCCACTCGTGCGCTTCCTCCGCATGTCCTTGCATCATCTTATTGAGCCCGAACATGGGGCTTCTCACCACAGTCCCAAACCGTCTTTTGTTGACCTTTCGAGTAAGGTCAGCATCTGACCAGCACGCGTGGTCGCCAGCAACGTATACGCGAGAGTTCTCTTTGTACCAAGAGGACAGATCGCCATCAATGTCAGACTTGACAGGTCGGAGGTTGCCTGTCACAAAATTGACCACTCCAGAGATTCTTGACTTGCAATCTATGAGAAGTTAGCAAAACGTGGCTCGAAGAACAAAAAGAAAGAAGAGTACCTCTATTCAACAGGAGAACCTTAACTCCAAGGTATGAGTTTCCGACGCCCATTACAAAGATGTCACCAGTATCGTAAAGCTGAAGGTAGTTGTCCCAGAGATAGCAGACTAGAGACTGGAGCTGCTGCTGAAGAACCTTCTCCTTGGATGCGGGTATGTAGGAATCAGAGTCCTGACTCGTCAGCGAAGAGCTATCGGTAGAGGCTGGGACGCTCACTTCATCGTGGGTAATGTACGCGGGCACGTTGATGTCCATGACACCAAATTCTTGGCCGACTGCCCAATCGATGTAGTCAGTTACTCCGTCAACCTAGGGCAGTTAGCAAGCACCCAAAAGTGAAGGAAGATAATACTTACCACCCAAGCGTTGTGCGACTCGAGGGTTGTGTCGATGACGTCCGGTTGCGCTAGAAGCTGGGGCCTGAAAGGAATCAGTTAGAAAAGGCCTGCGAGGAGTAAATGAGAAGCAACTTACGGATCGTGGATGATCATCAGGATTCTTTTCGCGCTGTGGAGATTTGGCGTGACCAAAACCTGGTTCTCAAACGATTTGTATAGCTGCTCGCGTTGCACATATAGTGGCATCATGTTGTGCTTGGCCTGGAGGACCTGTCGCTGTGCATTCCGGATGACGTCGTGAAGGCGGTTCGCGTTGAGTTTCTGAACGTCAGGAACGTTGATAACGCCTGGACGCATGCACTCCCAGTATGGAGCTTGGTGTGCCTGGACCTTGGCCAAGATGCGCGCTGCCTCCTTGTTGATCTTGGGGATCTCCATCTTGGGTGGTGGGTCGCCCATGAGAGTCTTCGCCACGGCAACTGCAGAGTTTGAGATGGCTTTGAGGTTATAGCCGCCCTCCAAACATACGGCGACCTTGCCATCGGCCAACGACATCAGCATGTGGGTCATGTGAGCGTAGCAACTAGGGGACACAAAGCAGCCTCCTAATTCGTCGCCGTCTGCCGCGTCGAAGCCAGCAGAAATCACGACGAGGTCGGGGTTGAATTCCTTGGCGATTGGCATGACAATCTTTTGAAAGGCTGCCATGTATTCTCCATCGCCCATGCCCTGATCGTGCCAGCCGATGTTGACGTTTTTGCCCAGTCCGGCGCCGCTACCGCAGTTCTCAATCCCACCATCAGGCGTCATGGAATTCGGGGGCTTTCCGGGATAGAAGATGCCGTCTTGATATACGTGAAGCGAGATGTAGAGGACGTTGGCGTCATGGTAAAATATGTTTTGGACACCGTTGCCGTGGTGGACATCCCAGTCCAGAACCAGAACCTTCCGACAGATATCTGGATAGTCCTGTTGGCAGACCCTGACTGCCACGGGGACGTTGTTGAAGAAGCAGAAACCCATCGGCGCGTCGAACTCAGCGTGGTGTCCGGGGGGTCGAATCACTGCGAATGCGTTCTTCACTTGCCCCGTCACAACGTTTTTGCACGTCTCTATAGCACCTCCAGCGGAGAGCATAGCTGCCGGGTATGACATGCTGCCAACGTAGAGAGACTCGCGGCCTTGGTCGTATTGTCTTGTCAGCTCTCGGAGCTCACCTGTGCTCATGTTTTCCAGGCTCTCGACCCAGCTCAGATGGTCGGGGGAATGGGCGAGGCAGATTTCCTGCCTTGTCGCAGGACGAACTGGTATCCGCCACATGTATCTTGTCGGACACTCCTTAATGATCCTGGCAAGCTCCGTTGATGGACCGGTGTAGACAAGGGCCGCTTTCTTAAAAGCCTTGAAGATCTCATGAATGCGACGAGGGTCCTCGGGGTGATGAGTATTCGGACTAAAGTCTGCATTCATGTGAAGCTTCATGCGATCGTCGTAGCAAACGCCTGTTGGGAGAAGGCCTCGCCGTCGCATCTGATCTAATGCAAGATCTTGGGGCTCCGGATCGCTGTTTGCGTTCAAACTGCCCTCCTCAGATGCAGTGTCATCGTCGTCGATGTCGTTGTTGCCAGTCTGGGGAATCCCATTGGGAGCATCGACATCCTTCATAAGATGGTCATCGCCCCCCATAGGGACGTCCACGTCCATGTTGACCGCAATTGGGCTCCTTGCTAAGAAACTAATAGCACTAGAAAGTCCTGTCGAGGTTGATGTTGCAGCCACTTAAGAGCAACGACTTGATTTCACCACAACCTCCTGTAGGTATTGGTATCTAGGTAAGGTCAGTTTGGATCGCGTGAAAATAAACGAGGTGAAGGACAGAGTTATTTGTTGTAAGAATGAATTGAAACCCCAAAATGTATGCATAGAAGAAGGCAGGACATTGTTAAGTAGACATGAGACCAGACGTGGGAGACGGAACCCCTTAACCCAGCTTTTGTTCACCGGAGAGGATAAAGATATAAGAACAGAGAGGTAAGAACAAGCGTGTAGCAGGCAAGACTAGAAAACACAAGCACTGGAAAACACGCGACTAGGCGCATAAAAGCAATAGCCGAAGTGAATGTGGATGAACATACCAAGTAAGCGCGACCTGCTCTGCTCGAGCCTCCAGGCGGAAGACAAAGGACCAGGATGGCGCGATGAACACCTCGCGGCAGTTGAACCCAGGGCGCTCCAGGCGATCAGGGCATGTGCGAGGTCTTTCAACCAAGGAAATGTGCTGCTGGGCGAGTCGGGCTGGCGTCACAGCGCCGTGGGGAGCGGCAGAGGGAGCGGCGCGGAGGAGTGTAGATTGGCCTGAGCCGAGCTATCTCTAAGTTGGATGCGAAGGTGAGGCTCGGTGGTCGAGGCTGGTTTTGGTGGGCTGGCCTAGGTTCTGCTGGCCAGTGAGACGACCCTCCGCTGTGCTGTTAGTGGGCGACCCTACCAACCTAGTACATTGGCCTGCTAGGGAAACTCCTACCACCAGACCTCAATGGTCCACCACCAAATAATTAGCTTGGGATAATCAGCCTTTCTTGGAACGACATGTTGAGAATGTGCGCTGCTAAAGGTGAGCTTTTGCTGGATTCTAGGGATTGTTCGGGCCGCCTGCCTGGTCAGGGATGCCCTGGCACGTCAATCCCTCTTAATCATTCACGTCAACAATAAACAAACATCTCCGCATCAACTTCATTCAGACTAGAGCCGAAGCTCCAATCTTCTATATCTAACTATACTCTTCAGACAATTTATCATCTTCTAGCGAGAGGCAACTCAGCTCACTAGTCCAAGATTCGTTACAAATCAAGACCTACCGTACTGAATGTACCATGAAGCGTCCACTTGCCCAGCTCTGTTGGTGATGCTCCTCCAAGTACGACCCATCATCTCCTCGGGGCGAATACTGCGAAAAAGACCGAACGAACTTGAATCCTTGCGGCAGAGATCCGTCTGGGCTGGCATCGTCGCAAAACGTCAAACGTTCGTCGTCGCGCTCGTCGTCGAAGTCGATGATACCTCCCACACTGTCCTCCGCCAGGCTCGGCATCCTGTCCAGCCAGCGCCGCTCATCCAAAGCACATCTGATGGCGGTTTGGATAGACTCTTGGTCTAGCGTGAAATTTGAATGGTGCAGACTCGCCTCTATGATGAGTCGCTTGCGAGGGTAGCTGTAGATGTTCTCGAACATATTAATCAGCTGATCAGGACCCAGCTTCGCATACGTCTTGACAATGCGACCCCACCGGCTTTGATCGTTCCAGCCAGTCATCAAAGACTGAGGACGATCGACAGCGTCAATAAATGGCAGGTCGTAATCATCCTGGACATCTCGTTAGCGAGCAACTTTGTGCAATGTCTTCTGTTAAACTTACATGTTGTTGATTGGGGTCAAGCCGAGGGCAAAGATAATGCAACACAACATCCTTCATCGTCTCAACCAAGTCCATCAGTTCCAGTAACTCACTCGTGGAATGATGTCGCATTTGACTTGTGCGAAGGTCATCCACATACGGCTCAGGAAGCCCAACCCTCGGTCTTGGTAGCTCGCCGTGAAAGTAGAACCCGTAGAGCCACCATCTGTAGAAGGCTCTTCGAAATCTCTCCCCCTCGTGCGACCGGAGAAGTCTGCAGTCCTCCGGTTCGTGGAACCACCTCATTTGAGGAAATCGTTCTTCCCATTTGCGAACGAGTCGACAATATTTGAGGAGAGGTCCCAGGTCACGTTCGGTCAGAACGACCGTCTTCACAGCTGAGGCTGTAGGAGCGTTGGGTTTTCGAGTCTTGATGACATTTATGAAGCCACGGTGAGATTCTGTCGTGGCCGCAAGCCAACATTCCGATTGTGGAGCAAGTACTGTCCCCCTGTCTCCAGCATGGCGCTGAAAGACGATTCGACGAGGCACATACAAGCCTCCAGGTGGCTCCAAGTCGCCATCAGACGCGGTGTAGATCTGCAAGAGCTCATCAAGCGGGCTGAAGTCCCGATACAGAACAGGAAGCAATATCGACGCCTTGCCTTCTGCAAACAGGTCGGAAAATGTCCTGCTAGTAGCGGCGAAGTTGAAGATACTGTCCAGATCAAGCCGGTGATAGATATCGAAAATAATCTCGACGGGGAGACCAGCCAAGCATGGTGCTTCAGTCGAAAAGGAGGCCATCATGAGTTTTTGGCGGCTTTTTAGATGAAATGGGGATGTGTTTGACGGATATTTTTTGGGAAATGGATGCGACTCCAATGGGCTAGAGGTCGACTTTTATCGAGTTTAACAGTGAAAGAAAAATACGTAACACGAATGCTTGTGTTGTTTTTTCTTTGCTGTTTGTGACTGATTCTCTGTCAGGATATTAGAGACGGCGGACCGCCACTGCGTGGGTAACTGGGCCCGTTAGCTTTTTGTTAAAAGAAGGAAGCGGAGAGCCTACCAAGTATAAAGGTCATTTTTGAGGTATGATGGGGACCGAGGAGGTCAATGGATTGGTATGACGAGTCAACCAAAACCGAGCTGTTTGGGAGGTAGCTTCGATAAGATGATATCAAAGCAACCTAGTTATTCGGACAATGGCGATGTCCTGGGAAGGTGCCTGAGATAACAGGTACCACACTGGTCTTGACGGGAGTCCGTAAAGAATTGCTGGGTGATTATGAGATCAGAGCGCTGAAGCTCTGGCGTAGCTTCGCGGTGTTGACTGTCAAGTCACCGAGAAGCGTCCGACACCTTGAGGCCTACTGACCGGCCACCCCGGCTTTGGGGCTTAGAAAGGGACAGGAGATGCACTGGGGCATCAATTGAAAGAACAAACTCGGTATCATGGTGGTGTGCATGAGGATCTCGATTCCGGCCATGCCTGAATGATGTCGCAGATGAGATGGAAGGCGAGAGTTCGAGAAAGGGGCCGTGGCTGTCACGTCGAGGCACCGGCCTGGCTCGCGTGTAGATACCAAATCCCCGAACATTTGCCGACCCCAAATTATGATGCAATGGAGTACACTTGGAGATTGGATAAGTCATCTCAGAGTCGGTCATAAAACATGTGCAATAAAAACAAGCGAGATTTCTTTTTTATGATGAACTGCACTATAGAATCCATAAACTCCTACACCCCGTCCCGGTTTCAAAGAAACACCGAAAGCTAGAGTAGTGACAGGTATAACAACGTTTTAAGCGAACAGCATCTTGGTATCCAGCTGGTCCTTGGCCACCCGGTGGCCACCCTTGGACCGTAGTCCCAAGTCGCTCTTCCTGGATAACCGCCCGACCGTCTGCTCCGCGCGAGCATTGTGTCGAGACGCCTTTGACTTTCGAAGATCGGCTCGGACCTGGTTTGGCGATACGAACTCCCTGTTCTCGTAGATGATGGGTCCACCGAACGATCCTTCCTGGATCACAATGGGCGTGAGGACGAATCGGGGTCCAATCTCAACCAGGTTGACCTCCGTCTCCTTGTTGAGAGCCTTCGCCCTGGTGGACTTTTCCTCCTCGCCATCCTTGACCGCACCCTCCACCTCGTTGATCTGGTAGTTCCGGATCCAAATCTTGCCGTCGGCGAAGCTAAATCCCATGACGTGGTCAATAAAAGGCTTTGACTTGCGGGTGCCTTCAGGAACGCCAAATGTGTGCTGAAAAAGTTCCTTGATGACTCGAAGGTGGGCTTGCTTCTCGAAGGCGGCGTCGAACGACAGGATCGGTCTTGAGCCCTTCAAGCAGTTGCCTGTGAAGTGCAGCTCCTCCATAGTGTGCACTGTTATACGTTAGCGTCTGGAGACACGCCTGCGGCATCGTCTTGTGCTCACGGTTCTGGAGGTGGAACTTGATAGTAGGGCCATTGGGGACTTTGCTAAGCCACACATAAAGATCCTTTCCTTTCCGTGCCTCAAAGAACATAACATTGTTGCAGTTGTAGAGTTCGGCCAACTCGTTTAGCTCGTAGAGCTTCGTCTTGGAATCGAACTTGGCGTCCTTTCGGCTGTGAGGGAGCATCGAGGCAATATCGTTCAATAGATGGCGATGACTATAGAGAAACACCTGTTAGGCGAATGCGCTCGGTCGTGGCCAAGCAGTGGATAGGATTCTTTACCGGTAGGTGACACCTCTGGAGGAGAGGATCAAGACCCTTTGCTTGTTTTTCTTGACGCCATTGCTGGGCGCATCGGTCTTAGTCGCACTCGACTTGGAGATGGATTTGTAAACGGCGGCCATTGTGTTCGGGAAAGCGTAACAGCTCGGTTGTCGCAGTCTTGACGGGTGGTGGAATTATCTGAACTGGCTTTGCGCGATGGCGGGCGAGTTCCCAAAAAATTTGGTCGGCAGCGGATTTTCTCTGCCACGATAAGCTCGAAATGCTCTTATCGGAGATGGGTGGAGCCGGCGTCGACACCGCTCAGACAGCACACATGCCACCTGCCAAGAGCGCCAGCTGAGTCGAGGATGAGACCCAGACGAGAGAAACCCGGTGCGTGGCCCGAACCTTGCAGTGAAACCCGTTCAAGACGTCACAAAAAAAGCGATGAAAACAACGCCAGCACCTGTGATGTGGCATTCTCCCAATTAATCGCTTGGGACAGCCTGTGGGAGTGACCCCGCCATCAAGCATCACCGCCCTGCAGACAAAGGCAGTCAGGGTCCAAGTCAAACGCAACACAAAGAGTCCATGGCGAGTATGAGCATTAAAGGATTCATTTCAGCTACGTAAGATGACCATGTCGCAGCGATCGTTGGACGCATCAACCCCAGACAACCATCATGACAAATAAGAACAAAGGAAAGCCGAAGTAACCGCGCCTTCTGATATGAAAAAAGACGTATCACGATTCCTCGTCTCCTCGAGTCTCTCCTTATGTGACGAGCATTCCGGGGAACAAACGAGACGCCTGGTATCCCTCCCCCCAAGCCCTGTAACCCGTCGCAAAACGGTCCCCGTAGAAAACTTAACAACACTTGCCACCCTTCGCGCCCTCGTCGTCGGCGGGCTTGCTGAGCGAGATGTTGGTGCCCGCGCCAATAGTGGCTTGAGCGCTGTCGCCGCTGTCGAGCGCTTTGCTGGATACAATTCGGTAGATTTCTACGTGCATGATTAGTATCAAAGCGGGATGAGGTGCCAGTGGGGTCAGGTTGAGCCAGGGGGTTGGGCGTACCGGTCAAAATGTTCTGGAATGCAAGCTCGACATTGCTGGCGTCGAGGGCCGAAGTCTCGATAAAGGACAGGTGGTTCTCGCCTGCGAAGGCAATAATTAGCAACAAAGCTCCTATACATACACTTGCATGTGCATTGACGCATAGACCCGCGAGACGCACTGGCAAAGGACTTGGCCTCCTCAGTAGGAACAGCCCTCAGATGTCTCAAATCGCTCTTGTTTCCAACCAGCATGATGACGATGTTGGCATCGGCATGGTCCCGTAGTTCCTTGAGCCATCGTGTGACGTTTTCGTAGGTCTGATGCTTGCTGATGTCGTAGACGAGCAAGGCTCCAACAGCACCACGGTAGTAGGCGGAGGTGATGGCGCGGTATCGTTCCTGGCCGGCGGTATCCCAGATCTGGGCCTTGATCGTCTTGGAGTCGACTTGGATGGACCTGGTGGCGAACTCAACACCAATGGTCGACTTGGAGTCGAGGTTGAACTCGTTTCGAGTGAATCGGCTGAGAAGGTTGGATTTTCCGACTCCAGAGTCTCCGATCAACACGACTGCAATTCCGGGAGAGTCAGTAAGAACCGGCGCGGCGCGGATCGCTGGGGGGGATAGGCGGTGGCCTAAGGGGGTGTGACGGCACCTTTGAAGAGGAACTGCACAGGGGGACTGGTCAGCAACGCGGTGGTAGACGAACGAGAGCGCATGGGGGGATAGGGCACGCACATCATACTCGTCGTTGGCCATGGTAGCGATGGATGGCTTCAGCGAAGTCGTCGGGAGGATGAGGGTGAGGGCGAAGGCGCTGGCGCTGGAGACGAGGGAGTCGACGTAGATGATGTGTGGGATGTGGAGAGGGAGAGAATGCGCGGCTCTGGCGATAGGTGGTCGTCGTACCTTATCCCGTGGTGCCGAGGGGTAAAGTAACGGTGTACTTGGTACTGTCGAAACCTACTAAGTACGTGCTGTACCTAGTAGCAGCCCAGTGGTAGTGCTAGTGGAGGGGAATGCAACCTGGCCCAAAAAAATCCAATGGCAGCGCCCGGAGCTTGGAACAAAGCCCCAGCCGGAAAGGGGGACGAGCGATGAGGCCGTCCTAGGCAGCGACAAAGAAGAAGAACTCGTGACTACCATAGGTATCACTTAATGGCGGTTACCTGATAACAGGCTCCAATCATAAGTATGTGGTGATAATCACGTCCGGTTACTCGGCTTGAGCGAGCCTTCAGGTTCGAGGCCCCCGTTGGTCCCGCCCACGCGAAATGGATTTGTTGGCCCGGGCGATGGATGGAATTGAAGACTGCTGCAGGGCAACGACAGAGGCGCAATCAACAAGTGCCGAAAACAGGGCCGGGCAGCCAGCCACCTGAACTGCATCAGTGGCCTTGCAGGTCGCATTCGACCCAGCTAAGAATACACGTTGAGCATTTTACGGATCTCATCCATCATGGAAGTATCAGGTACTTGGCTCTCCTCCGGGGAGATTCCCTAAGGCAACTGATTAAGCCAGCACAGCCGCCTTGCACCACCTCTCTTTGGCGCCAAGTGCTGTTATTGCCACCTCCCAATAAGTGCTGGATACGTGGTAATGACAACCCACTAGCAAGCTTGCAGCCAGTGGACTCGCTCGCCCGCCCGAGACTGGCCTATTTGTTTACAAAGTAAAACTATGCTAGCAGTGCTGGCTGCGTTCGCTCCAGGCACCAAAACCCGGTCTCTCATCTGTAGAGGCTCCATACCTGGCAGCTAAATTTAACCTCTTGCAGGGAGAATAATCAGTTGGCAGTTGAACCCTTTCTACGCCTGATCATTTCTAAGAGTATCAGAAGCACTTTTGTATCGGTATTGCACAGTGGTATCTAGAATGTGTTATCTCTTGATTTCAAGTCCCATGAGTCAATGGCAGCTGTTTGCAGGCCGCTGCCACCTATCGCTCGTCAAGCACATGTGTCACGTGCCGCGACTTTCGAAGCGCCTGTGTTGCAGGCAGGCAACCAACAGGCCGTGCATCTTCATTCAAGTGCCCCTGCGCTTCCTCCTCTCTGACCCCTTCTTCAACACCAGCATTCACGTGCCCGAGGAACTCCTTCGTTTGGCCTTTTTTGAAACTGGACCTACTGTGGACATCCATAGCACTTGGTTTTCCCTTCGAAGCGTCAACCCTCTCGGTTTTCAGACAATACACCGCCACAAACAAGACTAAATCCTCTGTTGAGGTCTCACTCGCATTCCATCCGCATGCAATCAAGATTTCTAGGGACAAACAAAACCCCCTAAGCTTGCCCTAGCCCTATTAAAACCCCTGCAATTCTGGCCATCTAGCCTAGTGCAGGTGATTGCGTTTGGTGGTGAGTGTCTGGAGATGGGGCTTTGCACCACCACCAGACACAATGAGCAACTCGCCCTCAATACCTATGGACGTGGACCCACCCCTCAATCCCATGGACGTGGATGTGGATGTGAACGAAGATGTGGACACAGGGAATGACGCAGACTCTATCACGTCAACCATTGAAGAAGAACCCGACTCCGGCGATGAATGGTTAGTCAACGACATCCTTGCAGAGACAGTCATAGATGGAACCACCAAGTATCTCATTGACTGGCATGGCTACCCTTTGTACGATGCTTCATGGGAACCAGAGGAGCATCTTGGTGGAGACATGCTCACTGGTTGGGAAGAGAGCAAAAGCAAAGAAGGCCACAAGACCGAAAACGACAAGAACATTGCGGAATGGACACAGGCTGTTAGGCAAAGAGTCTACAGTAAGATGGCTCGCCATGAGGAGCGAAACCTCAAGCGAATGGAACGCGGCCTCGAACCGACCGTGTATAATAGATCTCTCGAAGAATACTTGGAAGATTTTGAAAGGACATTCAAGGAGCGACAAAAAGACGAGAAGCCGGACGCCAACACCCTCGAGGATCAGAAACCAGACGCAAAACCATCTAAGGATAAAAAGGAAGATGGCACAGCCTCTAAGACCCGGGCCCCTGATGTGAAGGGCCCCCACGGCCAGAAGGCCGTTGCTCCTTCAAAAAGCACACAAAAGCCACCACTGGGTCAGCATGGGCGACGCGACATTTCTCGACCGCAAGTTGCCATTTCAGACGATCGAGGCCTTAAGAACACCCCAGCGAAGCCATCGGGCCCTGTAACTTCTGACCCAGAAACAGCCCAGGGTCGGCCTGGGGCCGCCTCCAGTTCTCGCAAGGTGATCGCTAAACCGGCGACAAAGTCAACACTCATGTCTAAACTAGGCCCCCAAAAACCCAAAGCGCCAAACCCGGAGAAAGTTTCTACAAACCCAGTCATTCGAGCAGCTTCTGGCCCCGTCAGCAATGTTTTCGCAGGCGGCAAAGAAAGAAAAAAGAAGCTTACCCTCCGAGACGTCGCCAGCGATCCAACTAGGACGCCCCAGTTTCTAAGGCATCGCCAGAGAAGGCTGCTTGAGAAAGGCTCTCGTGACAGAGAGGGGGTTGTTGTTCCTTCGCAGCTACCAGCTGCTCTCATCTCTCTCAACCCGGCGGAGAGGGACGTGATAGTTCAAGAGACTACCTCAGGACCAGCACCAATGCCAACGGCGAATAAAGATGAGAGTCATGTTGAGGTGGATGATCATGAAACTATTCCGCCAAGAGCGGCAAAAAAGAAAAAGAAGTCGGTTCATTGGGGTGATAGCATAGACGCCCAGGAGACGAAGGAAACGAGGATACTGAGATCACCGGGTCCAGAGACCAGTCTCTTCATGGATGATCCTGTCTCTGCGTCTCCCACATCGATCTTCCAGGTAGAATCTACCGTTGAACCAAAAGAAGAAGGTAACGGGCAGTCTGCAACACTTCCAAGCATACCTCAATTATCGTCTGCAACGGACAGACCTCTTCTTGACAAGGGTGGGAACAGCCCAAGCACCAGCAGCTTTACCAAAGATGCAAAATTCGGCCCAAGCTCCACCGTTTGGATTCCACTCACCTTTGAAGGGGTTCTCCTAGAAAACTTGACGCCTTCTCTACTTATACTTCAAAGTGCGGACGCGTTCATTTTCACACACACTTGTCTAGCTCAAAACTTTTGGGACATGTTTGGAGGAGCACCCTTGGACTGTCTATTTCGAGGTTCCGTGACTTCTCACGATAACCTCACTCTCCAAACCATTGCAGATCGGCTTTTGCTCGGATCATTTGGCATTCTCTGCCACTTAGGTGAACTATGTGTTCTCTTGCATCCTTCCAAATGCGAACATTGGAAAGAGGGAAGCCAAAACGAGAACACACCCCCTTTCCTCAAGTTCATCATCTTTCAGGCCGCTGCTTTCGTAGATGCTTCTGCGCTTGCCCCTGTTTCTTTTTCCCCTGATGATGGCAACGAGGATCTGCCCCCGGGGATGCGGCCAGCGCTTTTCCGAAGGGTCCTCGGCCTCGAATACACCCGACTCATACCATCAATGTCACAAGAAACAACAAATCACCATTTCTTCCTAGCGTTCCCACGGTCCGCTGGTCCTCAAGCCATGTTCGTAGCCCGTTGGCTTCGGAGCTGCAACGCAGATTGCAAGATACAAACCAGTCTCGATCCAGGTCAATGGTCTACCTTTTTGAACCTAGGTGGAGGGATTGTCATTATCCATGAAGAGGCAGCTTGGGCTATTCGGTTATTCCCTAAGTTTGCCAACCTTCTCAGCTCCAAACTTGAACAGTTCACCTTTTGGCTTTTCACAAGGTCGTTAAGAACGCGAGAGTTTGTGTCTCACGGCTCAAGTTCCTTTGCTGAAATCGGGTCCATCCATCTCCAACCAATCTTTGAACTCGGGGTTGCTATTTTGCTAACGCCTAGTTTCTTCGTTTCTCAGCCACAACAAGCATATGTACTCATCAAATGGGCTTGGAAGGGCCGTACGGGCGTGGTCGATCGTTTCCAACGAGCTAGGCTTATTGTGTGTGCGGGGATCGATGAGTGGCTGTATGAGTTGACCATTGAAAGAACCAAGAAATCGCGGTCAAGCGCTTCGACTGCGGATCTGAGCCACCAGACGATCAAGGCCGCATATAAGACATGGCAACTTGTTCGACAAATGGTCATACTTTCAGCTGAAGAGGAACCGAGCTCCTTGATATTTGCACCTGAATCTATTGATGGAAACGATGAGCAGAGCTTGGTCAACTGGTTCGGATGGTGGTCCATCATGAACATGAACAAATTCCGAAAATTCAGCGTCCTTGGGTCGAGCGAAACAGATCCTACGAGGCTTACTCGTCATATTAAACGCCCGGGATTTCTTCCATCATCAACATCAGGCATAGAAGAAGCAATGGGAATGACAAATCGTCGGCCGTCTCTCGCGCAAGCCGATTCGCAACCAGACGTATCTCTGACTGACGAGGTAATGTCAGTTACACGTCGTATTGAGTCGCTCATCTACGAGATCGATTTCTGGTGTCCCGTTGTGCTCTACAAGTTTCCGGTCAGCTACTGGGACACAGGCATGGCGTATCATTTGGGAGATTACTACTCGGGATACTCGAATTACGACAAATGCTTCAGATGGTTCAAGCCTTTTGAGAACGACAACCCATACCACAACACCATGGGAGCCTTGTTTTACACCATCGAAGAGCCGTGGGATCCTGATTTGTATCCTCAGGGCGTCATGCCCCCTCGCCGCCCGTGGCTGGTGATGCACCGACCTGTCAACGTTCATAGAAAGAAGGATTGGCATGCGTCTGAGTTGATCATCTGGGATCCAAAACTCAGCGAAAAGATGAGCCAGAGCGCGCAAATCTACGAGAGCGACCTCATTGAGGCCCAGCGCGAAATGATTCGAATTTGGCAGGAAGGCACTCATATTAAAAACCGAAACCAGCCCATTGAGAAGGTCTGGATTGCGGGTTTCGGCGACGCGTCGTCAAACGCAACGAACTCGCTTGACGTCGCTCTTGACATTTTGCGGAAAATCTGTTTTGATACTAAACGGTGGCTACCTGCTCCAGAGCCTGTGATGATAAAGAAGGGCTGGAGGTCGGTTAAGCCTGGGTCCGCGCCCAAGACACCAGCTCGTCAATCTCCTGGAGTGGATCGAATGGATATTGATGAACCAGAAAACATCGGAAATCGGGATGTATCGAAGATGAAGGCCATCTTCCAACCCCCCCGAGGAAGGATTTCGGGACTGACAAAGTGCGGTAATCGTCTGTATGAGTACACGATGGAGTCTTTGAGAAGAGTGCCGGATGATGCGGAGTATTACATGGAGTACTCGTTCCGTCCTACACTGCAGTGGTATCGGGAGCAGCTGGCGGAAGGAAGAGGGTTTGAGCACATAAGCGTTTTGCCTTGGCAGGCACTCTTCAAGCGCTATCACTTACCAGAATCTGAGACAGAGTGAAGGGTTGGGTTGTAGGAGAATCTTGAGACGGCGGCGTCCTGACTGTCTCTTCCAGTTCACTATTAGAATGATGTAGACGAAGGGTATCTTGTGCGTGGTACGAAAAGTGTTATATAAATGTACAAATAAATCCCCACCTATGCGTGAACATGAAGCCATCTGCATGATCTCTCTTTCTCACCGCGCCGTGGTAGGGAAGTTGCGGGTGCTGAGAAGCACACCCTTCACCCGTCGAATGTTATCTCGCACCTTGCGAATCTCGTCCTCAGGCTCGGGCTTGCGTGTTCGGCCGTACAAGTCGAAGGTGTTGGCTATCTGGCCTGAGTACGTCAAGGAGTCGAGGTCATCGCGGAGGACGTCTACCAGCGTTTTGATACCCTCCATGCCCTCGCTCTCTGACCGGAACTCATCCTTCAGCCCCGACAAGGTCTTGGTCAGCGCTGCCAACCGGTCGGCCTGGCGCTTGGTCGTTGACTCGCCACCAGCGTCCTTCCCCTTGGTTGCCGTCGTGGTGGTCAAGGGGAAGGATGTCTGGGTGCCCATGTCGCGGTGGAAGATCTCGGCCGGGTCTTCGGCCTCGCTCTCGTCGTCGCCCGGCGTGTTCTTCTTCGCTGGCGGCACCACGGAGACGGTCTTTTCCAGCTTGGTCACGAGGGAATCGAGGCGGCGGACGGTAGCGTCGTGGAACTCGGCACGGGCCTCCGTCTGGGCGTCCACCATGGGGCCCAGCACGTACTTGCCCGTGCCGTACACGAGCGTAGACAGCCCGATGACGGCGTAGAGGGTGTTGAGCAGGCGGTTCGTGGTGACGAGCGGTGGAGGACGGGCGGGCTTGGCGAGGAATTCGGGGTAGGTTACGATCGGGGCGCGGTCGGAGGGCGGTTGGGAGGGCGTCGTTTGCGTGGATGTGGATTGTGCGGGTGGTTGCGCGGCGGCGGCTTCTTCTGGTGCGTCATCCTGGAGAAAGGTTTAGCTTATGTTTTGAGAGGCAGTGAGGCCTGGGAGCGGACCTTTGATGTCACAGGCGCTGGGGCGTCGGCGAGGAGAGTCTGGATGTTGGCGTCGCTGATGCCCTTGGCCTCCAGGAAGGCGACCTTCTTCTCAAGGGGAGCATCGCGGATAGCGTCGTCGTCGAGGAACTTGCGCGCAACATCCAGCATATTCTCCTCTGGCGCAGCTGGCGCAGCAGGTGCAGTCTCAGCCTGGGCCTCGACCACGGGTTCTGCTTTGGTCTCCGGCTCTGCCTCAGTCTCCGGCTCCGTCTCAGCAGCGTCAGTCGCAATCGCAGCCGATGACGCTTCTGAAGCAGCGTCCTCTGGCTCGGCGCGTTGCCAGCTCGGCACGGCAGGCGTGTCTGGCTTCGGGTCGGAGTCGGCCATGTTTGATATCCGGTCCGCCGTCACGACGCTCGGAAAATCACATCTAAAGGAAGAAATGGGCGGAGAGAATGGAGGTGGTTATTGCGCCGGCTCGTCGAGATGTCCGATGTCGTGGCGGCTAAGGTTCGGGATGGCATGTGCCTCGGCAGATTCGGAGGCGGCGCCGGGAAACGGTTGGGTGAGGAAAGGTTTACACCGAGGGACGAGGAGCACAGGTATTACGAACAATTGATTGATGAATTTACCGAATCAATGACATGTGTAATTACTGACCCTGCATGGAGGTGATTATTTGGGAATGCGTGGCTTTGTAAACAGTGAGACACTCAGTCGTGATGGTGGTAAAGCACAGCCGGGAGGCAATACGTCAAAAAATTCCGGTATAAACGGTGTCCACAGAACCTAGAGTCAGTGAAGAACCGTTCCACCGTATCGAACGGTGCCGCAACTCCACCAGGCAATCCATTCATCCTCCACCGTTCTGGCGGCCACCTCAGCTCAGCCAGCCGGCCAACCTCTGAATGAATTGAACCGCCAATTGCAAGTGAGCCATCACACGCGTCAATCCCTTCGATCCGCGATTGAGCCATCAGTTTCTTCATCAGGCCAAGCCTTACCGCCCTTACTACGAGAGACGGCCACGTAGCCAAGAAAAACGCCAGAAGCTCAGCTCTCCTCTCTCAGCCTCGTGCCAAAAACAGACGACTGGTCATTTCATTTTCGGGGGTCAGCCAGCCAATCAACCAGACCGACCGAGGCATCGCCAACCCAGGGTTTGCGTCTCGACCATCCTTTGCAGTCTGCAGTCTCTTGCAGAGGGTACTTCGTACAGAACGTGAGCGGGGACCAAACGGCGGACTGCGATTCGTTGTCTTTGCGATTCGCGAGCTGGCATTCGTACCGCCCTGAGACTCCAGCGGCGACACCAACCTGGCCAGACCCAGACCAACGAGCCAACGCCGCGCCTCACCGAAGCCGCCTTGCCTCGCAATTGGATAGTCCGGTCTCAGAAGGGCGGTATCCCTACAGAGACGATCAGTGAGCGAGGCTGTGTGACGTACTGTACCTACTACGACAGTACGAAGTACGAGTGAGAGCCACCAACCGAGCGACAGCCGTCTGACCCGCCAACGCCAACACCAACGCGCTGTGTATTGTGACAGGTGAGTAGTGGTATTTTCTACCTATGATGTTCGCTGTCATATTTATTTGCATCATTTCGTCTCTCTCTGCGTGTCATCACCAGGGATCTAGATTTCCCTTCAAACGAGCCTTTCCCCTTCCCTTCAAGGCTCACCGTCGTCACCACCATCCCAAATCCCGTCACCATCGCCATAAATCACTGCGCAACACTCTCCTCCGACTTAGACCTTAGCCGCCGGTGTGAATGAGCCACTGTCCGACTCACCGACTGACCGACCGAGTGGATCGAACTGTCGTTGATTGGGCGCGCGCTTGTCAACAAGCACGCAAACGCTGGGCGGGTGGCAAAAGACAGGTCCCCTGGCATCGCGGCGTTGGATCCTTGATACCTATCTTGGACGCCTTGCATTGATTGCGGAGGAGGGCCGGAGACGAAACCCCCTCGCGAGTCGTACTATCCAATACTCTGCCTGTACCTAGAGATTCGTTCAGGGTTTGCTTGGCCTTGCGACGTCTCACCAACCTCGCATCTTGCATCTTGTCTCCCGCATCTTGCGACTTTTGGGTTGGCGTCTTGCGTCTTGACGTGAGGAAGTGGACTCGTCGATCAAGGTTCTGCTCCAGACAAGATACCACGCGATACGGCGGCGATACGGATGTGATCATTCACTGCGCTGCATCATTGCCCTCGACCTGTCTGCTGCCCTTCGTCCTGCCGCGCTTGACCTGCAGTTGTAGTTAGTTGCAGGGCACTCCAACCGCCAAGCTTACTTCAACCTCTCCCAAACCTCCCTTTTCTGCCATCATACATTCCCAGTCGGCCGTTTAATTTTCTCCCCGCCCCAACCCCAGCACGCCCGTGTCCATCCCCTCGAGACCATCTCAACTCGGGCCCTTGGCCTTTTCAGCCCAGACTCCCGTTATCGCCTGTCCCCCCGAAATTCTCGCTGTTCCCTGTCCCCCAAACCAAATCTCCCCGTGTCAACTTGCCGCCAGTGCGGAAGCTTACCATGTCCTCACGACCGCGCCGCTCCGCCGCCACCAAGGCCAATGAGGTCATTTCCGTGCACGCCAGAATGGCTGACTCCCCAGAAAGAGGCGAACGAAGCACCATGTCTTCCAGGCGTTCAGGCCGCGCCTCGGGCTTCTCCCGCGATGCGCAATCTCCCGATTCTCGCCGCAGTTTGACCGTCAAGGTTTCCAACAACAACCTACGCCAGAGCACCCGTGGCGCCAGCGGCCGCGCCTTTGCGGGCGGCGAGATTGTCGAGGGCAAAAGAAATCGCGGTGCCCGGAAGAGCTACGTCGTCGACTCTAGCCCCGAAGAAGATGATGAGGAAGAGGAGGAGGATGAGATTGAGGTGGAGAACGACGACGATGAAGATGACGAAATGGACGAGGATGCTGAAGGCGAAGAAGAGATCGACATGGATGCCGAGGGTGAAGAAGACGCCGAGGGCGACATCGAAATGGACCTGGCTCCCCCACCTCCCACCATCAAAGTCTCCAAGCCCTCCAGATCCAGGCCAGCTCCCAGAGCATCGGCAACCAAGGTGGTGCCCGACGATGACGATGATGACGACGACGACGATCTCAGTGAGCCTGCCGACAGCGATGCCGGCGACCAGACCATGGGTCTCGATGAGACCATGGTCGACGAAGACGCTGAAGGCGAAGAAATTGAAGTTGCCGGCGAAGAAGTCGACGACGATGAGGAAGAGGCCGACAGCGACGACCTAGGCAGCCAGGACGAGGTTGATCTGACCAAAATGACCAAGCGCCAGCGGGCGCGCTTTGAGGAAGAGCCCCAGCAGCACATGAAGCTTTCAGATGGTATACCACTCGCGTTCCTTGGTGCTTGTTACTCGGATACTAATCATTTATTACAGAGGTTCAAGCGAAGAAGGTTCTCTCGGCTGAGGAGTTGTCTATGCGAAGACAAGAAATGGCACGCCGACGCCGCAATCTCAGCGACAAGCGAACTGAGGAAGTCAAGGTATGGACATCTCACCGTTCAAAACCTTGTTGGGAATGTGTACTACAGATTGCTAATTTGCCGTCACAGATGGAAACCATCAACAAGCTCCTCAAAAAGCAGGCCCCCAAAATCAACCGCAAGGCCCTCGCAGCTGCCGCTAATGGCGAGACCGTTGATGGCTATCCGAAACCCGATGTCGTTTTTGTGCGATGGGTCAGCAACAAGAACGGTGTCCGCGTGGCGGTGCCTGGAGAGATAATGCAAAGCCCCGCTGGAGCTGTGTTTGGCGGTCCTCGCAAAAACATGCCTAGCAAAATGGTAGAGGAAGTTGCTTGAGATTTGAGTTGCTATCGATTGGAGGGTCCGGGGGAGGGGCCATTGCGGAATTTGCGGAATTCGCAACACCTTCAAGGGACAACCGTTTACCGAGTCTCTTGGAGTCGAGGATATGGGAGTTGAAATGTCTAGTTTCGTGATTGCTTTATTTAAATTACAGAGAGGTGTGACGGCATCGGATAGTCAGATACTTCACGGGTACGGGAAATCTCATCACATTAAATGAATTTCATTCTCACTGCACTGCATCCCAACGAAAATTAGCACTTGGGCACTACGAACACTCCCAGCCACCAGCGTTTGCTGCGTTTGGCGGCCTGTTTGGACTGCGGTTGATGTCATTGGTGGTGAGTTGCAGCTGGCGCAGCTGGCGAATCCGAAGTGATGCCTTACTGGATAGATTTCAGAGACCGTATCTGGAAATTCCCAGCCACCCCGTTTTGGCAATTGCCCTAATGGGTGCAGCTCGGGCGGTGTACTCGCTGGCACAAATTTGAGATTTTGTCGAGGTTGGAGAGGGCGCGGTGTTAGTTGCTCTGAGGGGGGCGACAACGAAGGCATCGCACGACTTCAATTGAAGAGATTAAAACACCAGACAACTTTTGATGCCTTCGTCGTTAGAAGAATTGTATACTGTATTCAGCAAGTTGTGGTAGTGAAAGGGGGCGGATGGAAATGTTGTTTGAATCAATGCAAGCCGAACCCTCAGTTCTCCATCCGCTCTCCAACACCACCAACAGGGCTATCATCCCGGCGAGAAACATGCAAAACCCGCCCTCCCAAAGCGGAATTGATGAATTGAAAAATCGCAAACAAATCCCCAAGCTAGTTTAGAATCCTAGAACATGCGCACGTTTTCCATTGGGTTCATTGGTGCAGTGTGGGTGGCGCAACTGTCATGACGTTGTGCCTCGCACCTCGACCTCATTTCTGCCAGTTGACAGCCCCCCCGCCACCTGGCGGCGCCCAGGATTTTTTTTTCATATAAATTCCCACCCACACCTTCGGGCATTTCTCTCTTCCTTCTTCCTTCCTCACACTTGTCTTCACATCAACGACTTCAATTCCAATTCCCATCAGGACGTCTTTTCGCCGTCTTGCTTCTCCAACCCACTTCGCTCTTCGTGAGAGACTGCATCTTTGTGTACTTGAGACGACTTCGGTTGTAACTTTGGTACATCTTTGAAGCAGGTTTCTCATCGAGAGTTGTTCTTCGTGTCTCACCAGACTTCGTTTCTTCACTTCCAAAACCCCATCATCTCCCGCTTCAATTCTTCTCCATACCCCGTTCTCACTTCTTCCTCACTTCATTTCACCCAATTCCCGCTTCACCTCACTTTTTGGTCACGCACATTGTCGTTGTCCAATTTAACCCACCTCTTTTTCTCCCACTCCGATCCGTTGATTCTTCACAATGAATAACCAGTTCGAAGCAGACGGAGATTATGGAATGGCCTCTGATGCCACCATGAACTTCGATCCTTTCTTTGGCGTCAATGGCCTTGGCGACGACGGTCTTGGTTTTGGCAACGCCAACAACTTCGAAACTCCCATGATGGAGGGCAACGCCTTGTTCAACGTGAGTTCAATTTCCCCGACTTCAGAGCGTGCTTGCGAAAATGACTTTCGAGCTGACACTTCTTTCCAGGCCAACCTTGAGAACTACACTCCTTCGGCCGCTTCCTTCCAGCTCGAGGAGCTTACTTCGCCCGCCGGCGTTCAGCAGCAAGCTGCCACTCCCAACTTCTTCAACGAAGAGCAGATGGCGGGTTCCGCCGAGTTCTTCGGCGATCAGAATGTTGAGCAGATGCAGTTTGGTGGCATGGCACCCGACGCCGCTGCTTTCGACCCGATGGATGCCTTCAATGGCATGCTGGTGAGCATCGGCAAGTTTCCAATTTTTCTTGACCCGAGAAACTGACCAAAACACAGTCCCCTTCGCAGGTCTTCAATGACAGCTCTTTTGACGTCCAGTCGCAGAATGCCAACTCTGGCGAGGCAAGTTTTTCGAAATTCCAATTTTCCGAAATTTGGCGAGAAACTGACAACTTTTCAGAACAACTTCCAGGTTTTCGACCAGGAACTCGAACAGCAGCAGTTCCAGCAGTCTGAGGAGCAGTCTCGTCAAGATGATCTTGCCATCATGGAGATACTCTCGACTCCTGGTTCTGTCTCCGCCGCTCAAGCTCCGGCTCCGGCCCAGGCTGCGCCTCAGTTTGCTCAGCAGCAGCAGTTTGCTCAGCAGCAGCAGTCACAGATGGCCAACATGGCGATGCCCAGTGCTCCCATTTCTGCCTCTGCCTCTGCCTCTGTCGCTCAAGCTCCGGCTCCGGCCCAAGCTGCGCCTCAGTTTGTTCAGCAGCAACAGGTTGGTAACATGGCGATGCCCAATGCTTCCATCTCTGCCCCTATCCCTGTCGCTCAAGCTCCGGCTCCGGCCCAAGCTGCGCCTCAGTTCGCTCAGCAGCAGCAGTTCGCTCAGCAGCAGCAGTTTGCTCAGCAGCAGCGAGCTGCCAGCATGGCGATGCCCGCTGCTTCCGCCTCCGCCACTCCAGCTCAGGCTCCTCTTCAAGCTCAGCAGGCTGGCCACCAGCTCAATGCCGCTGCTCCTGCCTTTACTCCTGCTAACAATCTTCAGCCTGCTCAGACTGTCGCTTTGGACCAGGCTAATGCTGCTTTTGGTTCCAGCTTGATGACCCTTGAGCAGCAGAACCAGCTGCTGCAGCGGATGAAGCAGATGAAGAAGCAGAAAATGCAGCAAGAGAAGGTGCAGCAACAGAAGGTGCAGCAACAGAAAATGCAGCAACAGAAAATGCAGCAAGAGAAGATGCAGCAAGAGAAGATGCAGCAAGAGAAGATGCAACAAGAGAAGATGCAGCAAGCGAAGGTGCAGCAACAGCAGCTGATGCAACAGCAGAAGATGCGATACCAGCAAATGCAACAGCAGCAAATGCAACAGCAGCAAGCGATGCAGAATGGTAGTGGCTTCAACCCCAATCTTCCTCCCCATGCCGCTATGCAGCAGCGACAACTTGACCAAGTACGTACTCAGCAGCAGAATCATCAACAGCAGGTTACCCAGCCTCGTGCCCAGAATGTCCAGCAGCAAGTGTCTCAGCCTCGCCAAGTTCCCCAGCAGCAGGCTTTCCAAGTTCCCCAGCAGCGCGCCCAGCAACAGGCTCCTCAGCCTCGTCAAGCTCTCCAGCAGCTGGCTCCCCAGCAGTTGGCTCCCCAGCAGTTGGGTCTCCAGCCTCACCAACTTCTTCAGCAGCAGGCCGCTCAGCCTCTTGCTCAGAACCTTCAGGCTCAGTATGCTCAGGCTCAGCAACAACCTGTCGCTGCCCAGGCCCAGTTGCCTGGTCAAATGACCGCCGGCACTCGGATTCCCAGCGAAGGCACTCTCAGGCGCATCAACATGTCTTCCGAACTTGCTGCCCTTGATCCTGGTTTTGCCTGGTCTATGGCTCGCAGCCTCACTCCCGATACCAAGGGTGACACTGTGTCCGCCGGGGAGGAAATTGCGGACCCTTATATGAATGACTGGGCTCTGAACCCAGAGGGTGACTGCTCTCCTAAGTTGCGCTTTGACTTGACCCGAACACTAACAACTTGCCCAGATGATGTCCAGGCTCTTCAGCCAACTCTTCAGCCAACTCTTCAGCCAACTCTTCAGCAGCCTCGCCAGCTCAGGAAGCCTGTCTATCAAGTTGCCCAGCCTAGCCAGCAGTCTCAGCGACCCCAGCAGATCCGACAGCCCTCCGTTCCTCAAGCTGACCAGCACGAGACACCAGCTACTGTGGCCGCCCGACTCGCCGCTCAGAAGAACCAGCAAGCTCAGCAAGCTCAGAAGAAGGCACAGGCCGCCATGGCTAACCGACTTGCCTCTCACCAGAACCGTCAAGCTCAGCAGGGCCGTCCACCTGTCCCTATCACTCGAGTTGTTAAGCAGCCCCAGCAGCCCGCTCTTGCCCCTCTAACTGTCACCAAGACTCGACGCAACACTGCTAAGTCTCAGGTTCCTCAGCAACAACAGCCTCTTCAGATCGAGTATTACGTTCCTCCCAAGCCAGCTGCCCAGAAGCCTGCTGCCCAGAAGCCAACTACTCAGAAGCCAACTGCTCAGAAGCCAACTGGTAAGAAGGCTGCGCCCGCTCACCCTCTCGACAAGCCAGGCCCCAAGCAGGCAGTCCAGGACTTTGTGTCCCTTCATCCTTTCAACAAGCCAGCCCCAGAGCAGCCCACTCAGTACGAAGCCGTCGCTTTCGGACAGACTGCTATTCCCAAGGCTCGGTCTGTATCTGCCCCTTGCCCCTCACCTACTCACAAGCCACTCCCCGGTGTCAATCCTGCCGAGCCATCTCAGTTCGCCAAGGACAATGTCACCCGCAAGACTCTCCCTACTAAACTGCGAAAGTCTCCCGCGACCGTCGATGGCTAGAAGCCAGCGTCTTCTGCTGCGGTCTGGGACGAAGGCCTCCGCAGAGCCTTCAAGCGAGGTACTCAAATGACCCAGGGAATGCTCCAAACTTACCTCGTGGACCATATCACACAGAACCGTTCTCTTTTCGGCTGCAAGATTGAGTTTCCTGCCGACATGTCGCCCACTGACCTTGCGACTAATATCGGTAACACTCTTCAGAACCTGGCCGGGTTCAACTACAAAGGTGAAGTCTCCAAATACTGCACAACCATTCGGCAGACTCTGGTCAAGGAGAACGCAAACTTTTTCCCTCCATGGTTTGAGTCTCACAACCTTGGGGAGTGTACTGACTTGGTCGACGACGATGATGATGACACAGTGACCGAGGTCACCGGCTCTAAGGGTAAGAGAGCTGCAGATGACAACACTCTCAACGCCCCAGCTCCCAAGAAACAGAAAAAGGGTAAGAATGCTCAAGAGCAGTCTTCTGTTGGCGAAAACCAGACCGCCGCACTCAGCAAGCCTGCCAAGAAGACAAAGGCAAAGGCCCAATCCAAGACCAAGGCCAAGCCTTCAACTCAGGACAACACCAACATCTCTCAGAACTCGGAGAACTCCTTCGCCATGAACAACATCGACCAGTCCGCCACTTTCCAGTTTGTTGATGCCCTTGACGACCCTTCCCAGAACCCTTTCCCATTCGGAGACCTGTCCAAGGAGTACAACACCAACGGCATGGGCACTGCGCTGCTTACTCCCCCAGAGTCCAACTTCCCACCAGCCAGTCGCCAGCGACCAGTGACCCAGGCTGCCAACATGAGCGAGCAGCCTGCTAAGATGACCAGCGTCATCCCATCGGACCTCCCCCAGGCCAGTCACAAGTCAGCGACTCAGGTTGCCAACATTGGCGAGCAACCTGCTAGTGTTGAAGCCAACACTGCCTCTGTCTTTCACGCTGCCAATGGCATGGTATTCCCTGTGCCCAAGCCTCAGTTGGCCGCTCCCACCCCCAAGACCAACCTTGCTATGCCAGTTCCTCAGCCCAAGGTTAACCTCGCTATGCCAGTTCCTCAGCCCAAGGTCAACCTCGCCATGCCTGTTCCTCAGCCCAAGGTCAACCTCGCCATGCCTGTTCCTCAGCCCAAGGTCAACAAGCCCGTTGCTCAACCCGCCCTGATGCTACCCACCCCTGTCAAGCAGACACCTGAGCAAGTCGTCGATGTCGAGGCCTAGACTGCCACGAACACTGTCGACTTGACCACCCAGGCCGAGCAACCCACCGAGCAGGAAGACTCTAACATGCCAGATGCCCCTGATTCTCAGAACAACGATGATGACATGATGTCTCTCTTTGGCGATGAACCAGAACAGGATGACGAAGCCCCTCTTTTCCCCGACCCCATCAAGGAACGCATCAACCAGATCCACCGCTACGATGTCGGCATTCCCCTCAGTGTCATCAATGCTTTCATGGCACCCTCAGAGGATTCTCCCCACGCCGTTGTGCGAGAAGCCGTGGCCGATGGCGAATTCGGAGACCTGACTCACCTTCTCTTCAACAAGAACATCAGCGAGCAGGCCAAGAATGAGTACGACACCATGGTCCGCAACGACTTCCAGATCGGTGCCAAGGACATGCCCGAGTGGGATCCTGCGACTCGCAACGCAGAAAAGCGAGCTCGCAAGAAGCAGCGCGCTGAACAAGAGGAGCAGGACAGACTGGAAGCCGACCTTATTGCTGGACTTGGAGAATGGATGGCAGAGCAGGAAGCAAGCCACGCGACTTCATCCACCGAAACCGAAACTGATCAGCAGGCTGAGTCGATCAACCAAGTGGCTTCATCCACCGAGACCGAACCTGATTACCAAGTTGAGTCGAACAACCAAGTGGCTTCCGCCCAACCCGCTCCTACCGTTATGATGAACAACATGTCGATGAGTTTCGACTTCGCTTCGTATTGATTGACAATACTGACACTGTCGAAAATGCTCAACACCATTCCCCAGAAGGGACTCAACACCACACTTGAAACTACAAAAAAAACTGGATGCGACAATTTGGGACAGGAAAGGATATGGTTTTGCATGATTGCTTTTTGCGACGCGGTGCGAGTCTTTGACTTCAATGGAACGGAATGGCTTGAGGGGAAGTGCGAATGAGATACTGGTATGCAACGAGTGATGATTAATGAGTTACGAATCGCATGAAAGGGTATGATTTGATTTCGGTTGAGTGCAAATGGTTACTTGGACTTGGACTTGGACTTTGAGGGATATGGTACACACAAACACGGTTGGCTTTCTCATGTTCTGAGGGAACAGAGACATAGGGGAATAGGAAACGGAAATGACAAACAAAAAGCTTCTGCACCGCTTGAAAGAATACCACTCGTGCATGTAACTGTGCCTATGTTTGTGTGCCTATGCTTGTGTTCCTATGCCTGTGCTTGTGCTTCATGATATGTGCGAATGTGACGATTGTCATGGTAATGTTGCAAGCTTCAATGCTTCAATCTCAAGAGACACGAGGCCACCATGACTGAGTATCACGTGACAATTACTCAATAGGCACAGAGGGTACCTAAGATGGGAGTAATAAAACTTGTACAAGCACGCGCACCTCAGTCGCGATGATCTCCTGTGGCCTCGCAGCATCAACGACAAGAACGACAGGACGGCACCCCGCCCTTGCCTGCTCTCGTCGCTGCATGACCAGGATGCACGGACGGAAGCTTGATGCCATGGCGGGGGAATTTGCATGAGGGGAGCCCACCGAAGCTCCTTCCCTGGCCCGAGCGCCGAAGCTCACTGGAGCAACACATCTCAGAGTCCCACTGAGGGGGGATCCGAGGCCCATGACCAGTCCCTTGTTGTACTTCATGGCCAAGACCGAAGGCGGTTTGGATTGGAGCGCACGCAATTCAGCGGGCGGGCGGCGAGCGAAACGTTTGGCGGAGCAAGTGCGGAAATGCCATGCAGCTCGACACAAGTCCCCATCGCAGATACTGTGCACCTACGGATACGGATATGTATGTACGGAGTATGGATGGATGGATCATCATCAACCAAGGCGAAGCGATGGGAGGGGGGAAAAGGGGTTGGCGATGGAGCAGAGAGCTCCTCTCTCCACCGTGCGAGATTGTCCAAGGGGAGTGGATTTTAGGCTCTCCCGTCAAGTGGTGAAGTAATCCGCAACCAACTCCAGGACCGCTTCGTCTATCTCCAGTATCTCTGTGTGCGATAATGATGAACAGATCATGGCTGGAGGTATCATACTTACAGGCTTGCAGGACCTAACTTCCAGAGCTCCGACCCTGCCTCAGCGGTGAAAGTGGGCGGCCGCGATAGCCGCCCAGGCTGCTTGCGATTTGACTGCACCCGTGCGTGCCCAAAAACTGTTGTCGTACACGACTCCACAAGCTGCAGCGAAGGCGTCTAAAAAGCCACCGCAAGAATGCCGCCAAAAGACGGGCTGCAGGTGCTGGCGCTGGTGCTGCTGGTGCGGTCGGCTCACAAGCGGCACAAGGGGAGCGGCGCTCTCCAGTTCTCCACGAGTGGCGTGGGGTGGAAATGGCGTGGCGACAAGGTGAGACGTGAGGTGAACAGGTGTGTCTCTGTGACACGTGAGTGCATCATGCCCCGTCGGTGACCTCCTCTCGTCTCTTTTCTCTATTGCACTGGTCTGCCCGCATCGCAACCAGTAGAAAGCTGAATCGGGGACGGCTCGGACATCCGGGGGTGACAGGTCCAGGCTTGAATTTGGGGAGGGTCCAGACCTGGACATGGAGCCGAGTCGTGACGTCGCGAAGGGTTGTTAATCCGAGGCTTTATATCCCTGTTGAGGAGGCAGCTGTACTTCGTACGGTGTACGACGTACGAAGTACGAAGCACGATGTGCTGTCTGGGAGCAACAGGACCAAACTCCGAAGTGCAGCGGGGGAGTTGATTACAGGGCATCCCCTCCAGCCGAAGCCTGTCAACTGTGTCACAGAATAAAACACGTTGATGGGGAACTGGAGAGCTGGGGGGAGCCGGCCGGGGGTGGCCAGCACGCTTGCGAGCGTGGTTGGGTGGACTCTACTTAGGTCTAGCGGGTGGTGGACCGGTGGTGCATGTGGTCTGGCAGATGATCGCCGCTTGTTTGTCAGGCATTTGCATGGTCGAGACAGCGCAAGACTCCATGCTGGGGACGAGAAGCTCGAGAATGGAGACATGGCAAAGAAAGATGACTGGGGGAACTTGGGGTCCATACATAAAGATGGAGACCTTTTTTGAGGAAAGGGACAAAGGGTGGTGGAGAGATCCGTGGAGGTGTACCGGGTTCTTGCTTGGGAGGGTCCATCATCGAACAGGCGAAGATTTGGCAGATGGTGAAAGTACTGGTTAGGACTCTGGCGCAGGTAATGGTCCAACAGATGGTATGTTTTTCGTGATTAGATCTTCTAGGCATCGGTCATGATCATCATGGTATGCTACGGGGAGCTGGTGAAGAAGTGCACAAGAGTTCCTCGGAGATGCCTGAAGTGATGGTGGAGGAGCAATGCCGTGGGAGTGACAAGTGACAAAAGTATGACATCTGATTCTGCATGTGACCCAACCGACCAGCAAAGCGACCAGCCGACCGATGGCAACTCACAGAACGGACCAAACTAATAAGGTAGCGACTACTCTGCTGCTGTGTAAGAAGCAGGAGACTGCGGCAACGAGCAAGGGGTGAGAGAGTGGCTGCAAGCTGCAACCAAGCCTGCAGCGAGTACCCGGTATTGGACACTTTCTCTTGGTGCATTGGAAATAATTCGCAGCCATCCCGGCCGAAAATGCGTCAGTGTGAGTGCATCTGTGTGCTCGACGCGCGCACGAAAGCGGGATGCGGATCCTCGGGTGGAGGATCCTTCAGCGCTGAGAAGGAGTCTGTGAAGGGCCTGTAGGTCTCCATACCAGCGGAGGTGGTGGTGGACCTCTGGGGGAAGCTGCTGGGGCACCCGTCTAGGCTCGCCGGGGCCCTCCGGCCCGGGGGGGCATTTAAGCCTGGGCCGGCTGACTCGCGAGCGGCCAATGAGGAATCCCAATTGGGCACCCCGGCTTTTCCACCCTGGCTTCGGTGGGCGGAGGGGATCTGTGGTGGCTGGTGCGCAAGCGACACTCTCTCTTGGCACTGGCACGGTTCTTCCCTCTGATCTCTTGACGATGGGGATGGATGACTCTTCTTTGATTTTTCGTGCCTCTTTTTTTCTGGTGTGTGTTGCGGTTCGTTGCTCGCTGCTTTGGCGGCCGGGAAGTGGCGCTGCTTGGGTGCAGTCACACGACTCGCGGCTCCACCCCAACTGGTAGTTCGTAGTGTGCGACCTAGGTAGATATGTACTGCTACGACGTGCGGTTGCGAATATTCGTACTGGCGATTGGATGGGGGGTTTGAGAGTGTTGAGTGCTACTTTTTCGGGGACGTGCTGTGCCGTAATAAGCGATGTCTTGTTGGAGGGGGGTTGAGTCGCGAGAGACATGACTGAAGTGTCCCTCCCCCAGAGGGCTGACGGGTGCTTGATGACTTAGAGTTGGTTCGGCTACCTCCACTACTAGTCATCGACCAAGTACAGTCGCATCTAGAGCGGCCTCGTTCATCGCATTGTGCCGGGCTGAACCTGAGTGAAGGCGAAGGCGAAAGCAAAAGTCAGGCGGGCTGTGGATGTGGAGACCGGGCACTACGAAGTAGGTAGCGAACTGGACATGGCCCTGGCCCTGGGCGTTGTTGACCTGGGTTTTCTTGGCCTTGGGGTGAATCCGACCCCTCGTCGAGCTAAAAATTCTGTCTGTTCCGTGCGCGCACAAGCACACATGCAACCAGCGACAATCATCATTCCGCTTCCCGCCTCCCGCCGTCGGCGTGGATGTACATAACCTGAGAGGTGACCCCGGCCCTAACCTGAGGGGTGGTAGCGCTAGCAGGGGTTAAAGTGGGTTTTTTGCAAGTCAACCTGTGAGGTGGTCCAACGATCGTGATTAGTCAGAATTTAGAAAAAGTAGAGCACCTCTCAGGTTAACTTTTACTCTTTATAGTAGCTCCTTCCTATATAACATAGACCTTTATTTATCTAACCCTAGATACTTAATGTATTAATAATACATTATTAATATATTATAGTATAATAGTAGGTAGTTTCATATGCCTAATAGCAACCTATAATACTTTCGCTGTCCTTAGTAGGTTTACTATTATAATACTTAAGGTATTATAGGTAGTTATTAAGCAAATAGCCGGTTTATTAAGGCATAATGCTTTATCAATGTATTATTAATAGGCATGGTATAGCGGGGGGATTAATAAATTGTTAATTGATTGTCGATAGGTGCGGCGCGGTAGGCGGGGGGGTAATGCATTAATTAAGCTTAGCTGAGAGGTGCTCTACTTTTTTCAAATTCTGACCAATCACGATCATTGGACCACCTCACAGGTTGACTTACAAAAAACCCACTTTAACCCCTGCTAGCGCTACCACCCCTCAGGTTAGGGCCGGGGTCACCTCTCAGGTTATGTACATCCACCCGTCGGCCTCCTCCCACATCTCGCGAGTCGCTGACCCTCGCCATCTCATCTCGCGCCAGGTTCCGCGGCCCAGCAGAGAGCAGACCAGCTCGCAGACCAGGCCTGTCCGATCCTAGCTCCTAGCTCGCTCGAGCCTGTCGCCGCGCGCGCCCAGCGTACCGCGTACCGTGTACCACCTGCTTTGGCTTGGCCGTCCGAAAAAGAAATCCAGGAAAAGCCTGTCCGCCGCCCCATGCTCACCATGCTCACCACTACCGCCGCCATGTCGTCGTCGTCGTCCACGCCGCCGCCGCCTCCGCCGCCGTCGCCGCCCATTCCCCACGACTCTCCATCTGTCGTCGGATCCGTCAGTGGCCGCGACCAGCAGACGGGCGCGACTGAGTTTGGACCTTTACCTGGTACGTTGATTTGGCTAAGGTTAACCTCGTTAGCCTTTTCCCGTCTCAGCTTGCGTGTCTTCCTTTTTCTGTCTGCTAGCTTGTTCCTCCTTCTGCTCCCCCCTTTCGCTCCCCTTTCCACCCCCAAAATCCATCCGTCTATCCTCCTCCCCTCTACCGCGTACCTCGCGCATACTCCCGCAGAGAGACACAAGCACAGGCACAACAGGCGCAAGAGACATCACCACCATAGAGGGATTGCACATTACCCAAGCCCGGGATAGTCGTGTCTTGTCTTGGCTGTGCTAGCCTCCGTCTTGTCTCAATTCTATCCGACAGTCTTCCTTTCCCATTTCGCAATTGCACCTGGACTGGACTCGCGCGGCGTCGCCGATCATGTCTTGAGTGAGCCCAATCCTAGCTCGTCCTCTCCTGTACTTGGTACCTTTGCCTCTACTTTGTACTTCCCCCTCTGCTCTCTGCCTCTTCCCCATCCTTGCCTCGACCTATTACTCACCCTCTTCCTACCTTGCCTCGCGCCTTGCTTTTTTCTTTGCCCGTCCAGCCTTACCCCAGCCCATTGCCCATTGCCCTGTCTTCATCCCGGGCCGCCTCCGACGTCGCTTTTATTACTCGACGTCACATCGCGCGTGCACCCACACACGAGACACTCAGACAGACCACAACCCAGAGCTGCCTCTCTCTCTCCAACGCCACCTCCACTACTCCCACCACCATCATCAACGACAATAACAACACCACCTTTTCCTGTGCCGTTCATGCATTTTACCCACCGCATATATACCTTCCCCATTACCACAGACACCACCCAAAACTCTTGCCCTGTTTCCAAACCTCCATCCTTATTCCGTCCGTTCAAGGAATCAAATCCAACCTCTTGCTCTGCACTTGGTACCTTCCAATTGTATCGCCACCACTAACGAACAACAAAGTACTACCCCAGTCGACATCCAACCCCGACATCATACCACCAACAACCGTGCATCCTCTTCTCCAGGCAACTCCCCCGCATTCTCGCATCTCAGTTGCCGTCACTGCTCCCATCCCAATTCCAAAGCCAAATTCATCCCTTGGCCTTGCATCGCGGGCTTCGCAAGCCCCGACACATCCCGCCATGATATTCTCCGATATCTACAGGAGCCCGCGGTCTCCTATAGCAAAACTCCGCCACCAGTCCATCCAATTGTCTGCGCCTCTGTCACCATCAACCCCGGGTTGGGTAGCCGAGGAACACGCCGACCTGTTGAGCAGGGACAAGAACAAGCAAAAAGACGCCGTCAAGCGCTACCTTGATGCGAAGATTAAGAACGATTGGGACTTCCAATGGCCACCACGATCCGTCAATCCAGCCCCGAAAATTGTCATCCCCGACGGCATCGTTGCCGCGCCATGCATCCAAACCAGTACCCCCGACGACGTTCCCGTACAAGGAGTTGAAACTACCAGCCTCGACACTACTGAGCCGACCAAACCCGTCCAGGACAAAACACAAGACGACGATGGCTACCAAGTAGACGACGACGAAGACGAGAGCGATGCGGAATCGACTTACAGCACAGTATCTGAAGACCCTGTGCACTACCGTCCCCGCACCGAGTGGACCTCGGATTTCTCCGACGACGAGCCTCTTCCCTCCCGTTCCCCATTCCGCTTCGACACCCCGGGGAACGTAGGGCCTACGGTTCAAGCTGTCATTTTTGCCAAGCAAGCCAAGCGACGCAGAGCAGTCCGAAAGGAGGCCGAATGGAATGAAGGTCTGGCCTGCTTTGAAGCCAGGCGCACGGCTTGGACAGGCGCTCGAACGGTCCGCGTCCGTACCAAGCCCGTCTTGTCCCCGTCTGCTTCCCCACGCTCTCCGCGCCGCTTCTTCTTCCGCCGCTCAATGTCGAGCTCGCCACCAAGCTCCACTGTCTCCCCTACTCAACCACCAAACGTTAGCGATAGCTCCGATGCTTCTTCCCTGGCAAAGGGTGACGAGAAAGAATTACAGAAACAGCTGTCCAAGGACACAAGCCCCTCGACGCCTCCTTCAAACCAGAACTATCCAGTCGAGACGCTCATTCCAATTGCGCCCCCCCTACTACCTCCGAACAACATTCTCCGAGCCTCCATCACGCCATCCGTTTATATCAGTCTCTACGACAAGGTCATCATCCACAGCCTTCAGCCTTCATGCCCCATAAACCTCTCTGACATGCTCCGCGCGTGTGTTACTGGCTGGAAGCGTGATGGCGAGTGGCCCCCACGTCCTACTGCAGCTCCTGCTCCTGTTGCTCGCAAAAAAAAGAAGCCGACCCCTCAGCAGGAGAACTCTGGCAACGTGGCCCGTCGCATGAGCTTTGGCTTGCTTGGACGTGATAAGGACGAAGAGTCAGCCCCTGGTAAAATCTTTCGACGGAGCCTGCATAAGGCTCTGGGTATAGCGAACTACGGGGCGCAAGACATTCCGGCGGCAGTGAAGCCCAAACAGGGCTAAATGCACGGCCACGATACAACGACACTTATCACGATAACGATGGGATGGGCTGGGTATCGAGCATGGCTATAATGCACGGCGCAAATGTTTTCAGTCTGCGACATATCGGGGACGCGGCACGCTTTCGGCAGCGTGGTTTCATTTTCTCTGTCTCTATCAAGCATTCATTTATTCAAGGGGCGCTGTTTGTGCTTGGCTTTGTATATACCCCCGTTCACTGGATTACCTAGCCGGGCCCAGAGTTACATAGCTCTGGCCCATCATTTCTAAGGGATGAAGAGGAATTTAACATGATGTTTTGTTGTAGAAGCTTTTCCGATTGGGCTTGATGTGTCTCACAGTCTGCTTTGTGTTAGCCCAACAGCAAAGGCAGGTATCCTCGACGAAGCCCTTACGAATTTGTGTATTGGAAATGCTAATAACCTATATGCACCAAACTATTGTACCGACCATGTAGTATTGCACGGTGTGTGGTTAAAATGATTTTGCCGAGCGAAGTCTGATTCGTCGTGATGTCCCTTGCAACGGAGACAAAGTTACTGAGGCTTCTTGGTGTTGTTCGTATTCAAGCGTTAAGCAAGAGTATGAGGCCTGGAATTCTTCCGCCACATGCATGCTTATAGGGGACATGTCCGGAGCCATTCCATGGAACAAAACAACTGTGTGCTGTACCCAGCGTCAATTTCTCGCTCGCTTCAAACGCTTAGATCATCTACTCGTGTCGAAACTTGTCGTACACAAATTCCACTTTCACACTGGTTTCAGGAGCGACGCAGCCAAGCTTCGAAGGGGGGTTCTTCCATAAATGACATGCTGGGTGAGCGGCCGTCTATTGGGAGGGTCTGCGAGCACAGAAAGCCAGCGAAGGCTCAAAAGCAAGCAAAGTTCATTGTGTCACGTTTGGAAACTCGAAACAAGAGGCAGCGTGATCAGGGCGTCGAGCTGACCAAGTTGCTCAGGGAAGGTCTCGACGTTGGCGTTGGCCTTTCAATGACTACCTTGAACGCTTGGCCTTCCTTTCGTGCACCACAAACACGATCCGCGGACCTTGTTGAGAGATTTCAAGTCTTAGTCGTAAACTTGGCTTAGCGGCTGCTGATAAAAGTACAAGAGCTCGTGCCGAGCCGGAAAAACGTGGCGTCTGACAGATCTCAGCACAGCAATCTCCTAAAGAAGTCAAGTGAGAAGGATACCAGTTGAGTTCCTGTCGCACGCTTCAAGTATGCGTCGAGTCCTTTGGCCCTCAGAAGTGTAAAGGTGGATCTATCGTCACTACTTGAGTAGTAGTAATAGTCATGAGTCCTCATCCCCTGATGCAATAATCGGGGTATTTCGGCCCGTCAGCGACTAGCCAGAAGTGATTTCGTTGCAATTGATTTACTTCAAAACAAGGAATGTTTAGGGAGCTCAGATGAAGGTTGCGGTGATAAGGGAGAGTTGTTGAGGGTTTGTCTCATTGGCAAAGAGACTCTGGGAGGTAACATACAGCTGTCCGCTGGTCTTAATAACGACAGAAAATTGGAGCATGCTAAGCCCACCAAGAGGATCTCACTAAAAGACCTCCGAGGTTCTCTCTTTCAAGTCGTTGAATAAATCAAGGAATTGTTCGAAGTGCTGTGGCGGGTGAGAGTCCGCGTGTTACAGCCCATAGATGGGAACACAGATGATCCTGGCTCAAGAAAAACCAAGGCCGCTGGGCATCGTCAAAATAGTTGATAAGACGCTCCATGATCGTACACCAACCACTCTCTGTCTAAAGCAGGACTCCCTAATTTGACAGAGAAAGCAATGAGGGCCTCCCGGATGGGAGTCCAATGTACTCGATGCCGCCTGCCTAAAATAACTAGGACAGTAACCTCCTCCGAGTTTCAACCGTGCCCAAGACTAGAAACAAAGTAGTCTCCTTTCATAATGCTCGAGTGCTATGATATCAGTGTGAGACGCTCACTGCAGGCAACAATCACGAGTCTTAGTGTTTAGACACTCTCCATCAATACTTGAGAAGTTGCTCCGACGGTAGGCCTTGGCTTCAGCGAAACTTTACCCCAAGCACTCTTCAACTACTCTGAGAGTCTGGTGGGGGTGGGGGGTGATTGAGGCATCTCAGAAACCCGGTTGTGCTCTTTCGTCCCGCCTATCACGCGTGTCATGGTGCCCTCCCGCGATACCCATGTATTCCTGACGCATTGTGAGCTGCCGCTCGGAAAGCCATGGCCGTAGTGGCTGTCGCCGCCGCGAGCACATCTCGGTGGTAACATGCTCAAGTCTATAGCGGAAATGGTTCCGTCTCGGATGGCTAAACTTCTTGAGATGGCGTCAAGTATATCGATTCTTGAGCGGGATTGGATTGCCCCCTCCGTTGTCACCGAGAGAGAATGCGCGTTATGACGGTTTTGTGAACCATGGGTTGGGCTAGGCGAGGGAAGAATGTAGCAAACTGTTAGAATCTGACCATAGTTGGGAACAATGACGAGGCGCCGGGCATATCAAAGAAAAGCAAGCTATCGAGAGTGCGCTTCTCGACTTATTTCCGAGCCCAGACGTGACCGCTGCAGGACAATCTCCAGATGGCTATCTTGGGACGGGGAACCTTGTATTGCGAAGTCTTTTACGAAGCCCTTTTCACTTGTGGATACGGCAGCACCCAACTGCATGAAAACTGTCCTGACCATTCTGAGTACAGCATATGGTTTTACTGGTAATTGACTGGCAGACTCGTCCTTGCACCGCAGTTGATGTAACGAGGGAATTGGAAAACCAAGTCGAAAGCAGAATTATCGGAGCCTTGGCAGACTCCAGAGACTATGTATATCGGAATGAGTTGCACTTAAATTGTGCTTCGAGCGGCCAGGTTTCCCATAAGCCCAAAAAGTCAGTGCCAGCAACCTCTGCTAAAAGTCACAATTGGAAGTGCACAGGCTTTTTATGGTCAAGATCCTCGATACTTGGAAACCTGGACTGCATGGAAACTTCATATGACAGCGGTCTAGGGTTGGTTGACTGGTTATACACACTGAGAAGAACGAACTCCAAACGTATCGAATGCATAAGCAGATGCAGGGTTCCTGCGTCCCAGTTTCTGACTGGCGGTCTTCCATCACAACGAACCAGCAACTTGCCGCCTAGCCGAAACCCCCACGCTTCGTCCGCAATGACCTCGCTATGCAAGCGCTAACTAGGGTCCAGCCGTCGGCGATGCATCTTCTTCCTCTTTTGACAAGGCCCTCTCAAGAAGGCGTTATGGACAGTACCTGTAGCCTACGAGTAGCCACGCGAGGGCTCGCAAGGAACCCCTCGCACATCCCGCGCACTCAGCGCCTGATTTCCACCACTACCCGCATGTCTTTTTACCTCATTTGGCGACAGGATCGCCCGGTCTGTGCTGTGAAACCAGAGCCCGAAGCCAAGGCATCGGAGCAGGCTGAACCCACCACTATCCCGGAAAGTGGCTTGAGGTCAAGTGCCGAATGTAGCTTCCGTGCTATGCTGGGTTTGAGGCGTGGTGCATCGTCCGGTCAAGCTGGACCAAAAGTTCAAAAGCAACGTCGTGGTCTTTCAGGGTATTCTCCCGCTCGTGGTGACCTGGTTCAACGCCAAAGCCCTGTCATGGCTGCAAATGGGTCAGATGAAGTGGGTGTGGAAAGTGCTTTCGTGGACACTTACGTACCAAGTGCTAAGGAAGCCGTCTCGCCTCCGTTACCCTCCGTAGTACAAGATCGCCGGACGGGGAACTAATGTTAGGCCATGCCACCCACCCAGCACGATGATGTGACGAACTCTCCCTCCCTCCAAGCCCAAACTTCAACTGCCCTGAGCCATCCTTGCATCGAGCATGCCGCGCGCCGAGACCCTGGTAGAGCTGCACAAGCAAGGATGCAAGACGGGACAGGCACGGAGCATTTGCACAAAAAGGCAGAGCAGAGTGCCGGCCCGTCCACACGCCCCCTCAGAGGTTGCATTTTGGATGGACTCCAATCGTGTACGTAATAATGGAGTCGGAGGTTGTGCTCCACTCGGCCGCGGTTGATCAGATAAAAATTTTCAATCGGCCGGTTTCGGTCCGGGTGGGGGTGTCCGTAGAGCGTCAGTGGAGCGTGCACGAAGTGGGGTCACTCATCTTATCAGATCATCAGATTAGATACCTCCTTGCCTTTTTTCTCCCACCAGAGCACGAAAAGCGACACTAAAGTCTTCGTGCTCATAAGCTCCACGGCCGGCGTCATGACCGGGGCGTGCTCAGAGAGCAGCGAGTGGGTCGGAAACCCTAGGGTCTCAGAACGCGACCCAAGAGATGCAGCACGGGGCCGAAGAGGCGAATGGTCGCAAACTAGTTGTCGATGGCGACAGGGTCTCTGCACCACGATCCCGGAAAGTAATTGCCGCACCGGCGCCGTGCAGGTTTTCTGTCCTCTTCGACTATGGAGATGCGCCTCTTTCGGCGCCCCACGCTCCAGAAGTCCCAGTGACGGTAGAAGCAGTGGGTCTGCAACGCAAAGGTCGAGAAAACGGGTTAACACGGGTTGCGCGCGCTGGCGGCCGTCGCCGTGGGTGTCGATGGCGGCCATCAATTGCATATGGACCGGCTGCCCCAGAAGAAGCCTCTCTCATAGTCCTGCTTGAAGGTCTCCATCATCACGGTCAGACGAATTCGTGGTTTGCTCGCCGCCGCTACCATCGCCCATCATGACCGTCGATCCATCCCACATCCAACCCGAGCCCACGAGGCCAACGCAGAAGATGTCGGTTCTCTCCGGCCCTGTCGATCCTCCGCTCGTTGATCTGACCCTCGGTGAACTACTCGAGCTTCAAACCTACCAGCACGGCAACCAGGAGTGTCTCGTCATTCCGTGGACGGGAGCCCGGTGGACGTACAATGATCTGAACCAGCAGAGCTCAGCACTCTCGCAGGCACTGCTGGACATGGGTCTTGGCGTGGGCGACCGAGTTGGAATCATGGCCGGAAACTGCGAACAGTACGCGGCCGTCTTCTTCGCCGTGGCCAAGATCGGAGCCATCCTCGTCATTCTCAACAACACGTACACGCCCACTGAGGCCATGTACGGCCTCAAGTTCACCGATTGCAAGGTCTTATTCACCACGCCTCGAATAGGACGGCTCGACAACGCCCAGCTGCTCAACGAGCTCGAAAACAAGAAGACTGCGCCAAAGGTCATCATGCTGAGGGATGAGAACTCAGGCAAATACCAGACCTATGACGAGCTGATCCAGTCGGGTCGGCGGCAAAGCCACCAACGGCTGTACCGCGCCATGAGCAAGGTGCTTCCTCATCAGGTAGTGAACCTGCAGTTTACGAGCGGCACGACGGGATTGCCGAAAGCGACCATGCTCACCCACCAGTAAGTGGAGTGGGGAAACGCGTCCATCATACATTGCCAGGCATGGGCGCAACGGAGAAAGTGGGAAACTGACCAGACTGCAGCAATTTGGTCAACAACTCGCGTTTCATCGGAGACCGAATGCGCCTTACTCCTGCCGATATCCTGTGCTGCCCTCCACCGCTATTTCACTGTTTCGGCCTCGTTCTTGGGCTCCTCGCTGTCGTCACCCATGGCGGCAAGATCGTGTACCCGGCCGAAGTTTTCGACATTCCTGCCACTCTCCTGGCAATCTCCGACGAGCGATGCACCGCGGTTCATGGCGTTCCTGCCATGTTTGATTCTTTGTTTCAGGCAAAGTGGCCGGAAGGCTTCAACTGCGATAACCTGCGCACTGGTATCATAGCCGGTGCCCCTGTACCGCGATACCTCATGGAGCTGTTGGTCAACCGGTTTGGAATGACTGAATTTACCAGCAGCTATGGCTTGACTGAGGCGTCTCCGACGTGCTTTAATGCCTTTACAGACGATGCCATTGACAAGCGATTGACGACTGTCGGCACTCTGATGCCCCACGCCCAGGCGAAGATTGTGGACCGTGATGGCAACATTGTCCCCATCGGCGTGCGAGGCGAGCTGTGTATGGGCGGTTACCAACTCCAGGCCGGATACTGGAACAACTCGGAGAAGACCAGCGAATGTATGATTCGCGATTCGTCGGGCGTCTTGTGGCTGCACACCGGTGACGAGGCTGTCTTCGACGAGAACGGCTATTGCAGCATTACCGGCCGTTTCAAGGACATCATCATCCGAGGTATGATTAATTGGCCCTTATCCTCTTCGTGACACCATGCTAACACTTTGATCAGGCGGAGAGAATATTTACCCCCTGGAGATCGAGGAGCGCCTCATGGCTCACCCTTCACTCTCGCGAGCCATCGTCGTCGGCCTCAAGAACAAGCACTACGGCGAAGTTGTCGGTGCCTTTGTCGAGCTGGCCGAGACACAGAGCCAGCCTACGGACCAGGAGCTGCGCGACTGGGTCCGCAAGAAGCTCGGTGGCCACAAGTCGCCCACGCATGTCTTTTGGCTGGGCCAGAACGACGTCCCGACGCTGGTACCGCTGACGGGCAGTGGCAAGGTGCGCAAATTCGAGATGGCCAAACTGGGCGACGAGATTTTGAAGAAGCAAGCGAATACCTCCAAGTTGTAGATGTTTTTTTTTGTCGTTTTGGAGCTGCGCTTTGGACGCACGCATATTTTGGCACCTTGAATGATGATGATAGAAGGAAGTTAGCGAACGCGGAAAAGCACTTACATAGGTACGTAGTTAGAGATTAAAAAGATAAGAACCAATATTTTAACTTTTCACATGCTGCCCACTTAGATCGGCATGTTGGCTTACTCTTGTGTCACTCTGTTGGTTCATGGCACAGCATAAGTATGTTTCGCAGCCGGGAAATTTTCCTCGGTGCTCGTATTTTCTCCGTCATCTAGATACCTCAGGTACATACGCGGATACATTCACCCGCCCTCGGCCAACAGACGCCTCAACTTTTCAGCCAGCCTTGGCAATCTTTTCTATCAAAAATAAAATGCTATCACTCATTAAAATGTCAAACCGTCTAGCCGTCGCATCTACAACTTGGGCACCAACCCGAGCCTGATGCCGCCAATGACCTTCTCGTTATCAGCGAGCGGGCAAAGCTGGAAGAAGTGCTCGCGCGAGCACCGCATGAAAGCGCTGCGCTTGCCCGGCAGGTCGACGAACTTCTCCAACCCGAAGCCGTGGATGAAGTCATACATGACGACAGTCGAGTTTGTCTCCTTGGGCTCTCCCACGACGTTCATAGTGCGCGGGTCGTCAAGGTAGAGGTAGTGCATCAAGCTGCTCCACCACGCCGACACTCGATGCGGACCGCGGAAGCGCACGTCACCGACCAGCGAGTGGCGACCTCGATCAAAGTCGCCGGCGTCGTAATAACCACCAAGGGGATCCTCCTGGGATTCAACATTAGTGTTTACATCTCATAGCGCAATAGATCGGGTATTTACCTTGGCCCAATAGACCTCGAAGTAGGCAAAGTAGGTGTCATCCCACTTAGCCAGGACAGCGATTTGGTGAGGATCCTGGTGGATGTTTTGGAGGTACTCGCGGTGCTGCTCGAGAGTTCCTGTTTGGTTCCAGCCCTGCGTGACGCGAGGGTCATTCTGCCACTCGTGGAACAGCCGCAGGTGCTCGTCATCCTCGTAGTCGAGTGATATCATGGAGAAGGTCTCCTTGAGGTGAGGGATCCATCGGCTGTAGATGACGGAGCCGGGAGCAGGCTTGGCGGGTCGAATCGGGTGCCACGACTGCTGGCGTCGTTCGGGATCTTGTGGATCGCCAGCTGAGGCCCAGGTCATGGTGTGGTGCAGAGCTGTGAGAGGGTATGAGCCCAGTGGGCTCGAAGCCGGCAATGACGATGGGGACTCGGCTGGGCACCAGACAGGTCGAGGACCAAACGGCGAGCCGGCACCCTGCCAGAAGGTGCTACGCAGCAAGAGCACAAGGCTCTCGTCGGTCTTGGTCGAAGGCTCTCGCTTCTCGCGCGCCCTAAGCGGGTGGTCGATGGCGAGCAGGACGTCCACAAGCTGACGGCCTAGGACGCTGGCGTTGGCACCTCGAAGCTCAAGGCGAAGCGACTCGTTGTCCGGTCGCAGAGAGAAAAGAGCGTACACAAGCAGCCATGCCTGGGCCAGAGTTGGAACCTCGGCTCCCTCCCAGTGGAAAGCGACACAGGGCGAGCGGCGAGCTCGGGCCCAAGGGCTATTATCCCCAGAGGTCGGCAGTTCGCTCGACTTGAGGTCGATGGGGCCGGTAAAGACAAGGCGTGAGTTGTGTAGTTCGAAAGGGACAGGCTTGGACGTCGCAGTCGACTTTTGGACGATCTGGTAAACGGGAGTGTCGGCTGTAGCGTCGGCAGGTGCTGAGGCGTTTTGAATGGCGTACTCAGTCTGGTATGGGTGAGGCAGCTTGATGATTGTCTCGTCGGCCGGGATGGCAGAAAAAGATACCGGTAACGCCATCGCTGGAGAATCGAGTGTCTAGCTAACGCAGACAGAAGAAAATGAATTTGGAGGAGGATGGAAGCAGGAAACCACAGTCCACCGGTTCACGAGGCTATTCGCGAGAAGTACAGTCGGCCGCATCCAGCCATCGGCGTCACGTCGAAATATTCTGCAGTCCACCCCCACCAGGGAACTCGACTCCAGCTTCGGAAACTCATGTGCCAGTGCGCCAACCTTTCCAGCTAGCTGGACGCTTGGCTTTGGCTCGGCTTGCAGCAAGACCCGTGGCGGGTATTTCGCAACCTTCCGCAGCTTCGGCAATGCGCATGGAAGTATCAATCATGATGCGCCGGCTTCCCAGACAGAAACCTGCTGCAGGCTTGGTGCGTTGGCTTCATGAGTGGACAATGGCTGGTCTCATGCCCACACGCCCTTTACCGTGGCTTGTTACCCCCACACTCCCTACCCACCGGGACGGAGGTACAGAAGCGGTACACGAGAGACTGACCAGGAGGCGACACCGCCGGTGCTGCAGGCTTGACCACCTCGGTACGGCAGTGTTGCCATTCACGTCTAGATGGAAGCCGCGTGGGGTGGAGAGGTCCGCGTGGTCGGCACGGCGGAGGGCCCACAGGCGATCACTCAAGCCACCCCTCGAGCTCTTATGAAACAGAATTCATAAAAGGCTGCATGCTTTGTACCGCTCAGTACCGCACGGCGCCGAGTCGCTTCCTGCGCCGGCGTGCAAAGCGGATCTGATAACCTTAACAGACGAGACATCCCTAGTCATTCCGTGCCCGGTTGCACACACCTTGTTCCTTCAGAGCCTGCACGTAGACGCCGTGTCCGGTTCTCGGAGCACCTCCACCACAGTTAGCAGAAGACGCGCGCGCCCACGGTAGTGACGGTACTGTGTGCTAGAGGGCGACTCGAAGGAGTCGAAACCATGGTCTTGGCATTTTGTTCTGCCGTGTCTGACCGCCTACTGCGGCACAGATCAGATAAAACCCTCACTTTAATCAATCTCTCTCTTCATTGGCTGGAGATCGACCCACTAGGGTTGAGCCGAGATTGACGCCGCTCTGCGCTAGTCCCAGACTAGTAGATATGCCGGCCCCACGTCGTCCGCCAAATGGCCAAATGATCTGGCGCGTCACTTTACACCACCTCTTGGCCAGGATTTTCATCCATCGTTCAATCCACCGATCGAGACCCCGTCGTTTGCCAAGGATCACCACGCTCACACTCACCCCAAGAGGGGACCTGCATAGCCCATGCGTCTTGGCATCGTCGACAACCTCAACTAACGAGCTCGCTCCATCGCCAGTGGACACTGAGTGACACCTCGGCGCGACTATCCCAGTCCTGATGGTTGGCCGTTGCCCCCAAAGCCCAGGTCAGCCCTGCGCATGTCTCGTGGGAAGCCGAATGCTTCGATCTCGTACAGTGAGCCAATCAGACCGTTCTAATTATCTGATCAAAACACCTGCAGGGCGGGATGGAGATTGTTCGTCCCACGTCTTGTAAGGCTCAGGCACCGGGATGTGGCGTGCTCCATGTGGGAGTCCCGCATCATGTCTCACGCGATTCGCAGATCTCACGAGTCGCGCTGCGACTATGAATACCCATTTTCGGACCCGATTTCCCATTTGGCCTTGCCTCGCGGCCCCATGAGGAAGGGGATTTTTCACGGCCAGGCTCATGAAGCCAGAGGATTCTTAGAGGCATGAACTATTGGACCCGGTGAGTTTTCCATGGGCTGAATTCGGGCAAGCATCAATGGCCTTGTGGATATCTTCCCCATGTCTCGACCAAATCAGAGCGGCCGTGCCATATCTTTGAGTCAAAACGGTTCGTTTCTTATTTCCGAGTCTGACGACTCCATCCTAAACCTCCTAGGGCAGTCACCAGCTGCTTGGTCTTCCGATGTTGATTGCCGATCCATCTGGTCCCTTTCCCGCTTTTCTGCACCCACACACACAGACAATGGGTCACTACGGAAAGCGGCACACAAGGCCAAGGGCTCTGCCAATTGACACTTCTGTGGTTCCAATGTTGGTCGTGGATCCCCTGTTTGCTCGATCCCATGCTACGTTGTATCGCCCAGTGTCACGTACGTGCAGGTTGATAAGAGACTCGTCCCGCCCACGATCGCCGTTTTCTTCTTCTGTCTCTCAGTGACAAAGCGTCTTCTTTCCTTCTTATTCGTTGACTCGAGTTGTCCCTCCTCAACTCTGCGATCATGGCAGTAGCAGCAGAAGTGGCGCCTCAGGTGGCGCCTACAACACCTCCAGATGCATTCGACGAGTCCGGCGCGCAGAAAGAGGCCGGCGGTGTCATTGATGAAACCCATGCCGGGTCTGATAGCGAGGAGCCCATCCACAAAGATGCCCAGGCTGGTGTGCAGAATATGGAGGCCATCACGACGGTATGGACGAAGACCGCGCTCATCACCGCCTACGCCATGATCTGGGTCATCTACTTCATCGAGACGATGCAGTCGGGCACGACCAGCTCGCTGTCGCCCTACGTGACGAGCGCCTTCCAGGCGCATTCCCTGACGCCCACCGTCAGCATCTTCAGCTCCATCATCGGCGGCGTGTTCAAGCTCACGCTCGCTAAGATTCTCGACGTCTTCGGCCGGCCTCAGGGCTACGCCCTTTCCGTTTGCATGTTGACCCTCGGCCTCGTCATGATGGCCGCCTGCAACGCCGTCGAGACGTACGCTGCGGCACAGGTTTTCTACTGGATCGGGTACGTTTTCCATATCATACTTTCTTGGCAATCTGGCGCCACATCCATCATGATCCGCGGGTAGCCCTATGAAACTGGGTGCTTCCCCGGATTGGTGGCGCTGCACCTTGCCAAGCCGGGCGAGGTGCATAAGTCTCAGCGAGACTGAACGGAGCCGCGCAGGGGCAACATCGTACTTCGTGTTCTGGAAGGCTAATGGAAACCAATTACAGATACAATGGTCTCGACTACTCGCTCAGCATCTTCATCGCCGACACTTCCCACCTCAAGAACCGAGGCCTGATGTTCGCCTATGCTTCATCGCCTTACATCATCACCACCTGGCTGGGCGGCCGCATCGCCGAGTCCTTCCTCAAGGGCCCCGGCTTCCGATGGGGCTTCGGTGTTTTCTGCATCGTCATGCCCGTCGTCACCATGCCGCTCTTTGGCCTGTTCATGTACTACTACTACAAGGCGAAGAACATGGGCCTCGTTCCCAAGCGCGAGACCAAGCGCACCATTCCCCAGTCGATCATGTACTACGCCCGCGAGTTCGACCTAATCGGCCTTCTCCTCATCAGCGCTGGAATCTCGCTCTTTCTGCTGCCCTTCAATATATATTCCTACCAGAAGGAACAGTGGCGCGCGCCCATCATCATCTGCTTCCTCGTCTTCGGCTTCCTCCTCATCGTTAGCTTTGCCATTTGGGAGAAGTTCTTTGCGCCCGTCAAGTTTCTCCCGTACCACCTCTTTCTCGACCGCACTTTCATGGGCGCCTGTATCCTTGCAGGCTCGGTTTTCGTCAGCTTCTACTGCTGGGACGGCTACTTTGGCAGCTTCTTGCAAGTTGTCAACGACCTCAGCATCACCGAGGCCAGTTACGTAGCTAACATCTACACCATCGGCTCTTGCCTGTGGTCCATCGTCGTCGGACTGTTCATTCGCAAAACAGGAAACTTTAAGTGGATTTGCTTGGGCTTCGGCGTGCCTTTCACTATCCTTGGTGTTGGTCTTATGCTCAAGTTCCGCCAGCCCGACGTCAACATTGGATACATTGTCATGTGCCAGATCTTTATTGCTTTCGCCGGCGGCACCATTGTCATCTGCGAGCAGACTGCGGCCATGGCAGCTGTCTCCCATCAGTACGTGGCTGTGGTCATTGCCGTCGAGGGCATGTTCGCCAACATCGGCGGCGGTATCGGCTCCTCTATTGCTGCTGCCATTTGGCAGGGCGTGTTTCCCAAAGCCCTTGGGAAGTACCTTCCGGCCGAGGAGCAGGGTAACCTGACGCTTATTTATGAGGATCTGACGGTCCAGCTCTCGTACCCTGTTGGCTCAGTGGCTCGCCACGCTATCCAGCAGGCCTATGCTGATGCCCAGCGGATGATGTTGATCGCCGGTACTGCGGTGTTGGCCATTTCCTTCTTTGCCGTTGCCTTCTGGCGTGACATCAATGTCAAGGAGCGCAAGCAAGTCAAGGGTCGTGTTGTCTAATTACGGCATTAATCTACAGTAATACAATTAGAGTTGCTAGCTATAACATTGTCCGCGAACTGGACTATGAAGACCTTGAATTGGAACTACAAATATTGTAAATAACCTTACCATAGTATTGTTTCCATCCCGATAGCCACATGTTCTACCCGCGGAATTATTATGAATATATGCTATTTGATGCAGCCGAAGTTACGTGTTGTTTCATGCTTTAAGATGACCAAATTTGTATCGAGTTCAGATTTCTGACAAGCTTTAGGATAGGCAATGAAGCCCTCCCCTGAATTACCCCACTATGCCGCTTGCTAGCCTTCGAAAGTAAGTGAGTAGGTCGATAGCAAGGATTCATCTTAGCGATACGGATACTTGAACTCAATTTGAGATAGATTGTGTGTTGACATTTTAACTGTAAGCGGTTCATTCCGTAGCATAACTCGCTATGACTGCATGAAATACATCAAGTCTACGCAATCTCGTTTGTGAAATGGTCGGATGAACAAGAACCCGATTTAATTCCCGAATCCTGAATGCCATTTCCTAAATCAACTCGCTCTTTACAATTCAGATTTGGCCTCGGCCTTGACCTCAGCCTTGACCTCTGCCTTGGGGCCACCGAGCTGCATGTAGTCCCAACAAACTGAATGTCCAATTAGTATCTGCTCAATGGAAAACACAAATGTTAGGGGGAGATAACCTACTGGTCCAGCCAAGATCGCCACGGAAGTAAGCGTGAGCCACGTCCTCGCCGTAAATAGTACCCTGGTCGGGGCTGTACGCAACGGCTTGCTTGCCCACAGCCAGACCAATCATGGGAGGCACATGTCGAATCTCCTTGAACTTGGGAGTCTTGCCTGTGCGGTGGCTGACGATGGACTCGTAAATGTTCTCGGCCACGTATTGACCTTGGTGCATGGCAGCGCCGCAACGCTTGATGCCGGACCACTTGACTACGTCGCCGGCACCGTAGTGGAACTCGGCGTTGGGAGTGCCGTCCTCGAAGTTCAAGCTAAGGGAGGATTAGATGATTTATTTGAGTAGGCTTTAAGCTTAGTGGACTTACTTGGGCTTGATCTTGACGTAACCCTCCTCGTCAACAGCGGACTCTGGTAGGTAGTTACTGGTACGAGTGCTCTTGGAGATGGCCATGACGACCTCGCTGGCGAACATTTTGTGGCCGCTTGTGAATTCAATTTCGTGCTTGTTGCTGCCATCGGTGGTCTCCAGCTTCGTGGTGTTGGCCACGCGATGGCTCATGAGAACCTCGACACCAGCAACCTTGAGCAGCTCGAGAGCACGATCCTTGGTCTCGTCGGGCAGGCCCTCGGAAGAAAGAAGCTTGTCTCGGGAGTGAACCAGGGTCACCTGGACATGAGGCTTGACCATCTTCAGCTCGGCAGCCATCTCAATGCCAACGGCGCCACCACCGACAACGACAACGCCGTGCTTGGCATTCTCGACTTTGTGGATCTGCTGCTCGGCCTCGAGGAGATAGGCCTTGCGGGTCCTAGCTTGGGGTACCACAGGCCAGACACGGCGCAGGCCAGACGCGGCAACAAAGTAATCATATTGCTGGGTGCTCAGCTCCTTGGTGAGGTGGTCTGAGATGGTGGCCGTCTTGGACGCAGGGTCAACACTGCTGACCGAGCCATGGACGACCTTGAAGCTGGGGAACTGCAGGGCCTTGATGTCTGAGAATTTGACCCAGTTCTTCTTGGCATAGTCGGAATCGGCGAGCGCCAAAGGAGAACCGATCAGGTGGTCTGTGACACCATGGTAAGCGCGATGATCGTTGAGAGCAATGGGGTTGGGGTCTAATGCCGAAGGTGGAGGCGGGGAAAGACTTACAGTAACCGTCCCGCTCATCGACAATGGTGATCTCAACGTCGAAGGTGGGCAGATCCGGGTGAGGGATGAAGGGGTCGTCGCTCTGACGGGGTGCAAGACCCCGGCTGAGATCAAACAGATTGACAGCGGAGGCCAGGCCAGCGTAGCTGCCACCGGCGACCAAGAGGCGGACGGCGTGGGATGCTTCAGGGAGTGAGCCCATCTTGGTGGCGTTGGAGGCTAGTTGGGAGACAGAGCGATACGACGATACAGGCCGGAGAAGGGAAATCGGCGCTGTGGGGATTGAACCTGGGCGCCAAACAAGTGACGATGTGATGGGGATAGAGACGGGGGAGGGGCTTGACGCGGAGATCCAAGCACGACAGGTGAAGGTACGCGTGGTGTGAGGGGACGCAAGAGCGTGGGGGGATCTGAGCAGTTCCGAGAGTCTGGGAATGGCTCGACGGGTAGCAAGAAACATGAGCTGGTGAAGCTAGGCCGTTCCTTGGTGGGAGTGAGAAGGATGGGATGAGGTTTGCATGGGAATTGGGGTCCGAGATGGGGGGCCGGTTCTCACCTTTTGAGTTGAAAGGAGGCAGGCATATAAAGTGCCGAAAACCGCAGCCGCGGGAATACATAGGACCGGGACAGACAGACGACAGGGACAGACGGCGAGAGGGCTCGCTCGGTGGACCGAGATGGCGGCCCGGAAATCGGATCAAGGCGGACGAGCTCTCAACGAGCACTGCCTCAGCAAAGACCACCGGGGGAAGGGTCTTGGAAAGCCAGCTTCGATGCCCGAACAAAAGCGACCAAACAGAAACGCCAGTCTCGCGCCCTGGGGTGGGAATGCGAGGGCCTCCGTGGAGCAGACCCCATTTGTTGTGCGCGCGCGCGCCGGCGTCACGGCGATGACGGGCGAGGAAAGTGTGGAGTTAAAGTTATCAGATCCGTGTCGCCCGCCCGCCGGGCAATCAATCAGACAATCAATCAGTTCCAGGGGGGTGTGTGTTGGTGTTCCACTCCACCCACACCGGCAGGACCAAGATGACGATGGAAAGACAAATCTCCACCCGGAATTGCGTCTTCCACCTGGCGTGACCACCGAGGTCGACTGCAGAAGCAGACTCTGTGACGTCTCTGCCATGGCTGGCCGCTTGGGAAGAGTCCAGGAGCTGTCAATGCATTGCCGCTGCCGGTAGACCCTGTTCCAGCTGCAGATGGGGTTGCCAGAGGAGCAGAGAGGAAAAAGAAAGTCGTACAGCTTAGGTCTAGTTAGCGAGCGCTTTTAGTCACACTGGATGAGCCATTTTCCACGCAGCAAACAGAAGTCCGTTCATCTGCCCCATTCATCTGCCCCTGTGCCCTGCCAGTGCTCTTTTGTTCAGGCCTGATCCTGTTCCGGCTTAGGACGAGAGCTGTGCGTGCTACTTCGTACGTGGGCGAGTATGAACAAAGCCGTCCGTAAAATTCAATGGGAGACTCTCATCATCCTAGTCCCCTCCATGAACCGGCGGTGTCACGACCGGCAAAATGGATGTTGATGACGCTTGGCACGATCCGCTGGTGGATTGACTTGAGCCGGCACAGAATTATCTGATCCGAATATCCCTGTCTAGTCCTAGTCCCCCCGGGTCCTCGGCCATGCCAAGGCTCTGCACAGGGATGGGGAGGAATTTCTCTCACAAATTAATTCATAATAGCCTCGCTAAAGAAAAAGAAAAACACCAAGGAAGGATTCAAGGCCCAGCTGGTTCAAGCTCTGTCTGGTTTTGGGGGGGGCGTTGCCGTAGCCAGCTAACTTGCACGTGCATAGTTCAAAACTGTGAAGGGTACTTGGTGAGACCTCGCGTCCACACACTACACCACAACTCCACAGCAACAAGAAGCTGCAACCACAAAACCATCGCCACGGACTACCGCCTAGGATCACCGCTAGGATCACTAATAGCAACATACCAAATCCACCAAGTCCACTACCACCGCCACCGAACGGCGACGGAGCTCGCAGCTTCTCACCGTCCTCCGTCCCTACAAGGCTGTCGACCTTGGCACGGCCCTCGCTATACCACATCAGGATGGTCCCCAAACCGAAGACGCGATTTGATTGATAGATATCCGATCTCAGGAATAAGGTCGCATGGACTCCGCTCTAGCCCTGCCATGGCCCATTCCTAATACACAGTTCCAAGACCCCGTTGTGAGCTACGATGCTTGTTTGGCTACTCCGCCTCTGTCCCATCCAATCTTCTCGCCTAGAAGGAGGAGTTCTCATGGTTCCTGTGCGCTACAGCATTTGCTGACGCCAAGACAGAACCAAGGATCGATCCGCGCTGCGCCGTTCGTGGTGTTTTTCTTCATCATGGCGTCTGCTGCCCGTTCTCTCTGTTCCTGTGACTTTGTCCTTCTCCTCTCAAGTTTCCGTGCTGTGTGCTGTGATTTGGACCTACTTCGTGCGTGCAACAACCCCGTGCAAATATGGTTGTAGAAGACCAGAAGCAACATGTGCTGGCTGATCACGATGCTACCAAGGATGTTTCCGGCCACAGCTCCGGTTGTGCAGCTGTAGATGCTTCTGACAGTATGCCGATGTCCGAGACTGCCCAAGGAGGCCCTATCAACACGACCACCTCTGATGTCGAACTTACAAATGATATCGCGCCGCAATTGGCTCGACAAGCTTCATCCTCATCGGCATCGTCGTCACCGTCGTCGTCGAACTCCCGGGCGCAACCCAAGAAGGAGCCCAAGGTCAGTACGAGAAAACAAAGTGAACGGAGACCGAGAAAGGCCCCAATATCCATGACACACTCTTTGCTCAACTATTAACAAATAAACTTGTCCTATAGAGCTCTTTCTTCACCTACTTTCAACTCCTTGTCTACGCCAATCCCAAACCCTTTGACTACTTCCTCCTCATCGGAGGTACCATCACCGCCATCGCCGCCGGCTCGCCCTTCCCGCTTATGGGTATCATTTTTGGCCAACTTGTCAACGACCTCAACGAGGCTGCCTGTACGGATGGCGAGCAAGTGTCATCCCGAACTCCTGAGGAGATCCAAAATGGCGTCAACGAGAAAGTCTTGTTGCTCACTTACATGGCCATCGCTAGTTTCGTCCTCATTTACGTCTACATCCAAAGTTGGTCCATCTTTAGTCGTCGCCTCGAGACTCGTCTCCGCGATCGCTATTTCATGAAGGTTCTCCTCCAAGATGCCGCCTTCTTCGACAAGCGCCAAGCTGGTGAGATATCGTCCCATCTCAATGCCGATATCCAGGCAATTCAGACCGGCACGTCGGAAAAGGTGGGCATCTGCATGGCGTGTACCTCTTTCTTCGTCACGGCCTATGTCGTGGCTTTTATTAAAAACACCACGCTTGCTGCTATGCTCGTCTCTCTCATCCCGGCATTCTTGATCCTTGCTGGCGTTGGGAGCTACTTCACCGCAAAGTTCACGAGCAACATGTCCGACAAGATTGCTTCGGCTTCTTCCATCGCCTCGGAAACGTTGTCCAACATCCCTGTCGTTCAAGCCTTTGGTGCTGGCCCTCGTCTTGAGGCCATTTTTGCTTCAAGGATGAGCTCAGCTGAGACGGAGGGCATCAAGAAAGCCTTTGTCGCCGCGGTTCAGGCTGGCATGCTGTACTTTATTGCCTACTCAGCTAACGCGCTCGCGTTTTGGCAAGGTAGCAAGCAGATTGCTACCGCTATAGACAACGACGGCAACGGCGCCACCGTTGGTGATATTTACACTGTTATTCTGCTGCTTGTAGATGGTAAGAATTCTCTATTTCAGTAGTTTGTACTTGCTAATACCATCCATAGCCTGTGTCATTCTTGGCGGCATTGCGCCTCTGCTTCCTCTTATAGGTGCAGCAGCTGGCTCTTTTCAGAAACTACGCCAAGATATGGACTGTCCTGCTGTCATTGATGCTGGCTCAGACAAGGGAGAAAGACCTTCGAATGTGGAGGGATCTGTTGTCTTCCGGGACGTCTCATTTGCTTACATCTCGCGACCTAATCACCGCGTGCTGAAGAATATCTCCTTTGAATGCCCAGCTGGCAAGCACACTGCCCTTGTCGGCTTTTCTGGCAGTGGAAAGTCTACAATTGCTGGCCTGACCACCCGGCTGTACGACCCCATTGAAGGAACGGTGACGCTTGATGGCCGCGACTTGAAGGATTTCCATGTCAAAAGTTTGAGGAGTCATATGAGCCTTGTGCAGCAAGAACCGTCTCTGCTGGATCGTTCGATTGTGGAGAACGTTGCCCTTGGTATCCTCAACTCTCCTCAGCCAGATCATCACCGATTTCAAGCCACCATTCTTGGATCAGGCCTTGCCCAACTTGCTTCACAGATCCGGAATGGCCAGGATATCAACGCTGTTGCTCAGAGTTTCGGTCAGAACATGGTAGACTTGGTAAAGCGAGTCGATGAAGCTATTTCTCTTGCCGATGCATCTGGCTTTGTTAACAAGCTCGAGTATGGACTGGCAACCAAAGTCGGCAGCAGTGGAAAGCTTGTGAGTGGTGGACAGCGTCAGCGAATCGCCCTCGCCCGAGCATTGATCAGGGACCCCAAAATTCTCATTCTGGATGAGGCCACAGCATCACTCGACTCCGCGAGCGAGCACCGCATCCAAATGGCTATTGAATCGATTGTCAAGAACCGAACCGTCATTGCCATTGCCCATCGCCTATCCACCATCAAGAACGCCGATAACATTATTGTCATGAACCATGGCGAGATTGTTGAGCAGGGCACTCATCTAGAGCTTATGGCCCTAGGAGGTTCTTACGCTGGCATGGTGCGTCTGCAAAGCGTGGATACCTCAGATGCCGGCTCTATGACAAGCACCGTGAAGGAAGACGTTATCCTGACCCCGAAGGATTCCATTGGCCAGGAGAAGGCCATGATCGCCGAAAACGAGATTGAGAAGAAGCCTGAGGCTAGAAATGGCGGCAAGACTGAAGAAGTCGCACCAGGTGAAGACACCGCCCTCGACTCAAACAAGTCTCCTTGGACAGTCATCAAAAGCGTTTCTGGCATGGCTCGGCCCTATGTACTCATGATTATTATTTCTCTTTTCGCTGCCACAATCGTTGGCCTAACTTTCTCAACAGCAGGCCTCATATTCGGCCACACAATCAGCAAAGTTAGCCCGTGCAATCCTACGGCAGATATCATCAAGGCCGGCAAGTTCTTCGGAGGAATGTGGTTCTTGGTTGCTTGTGCAGAGCTCATCGCCAACACTACGAGCTGGACTGGGTTTGGCACGATAGCTGAGAAGCTTCTGTACAAGATACGCGTCCTCTGCTTCCGTTCCCTGTACGAACAGGACTTGGACTGGCATCAGTCGGAGGGCCGTACGCCATCAGCCCTGATGTCTGTGATTACCACAGATGCTGCCGCTGTGGGAGGCTTCAGCGGATCCATCATTGGGACGATCTTTTCCATTTTAGTCAACTTCCTCGTCGCTATTGTGCTGTCGCATATCATGGCTTGGAGAATCGCCGTTGTCTGCTTAGTCGTTGTACCTATTCTTCTAGGCTCTGGAATCATGCAGATGCGATCGCTATCCCAATTTGAGCGTCGACATGCTGGTGCATTCTCTGGCGCAGTTGGAATCTCGGTGGAAGCTGTCAACTCCTTCAAGACCATTTCGTCGCTGTCCATTGAGGAGGAGGTTATGCGATCTTACAGCCGAGCACTGAGAGCGCCCAGGAAGGAGATCTTTTGGTCATCAGCCTACGCCAACTTTTGGCTGTCCATTGCCAACAGCTGTGGCAATCTGGTTTACGCCTTCGCGTACTGGTGGGGATCAACCCAAATCACCCAGGGTAGGGCCACGCAAACGGAGTTCTTTATCATCCTCCTTTGCATGCTTGTCAGTGCTCAGCTTTGGGGCCAGATGTTCAGTCTAGCACCAGAAGTATCCCGAGCCAGGGCAGCAGCTTCGAGAATCCTAAGCCTGATCGATATTGGCTCTTCCAAGGACCAGGCCAACAAGGGAAAGATCGTGCTGGCAACTTCACAAGCCGAGAAGGACATTGAAGCCACTGCAGAGGCGGTACGGAAGAGCAATGGCGACAAAGGTGCTACAATCACCTTCAAGGATGTTTCTTTTTCGTATCCAGCTCGACCGCACATCCAGATCCTGACGGGCATGTCTTTTACAATCTCGGCTGGACAGTTTGTTGGTCTTGTGGGGCCGTCTGGAGCTGGCAAGTCGACCATCATGTCCTTAGTCCAGCGAATGTACCGGCCTCTGGGTGGAACAATTGAGATCAACGGTGTTGATATTTGTGCTCATGAGGGCACCGAGTTCCGCAATGACATAGCAGTCGTGCCGCAGGACTGCGCTCTCTTCGACGGGACGGTTCGGTTCAACGTGGCACTGGGCTCGACCCCTGGTCACGAAGCGACAGACGAGGAGATTAAGGAGGCCTGCCAACTGGCCAATATTCATGACATGATCATGGAACTCCCCAACGGCTACGACACGGAATGCGGACCCAACGGATCTCGCCTCTCTGGAGGACAGCGCCAACGACTGGCAATTGCTCGAGCGCTGGTGCGCAAACCTAAACTTCTACTCCTCGACGAGAGCACGAGTGCTCTGGATGCCGAGAGTGAGCGGGCGCTGCAGGAGGGACTGGAACGGGTGGCCCGCGGAATCACAGTCATTGCCATCACGCATCGGCTGCACACGGTTCGCAAGGCCGATGTCATCTTTGTGGTGGAGGCTGGAAAGATGGTGGAGAAGGGTCGGCATGAGGACTTGGTAGAGAGGAGCGAGTCGTACCGGATCAATGCTCTTCAGCAGATGCTTGGACATTGAGGTGGACGGAGAAGATTCTATGCAGCTGGGCAATAGAGGGGCGTACATGTGTTGCTTCAGTATTAGTACATGGGGGACGAGAGTACCAATTAGTGCTGTAACAAGGCAACTGTGTCGAGAAGCTGGAACAAATTTATAAAATAGAAACGTGACTCAAAACTACGGCTCTCTTTCTTTTGTCCTGCAGATTTGCAGATTGCAAATAGGGTGATAATTACGTCCTGGGGCTGGCCCCTTTCAACCCGCGATTCGACGACAAGTCAACAGCCAAGGTAACCGTCCAAAGAGGTGGCGATGGGAATTAAGCCCCCAACCGGCATAAGCGAGCAGAGTATTACGTGTTTATCGTATTTGACTGGATGCCTGGTGGAAAGCTGTGTTTATTAGTATTGTTACACGGTTTATTTGATTTTGATGTATTTTGGACGTACTTAGACCGAAGGCTCTAGGTAGGTAGCAAGTGTGCTTTCGGCAGACGTCATTGCAGTAGGCTACTGGTAGGAAATATGACCATTTTATGGATATGGATGCTCAATCAAGGGTCCATCAGGGTCTGGGTGGTGTGGGTTCTTTGGACTATGTTGAGTTCGTGTCGAGAAGCAGCCTGGGAAATGGATTGAGTGTCACCGCTGGAGGCCATCCATCCACGTGAAGGTGAAGATGGCCATGTGACGGGTTTCAGCGACTCTCCTTATCTGCCTTATCTAGACCGCGAGCAATTCCATTCGAGAAGACATGAGGGCTAGCAGACATGAGTATGGATTAGTATTCCGGATCATGACCACGGGGTCATGCAACGGAGAGCCTAGAGAGATCGAGTCTGGGGAATGGCCGGCCTATCAGATGCCGCGGGTATGCAGCATGCCTTTGAGGCGACAGATGAGTGGTCCGTCTGTGCAGGAAAATGGAGGTGTGCGTCTGGTTCAACCATCCACCAGGGGAATGCGTACCTAGAACTAAAAGTCAGACTCCCGCACCTTCTTGGTCATGATACCTGTCTGCCGCAGGATGCCCCGGGCGGTGGGGGGCTGCTTCATCATGGCTTTCATGGCTTCTTCTTGTGCAGCATTGTCTGTGTGATGTGACGCAATGTCCCGTGGGGCTCCACTGTCAGTGACTTCCAGTCGGATACGGAGTACGAATTTCGACATCCTTGGTAGGTTCGGAAACGCAGACAGTTCCAAGCAGCACCTAACAAACTTATAAGCTACGTGGTCGCATCGGGCTGCTCGCCTCGTCGTCCATTGTCCAGCTTGCGCCGCCTTTGGACCTACAGTTTGCGCCTGGTGACCCCGAAAACCCCACGCCTGCCGCCGCGAGACGGTAACGGTACCTATCTAGCCTGGATTCTAGGCCCAACCAAGGGGCCCAATCCCTGGAGGCTTCGCTGTGGGTGGCGGGCCGCCGCCGCCTTCGCTGCACACCCATCCATCGCATCCAATCCAAGGAAATTCTGCCCCCCGATCCAGACGTCCACCAACATTAATCCGACGAACGAGACAAAGCGCAACGGAGCAAGACGGGGCGGAGCGGATCGTCATACTTTGAACAACCCCCCCCTCCCTCCTCTTCATCTTTCCGTCTCGTGCTTTGGGCTCCACGATCGCACTAGATGCCACCACCGCTCCAGCAAAACAGGTTCCCGCTCTCGCTTCCGCATCAGACTCCGCTCTTGATGCGATAAGACACACGACATCTCGCCCGGTTTGTTTTGTCCCGTCGTCAACATTCCCACCCCGACTCTCCTCGAGAATCCCTCCTCCGTTCCCAACGCCGTCCCTGCTCCCGACGACGTCGCCGCCGCTGCCAATCCACCCGTTGCAAACCGCCCGGGTCACCACCACCAGTCCGAAACCCCGACAGGCCTTGGTGGGCGAGGAGGGATTGCCAATCCTACTGCCAGACACAACTCCCACTCCGACCGCCTTGATCGCGCCGACGAGTACGAGCTCGACGACTACCCTCCCATCCAGGCTATCCACGAAGCTGCCGAGCGCGAGTCCCAGAGACAGACGAGACGAGACCAGAAACGCCGGTGGCTCGAGGAACAGGACGAGATGAAGTTCTCCCACAGCATCCAGTTCAATGCTGTTCCGGACTGGAGCAGCCACTACATTGCCTACAGCAATCTTAAGAAGCTGTACGTAGCCCTTCCTGGTTCCACCACGTTCTCCCTCCCAATTCTCAACACACGCCACTGACTCTTGTGCTCCTCAACCAGAATTTACCAGCTTGAAAAGACTGTCCATCAAACCCGAGCCGGCGATGCGGAATCCAGGCCTCTCATCGGTCGCGAGAGCCCCGAGGATGTCTTCTCCATCGCGCTCAACCAAGAGCTGGAAAAGATTGGCACCTTCTACGCCTACAAGGAAAAAGAGCTCCTGGGCGAGGCTGCCCAACTCCTCGCCGACGTGAACGACGAATCCGCCGTCGAAGACCGAACCTACCTACGCCGCCTATCCTCCTCCGAGACCCAGCGTGTTTCAGACCCTCGTTCCAGGAGTCCGCACAGCCGGAGCTCCGACAACGATGACAGCGGCAGCGATGAAGACGAGACAACTGGCCTGACTCGCCGGAGGAGCAGTGGCCGGAGAAAGACGGTTCCAAACTTCAAACCCTTGCAGTCTGACCTGAACGCTTCCGCCGACTTCGGTCGTGCAGGCAGGAGACACAGCAACACGGTGGACGAATATGGCGACCAGGCCATGATGTTCTCCTCGGGAATCTTCTCGTCGAGCATCATGCTTAAAAAGCGCATCATCAGCCTCTATGTTCAGCTCTGCGAGCTCAAGTCCTACATCCAGCTGAACCGCACTGGCTTTAGCAAGGTTCTCAAGAAGTTTGACAAAATCCTCGACAAGGAGCTCAAAACGAGTTATATCCAGGCCCATGTCGAATCAGCCTATCCTTTCCAGGAAAAGACGAAACGCACTGTTGAGGAGAACATTACCAAGATGGAACAGGCCTACGCGGATGTCGTCACGGACGGCGACCAGGACTTGGCCCGCAAGGACCTACGATCTCACCTCCGAGAGCACGTTGTGTGGGAGCGCAACACCGTTTGGCGCGACCTCATTGGTATCGAGCGCAGGGCCGAGGCTGCTGGCCTAGGACAGTCGCTTCTGGGCCAAGAGCGCTCTATTGCGACCAGGAGACTGCAGGGCGACGAGGCCAAGGCACTTGTGACGAAGCGAATTCTCACGCCATTTGGAAGTTTCGCGCTGCCCCCATGGCTGGCCAGTTCCTCCTTGTGGACCCTCATTCTGTGCATTGGAGTCTTTGTTGCCCTCCTCCTTGTCCCTCTGATGGAAAAGCCCGAGCAGCAGAACTGCCTGGCCATGCTCATCTTTGTCAGTTTGCTCTGGGCTACTGAGGTGAGTGCTGCGTGCTATCCTGCTCAGCGCAGCATTGAGACTGATATTTTACAGACCCTACCCTTGTTTGTGACGTCTTTGTTGATCCCCTTCCTCGCTGTCGTTTTGACCGTTGTTCGAGACGAGACGCCCGGAAAGCCTCAGACGCGTCTCGGTGCCAAGGAGGCTACTTCGGCCATCTTTGCGGCCATGTGGACACCCGTCATCATGCTGCTGCTCGGCGGCTTCACCCTCGCTGCCGCTCTCTCCAAGTGTACAATTGACAAGCGACTGGCTACCCTCGTCCTCAGCAAGGCTGGCACCCAGCCGAGGACGGTGCTGATCGCCAACATGTTTGTGGCTGCCTTTGCATCCATGCTCATTAGCAACGTGGCGGCGCCAGTACTTTGCTATTCAATCATCGAGGTGAGTTGGCTCAAGCCCGAAATTTCTGGTGAATAATGTCTGACCTTGAACAGCCCATGCTGCGAACACTGCCTTCGGATTCAAACATGTCCAAGGCTGTCATCATCGGTATTGCCCTTGCCTCCAACATCGGCGGTATGCTCTCCCCGATTGCATCGCCGCAAAACGTCGTGGCCATGGGGATCATGCAGCCCGCCCCCACGTGGCTGCAGTGGTTCTTCATTGTTATCCCCGTTGGAACTGTTTCGCTTTTCCTGATCTGGTTCCTTCTCCTCGTGACGTTCCAGCCTGGCAAGGGTACCACCATTGCCCCGATTCGGCCCGTCAAGGAGAAGTTTTCGGGCGTGCAATGGTTTGTTACAATTGTCACTATTATAACCATCGCTTTGTGGTGCGGGAGTCACCAGCTTGAAGGTGTCTTTGGAGACATGGGTGTTATCGCCATCATCCCTATTGTTCTCTTCTTTGGTATCGGCATCCTAACGAAGGAGGACTTCAACAACTTTCCCTGGACCATCATCATCTTGGCCGCTGGAGGTCTGTCGCTGGGCAAGGCGGTGCGATCCTCCGGTCTTTTGCACACCCTGGCCGAGTTGGTCTCCCAAAAGGTTGAGGGCATGAGCCTCTATGGTGTGCTGGTAGTCTTCTCCAGTCTGATCCTAGTTATTGCCACCTTCATCAGCCATACTGTAGCTGCTCTGATCTTCCTACCCCTTGTTTTCGATGTTGGCATGGCTATGGAGCAGCCTCATCCTAACCTTCTGGTTATGGGCGGCGTTCTCATGTGCAGCGCAGCAATGGGATTGCCTACTAGCGGATTCCCTAACATGAGTAAGTTTTCACCACGTTACGATGCTCGAATAAAGCTGACACCACATAGCTGCAATCATGAAAGAGGATCCCTTCGGCCAACGATATTTACAGGTCAAGCACTTCATCAGCCGTGGAGTTCCGAGCAGTCTCATGACCCTCGTCGTAGTGGTCACGTTGGGCTACGGAATCATGCAAGTTGCAGGACTGGACTAGTTTGTGAGGGATGTATAGTGTCAGTAACTGGGTGATTCTTGACTGGAAGTTGAGATGAGATTTGGTTTGAATTTCTTCCGGACAATGTGGGTGTTGTTCTTTGTTTTTATTAGATTGAAGAATGGTGCAATGTCGGTCCTGGGATGGCTCATCATTCGTTCATAGACGAGGCGCGGGATAGACTGGCACATACCGGCTTCTTCAGGGTAGACGAATCTGATGTTGTTCGGTATTGTGCAAATGCTGTTGCCTATGCAATTCCCTATTCCTGTGTAAGCCGTGTGACTCGTTAGACTGGGAGGAAATGGTGAAGGTACGAATTCGCACTGTCGCACTGTAAGCATGCAGGGAGCTCTGACCACTCGACTACTGACGTCGATGTTCCCGCCGAGGCGGTTGGGCGGCTCTGCCTCAAGCATCTGAACGACGCCAATTGCATTTAGAGGGCGCTCACAACCGCGAATCAGGCCGAAAACGACACTTAAACCTCTCGATCCGCTCGGCCATCTCATACTGCGACATCCAAGCTGCTTCTCGGTCTTCAAGACCCCTTCTGATGCGCTTCACCTCCAGTTAACCCCATCAGCTTGGAGCTGGCCGGCGCCATGCTCTCCGCCTTCACAGCCCGCCCCATCATCGAGCTGCGGCCGCGGGACAAGTCCAAGATCGAGACCATTCTCGCATACGGTACGTGCGCTCTGTCTCTTTGTCTTTCTTCACGGTGAGGGCTGCGAAATTGACTGGTTTGGCAACTACAGGTGATCGTGTTCTGGTCGGCCTAAATAGTGGCGCCCTGAGAGTCTACCGCCTCAACGAGCTTCCTCCCCAACCGACGAACGGCCATGCGCCGCCCAACGACACCGATGCCGCCTCTTCGAGCCCACAGCCCAACGGAGATGCTCCGACGCCGGCGCCAGCCTTGAAACCGACGGATCTGCTGCGTGAGGTTGACCGGTTCTCCTCGCGCGCTATCGAACAGCTCGCCATCATCAAGGAGGCGAACACGATTGTGTCGCTGTCCAACTACCACATCTCCCTGCACGACCTGCAAACGTACGAACCGATCGAGACTCTATCCCGCACCAAGAACGCGTCCTGCTTCGCTGTGACGTCCAACATCGTCAAGGACCCAGACACAGGCATCCCAGAGATCATCAGCCGGCTGGCTGTTGCGGTCAAGCGACGGCTGCTGCTATGGAGCTGGCATGAGAGCGAGCTGGCGGAAGATGTGGGTGAGGTTCTGCTGGCCGAGTCTATCAGGTCTGTGACGTGGGCGAGCGCGACCAGGCTGGTGTGCGGCATGAACGGCGGGTATGTCATGGTCAATGTCGTCACCCGCGAGGTCGAAGAAATCGTGGGCCCCGGAGCTGGTCCCGCGGCCGGCCAGACCAGCCGCTTCGGTGCCATGAGCAGTGCGGGCATGGGATACATGGGCCTGGGAGGCTACATGCCCAAGCCGCTGGTGGCGAAGTTGGCGGACGGGGAGATGTTGCTGGCTAAGGATATCAACACGTTGTTCATCGACGACAACGGGAAACCCCTCGAGAAGAAGCAGGTTCCATGGCAATCGGCCCCCGACTCGATAGGATATTCGTACCCGTACATCCTAGCTCTACAGCCGCCCTCCAAAGGCTCCCTGGAGGTCCGGAACCCCAACACCCTGTCATTGCTGCAAAACATCGCACTACCAGGTGCAGCTCAGCTGCACTTTCCGCCACCTACGTCCAGCTTGGCTCACGCGGGCAAGGGATTCCACATCTCGAGCGACCGATGTGTCTGGAAAATGGGCGCGACCGACTACGACTCCCAGATCCAGGAGCTGGTAGACGGTGATAGGTTCGATGAGGCCATTAGCATCCTTGGAATGTTGGAGGATGCCCTACTGAAGAACAAGACGGAGACGCAGAGGGAGGTCAAGATGCTCAAGGCAGAAACCCTGTTCAGGAAGAAGAGGTACCGACAGGCGATGGATCTCTTCAACGAGGATGAGGTGCATGCCCAGCCTGAGAGGGTTTTGAAACTTTTTCCTCCGGAGATTGCTGGGGAGCTGTCTGCTTGGGCAGGTCGCGAAGACGAACCGGAGGAACAAGAGGCTCCCGATGCACTAAAGAAGGCGAATGGGTCAAAACGAAATAGCACAGATGTGGCAGAGGGGCCGTCAGAATCCATGTCATCGCCGAACGTCGGAGGCTTCGCTAAGCTATTGATGGGAGGTCACAAGAAACCCCAATCCGACGCTGCGTCGGTTTCTTCGTCAAGAAAGGATGGCGCTGATGCTGAGGATGGGGCGGATGGCAAAGAGACAAGCGCAGGCGAGGACAGGCCGCTTGATGGGAAAGACTTGGTGAACGCGGTCTTGGAGCTGAACAGCTACCTTGCTGGGACTCGGGCTCGTTTACAGAGGGTTCTCGACCCTGTCACAGGGAACCTCAAGCCCAAGAACGACCGCAGCGGCTCTCCCGAAGAGGAGGTAGAGAACTTTCTGAGAACGACACTTAACGAGTCGGAGAAGCAGCTTGAAGAAGAACTGCGGAGCACTTTTCGCTTGGTCGATACGACACTCTTCCGCGCCTACATGTACTCGCGTCCGACGTTAGCCAGCTCACTATTCCGCATCCCCAACTTTTGCGATCCCCAGGTGGTCAACGAGAAGCTCCTAGAGCACAACAGATACACCGAGCTGGTCGACTTCTTTTATGGCAAGAAACTACACAAGGAGGCCTTGGAGCTGCTGCGAAGATTTGGCTCCGCGGAGTCGCCCGATGAGGCTGCGCCAACCTTACACGGGCCTGGCCGTACGATTCAGTATCTCAAGAGCCTACCCCCTTCGGAAATCGACCTCATCCTCGAGCACGCGGAGTGGACTCTCAAGGCCAGCCCTGATCAGGCCCTGGAGATATTCACGGGCGACACCGAGAACGCAGAGACGCTACCGCGAGAACAGATCGTGGCCTTCCTGCACGATCTTGACCCGCAGCTCGAGGGCAAATATCTAGAGCACATCATCAATGAGCTAGAGGACATGACGCCGGACCTGCATAATCGCCTCGTGGAGCTGTATGTTCATAATTTGAAGGCGGCGAAGCAAGGCGACGAGGAGTGGAGCGCGCAGATGGGACGATTCGTTACGTTTTTAAGGGAGTCACGGCAGGTCTATAGCCTGATCAAGGCGTTTCAGTTGATTCCAAGAGATGGTGAGATGCTCCAGCTTATATCAACTGCCCAGTTACTAACATGGATCTAGACCCGGCGTTCTATGAAGCCCAGGCCGTGGTGCTCAGTAATATGGGTTCGCACAAGCAGGCGTTGGAGATCTACGTCTTCAAGATGGGGGATTACGCCAAGGCTGAAGAGTATGCATTCCCCTTGGAGCGTTGGGGATGTTGGCTAACGTCGGCAGATACTGTAACCGCGTGTACAAGTCTCAGGACAGCCCTGAATCATCTCAAGTACATGAAAAGGACAACAATTCAGACGATCCCGAGAACACCACGCCATCTATTTATCACACACTTCTTTCGCTCTACCTTCATCCGTCTCCGCCAAACAGGCCCAACCTAGAGCCCGCTCTCGACCTCCTGTCCAAGCACGGGTCTCGTCTACCGGCGACATCAACACTGGGCCTCATTCCCGATGAACTTCCCGTCAGCTCGCTAGAATCGTACTTCCGCGGACGAATCCAATCGGCCAACACGCTCGTCAATGAGTCACGCATCGTCGCCGGCCTGCGCAGGGCCGAGAGCATCTCCATCGCAGCAAGGCTGCACCTCGGCGACAACGCAGTGGGTGGGCAGGGCGGACGCAATCGGCACGTAGTCATCACGGATGAACGGCACTGCGTGGTCTGCCACAAGAAGTTGGGCGGCGGCTTGCGCATGGGCGGTGGCAGCGTCGTCGCGGTCCTGGCGGACAACACAGTGGTGCACTACGGCTGTCTGAACCGAGTAACGGGGAACAAGGTGGATTCGACTCGAGCGCCAAGTTGGGGGAGGGGCTTTTAAATGTTCTTTTTTTCATGCCTTTTTTTCCCCTTGTTGTGTCGTGTACAGGAGCGTCCGTCTTGTTCTGTGGTTTTGTGCGTACTTTGAGTCGAAGGGGTTTCTGAGGAGCATTTGCATGGGTTGGATCCGGTGGCAGGTAGCCAAGGTGATTTAGCAATACCCCCGAAATAAACCAACAACCGGGTTACTATTCGAGGTTCCTCGCCATGGCCAGATAATGTGGTTCTCGTCGTGATCCAATGCGCCGACTTTGTGTGCAGGCTGTAGCTTTCAGTCCTCGTCCTCCTGGACCTCCTCGCCGTAATTCTCCTCCTCCTTTGCGTCGTCGACGGCAGCAGCGTCGCGAGCCTTGTCTTGCTCCATGCGGGCCGTTAGCTCCTTGTTGATCTGGGCCTGGGCGTCCGTGACGGCGGCGCGGAGGGCGGCGAGGTAGGCAGTCTTGTCGGCGACAGAGGCGGGGGATTGTAGGGCGGGGAGGACGTGGGAGGTTGCGAAGGGCTCGCTGGCGGGGGAAGCGTAGGATGTGCAGAGGGCGAGAGAGGCCATTTTGCAAGGAGGTCTGGGTGTTGGTTGGTGATGTCGATGTGGTTGTGTTGGTTGGAGTCGGGAGGTTTTTGGTCGAGGGTGGGCAATGTTTTGTTGGCGCGGGGTTGATACTCGACGCCACTACCCACTGTGCACATGCAACACGCAGGGACCTTGGGCTCAGTAAACAGGCGTGAGCTTCTCCGGCTTTCATCCTCCTCCCTGGCGACCACCGCCCAACGAAGCCTCTCGACACGCTCAGAACTACACCCGCCCTTATCCCGCCAGACCCCAAGTGGCCTGCCTCCACAGACCAATCTACAGAACGCACAACCGCTCCGCAATCTCCGATCGTCGCTGGTCCGGCCGACTCTAGAGCCGCGTGGGATCAACATGTAACCACAGCCGCCTCGCGCGCATCAACCACCATCATGCAACCGACTCGACCCCAGCAGCCCCGCGGCGCCGGCAGCTTCAACGCGCAGCCCTCGTCGCAGTCGTCGCGCCCACCGCTGCGCCGCGTCGAGTCCTCGGGCAGCGAAGAAGAAGACGACGACAACCCGCCGCGCCCGTCCATCACCATCCCCAAGGCCCGTCCTACGCTGCAGCAGCAGGCCTCGTCGCCGGCCACGCCCGTCTACTCCCAGTTTGCCAACAACTCGAGCACCGCCAGCCTCCAGCAGCAGCAGCAGCAGCATCACCACTTCTCCCGACCTGCCGGCGCCCGCTCCGTCACCCAGGGCTCCGCTGCCGGGCTCAAGGGCCACTCGCGCAAGCACTCGGCCACGCAGGGCATGTTCGAGCCGACGCTGCCGTCCACCAGCACGTCGAACCTGTCGTCGCACGTCGGCATGAACCACCAGCCCGGGCCGTCGTCCGCTGCGGCTGCGGCGGCGGCGGCGGTCGCGGCTGCGGCGTCGTCGTCGGCGAGTCAGATGGCCGCGCAGGCCGCCGTCATGTCCCACCAGAACAGCCGGCAGCAGCACAGCCGGCAGCGCTCGCAGACGGTGCCGTTCCCCGGCGACGCCAACGACGGCACTCGTCGGGGCAGTGGGGGGAAAGGGCCCACGGGTCCGCCGATGCTGAGCCTGACGGAGGCGAGTGCGCCCAGGGACAGCGGGTTCGGGCATCACGGCGGACAGTCTGATCGGTTCCCGGGCTCGCTTGCCCACTCCTCGGCCGCGACGGCGGCTGCCAACGTGGTGTTTCCGAGGTCGGGGCATAGCTCTCCGCGGATATCGCCGCAGCCGTATTCTCAGCCTCCGCCGCCGCCCCCACCAGCGTCTGAGAAGCCCAGGGCCGACAAGCCCAAGGTCAAGCTCTTCTCGCGCCCGGGCAAGATCATGACCAAGGGCGAGACCAAGGACAAGCCGCTGCCCAGTCCGGGCAAGATCGGATCGGCCTTGTCTGCGCTGCAGCGCGGGAACTTTAGCACCACAAGTCTGGTTGAGCCGAGCAACCAGTCAATATACAACCTGAACAATTCGTCATCGGCTACGATTCGACCCATCGACTCGCAGGTGGATGACAAGGACAAGGGCAAGGAGAAGGAAAAGAAGCATCATTTCCTGTCAAGGCAGAAACACAAGCTCAAGGATGAGTATCACCTCCCCCTTTCATCCGCCTCCAGCAATTCAAGGCCGACAGACCCGAATGCACCGAACCCCCTATACAACTTCAATATCCCGCCTAGTCCAGGGCCAAATTCCACAAGCTTCTCCAAGGCGAAGAAGGAGAAGAAGCTCGCGGAGCGCTCCGAGAGCCGCCTAGAAAACGAGGGAAGCTTCAGTCTACAAAGCGAATGGCCCGGCCCGAGCAGTCTGCCGTCGCTGTCCCAGCAGCCTACTTTGTATGACCCCGTGGACCCCGGGAAACTCGGCCTCCAAAACCACATGTCGCTGGACGACGCCTGGCCATACCTCAAGGCCAAGCTCCTGGTTATCTTCGAGGGCGGGGATCTGCGACTCCCGGTCGAGGACTTCAACGGGGTGGTCCAGATGCACATCCAGTGGTGCATGCACAGACGGTCGCCGAACGCGATGCTGGAGGATCTCAGGGATCTGCTGAAGACGGGGTTCTTATCATTAGATCGGACGCTGCGCCTGACGACCGAGGAGCGCTTCATCCCGGCGCTGGTCGAGCTTTGGATGTTTACGTTTACGTCTATCCTGCCTTACATGCAGGCCGTCTTCCTGCCGCTGGATCTCGAGGTTTCGGGCTGCGGTTCCATCATGACGGGAGAGCAGGCACGCGACTTCTGGGGCGGCGTCATAGCACCCTCCTCGTCGTCGGACAAACAGGCGCGCGTGACGCCCGCAGCGACAGTGCTGGACGTCCGGAGGCTGGTCCTCATCGCGTACCGGGACATAGTGATCCTCCCGCGCTACGAGACGCTCAAGACCATCTTCTCCCGCCTCTCCCTCGAGTTCCTGCCCTCGGCCCTGGCCAACACGGCCTTGTCGTCGCCCCCGCAGGAGGCCATCCTGTCCACCTCGCCCTCCGAGTCCTTCACCTCCATGGCCCGGCCGGGCACGGCCATGTCCGTCGACCCGCCGGTGGTCGGGTCGTACAACTCGACGAGCACGACGCTGCTGGGCGACGGCTCGGCGGGCGGGCGCAGCCGCGCCATCAGCAACGTCAGCTTCGGCAGCCACGCGAGCGACGGCGCCCTGCGGCCCTTTACGCCCTCGGGCATGCCCGCCGTGCGCGAGGTCGTCGACGACTCCAAGCACGTCACCGACATGGTCGGCCGCATGCTGCAGTGCATGAGCGTGCTGTCCAGCCTCGGCAGCGACCCGGGCGACGACGGCAGCGCCAAGATGGTCGAGCTGTGCAAGATGCTCAAGCTCAACTGGCTGGGCCGCGGCAGGACGGGGCGGAACCGCAGGGGCATCGTCGGCGGGAGGGTCAGGAGGGAGGATCTGAGGGATGACGTTCGTGTTGCCTGAGGGACGACACCATCATGACCAGAAATTCAGCGTTATGTCACCGCTTCAAACCCGATTTTAGAGCTTTTGATTTACTACTACTGTATGAGATATGGATCGAATGGAGAAAGACCCTAAGAGGTCAACTGCCACATGTAAGAATGACTACTGTTTGGAAACACCACGTGTTGCCCACCCCAACAAGTTTGCATGCGCATGCGCAGCAGGTCCACGACCGAGGAACCAGCAGATGTTCACTCGTTCAATTAATTTACTTCACATGCCAAGATGTTTCACAGTTCAACAGCAATTCAAGGAGATCATGTATCATTTTATTTCCAAATACTTGGAACATACGCCACAACTGAGGTGGAATTTCTCTTTCTGCTACACTTTTCTTTCAGTTAGCCGCTGTTCCAAAAATGTATTGTCAGATAACAAAACGTTGAACTTGTATGTGATAAGACATCCAAGGAAGTGTATATCCGTCATTTGTCCCAAAAAAGGCTCAATGGGACTCGAGTGGAAACTGCGAATAGTGTGGAAAACTTCATCATTTCACGGGGGTTGTTTCGTAGGAATGAAAGAGAAATGGGTACACTTACAAATTGAAGGATTCACTCTCGGGAAGCTGCGGTTGGTGTGGTCAGTAGTAACGTGGTGTAGCAAAATGGAAAATCTGTAGGCAACGGTTGTTAGCGACGCTGCTGACACCAGATTCTCAAAACGTGAAGTGCGATGTATGTAGTCAGACTAGATACTGGCAAGTAACAGGCCCAGGGCCCGAACAGGCTGATTTTCTTCATTGGCGATTCAGTTGGGAAAAGAAGACTTTTGTTAAAGTGTCATCATGAAATGGGGGTGATGCGGATGCGGGAGGGAGATGAGTCTTACCATCAAAGACGCGTGCCTGGAGATTGCCCTTGAAAATGTCATCCCCAGCATGCAGACCAACCGCACTTGCCATCAGACCATCGCTGCGAGGCGCATTCGACTGCACCTGCTCCAAATCACAGAGCGGCGGTGCACAAATCGTGGAACCGGTCTCGAGCGTGGTCGTCAGGCTGGCAGAGGGAGAGCTGTTGAATGTTGGAGGGTGAAGGGATGCGGTTGAAGAAAGAAGTTTGCGGCTCTCGAAGCTACATATTGCAAGACAGTGCCAGCAAATTTTTTCCGAGACAGAGAGCACTGTGTTTGTTCACGTGACTGTCGGCCCACGGTTACGGCACTAGCGGCGGGCGCCAGCAGGGTTAGTGCGGCGCCGCGATAGATGCATGTTAGTGTCTTACCCAGCAGCCAGGGAGACGTCCCCCAGCGAGCGGCGAGCCGTGATGCTGCTTGCGGACTTGCCTGCGCTGCGCGGGAAACCGGCATCTGGAAGCGTGTGGCGCGCGGGAAGGAGTCATGTTTGCAAAGTGTTTGAATTTTGTGTCTGCAGCTCTCCGGGTCACGTCTGTGTGGGTGTCCACGTTTGTGCGTTTATCCGTTTGCTTTTCAGGTAGAGATGCTTGCCTGGGTATTGGGTCTGCAAGGCTGACTCGCGCCCCGGGAGTTGATTGTGCGTCTCATTGGGCATTGAGGACGTATTTTGGGATTGGCAATCGGTTTGGGGGATAACCAGAACGCGCCCGCGCCGCCGCACCGGGTTGGATACCGTCGCGTGCCGGGGTAGAATGAGATTGGACGGGATGTGCGCGCCCCGTTTGAGGGATACAGCGAGCAGGGTTCCCAGCCACCGGATTTAGCACGACAAAATTGCCAGGACGCCGGAGCATTCTCTGCGGTGTGGTGCAGTGGCAGAGTGATTCACTTATTTCTGCTACCCGGGTTCCCAAAACTAGATTAAAGACGGATAGATGCATCCAGTCCACTTTAAGCGGGGCGGCGATCCGCTCTGTATCAGAGTGTTAGCCACGTTCTTGCTCGCCTTGCTCTGCTCTGCCAGCAGTCCACCCACTCACTCGCCCACTTTGTCCACTCCACTCCACTCCACACGCGCATTCAACTCGCCCGTCCACCCATGGCTCCGCCCACCCACGCCTAAAGAGGAGCCCACGAGAGACGCAAACAAGAGAGCGCGAGAGAGAGAGAGTCAAAGTGCGAACAAGTGATTCCCCCGACTCGGGATTCCCTCCAATCTGTCTAGGCTCCTTGCCAGCTCGGTCTCCTTCGGCCTTTGTAGTCGCGAGCACTCGCACTCAGCACCCAGCACACAGCACCAAACTCTCAGCACCCACAAGGCTGGACTGACTAGACGGACACTCCCGCCCGGACGACTTCCTCCTCCCTTCCACTGTGCACCAGAACCGGCCTGACCAGACGGGACGGACAGTCAGACACAGACCAGGCCAGACATCGGGGGACTCTCCCAACGCCTCCCGAAAGCACCGGCCATCGGCTCTCTGTCTCCCGTTTGTATCTGTCTATCGCCCTCCTCTGCCACTCGCTGCCACTCTTTGCCCTCCTCTCTGCCCTCCTTCCTCAGCTCGTCCGCTTCGTCCCCTTCGTCCCCTTTCCCATCTTCCTCCCCCTACCACCAACACTAAACTGACCCAACCGACTCTTCGGGCCCGCCCACATCTTCCCCCCTTGGGCGCCTTTTTGTTTTGCCTTGCTGTTGGGTCGCCTACGAAGATCGCCTACTTGTTGCTGCTGCCTCCACTGCCTGCGCTGTCGCCGTCCCTGTCACTGCCGCTCCTGTTACTATTGCTGTCGCTGTCGCTGTCGCCTGTCGCATCACTCGCTGTACAAGAGAAGCCCGGCAAGCGCGCGGGAAATTTCCACTGCGGCCCCAGCTGCTCGCCCAGTCCAATCCTGTCCCGTCCTGTCAGCGAGCGGATCATCCTCCGGTGACATCGCACCCACGTCCACCGAGAGTACGCCCACTCCCACTGCCACTCCCACACACGCCTCCGCCGTCTCCTGGCGGTTTTCCGACAATTCGCCTTTACACCATCCGCAATCAACCCTCAATCCGAACCCGCGTTGCCCGAGGCCGTCGTCTTCGCTCGCTCGCCGCCGCCCTCGCTCTGCCGTGCTGGCTGGCCTCGCTCCCGGCGGACTTCGTGACGTGCCACTCGCCCCATCGTCACCTCATTCGCCCGCCGTCGACTCGTTCGTCCTTCGGCCGTCTTTGTGCCCATCGCAAACCACACCATCCGCCGGCATTCTCTCCTCGCCTCTCGCCGATGCCTCGTCGCCACCCTTCCGTATAATCGCCCGTCCTCGTGATAGATCTACTCGATTCTCCGTGTTTCTCTCACACTTTCCGCGACCTCGTCACGCCTGATCCGACCGTTATCGCATTGGGCCGTCCCGTCTCGTCGCGACACGCGAAAAAGGATCGACCCCAACCACGACTACAACCACAACCACGCCCAACCACCGTCGGCACCCGCATCCGCGTCTCGTCTCATCCTCGGATCATCTCATTTTCTAACGCATGCATATGCGATAGTATCTCAGTGTGACTGTCGGTATCCACGCGGTGGATAATCGACTACAACCTTCAGAGATGATGGCAACTAGTATGGGTCCAAACTTCTCGGGGCATCCCGCCGGCATGGGACATCCAGGTGTCGCCGGTCATCCCATGGCTCCTGGTATGCCGCACAACCAAGGGCAGCAGGGCGCTCCTGCTGCCGGAATGCCGCATCAGTTCGGAGGCCCTATGGTCACCGCTCCTGGAGGACAAGTAAACCCTGCCCTCATGGGTGGCATGCCACCGGGTGGGAACCCAAATGCTCATGCCTTACAGCACTTAAATCCTGCTCAGCAGCAAATGTTCCAGCAGCAACAGCAGCAATTGCAAAACCAATGTACGTCCATGTCCCTCCCTCGCGGCCGCTCTGCCTTGATACGCACTGTAAACATGTACTGACAGCTCTCCCCAGTCAACAATCCTCAAGCGATGGCTGCAATGCGGCAACAACAGCAACTGCTCCAGCAACAACACGCAAGACAGGCTCTGATGGCCCAACATGCCTTCCAAGCCAATATGCAGGCTAATGTAAATGGGATGCCTATGCAAATGCAGCTGAACCAGCTTAGCCCTCAGCAGATCCACCAGTTGAGGCAGTCTGGTAGACTTGGACCAGTAAGTACATCCTCAGGAACACATGGCCGCACGGACAATCCTCGCTAACTACGATGTTTAAGGCACAACATCCTCAGGCGCAGGCCATCATGGCTCAGCAACTCGCTCTCCAGCAACAGCAGCAAGCCCAACAGCAAGTCCAGCAGCAGCAGGCTCAGCAGCAGCAGGCTCAGCAACAGCAACAGCAGCAACAGGCTGCTCACGCTCAGCAGATGCAAGGCGGTCCTAGTCAGGGCATGCCGATGACCGCTCAAAACATGGCTGCTATGCAGCAGCAAAATCAGCTCGCCGCATCCCTTCAGAACCAAATGGCAAATCAGCAGAGCCAACAGGGCCAACCTCAAGGTCAACCCCAGCCTCCGCCTCAGCAACCTGGTCAGCAGCCCCAGCACACGCCTCAGCCATCTCAGGCCGGTACTCCGGCTCCCACCGGACCCCAGACGCCAGCTCAAACACCTGCATCAACCCCTGCTCAGCCGAATCAAATGCCTGCTGGTCAGAATCAACCCCAGGGTCCTCAGACTCCTGCCCAACCGCAGCCTCAACCGCAGCAGCAGCAGCAGCAGCAACAGCAGCAACAGCAACAGCAGCAACAGCAGCAGCAGCAGCAGCAGCAACAGCAACAGCAACAACAGCAGCAACAACAGTCTCAGCAGCAACCCCAACCCCAATCGCAACCACAAATGGCAGCCGCCGCGCAGCAAATAGCGTTGACGAACTCATTGATGCAGCAACAACGAAGAGAGGGCATGAAGGGCCAGTGTTTATTGAAGCTCATGCAGTTCGCTGAACACTTGAGCGGATTTCCAGTACGTCAAATTCCAGCGACTCCAGCATATCAAGTACTAACCGATGGTTCACAGGGACCCCGAGCTCGGGATGATCTATCGTACTGGACCAGCTTCGTCATCCGGTTCTTCTCCCCAAACGGCGTTTTCCGACACTCGCTGCACATCACCGATGCCGAAGATACAACCGACAAACAATATGAAATTCCCTACCCCGCTATCGCTCGATACTTTCATACACACTTTGGTGGCGGCGTCAAGAACATGCAGTTGATCATGGACAAGGGCACCACGGATCGACCCTTGCCTGGGGACTGCCACTGCATTGAGAACTCTAAAGCCAGTCTTGTTTACTGGTTCGAGACAGGGTCGCATGTAAGTTTGCTCCTCTTGCGCAAGCGAAGGATAACCCTAACGCAATATAGTTGGTCGCAAGTGGCACGCTTCGCGCGCAATTTGACGCTGAACAAAAGATTGAGCTTTTCGAGTTCCTCACAACTGGACATGAAGAGTACATATCTCGGAGACAGGTCATTGATGCCGCGAAGCCGGCTCACATGTGGATGAAGGAATGGCACAAGACCAACTCGCAGGATGGCAAGCAGTCGCCCGAGATGTCCAAGAAGGGCAAGGGCAAACAGCTGAAGTCTCCGCAAACAGCGCCACCTGAAGTACTCATGGATCTCCCAGATTCCGCTGTCAACAGCAAGGGTGTTACGGAGGGTGTATTTCAATTTCTTGAGGTACGGACGATTACGTAGTGGCACACAGAGTAGTGCTAATAGTCATGATACAGATCGTCGAAGTCATGGGCCAGATGAACCCTTTGTTCGGATTCTACCACTCCAACCCCGGTCTCGGCCCCTACGTGGCACTGGAGCAGTATGTTACGACTCACATCAACGGAGCACCTCAGGTCATGAACGGGCCGATGAACGGACCCATGAACGGACCCATGAACGGACAGCCGATGCCCCAAGGACCGCGAACCCCGAGCTTTGGACAATTCCCCATAGGGGCGAGCCCTGCAGCAGCTCACATGGCCCTCCCCGGATCCCCCCATATGGGCAGCCCGGCGCAGGTCCACATGCAGGCGCCTGCGATGCAGATGCAGCACAGTCAGCAGGGGACAGGCTCCAGTGGACCTAGCGCCAACACATCACCGGCCTCGAACAAACGAAGGCGCCCGTCGGGCGTCAAGACGGAAGATGACGGATCCGGAGCACCAACCCCTGGAGGCAATGGCCAAGTCAACGGCATGGCTCGAGCGAAACCACCGACACCTCGAATGACGAAGCGAGCCAAGACCAATCCCTCGGCGTGAGGAGGAGACATGTCTCCAGTGTGATGTACTACGGAAGCCCCGTGCATGTTCCTTTTATGTTCCTCATCATGTTGCATGGCGGCGTCTATTGCTTGCTCGGTGTCATCGGGGCTGGTTTTTGGAAAATGTTGGGAGCGGGGGAAGAAGAAACGCAATCGAGCTGGATGTTTGCAGACCGGCACGTCACGGACACCAACCAGGCCTGGCAACGTTTTTGTTGAACGGAGATTCAGACGCATCGACAAAACGGAACCGTCACGACGCGCAACTGACGGAGTAGGCGGATGGCCGGAGGAGTTGCAGCTAATAGCAAGGCGTTTGAGGGATTGCTCTTCGTTTTCAGCAGGGTCGAAAGCATGACCGAATGGAGGTTGCCCAAGTTGGATGGGGCAACGATCAGCAACGCAGGTCACTACCGCGAGCTACCCAGAACCACAAGGCGGCATGTCGATGGTCCATGGAACAAAGGGGGACGGGGGGTCGAGATGAGGATAATTTGGGTAACGGATAGACAGTTACTCGTGTACGACTACCATGGCTCACGGCTCAGGTTGGCGTCGAAGCCTTGATATTGTTTCGGTCATGTTTTTTTTTTGTTTTAGTTTCTGTTTGCTTCTAAGGGAGGCGCGAGCACCAACTGTGTATGGAGGAGTGGTCATCCGGGGGAGTCTTGAAGGGGAAGATGATTGGGAATGTGAATGGGGCACGACACCGTGGGGTGAGCGATGCCATCCAAAAGAGAGAGGACAAGGTAGTGGAAGAAGAAACAAGAAGACGAGCTGCTTACGAGTACAGTGTTGGTCGCGTGGGTAGGAAGGATCGTTCAAATTATACCTAGGTTCGCCTTTTGTGCTGTGTTGCACGAGGCAGCGAAGGAAAGGAAAGGAAAGGGGACTACATGGTAAGGAGGGCGTGGGATATTTGCATCTGGTAGTTTTTGTTTTGACAGCTATTTCAAGGATACCATCATGGCCAAGTCAGATACATGCCAGGCCCCCATTCTGCGTGTGCCATGTTGTGATGCGATATGGAATCGCCATTTCATCCCTACCAAAAATCCCAAGATCCCCAAAAAAAGAAAAGAAGGATGAAGCAAAGTTCCAACCACTACTACAGTCCTGTGTTGGACCCTGTTAGAACGTAAGTTGAAATGTGAAAGTTGATACTAGATAGCCAATCCCTGCCCGCGCCTGTCTGCTGTCGATGCTCCTGTTAAAGGAAGGGCTGCCGCATCCCGCCACATAAAACGCTGTGGAGGTTCGCTGGTTTGTTGGTTTGTTGGTTTGTTGTTTACCCACTGCCGCCAAACCAGCGCGAATACCCCGTCTTCTTGGCCACTGGCATCTCGTGGCGGATGGACAAGTAGCACTTGAGGGCGCCGCCGGACGCGGCCATCATCTCGCGCAGCAGGAACCACTCGTCCTCGGAGCGACGCAGCAGGTCGGTCTTGGTGATGGGGTTGCGGTAGTGCCAGTCGGCGTCGTCGGGGCCGAGGGGCAGGATGGTGCCGCGGAAGGTCCAGTACATGACGACCTGGGTGAGCTTCGGACGGCGGACGGGGGCGTTGCCGCGGCGGCGGACCGAGGCGGAGGCGGAGACGGACTCGGGAGGAGCAATGGCGTCGCAGGCGGTCGCGGGCGCGGGGATGTGGGCGCGCAGGAGGGTGAGCAGCTGGGCCTTTGTGGTGTTGGCGGCGATGCAGAGCGGCGACGCGGGCACGTCCCACGGGTAGGTGAAGGAGCTGTCGTTGTTGTCGGCGTCGTAGATGAAGAGCTCGAACTCGAGGTGCGAGCTGGGGCCGGAATCGGGGAGCGGCGTGAGCGGCGAGGAGGAAGCGGCGACGGCTGGCCACGACGACGGGACGATGTTGGTGGAGGACGCGGTGGTGGTGATGTTGGCCGTGGCGAGCGGGTGCAGGCGGTGCGGAGAGGTGGTCGGCGTCGGCGTCGGCGAGGCGCGGGTCACGGGCGCAAAGGGCTTGGACTTGGGCGGCTCGAAGGGCTCTTGCGCGGTGATGCAGAGATCCATGGCTGCGTGGGGTGTGATGTGATGTGAGGGTATCGCGGGGGCGGTTTTGAGAATAGGGGGGGGAAGTGGTGGTGGGATAAAGGAGCTTGGATGTGGGGTATGAAGGAATGACTGCTTCGCGATGATGCGTGATGGAGATTAAATGGGAGAGCGGGAATGAGGAGCAAGTGTGCGCGTCAACAGTGAGTGTCGTCGCTGTTCTACTGGCAAACGGCTGGCGCGGACTGTTGGAGTGCTATCGCGAAACACTCGAGCTGTTCGGGGCGGTGATTGGCGACGAGAAGACGCAACGCAAGTCAGATTGGCTAATGGGAGGGCTTGAAAGAAAGAGAGATGGAAGGCGAAAAATACGGCAACTGATGGGTGTAGGTAGACATGGTGACGGGATCTCACTCGATTCAGGGGGTTGGGTTGACCTAGAAAGGCTGTGATTAACTATGGGTAACTGCCTCTTGACTCTGACACTGCATCGCTGTTGTTTTTAGAGCGACGCCGATGGAGGAGCTTGATCCTCGGGTTCGGCATCGTTTGGATCTTGGATGGCGGGCGGGACGGTGTTGAGGTCTGGCTGCTGGTTGATGCCAACACCGTCGCCATCAACACCATCACCAACAACATCACCATCAACAACACCACCATCATCCCCCTCCCCACCCCGTAGCCGCCTCTCAATCCCCTCCCGCGCATCAACATCCACCACCAAAACCGCCCCGTGCCTCCCCGCCCGCACGCCCTCCACGAGCGCCTCCAGCTCGCCCGGCGGCAACCTCTCGCTTAGCTCCACGGTCCGCACCACGTCTTCAGCCAACGGCGCAGCCCCGACCATGACCACCGGCGCCGCCGCGTCCCGCGTCAAGTACATCCGCGCCTGGCCCGAGTACACGCGGTCGCCCAGCCCGTGCTGCGCCGCCCAGAACGACAGGTTCGCCAGCAGCCCGGCGCGGCTGGGCGCCGTCGCGTACACGGCGTCGGTGCTCGCGTGGAAGACGCCCGCTGCGCGTCCCGGGCGGCGCGTGCCGTGGAAGATGACCTTGAAGCGGATGGGCGGGACGACGTGCAGCGGCGGTGGATGGATCTGGAGGGTTAGCATGGGGTAGGTGAAGATGTGGGAGTGTACGATCGGTGTCGTCAAGATAGGGGCTGGGGTGAAGGTTACTGGAGTAGCAACTGCGAGCGGAACGACGCTGGGCTGGAGGAGGAAGATCGGTGGTTGGAAGAAGAACGACATAGCTGCGGAACCTAACATCTACCGTGCTCGCAATAAAGCTAAAGATGTTTACTTATTGCCGAGTTGTCGGGGATTTCTTTGTAGAAATTATAGTACCGGGTCCAGGGTAGCTGTGATGCAGCTTCGACGACATGGTTGGAATTATTCACCTCGCGACACACCGTGAACCAATCAGCAATGACACCCCTCAACAATTACTAGCAATGAATCTCGGTTGCTGGGGGATTTGGTAAATACTCACATATATCGTCTTGATCAGCAAGCCCAATGATGTGCAACCACTGTTGAAGAGCTCGACCAACAGAAGAGCTGCAATTACTTCACCGCCGACGAAAGAAAAACAACAGATGCAGTGTCCATTTCATCCGCATGGCAGGTAAGGACGCAGAGTACGACACTTGTAATTTGGATGATAATTATGATTTAAATGTTTCCAGGATTTGTTAATATATATCAATGGCTAGATCAAAGTCCTGTTATTGGACGTTGACTCATTCCTAGTTATGTCAGCCATGATGCAGTGAAACAAGCTGGCGATCTGAAGATCAACTCAACTCATTGTTTGCTGACTTTATTAATAGGCGAATCTCCTAAGCCAAATTCTCCGGGTCAAACAGAGTGAAAGTGATTCGATACTATCTGGAGATGAGGGTTTAGCATCTTTGATAACATTAAAGGACAAGGGAACTTACGGGTTGGACCGAACCACGCGCAGATAAATCCATGTAGATAACGTATGTGTACGAAGTGCATGCCATGCTCACTGGCGAACATGGCAGCGATAATCTCCGACGGAATCAACCTTGACAGCTGGGGTAAACTGGAGGGTTGCGGTGTTGGTGGAGATTGCGGGGATGAGGACAGGACTCCGGGGTAAGCCGCCGTAGGTGGGGCCGTCTGCCGGCATGCACGGATGAGGCACAGTGGGACAGTCTTGAAGCCTTCACCTCATCTTCCACCAGTATCAATCCTCCCAAAACGTGGTTTGTAGGCGACGAGTTGCTCCTTGGGTTTTAGAGTTCAGGTGCATCGCTGGCCCTCTGAGGACCGCCGGTACCGGGGGGCGTTTTGGGCGCTTGTCTGGTGACCAACCGCCGCAATTCAATCTCGGTAGTTAAGCCGGTCTGGGCAAGGCTTGCGCTGTGTCTGTCGGCCACCCGTCTTCTCCAGTGGCGTAGGTGGCTTGGATGGCACTCGCTCACGCGGCCACTAACACTTTATTCGTAGACCTTGTTGAACGGTGAGGCAGGTGCATCGACGGCGACTAGGGCGTCATGAGCTTGTCGATTGCGTCTGCGTCAGTCCTGGTGATCGTTGCTTTTCCTCGTGCTCGACTTCCTCATCGAACTCGTCACGCTCGAGATTCCATACCCCGAGTCCTTGCGCGCCGGCTGTATTGCGCACGGGTGCGACCGCCAGGGTAACTCTTCCGTCCGGGGCAGCATTCGCAGGCCGGTGCTGGTCCCGGGGAAACTATGCAGTTCTTCTTCCTCGTTTTCGCGGCGGAAGATGCGAAGGGGCGCGGGCCAGGGACGGCGCATGCGATCACGAAGGGAGGCGATTCGACCAGGTTTAGCGGGGACGTGGTATCGTGGCTGGGCAGCCAGGTCATAGACAAAAGGGTGAACATTGCTGGGGTGACAGGTGCAATTGCAGGTAAGGTCACTGCCGGCGGCTTTGACAATATTGGCAATGAGGTCGGCCATGGAGAGCTCGATGTGGAGCTTGACCAGGTAGGCGAGGGGATGGAAGATGACATATCTGCCGAGTTGTTAGTGGATGATCACGACACAGCATGCCTTTGACGCACAGGAATGTGTTATTCAGAGACATGGTTGCAATGATGAGGATCTGCATCTTGGAGTCAGCTGGGACAACATGTTGACCGCCTGAATATTCCAGACTCACATCCATCGTAAGCGACAAGACAACCATAGCCAGGTTGAATCGATACAGTAGGACATACTTGGTCAAGCCGTACTCGACCAGCGATGAGCGGACAAGGTGGACAAAGTAGAGATTGAGTCCGACGTCCATAACAGCAAAGATGGCTTTTTCTAGGCGGTCGTAAATCTCGTTGACGCGGATCCATGTCGGGTTGATCTGCAGGCGTGCAGGGATCCAAACAGAACCGACAGAAATGTTAATGACGGCGAGGATGCCAAAGACGCCCCAGCGGAGTCGGCGTGCGGTGGTAGGGGAGACGGCGAGGAGGGCGATGCGGTTGATGATGATTTGCATGATGCAGTGGATTTGGAAGATCCAAAAGACGACTTTTGAGATTGTTAGAGAGAACAAGGTTGGCTTTTGGGATAGTGCTTCGTACTGATGAAGAAGAACAGCTCGAAGCTATACAAGTCTGTTCGTTAGCCAGGAGTCGACGTAGTCGGTGAAGAAGGCACAACACACCTCGGCGGGACAATTCCATACACATGCCCCCATCCCATACCACCCAGGACAGTGCTCGCAACCAGCTCCAGCCAGATGAAGACCATATAGGCCGTAACCCTGCGAGTGCGCTTCCACTGGTGATATGTCTGGTTACCGGCGCGGATGACTCCGAAGGCGGAGAGCCCGAGGGACAGGCCCCAGACGACGCTCACGATGGCCAGATCATTGCACGATGGACTGTCGGCGCGGTACCACGGCGGGACGAGCGTGCCTGTCATGATATCATGGTTGAGGTGTAAGGGAGAGAGAAAGAAGAAGAGAGGAGGGTGGTGAAGGAGGAGGAGGAGAGCAATGTGAGATCAACCAAACGAGCACCTGGGTGGTTTCAAGGTGGATATATCGCCGCCGGGGGTTGGTCTAGACAGGGCTCTCCTAGTGTTGCATGGACCCGAACACGGGAGGCCACTTTTGTTTTTTTGGCTGGGTTTATGCCGTGGGAGTCAAGGTTGAAAGGGTTGAAGGGTCTCGATAGTTAGGGCGGCCACGGCGGTAGTTGGCTGAGAGGCCCCGTATTGCACTAGGACTCGAGAGTGACCCTCGACATGGACGGACATGGACCGGTGACGTACAAGTAGCCATCGGGCAATTGCGTGCCGCCCACAGTCTCGGGAAATGTAGCTAGCGAACACTGCATGCCGCCGCTCTGTCACTGTCTGTCACCACGGGCCGTCTACTGCTTTGGGCGAGGGGGACTGAGAGCAGAGACAAGGAAGAGGCGGGGAGGCAGGGGGCAAAGTCTTGGATGCCAAGGCGAAGCAAAGCAGGGAGATGATGGGGGACAAGAATACCTTCTCTTTTGTTTGGTTTTTCGGTCTGCCGGGGAGAGTGAGTCTATTCCTTGGTCGCAAATTCCGATCTTCAGCCTAGGCAGGTGAACTAGACAGAAAGACGGCCATGTAGTAATTAGTGCGTGCATCTCGGAGTAGAGGATGTGACGAAATCCGCCCAACTACCTGCGTACTCAGATGGTGCCGTGAGTCCGCAAGACGAGATGCACCGCCATACCTTCTAGTCCAGGGCGGGGCCCGTAGCGTCATGCTAAGGCGGCGCGAGGGGCCGATCGTGGACGTGGAACGGCCGGCCGTGGCTTTTTTTTCCCTTTCGTTTTGGTTGCGGGTGTGTGCGTGTGTGTGTGCGTTGTTCGTCGTGCGTTTTGCTGGGCGTGTGTTTGCTGGGCGTGTGGGTTTTCGGTGTCACCGCTTTTAGGTGTCTCTGGGGGCTGGCAGCTGGCAGCTGGCATGTGCCCTGGCGGCGGGGAGGGGGAGAGAAGAGGCGAAATGGAGGAAATGAGGTGATGGTAAGAATGATGAGGGGGTATGGATAGCTACTATACTGTCTATCTATATGGAGGGATTCAAGGCCATGCCGTTATACATGTTAGTCCTCCTAGACGAATGGACAAATCTTGCATCTCGACCACCAACACCAGCAGCAGCCAAAGTCAACAAACAACACACAGACAGAGAGACAGACCTTGGCTGAACGAACCCTTGCACGGGAACATCCCTGGATACTATGTACAGTGGATGGATGGCCAAGTCCAGACTCGAGACACACAGCTGTCTCCATCACGGCTGGCATCCCAGCTAGCTGCGCATCCCTCCCCGCAACCTCAGCCGGCACCAATAGCGAGCGTCCCTGACTTGTCGCCTGCGCCGTTTGTGAAGATCGCCGCATCTTGGCAAAACCGCCCCGAAATGGCCCGCCCTCTCTTTTCTCTCTCTTTCTCGCTCTCCATTTTCTTTTCCACTCCCCCGGTCTCCCTTGATGCAGGATGCCCCCTCTCGTCCCATCTTTGGGACCGTGCTGGCCAAGTCTGGGGAAGACACCGGAGTGCTAGCCTCTTTTTTTCTGTGTGACGTTGTTCGGGCTCACTGCCTTGTTGCTGAAATGTGCCTTGCTGCTGATGTGACAGGTCAATATACAAGCCTCGATTTAAAACACCCGCTCACCTAGCGTCTTGAAGCACTGCCCTGCCTAGCAACCAGTCACATTTTCTCTACTTCTCACCTCTAGCCTGCTGCCGCTCTTGAGAAGAAGAAAGACTGAGCGGAAACCAAACAAGCAGTAGTCGTCATGAGAAAAGAAGAAGCAAAACAAAACGACGGGAGCCTGGCCATCACATGATGTATCACATCTGCCGCGTCCTGTTAATGCGTTAACTAAACTGTTTTAGTACTATTCGTGATTTGTGGGCGGCTAGTCTCTCCTTGGTTGGGCGTGTCTTGGTTCGTGAGTATTTCAAGTTGTAAGTCGAAGACCAACCACACCTCCGGTATTCGGCAGGCTACGTAAGGCTTTCTGGTCGTGCAAGGGCCTCATGGAATCTATCAACAAACGATGTTTCTTTTCTATACGCTTCATCACTCGTTCCTATGGTATAACACCTGCGCTTCGACATTCTAACAGAAACATGGCCCCCCAACGCACCGCTATCTGGATATCTATTTGCCCAAGACCCAACCCCTGAGAAAAGAAAATCAAGCCTTCAGCTCGCTCAACGCCAGGATTTCCCTCTCGGCCACATCAAACACGCTCAGCGCCTCGTTCTCGCGCCGCACCTCCTCGATGCGCACCTTGAAGCTCTCGTCACCGAGCACGCGCTCCACGCCCGCCAGCACGGCCGCGGGGCTCGGCCGGCCCGTCCGCAGGTTGACGGCCACGCCGCTCCACGAGCCGCGCATGGCAATCTCGGGCTTGTCCTCGCTCTCGCCGGCCAGCACCATGGGCACGCCGTTGGTCACGCCGTGCAGGAAGCCGCCGTAGCCCGCGTTCATCACGAAGACGGACGAGTGCGGCAGCAGCGCGTCGTACGGCAGGTAGTCGACCACGCGCGTGTTGGCCGGGATGGCTACGTCGCTCGGCAGGCTGACGCCGCGGTGGCCCAGGATGGCCACGACCAGGAGGTCGTCTCGGCCCGCGAGCGCCTCGATCGACGGGATCAGCAGGTCCGTGTAGTCGTTGGCCACCGTGCCCTGCGTCACCGTCACCACCTTGCGGTCGCCGCGGGTTACGTCCGCCCACCACTCCGGGTACTTGAAGTCGGCCGCGAGGGGCCGCGGCGTCGGGCAGCCCGCGAACTTGACGTGCGAGGGCATGTCGGAGCGCGGGTACTCGAGGCTGGGAGGACATAGCTGCAGGACCGTGTCGTGCATGAGCATCCAGTGGTGGAAGGGCAGCTCGGGCGTGAGCACCTCGGTCGTGCCCAGGCCCCGGAGCAGCTCGTCCTGCTCGGCGATGAGCTCGGCAAAAGGCCCGGCTATCATCATCTGGTAGAGGAGCTGGTTGCGCGCGCGGCCGGACTCGGACGCGTCCGGCGGCAGGCCGGGGCCGAGAGGGCCCGTGTCGATGCTCGAGCCGATGTACGGCACGGCGTGCAGGTTGATGACCCGGGGCCGGGCAGCGAAGCCCTTGGGCAGCGGAGCGCTGAGGATGAGCGGGTTGGCGCCCATGAACAGCGTCTCGTTGACGACGATGATCTCGCGGCCAGGCTTCTCGGCACGCAGCCGCTCGAGCACGCCCCTGAGGAGCTCCCATCGCTCGGGCGTCTTGCCGAGGAAGAGGTTCTTCATGTCGTACAGCAGCCGCGGGATGCCGGCGGGGATGGCGTTGCGCTCCTCGAGCATGGCGGGCGTGAACATGTTGGGGATGGGCACGAAGTCGGCGCCCGTGGCCCGGAGCATGTCCTCGAACTGCTCGCCGCCGATGAAGGTGGCTTCGTAGCCGCGCCTGACGAGCTCGGCTGCGATTCTGGACGGGGGGATGGTGTGGCCATCGGCGGGCGCCGCGGCGAAGACGAGATACGGCTTCTCGGCCGAGTTTGAGTCGACCATTGTGGTGACCTCGATATCCTTGGCCAGGTTGGTTACAGGGTTGGAAGCGGCCATGCTGTACTTGCGTGAGTGCTGCAAGGGAGACGGGATTTGGTAAGAAGGAATGGTTCAGGAGCCAAGAAGCAGTAACAGAAAGGACAAGTGATGTTGGCAAGACGCCGGTGAGGACAATGCTTCGAGGACGAGAGCGTGTAAGCAGAGAAACGGCAAGACGGACTATATGTAGGTTGGAGACGAACATCTTGCCTACACTCTCCATGGACTCTTCCACCGGGGTGATCCATGATCGACTTCCCATCCCACTGACCTGGTCGGCATGGCAATCCCGCCCAGGACCACCATCTAGATATCGGCTTACCAGAACCCGCTTGCCTAGAATCTGACGCGAGATTTTGGCCCAAGACACCCCTGGCGCAGCATCTTCCCAGCCGAAATGCCCACCTTTCCCAGCGCTGTGGCGCCAATAAAGACAGGTCGCAGGAAGGCATTGGGCGGAATGTCATCTTGCTAACCCAACGGCACGGAGCCGATCCGCGCCCAACATCTCCAAACTGCTACCGCGGTGAGCTGTAGGGCTGCGTCGATCTGCTTGGTAGCGTCTTGACTTGGTCCTTCGCGTGCTTCGCCCCCCAGGCTAGTGTGGCCTCAAGGGCGTCCGGTCAGCAGTCGGCCGAGTCAAGCTGCCGTCTGCCGTCGTCCAAATATGGCAGCATTTGAACACTGCCGCCCATCAGAACCGCCTCGACACGTTCTCGGATCCATGGCCCTTCAAAACCAAGATATTCGCATTGGCGCCCCCCACACGCACTCGTCCAATGATGACGGGCTTGAAGGGGCGGGTCAGCGCTTGCTTCAACAAACAACAAACAGTGGCTGGGTCAGACTTGGCCACCACCACCCAACGTAAGCTGTGAGATTACCGGCTGTCGTCCACCAGCACAGGGACAAGATAAAGTCCACGGTCCCTGTTGATCCGGGTCCAGCTAGCCGATGGCAGTCAGCCAGTCAGCCATCGCCTATGAAAAGCAACGTCAGTACGCCGCGCCGAGCCAACGCTTGCCATCGTTGGGAGTCGACAAAGGCCCGATTACGTCTCGCACGTGGGTACACTTGGCTTCTGGCGGCCGAACATGAGGGTCGCATCGTGCTCTGGCAAGCCGTTCGTGGTAGTGCTCTTCGTCAGGCCCATGTGCGAAGATACCTTAACGACGCCGTTGGTGAGGGGTAGACTTACACAAGCCGGCTGTCAGACGGGAAACAATTCAGTGATGCCAACCTAGGGGCAATATGCGTCTGACGGTTGCAGTGCAGGACAGCGCAGTGAAGATTGACGAATGTAACCGTAGTAAAAGCCCCCAGCCTCAGTCGGGTTGCCCGAGAAGGCAACATATACAAAACTTGGGGTTTGGTGCTTATGACTAATACCATGTCATCTCTCTTCTCTCTTGTTATTCGTAGCTTTGTTGGTAGCCTGGGACCTTCGCTTACATGTCTCATGGTTTGCTTCGGCTGTGCCATGGTAGGATCGGTGACCGTTGAAGCACAGCGGCGTCACATCAGGAAACCCGAGAAGCACGGAAACGAGCCGAAGTGGTAACGCGTTTGATCTACCGACTCGAATGAGGCAGGCAAAGGTAAGACCTGGACATGCGCCTTTGGTAGATTCTGAACGACCGATGGTTGAAGAATTGATGCGTTGGAGCTTCTAAAAGAGGAGAATATTCCCATGCCCGAGGTTACAGCAAAAGCACGCGACGGCAGATCTTACCTTACCAATTTCAAGCCCGTCAACTGTCGTATCAGGACCACTTCTTTGGTCGTGAATGTTGGTGTGACATCAGTCCCGCAAAGCCGTTGAGATGGAACCCACAAGAGAAGTTGCTGTCTCGCACGGGTTCACAGACACAGCAACTTCACTGTTTGGGTTTGACTCTCGTGTCCTGATACCCCAACTGTCACTGAGATATCCCGGTCCCGTTGGTATCATACAAATCATAGAAGAACGGTCTCGCCTGCTCTGTTTCTTCGCTCCTAATTTGCTTCGTTTGCTCCCATTTCCGAATCGAACCAGCAATCAAGCGCCAAATCACTAGTCCGTCATAGAGACTTTGGCTATTTTGTTCGGTTTCCATGACCTGCCTCAGTATCGGTACTTTGGAATCCCATTTGGAACACTGGGTGGAATCTCTCGGTTCCAAGCACTAGGCAAATTCCTCTCATCAATCAAGGAACCTCAACTCAGGCCAACTTTCGCTACCATGAATTTGAAAATGGTCTTAGTTTCTCTCTTTGTCTTCGTTTGTTCCGCCTTGACAGCCCTTGCTGGGGACGAAGTAAAACGCACAGACTGGGACCTAGCAACACCTATGAACGGCATTACCTTCGAGAGAGCTAAAGCGATTTCAAAGCCTACCACTGACCGCGTTAGTCTACGATTCTCTCGTCTCGAGAATCTCAAAGCAAAGACCACGGCCCACGGACTTCCAGGCACATCCGCACTTACACGAGCAGGCATCGCGTTACCTGGAAAGACTCAGAATATATCCACCATTGGCGATTTCTCAACGCAGTATGCCATTCAGTGTGGGTGGGATAACACGCCAGTCTGGCTTTTGTTCGACACGGGGAGTTCTGACACATGGGCGGCTCAGTCTGGATTCAGGTGCGAGGACGCCTTGGGGAATAGACATGCTCAAGCCGCGTGTGCTTTCGGTAACCCCCATATCCGCGAATTTGGATATGGTGAAGTGGAAGGAGTGCACTTCTTTCTCTCGTACGGATCAGGCGAGATGGTTTCTGGCCCTATGGGGCGGTCAGATATCTCGTGCGGCGGCTTGGTCGTGACTGAGCAGCAGGTTGGCCTCGCCAACAATACCTACTGGCACGGTAACAACGTCACTGTCGGCATTCTTGGTCTCGCCTATCCGTCCATAACGAGCGCCTACTACGGTCAAGTGGGCGAGGAAGAGCCTTGGACTGCCATCCCATACACTCCGTTTCTGACGAGGGCAATTGCCCAAGGAACAATTGACCCTGTCTTCAGTGTTGCAATCATGCGAAACTCGAGTAGCGGGATCCTGACGTGGGGAGGACTGCCTCCCACGATATGGAATCACAAGTCCAAAGCGTCCACCGACCTCATCATAGTAAGCCGTTTTCCGGTTGCTTGATTGTTGTTCGAAACCGCTGACGAGGTCACCAGGCGAACTTGGTTGACCAGGAAGAAACAGCATGGAAGTATTCGTTCTATACGATTGTCCCGGATGGTGTCACGTGGGGGCTCACCACGGATACAACCAAGTATCCCTACATCGTCGATACGGGAACCACCATGATGCATCTCCCTCCCAGTAAAGACAGCTGTACCTGTACTTCCACTTATTGATGCTGACTTGGGATAGCTCTTGCCGAGGCGATTGCCGCAGCCTTTGAGCCTAGCGCAATGTACCTCTATCAATGGGGAGCTTATTTCGTGCCATGCGACGCCATCGCCCCGCGGTTCGCAGTAATAATATCGGGCGTCGAGTTTTGGATCAACCGGGCCGATTTGATCTACCAGGACCTTGTTGATCCGCTGTCGGGGCTATGTGCGTGTGGTATCTCCAGTGGAGGACCCGGGCCGTACATCCTAGGTGATGTGTTCCTGCAAAACGTCCTGGCAGTCTTCGATGTCGGTGCGGCAGAGATGCGCTTCTACTCCAGGGATTGAGCGTGCGTAAGCTCCCCAAGCAGCGCCGAAGTATGCGCGTAACCGTGGTATGATGTCAGGAACGGTGAAGGATTGGCGTTGCCGTGGGCCTTTTACGATCTCGGAGTCATCGACTGAACGAGAAGGAGATTAATGGCTTGTTGCCCGAACCGAGTGATGAAGAGAGTTCCCGGGGAGCCCGGGATTGGACAGGCTATAAGACTTGGAAGAAGCGAGGGGAAGTGGGAAGTGGGAAGTGGGACGTGGGGAGAGGAGCGAGATGGTCGTATGGAGATGTGAGATTTGGCAGTGACGTCGAGGTTGAGGTGATTTGACGCGAAAAGCAGCTGATGTCGTCGTCCTAAGATATTGGGCAGGATGAGAGGCGAACTTCTTCTCGGCGAGATGGGAGATAGCGTAGATGGATACCTTAGGACGCAACTTGATGAGTGCGATAGGCCAACGGAGTACTATCGGTGTATTTGTTCGAGTTGTTCTCGCTCTTGCCTGAGCATAGTCTAGTAAGTATGCCTATGGAACCCCCCACCGTGTAAGGAAGTTGAAAGCACCACTGCGTGACGTACGAATTCTCAAGATACCTCGGCTTGCGCTCATCTCGAGAACAGGTCTTCTCTTCACTTCGAATTGCCACTACTCGCCGACCCGTGCCATTCGCGTAAAAAGTCGACAATGCTACGCAAACACAGCATTGTTTTATAAGATGCCAATTGAATACTGGGAAGAGTTTTAGATGGTGCGCACCCAAGCCTTACACCATCTATCCCGGATACTTCCACGTGGTAGACTTCAACAGTTTCGCATCAGGCAATTTCGATTCCAGGAGCAGAGGTATCCGGGGTCCACGGCACCCCATGGAGTATCCAAGGTGACTGCGATTTCCCGCTGTCAAAATAAGAAATTCTCCGGGGCGAGTTGTCCTGGTCCGGTTCGCTCCAGCGGGCGAAATCGGCCCTTGATGACTTCCCTTCCTCGTGCTGCAAGGCGGTGTGAGTGGCTGGGCGACAAAGACCCACGTCCACGTCCCTGGCACCGGGTGGGCAGAGGCCGCTCGCTGGCTCGGTCACCGACACAGCACTCGACCGAGAGGAGCCCGGGAGGAGTGAATGGGCGAGCATCGAGGTGAGCACGAGCAACATGATCGCCAGGGAATCACTGCCTTGACCTTGCAGCCCTTGGCAGGTTGGAAGTCAGATGGGCCATTCGTGTTCCCAGCTAGCTCCACGCATCGGTCGACGATAGATGAACCATGATGGTCTCTGTCACGACACACGACACACGACACCCGACACCCCCGGCGGCGCATCTCCGAAGTCAAGACCAGACGCCGTTGAGGGATTGTGGACGGATGGAAGGCGACATGACACGACGGAGGCGGGAGTGGTGCCAACTCGGACAGAGCCGGAGGGGAAAAGGGTCTCGTGGGCGGGTTCTCGGTGGCTATTCCTGCAGCACACGCACACGCTCGACACCGACACAAACGGACTCGCCTATGGACATGGCCTATGGAGGAGAACCGGGAACTGGGACTGGATAGGACAGGACATGACAGGACATGACAGGACATGACGGGACAAACCAGAACAGAACACGGGACCGACCTAAGCTGTGCTTCTCCTGGCTGGGGTCACCGCGGTACGATGGCCCGGGCCCGGGAGAGCGAAGTACCTGGGGAGAAGCTAGCTGCCGATTCCGCGATATCTAACACGGGAAGCTGGGAGCACAGCCATACTCGATTAGCAATTGCCTGACACCTCAGTATAGAGGGCCTGAAGGCCAGACCGGGAGGATCCGGAGACAGCTGACAGCCGCCACCGAGCACACCTGTAAGAAATACAGGGCTGTGGCAGTCGGGACAACGATTGCACAAGCCTCAAGCCTCACGCCCCACCCTCGGTAGAGAAAAAGAAAGCGGAGGGCAGCAATGGAGAAATGCAGGGCAAATTGTATTTTGAGCCGGGGACAAGCTGGAAGGCATCCCGGAGGGAGAATGAGGGGCTCGGGAGGTGCGCCGGGGGTGTGCTGGAGAAAGCCTGGAGCCCCCAGGGCCCCGGTGAGGGGGAAGAAGCACTGGGAGGGGTGTAGGCGGGGTGCTGGGGAGGCGCTGGAGGCGGCGCCGGGGAAGCCAGCCTGAGGTCGGGTGCCCTGGAGACGGGGAGTAAGATGTCCATTCCAGGGCGTGGAGCTCGCCGGACAACGGACAGCGGACCGCGGACAGCCCGTCGACAGCGCCAACGGAGTGGACACTGGGCGGACTGCCCCCTGGACCTGCCCATGCCCCAAGCTTTTTCAGGGCTCGAGGGCCTTGGAGCTCAGGCAGTTGGCGGCTGGCAGTGGAGTGGGATGGAGGTCGGAGCTCCCAGAGCGGGGGGTGGATACCGCTCCGGTGGATTGCCGTCACGGGCATTTAGCGGGCTTGGGGGCGGGCTCCGGCGAGCTTTGTCACCTGTGGCAGGTTTTGGCGAGCGACGATTGGTCCGCCGAGGTCATCCATCCATCAGGTTTCCATCATCGTCATGAATCAGATGGAGCCGCGACTTCTGGCAAGACGACGGAAGCCGCACGTTGCTCTGCAGCTTTTTTTGTCGACTGTCCCGTCGGGTCGGGTGCCTTTTCGCGGCTCTCTATCAGTGCCTCACTCTCTAGCCTCTACCTAATCTTTGTGCTTCTCTGGCTGACTGACTGACTGACTTGTTCGGGACCCAATCATCACCTCGCAGACTCTGGCTTTCTCGCCTTCACTGTCTCTGTTTCTCCCCTCGTCTTTTTTTCCTCTTTTCCTTCTTTTCTGCATCCTCTCGTTCTCCCATCTTCCAACCCTCCCTCGTCCTCCCTCTCTCCCTCTCTTCATCCACCCTGCACACGCACACACACACGCCTTGAAGCCCTCTCTCTCGCCCCCATCCATCCGCCACTACCTCGTTTCGCTCTCCAGTATCTATCTAGTCCACCCCCGCCTTTCGTCTCCGCCACCAGTGACCACCCTCCGGCAGCAGTTCGTTCGCCTTTGTGTCGGTTTCCATTGCCCCGGGCTTGCAATTCGACTCGCACACGGCTGATCGAACCTGACGCCGCCTCTTTGCAGTCTTGTCTTGCCGTGCAGCAACCCGACGAATAGAGCCAACCCCTCCCCCGCATCTACCTTACTACCTTACACACTCGTCCCGCCGCTCCCCCAAACCGTCGTCACACAGCAGCCCGTCCGATTGATTGCTCCCCCCAATCGATTGCCGCATCACCGGCGCCGGAAAGGAGGTGTCGTCGCGCACACTCACTGACACATACAAACTCCTCGCCCTCGGGCCACGGCCAAACCCCACACTTCTCCGATTGTCCTGGCCGCTCGGCTGCTCGAAACCTGGGTGAAGCTCGCTCCTTCTCCTCCCTCCCGCCGTGGCAAGCTGCCGAGAGGCTTACGCGATCTGGTTCCCCCGTCACAGCTGTTCCTGCGGGCCATTGACCAGTGACCGAGGCCCATCCCTTCGATCCATGTCTCTGCAGTATTGGAACATTCCTCTCTTGCACCTTTCCAACCACGTCCATCTCCATCTTGACCTTGCCGCCGCTCAATAGCATCCAACGCCGCCAACATGCCGTCCCGAACCAATGGCGTCGGTGTCCAGGTCGAGGACACCAAGATCTGCGTTGTCATGGTGGGACTTCCCGCCAGAGGCAAGAGTTACATAGCACAGCGAGGTCAGTCGTCTACATCCCTCTCCCCGCCCACTTGCTCTACACGACATCTTTGGCTGACTTCTTTGTACCCGTGCAGCACAACGCTATCTGCAATGGCTCTCTATTCCGGCCCAGACATTCAACGTCGGAACCTACCGGCGTAACGATGCTCCTCAGCCCACCGCAGACTTCTTCGACACAAGTAACCCTGAGGGCGAGCGCAAGCGTCGCGCCGCCGCCGAGGCCGCTGTCGCTGACATGCTCGCCTGGTTCAGCGCCGGCGGTGTTGTCGGCATCCTCGACGCTACCAACTCAACCCAGGCGCGAAGGAAATGGGTTCTCGAGACCTGTAATGCCCATGGTGTCAACGTGCTCTTCGTTGAGAGCAAGTGCGACGATGAGGAACTCATCATGGCCAACATCCGCGACGTCAAGACCACCAGTCCAGATTACAAGGGTCAGGACCCCGAGACGGCCGCCCTCGACTTCCGCAATCGTATCCGCAACTACGAGAAGGTTTACTGCACTATCGATGCCGATGGCGACGAGTCGGACCTGACTTACCTCAAGATCATGGATGTGGGCAAACAGGTCATCATCAGTCGTATTCGGGACTATCTCCAGAGTCGCATTGTCTACTATCTCATGAACCTCCACATTCGACCCCGCTCCGTTTGGCTATCGAGGGTGAGATCTCCTTTCCTGTATCCAGCCCCGGGCACATTTATTGACCAGAGCACAGCACGGCGAGTCCCTGTACAACTTGGATGGACGAATCGGCGGTGACACTCTCCTCTCCCCACGAGGAGAGCAATATGCCCGCAAGCTCCCTGAGCTGGTGCGCAAGTCTGTTGGCGTATGTTCATTCTCACAGCTCCTTTTTAAAGTGCCGATATTGACTCGCTTCTCAGGATGATCGCCCACTCACAGTCTGGACCTCGACCCTGAGACGAACCATCGCCACCGCCCGCTTCCTCCCACAGCACTACAACCAGCTCCAGTGGAAGGCCTTGGACGAGCTTGACTCTGGTGTCTGTGACGGCCTTACGTACCAGGAAATCAAGGACCGGTATCCTGATGACTTCGCCGCCCGCGACGAGGACAAGTACAACTACCGCTACCGCGGTGGAGAGTCATACCGTGACGTTGTGATCCGTCTCGAGCCCATCATCATGGAACTCGAGCGTAGCGAGGACATCCTGATCGTCACTCACCAAGCAGTCTTACGATGCGTCTACGCTTACTTCATGAAGAAGGACCAGACCGCGAGCCCCTGGATGAATGTTCCTCTGCATACACTCATCAAGCTAACCCCTGGAGCCTACGGCACGGACGAAGTACGCTACGAGGCCAATATTCCTGCCGTCAGCACCTGGAGAGGCAAAGGCAGCACTGCCAAGCATGAGAACCCTATTCCAGAGGGCCTATAGGTTAGACAGGGGATATAACGGAAAGAGGATACGAGGTACCCGACTACATAAGGACCCAGTACATAAGGGATCACTTCGGTCACACATGGGATACACGCTGTCGGCGCAGAGTATGGGCCACGGAAAACGACAAATTCACGAACGAAATGAGCAATGGGATGGAGCACGACCAAGTTGGGCATCAAATGCAATAAAATCAAAAATCGTGCCCCGGGTGGGAAGCCACGAACAAATCGAAGAGGCAGGCGAGCCTTGTACTTTTTCTGTTTCCACCATGGGCAAAGAGGAATGTTCCAGGTAGTCGAGAGCCGTGATGATGGGTTTGACGGGGATTTTGGCGGTCCTGTACCAAGACACGGCTGTCTTGAGTCGTTGATTTTTGGTTCAACCTCGGGAGGTGGATATAGTTCTAGCTACCTGCCTATTGAATGACATGATGAAAATTCGCACCTAGACCAAAGTCGTCCACAGCCGATTCCGTTGCGATCCGATATATTCACGACATTCGGAGAAGTCAGGCGTTTGCGTTAATTGAAGCTTCAGAGCTACCGGTAACTATTGGACTGTATCTAAGTGTTCCAACCGCCGAAGGCTGATATCACAGCAGGGTGCAGACCGGCCTTCCGGCTCCCAAGACCCCCAACCGACCGGCTGACTGCGGGGCAGCCCCGGCTTGGCACTGCCGGCTCAGGAAAATGGTAAACCACCACAACTGCTCTCGTCTTCATCCAACCCAACCGGACTCGGCCATGTCAGCTTACATCCCCCTCACCCACGCATGACTTCAATTGGCTGGGAGAGTTGACATCATGGTAAGATGACGGGTGGTTCCTGGCGAGGGGTAGACCGTAGACCGTATATGTTGACCTCCTCCCGTCTTTCTTTCTGCAGTCTGCTCCTGCACTGTCCTGACAAGTACGAAAAACGTGTGGACTCTGCCTGCAGCCAAAGATCATGGCTACCACAGATAATTCTCCAGCAGCAATGCCATCGCGCAGCACGGCGAGTCGTCCTCTCGCCTTCATGGACAAGCTGGGCCCGGCCGTCACCTACTTCGACCCCGGCACGACGGAAGCGCCTGACAGCAGCCAAGGCCCTCGCCTCATCATGCTGCTGGCCTGGATGAACGCCCGCGACGCGCACATCGCCAAGTACGTCGCGAAGCATCGCGAGCTCTTCCCCGGCGCACGCATCCTCGTCGAGCGATCGACGGGCCCGACGTGGCTGAGCTCCGCGCTTCGGAGACCAAAGCTCAAACCAGCCATGCCCGTGCTGCGCGACCTGGCCGCTGCCGCTGGGGCCGGGGATCGCGAGCCGCAGTTCCTGGTGCACATCTTCTCCAACGGCGGCGTTGCCTCGGCCAGAACGCTGTGGGAGTTGTGGGCATCTGAGCTGGGCGGCGAGCAGCACATTCCACGGTTCACCGTCGTGATGGACTCGTGTCCTGGACGCTGGAGCTACAAGCGTGACTACCACGTCGCAGCGACGTCTCTGCCTGGATGGGCATGGCCAGTGGCCCATGTCCTTGTGGTCATATTGTGGGTGCTGTGCATCTCTGGGGGCCGCCATGGACCAAATGAATACAACGCGGCAAAACTCAACTCACCAATCTTCCTATCACAAGAAGTGTGGCGGACGTATGTGTATGGGACGGAAGACAAAACAGTGGGGTGGGATCATGTAGAGGAGCACGGGAAAGAGGCCAAGGAGAAAGGTGCAGTGGTGAGGATGGAGAAGTTTGAAGGGGGGCAGCATGTTTCGCTTCTAAGGTTGGATGCGGAACGGTACTGGGGTATTATCGAGAGAGCATGGAAGGCCAATGAGTAGAAACGAATCATTAGATGTTGCTGTTTCTGAGCACCTCATCATCTTGTTGTGGCTCATGTCCGGGGCTGAAAAGGTCATCGTGGGAGTTATCAAAGAGAAGACTGTTGGATTGATATCGTAATTGTCGGTTGTCTTCGTTTACTCTTCGAGCTGGGCTTGGAATCCCGAGAAACAGGAACCGCTCCGCCCACCGTATTCCCTATGAGGTCGAGAATACCTTAATATCCATAAGTTGCCCACTTCGTCGCCTTCAGTATCGTGAGCACGTGTCATGATAGTCGTAAAAGCACGATGATGCTTAACCCATAAGCACGCTGACGCAAGGCCCAACCTGCCAACATGAACCTGACTTGCGCCGACCCGCTTGCTCCGATTGGTGGCTCTAGAGCAGATGTTCAAACAAAGGAGCACATAAACGCCTTCAAAGTCCTTTCCAAGAAGAGCATGACGCCATGCAGCTGGCATAAACCAGCCAGCTGACCCATTCCCATACATCCATCCAGTGGGTATCCCATCAAGTCTTTTGTTTCTTGGTCTCGGTGTTTTCGATCTCGTGTTCCTCGGCGGCATTCCTCTTAGTACCTTGGACGAACACATCGTTTTCGTCGGCTTCTAGAGCCTCGTCAAGGTCTCCAATACCTTCATCCTCTTCAGAACATGCCTGACACTCTTGGTCGAAGTCGTGCTCCTCAACCAGAATACCGCGGGAGCATTCTCCAAAACCGCCCTTGTTTTTTGCCTCCAGACACGATAGTTCTTGCGTAAGATCGGTCCATGTTTGCGCATCGCCGCAGCGAGTGCACGCGCCCAAGAAAACGACCATGCGACACATGGTAGGACGGAGGCTAGCAATCCCGGCCTGGGAGAGAGCGATCGTGGACCGGAGGGTGAAAAGAGGCTGGGAGCCTCGTTGATGGATGAATGTATCGGACTGGGTCGTGGTCCACGTCACGAGGAAACCGGAGGGATGGATTGACTTTTTGGACCTAATAAATAATAGTCTAAGCGTTGGTAAGTGGGCTGACGACAGGGACTGGAGAATGCGCGACAGCTGTCATGAGGCAGAGCGACGAACCTATGGCAGTAGGGAGTAAAAACCCGCAGGCTTCGACTGTTGTCCTGAGTTTAGAGGAATCCCGGATTGTCTCAGCTGGGAGGAATGCCGATCCGGATATCAAGTTGATTGCAAGCCCCGCTTAGGTGCTAAGTGCGTGTGATGGTCAATCCACGAAGGAGTCAAAGCTGGAGCGCGACTGAGGATGGAGGGAGATCGAGGAAGCTTTGGCGCTGTGATGGAGAGATGACGGCAGGTTGCAATCGCACGTGGAGGGGAACGAAGACCCAATCGACAGCAAGGAGAAGACGCAGCCTAGAGCAGACGCAAAATCCAGTCCCCGGCCAAGGTTTCTGTGTCACCGGCCAGCAGCACCCCGTCGGCCCACGAACGAAGACGGCGACGTCCCTTGCTACAGCCCGGTTCTATCACCTGTCATATTTTGCTGGTTGGACGGGGCAGAGGTGGAGGGGCCGCGGGAGCAGCGGACGAGCCCTTCTAGTGTTGCTGGCTTGGACGGCTTCCTGCTTGCCACCGAGAAAACAAGTGGACTTGTCCAAGCTGCTGGCTACCGTGGGCAATCGTACTTGTATTCGTACGCAGTGGGGGGCGAGTGGGCGAGTGGGCGAGTGAGTTGACGTGCCTCGTTTTTGAGACACGGAGCCAAGTAGACTATGTAGTTGCAAGGCAGTGGCGGGCGAATTGCCTGATGCGGAGATGCGGAGATGCGTGGAGGGATAGGCCGGTTGATTAGTCGAGAAGTTGCCTGACTGGTAGGGATGAGGTTTGTTAAGTTGATTGGTGAAGGGAAAGGAAAACAGGCAACGGAGAGGTTGATGCGACGGGAGAAGGAATCCAAAGAAGTGGCGAAACGAGGAGGGTTGGAAGGTATCACAGGGTGGTAGAAAAAGGTGGATACTTATGAAGCGAGGTGAAAGGATGCAATAATGGAAGGAAGAAGGAAAGAGTGTGAGAAGAGTCAATTGGAACTGCCCTGCCCGAGGAAGGAGGAAAGAGATGACGCCGCAAGCCGAACTTGCACCCCACAGACGCCACATCTCACCACTCTGCAACTTCACCCACTTCCACTTCCACCTCCACCACTCACTGACTGAATGTGATGCATTGCATTCATTGCGCGTTGATCATGACCAGGGACTTGTCGGCCCCCTCAAGCCGACGCCCCCAGCACCGTCCAGAAACGGCAACGGCAGCAGCAAACCATCGGTAGCGTCGTGCGTGGCTCCCGAGCATCTCCACTGCGACTGCACTAATAAGCACAGTAGCCCTACTACCATCTACTCGCTGCAAGTCGCAACTGACAAGCGTCCTTTTCAGCCAGCCAACCACGACCGTCGGCTTGACTCGCCCTCAGTCTTCAACTGGGCAGCTCAGCAGCGAGTGGAGGGCAATCAAAACCCCGACGAAGGCTCTGGCTTCGTGCGCCGATGCCTCACACGCGGGTGTCGCCCCTCGAGTCTCACAGCTTCGTTCCACACACGGCTTTGGCATCCCTCGTGGCTCGGCTAGGGCCACTGGTATGGCCGTGCATCCGGGCTACAAGCTTTCCCGCCGGCGCCGAAGTCAAGCTTTGCCGCGATCCGCGCCTGCGAGTTTACTGCAAGTTTAGTTCCCACGAGCTCACTACTACGTAGGCTTAGTACGACTCTCGCGTCTCTCTTCCGAGTTCCACGCCTTACTCGCGATGCCACATCCACGGCTACTACGTCCACCGCCCGCAGTCCCCGCGTCCACGGTCCTCGTCTCGCCAACCAAAATGTACACTCGGCCCGCGGTCCAGCCCACGCCCACGCCCGCGCCCGCCGTGCCCGGACGCCGCCTACGACTTCGTGGTGCGCCCATCCGCATTGCGGAATAACTTGTCCAGAGCTTCGCTTGCCGCTCTGGTCCCCCCATGTCACGGTTCCTCGACAAATCCAGATGCGCAGCCGGGAGGCAGTAGGAACAAATTGGACGTTGAATCAAGCAGTGGTCAAGTCGCTCCTCGATGTTGGTTCAATTCTGTTCCCATCCTGGCCACAGTAATGCAGAGGCAAAGGTAATGACCCGCAACGGCCAGGGGCTGGTCAAGCCGATCGGATCTGCCTGCCCTGCCTGCATGGCATCCGCATTCGCCTTCATCCGCCTGACACGTATAATCTTGTCTCTCAATCCTCCACCCAACGCTATTTTGCGTACCCTTTCGCACCGTTAATCCAAGTACGGAACAGAGAGAAACTCAAACAAACACGCCGAGGCAGAGCCCGATTCGGAATTTACAGAATCCACCCCGTGCAGATGTAGATGTCGCCCTTTCTTTACTGCGCCCGAGAAGAGCGATGGGGTGTCCCTCAAATCCTACCAGGACATTTCTGGTCCCACCTTCCTCCAGCCATTCAGCAGTGACGGCTCAAAATGCTTACACACTGTACATAGCAGCATGTACGGTGCACTTCATTCTGGCGTGACGACAGTACTAGTCTGGCGGTCTGGATCTCTCCCGGGGAACATGAGAGCTCTGGCCGCCGTGTACTAGCGTTTTGTTGGCGCTGTCCGTTTGTGGGGTTGCCGGCAACCTTGACAACGCAGCATCGTACGAAGTACAATGAAGCCATACTGCCCGTGGTTGGTTGAAAGCGGAATTGTCGAGGAACGACGCCATCGTTTGAGATGATGACCTTTGGCTCCTGTTCATGGGCCTTGACCCGCGCAGTCACGCCAGAGTCACATCGGTACTCCATTTCTTCGGAAGATCCAAATCTTGATGCATAGTGTCACAGAAGCAGGCAGATGGATCGTGGCAAGGGGTTCTATCAAGCCCTATACAAGCCAATGTGGTTTACCGAACCCAAGAGTGTAACCAGAAACAAGTCACCGTGTCCCCAGCAGACAATATCGCCAGAGTTCAGTCTACCCTATGATCTTCATCATTGTCACCTCGCCTTAGTTGCAGGGGTAGTTGTCCGACTTGCCGTAACCCCGAGCAAACCTCCCCCAGTTGTTGTGAGCCTCCTCGGTGCTGCAGACGGGGAACCAGACCAGACCAGCGGCTCGGATGTTGGACTCGCTGAGGCGGCTGATCATATCATCATTGGTGATATCTGACTCCTCGGGACGCTTGGCGTTGGTGCGCCCGTTTGCGAACCAGGTGTTGTAGGCACTAGACATCGCTCGTCAGCTCACCATGCACTACATCGAGGCCAGGTTCAAGACTTACGCAACAACGATATCCTCCTGAGTGACACCGCCCCACTTGGTGCCGTCAAGCTCATCCACGCCAGGAGGCGCCTTGTAGTCATAGCACTTGTAGCCAGTAAAGGGGTCCTCGAAAACGCAGGTCGAGGAGCCGAAAGTGCCCATCAGATAAAAGCCCTCCTCCTGGCCCTCGTTCGTGATGCACCAGTGAGTGGCGCCCTTGGGCACATGGTCGGCACCAGTCTCGGAGCACGGCTTCCCCGTCGCCAGCATGCTACAAACACCCAGATCAGTGAGTATTCTCACATCGTGGCACTGCAGTTGGTCCTCAAAGAGTGCGTAATAAGGAGAGGGCTTACAAAGGGTAGACTTCAGAGGAACCGACGCTCCAGGCGTATGGGATCAGCTGCCCATAAATGGCCTTTTTGATCTGCCCGTCCAGCTCCTCGGCCGACAGAAGATCCAGGTCAGAACCGGCAAACTTGCCGTCCGTGATGAGGTTCTTCAACAAGTCCAGGTTGTCATTGAGGCCGAGAGGATCGCCGCTGAAGATGTGCTGGTTGAGGGTGTCGGCAGCCGCGTGCCACGTCTCGATCATGGCACCGACTCTTACATCAAGCGTATTCTGCGAGGTAAGCTTAGTGCCGCTATTTAGAACCACACACGTTAGAGATGTCTCCCCCCAAGGCTCCTGCATAGTGACGGCAGTTGGGGTTTCACTCACGCCCTAGTGGCATCCTTCGCTATGGTGGCGCCGGTGCTGATCAGGTCCTTAGTCAAGCCCTCAACAGTCGCGAAATTGTCGGGGTTGTTGAACCAGTCCTGCTTCTTGAAGACTAAAGGCATATTAGCAGGTCACCGCCACTTCGGCTACATGATCGATATATACCAGACTTCCACATGGGGGCTGCCACGGCTGCATAGCCAAGGGTGACCATGTCAAGAATGAGGGTCAGGCCCAGGCCCTCGTTGGGAATCGGGGCAAAGGTGTCTGAGAAGGTACTCATGTCGAGGCTGACGGCCGTAGCGGATCTGGAGAGCTGGTCGTACCAGTTCCAGATGATCTAAGTCAGGCGTCAAACCACAGTCCCCCATATCCTCAACGGCAAGAGGGAGAAATGATACTCACGTTATTGAGGGCAACAAACGAGTTTAGGAGAAGGTAGCCACCGGGTCCATCAGCTGATTCACATCTCTCCAAAAAGCCGTCACACCCATTGCGGTCAACGAGAGTCGCACACTTCATGTTAGCAGGGCCCCCGACATATTTGGCTATCTATGTGAGAGCACGTTAGCAACACCTCTTGACCACGATGCTCGTAGGCTGCCGTACATACTCCGAAAAGGTAAGGCTCGTCCCGGTACCATCCTCGCCGTAGAACCGCTGCAGGCCGGTACCGCTGGCGCCGAGCCACGAGCTGAGAGCCTCCTCGAAGACGAAGTTGGTCTGAGAATCGCCCCAGATGACATTGCCGGCCGACTCGGTGTCCTCGGCGACAGCGCAGTCGATGTCCTGCCATTTGACCTCTACGCAAGGACCGCTGGAGCAGCCGCCGCCGCACTTATCGTCAGTCCATCCGCAGAAGCCGCCGTTGCAGCAGCTATGGCCGAAGTCAGCAAGGGACTTCGAGGTGAGATCTGGAGGGAGGAGGGGAGAGGCTTACCTGCCATCTGCACACGGGCCATCGATGCATGAGGCGCCGATGACATTGCGGGCAATGATGGTTCTGGGGAAAGCGGCGAGCAAGGCAATCAAAGTGCTCTTGGTAGATGTCATTGTGGTTTGTTGCTGACCTTTTTGGTTGGAGGACAACTGGTTTCGGTTGGCTAGATGTGAAGTGAGCACCCAGCGTCTTATACATGGCTTGAACACATACTGCAACATCTAGTCTGGCGACTTCGTCCTGGTCGTCTCACATTCATCCTAACACCCACCAAGAAGGATCTTCATCTTGCCAGGGGGGGGATTACTTAGGACGGCATGCAGAGGTATTGTAAGTGATGAAGCTGGCCGACCCCACGCTCTTTGCATCCTTCGAAGAAACGTCTTGGCTCGTCAGCCCTTCGTAACATGACTTTAGCTTCTGGCCGTCCCAATGGCACCCAAATTGCTAAGTCGAAACAAGGAAGACCCTGGAGAGGCGCAGGGTCAACATGCATCATGCTCGAAAGGATTTTCAACTTCTATTATGGAATCCAAGCGAGCACCATGTGGAGTATCGGCGTGTAGAAACTACATGAATAGTTCAATAGTGGGACTATCAGTTCCTGAGGTAGTATGAAAGACCTCATTAAAATGCCATCTCGTGCTACATCTGCCTTGTACAGATCAGAAGTGTGCCATGGGATGTATCGTCCATCTTGTCAGGCTATATCTTAAGAGCGAGGTATTCAAAAAGATATCCGCCTTGGCCACGAATGCTGTGGTGCAGTAAGCTTCATGACAACCTTAACCATGGGCGCCTAGCCTTGCAGCAGCCTGTCTCATCCTTCCGGAAACGGCGGAAATCTATGTACCATGGTCTTCAACCCATTATCACTACAAGCTCTGCCTACCCCAGGCCTGCATGTAGGTCCCCTTGTCAATCAGCCATCCTCATGTTCGGTAATCGCTTTCGTCTCAGTAAATGACGATATCCAAAGGGAAGAGTCAAATCCTTCGCAATAGGATCGTGCCCACTGCGCAGTCAGAGACTGGACGAAACTAGGCGACCTGGGAAAGCCCATGCCCAGTGAGAGACGCACGGCGCTCCACGTGCGCAGCTTGAGGACGAAATAATGATTTGCAACGACCGGGGTCCGCCAGGTTTATGTGTGAGAACTATTTTTGCAAGACTTGTTAGAAAACATAAGCGCAATAACTAATGGAGCATCCGCTGCAACGACGGTGCAGAGTTGCTCTTCTGACTGCGGTTGTAGGATATATTCAGACACACAGCATACATGAGATAATAGGAGCGATGCTGCTATGTTTCGATACCAGACCTTCCACGCTTTCAACAAGAACCTCACGTCTCTCATTGAACCGCAATTTCAGGTTGCTCAAAACACCCAACGACAATGAGGCAGCGCGGGTAACCGGGTTGCGCAGGAAAAGAGTCAATGGTGCTACAAGGCTGGAACGCTCAGGCATCGTCCAACATTGCACAACCATGAGCGCTCATAGGACGCTCCATATTGCAAGGGGAATGTCAAAAATAAATCACCAGATTCTCGTACATCATCTGACATGCCGGCTGCGGTCCCCGCCGGCGGTCTTCATAGCACACACCAAGCGGCTTCGCCCCAAGATACAAATAAAAAAACACCATCCCATCAGTATCACCCCTAACCTAGCCAGCTTCGTAAGGATGAGTTCCTAAAGGATGAATAGGATTCACCCTCCAGTCGGTCGGCCCATGCCGAGACTAATAACCTCGCACAAGGGAAAGCGACGTCGTTGCCCACGTGGGCAGCTGGAGGTGAAGCATTGGCTTGCACCAGCCCCCGCAACAAACATCCCAGCAATATCAGGTTCTCAACTCGCCAACGAGCAGACGCCAGAATGTCTCCGATTGTGATAAGCCAAGGAGTCAGTATCAAGTCGGCCCCATGGCTAAATTCTCAAGTTGTATTCCTTCATAACGCCAACACCTTGGCTCGCTGTCGGTGCCCTGAACCAATATCTTCGGTAACGGAAGCGGCATGGTATCTCTGTCAACGCTGAGCTGTATATCCCTTGTTCTTGAGCAGCATCCCCTGATCTCGTAGCCAAGACTCCCCAAATAAGATGGTCTACCTCTCTATCGATCGGACCATTTCCCAACTCTTCACTCGTGTTCGTACCAGGAAAAAAATTAGATCCCAAACAATGGAGAAGGTCCTCTATGACACAGAGTTTACATGCTTATTCCCATCGTCATTCACAAGGATTTAATCACGTAGAGATCGCATATACGAGTACGTCCATGGATTATACGAAAAAATATAGTAACCATTACTGCAATTTTCTTTCCCAAACTCCTTTCCGGGTTGCCCACCACCAATTGGATTCATTTCGTCCATAGGGCAAACAAGAAACAAGTTTATAGGCGAGCTGAACACAAGCCCAAAACAGAAACGCAGAACGCCCGACAGGAACGTAGACGCACGTGCAGCATACATGCAAAAAGAAGGAGGAAGAAACCAGCCTGTACGGTTTTGTTCAAGGACCAGAGATGCCCCAAGTTCAGGGTCCACTGTAGGCACCGATGCGTACGCTCAAAATCAGTCATGAAGCCAATCTAAAAGTGGTTGGTTTCACCTCTCCAGGCGCACCACAGGGGGTGGGGAGTCGCAATGAGATTCAAGATGTACGTCATGTCCATGGACAAGCTGGCATCAGAGTTCGGCAAGGAAATCATCAAGACGTCAAGTCGTGAGCTGTAGCTGGCATCCCCGAGAATCATGCGTGCGGTATGGAATGCTGAGACGAAAGAGGCTGCTGTCCATGCGTGGGTTTCAAGAATCTGCTCGCGCTCTCGCATCATAGGAAAGCAACGAAGGCAAAGAAGCACAGCAGCCACGGATGTCGCTCTTGCGTTGGCACCTCAGTATTAGTGTCGAAGGAGCGGCCGAGTCAAAGGATATACGTTCATCAAAGCAGGCGGACCTTGAGTCGAAAGGATTCTCAAGAAATGAAATGGGGGAGATGCTGTACAGTCGTGGACTCCACAAGGATGTCATATGTTGCTGGGCATAATGTCAGAAGCACAAGGCGACGTCAATCAAACCAGGCCATCTTGGATGGTGCTCTATCCACGGCACTTGCGGACGAGAGCTCAATCAAAGTCACCCAATCATGAAAGCGTGCGGTCGTCGCTGAGGAGAGACATCACGGTGCTCCAGGAGCTGTCGCTCCGGCAGGAGGAGCGTCTTGTCCGCCCTGTTGTTGTTGGTACACCAGAGACTGGTACCACAGGGCAACGTAGTTCTGGTAGCCGCCGTCTGTTCCTCGTCAGTGTCATGGTATGATATCAGGTAACAAGGTCGCCTACATTGGGCGTATGGGTCCTGTCCGTCTCCTGAAGCAGCTTGGGGAGGTTGGTTAGTAGCAGCACTAGGTCCCTGCTGGGAGTAGTTGTTTCGTTCAGAATCCTGATGACCACGTCCGCCGCCACGGCCTCCTCCTCCTCCTCCTCCACTGCCCTTTTGGCGCTGTTACGGGTCAGCTATTGTCAAATGAGTGATCAAGGGTTGATGGGTCCTTACCACTGCCTCAACCTTCTCCTCAATGGCCAGTTTGGCGCGTGCGATACTATCGCGGCTGCCAATTAGGGCAATCTCCCGCTGGACTTCTCCAGGGCCAGACGACTGCGCAACATTGATCTTACATCCGGTGACGTTCTGCATCTCGCGGATCGTCTCGCCACCCTTGCCAATGATCATACCTACGGCATCAGAAGGAACATAGACCGCGTCATTGATCTTGTCGGGACCACCGGCTCCCATATCACGAGGGGGGCCATCGTTTCGGCTGACAGGCGCTCCCATTCCTCCTCCTCCGCCTGCTCCCATTGCTGGCCCTGGCCCTCCACCACCGCCGCCTCCTCCCATCTTCTTGATGGCGGGTGGCGCATCGCCTCGGCTGTCGCTGTCGACAATTTCCATGATAAAGTCCTTGGCTCGAGCAGCTGCTTCACGGGTGCCGATGAGGTTGACCGGTCGAAGCCCGTTGACGCTCTTTGATTCTCCGACGATGTTGATATGGCATCCTGATCGTTCCTGGAGATCCCGAATAGTTTCGCCACCACGACCAATGATCAAACCGACGGTGCGATCTGGGACCATGATTTGCATGTGATCTTCACCCTCCCGAAGAGCTGTCGCGCCACCCTTATTAGGATCGCGTGGCTTTTCGTTGGTCCGGTTCAGAGCGCCCATCCCACTGTCCTCGATGATGCGGTTGATGGCCTCCTTCACTTCTGCCCGGCGATGTCGTGGGCCTGTGATTTTGCATTGGCGGAATGGGCCACCGTCAGTTGCAGCCAAGAACTGAACACGGCAATTCGAGTCTGCCTCGATCCGACGAAGATTCTCTCCTTGGCGGCCAATAATGAGACCAACAAGGCTAGACTCAATTTGAATGGTTTCCGAGTTGTCATCTCCCCCCCCTCCTCCTGCTCCTCTTAGGGGAGATCTCTCTCGCCCATTTCCTCCACGAGGAGAGAAGGCCCGGCCACGGAGACCGGGGGAGAAGGATCTTTCCCGCTCAAAGTTCCTTCCAGGTCCACCACGATCGGGACGGCGTTCATCTCTATAAGGGTTCACTCCATCCCGGAACTCGTCTCGGGCTGGCGATCGCGATCGAGACCGCTGGTAAGGTCGGTCGGGGCCTCTCGAGTCAGCAGCATAGACAAGGGGACGATCGTATGAAGCGACGCCCTTCTCAGCGGCGTAAGCCTTGGCCTGCGCTATCGCATCCGCAATGCTGACAGTTCCAGAGTTGACTGGGCGAATGGCGCTCAGGTCGAGGTTCCCGCTTGACGCAGGTGCAGGCAATCCACCATAACCAGGAGCACCATAGTTGGGAGCGCCGAGCGCTGGCTGGTAGGCGGAGGCAGGTTGGGCTGGGGCTGACGGGGGAGGATAGGCCTGGCTAGCAGCACCAGGCGGCGTCTGCGCCGGTGCGGGTGGTCGCTGTGATGCTGAAGTCAAAAGTTAGTAGTTGCGCGTTGGTCCTGGCTGTCGCTATAACATACCCAATGCAGCCAGAATGCTCTGGATATCAGGGCGTTGTTCAGCCATCGTGGCCACCTGTTGAACAAGCGCGATTACAAGGACGAAGCCTGTGTTCGGTGATTTTGGGCTAGGCGTGCGGGAGCGATCGAGCGAGTAGTGAATTCGCGACGAGGAAGCGCCAGGGAGCGCTTGTGAGAAGTATTCGTGGTCCGAGGAGATGAACGAAGGCGACAACAATGAGGAAGTTGTCCAGAAGGTGGATGTTCGATGTGTAGGCTGAGAGTCGAATCACAATTTTCGTCGTCGAGGTCAGAGCCGGGTGTTTGCGCCACGCTCACAGAGGTATCTCGCAGGTGATCACGTGTGGGAACCGTGACAAGCAGAGCAAGCGAGTCACTCAGAGCAGTGTAGACTGTCAAGGCGATGCAAGAGAATGGGCTGCCCGCGTGAAAAAGAGATTTTGCGAAAGGTGATGCACACTAGAAACGAGCAAACTCGAGTTGGAAGGATCGTTGAGTTGACCCGAGCCATCTGAGTGTTAGAGCGCCGCTTTTTTCCCGAGGGGCGTGACCTGGCGCTATTCCCAAATGGGGCAGTACAACAATGGAGACGCGCATATTTTATGGCACCTGGAGGACCTTAGTTCCCTTTTTTCTCAGTTCTATCATTTTGGACCGCGTGCCCTGAGGCGTGGCTGGGAGGGCACACAATTAGAATAAATCCAAGTAATGTCTCGGCTTCTAGGCCATGTCCTCGCAGTCGTTAGGTCAGTTTCTCGAGCGGCCAGCCCCAACAACTGCCGGGGCCCTGAGACAAGTGACATCTAGCACCGCCACTTGCCACAAGACTTCAGCCACCTCTACTGCGCTCCATTTGGACGGATAGTCACCTGACAGAGTTGCAGCCTTGTCAGGGTCCAAGTGAAAGCGGCCCTGGCACTAAGCCCGATTGATCAGGTGTCAGAAGAGCTCTTGCCGCAGATCCCCACTGAGGCTGAGGAATTTTAGCAAAGAAGGCCTGTTGCAACCACTCGCCGCTCATTGGTACATAGACTCGGAGCAGGAACAACCTTTAATCCGCTATCTGAGTTTCCAATCAGACTTTTTTTTTTTGCGATAAGAAAATTTCCTAGCATGCAGCGCCCCAAGTTGACCGATCGACTGGGTTAGCATCAAGCATCGCACAGCAAAGATGGATTTCGCAGGCAGCAAGAAGCGCAAGTTCAAGGGCTCCAATGGAGTCGAGGTGGCTAACGGAAAGAGGTCTGCTGCCAGCGTCCCCCAAAAGACAAAGAAGACGAAGCGCGCCAAGCCCGAGGAGGCAGAGCCCCGCGAAGAGCTAGAAGCCGAGTCTTCTGACAACGACGAGGACGAAGACGATGCCGAGGCCGACGACGATGAGGATGCCGAGGTCGATGATAACGAGTCCGAAGATGAAGATGAAGACGACCTGGTGAAGAAGGACGACGCCAACGCCGACACAGACCTGCCCGACGGAGGAAAGCTCACATTACCTCCCGTCGGCGCAGAGGCGCAATCCTTCAAAGAGCTTAGTCTCTCCGAAAAGTCGATGAAGGCGATTGAGGAGATGGGCTTCACGACGATGACAGAAATCCAGAGGAGGGGTATTCCTCCTGCATTGGCTGGGCGGGATGTTCTCGGTGCTGCCAAGACGGGTTCCGGAAAGACTTTGGCGTTCTTGCTCCCCGTCATCGAGATGTTGTGCTCTCTCCGCTTCAAGCCCCGCAACGGCACAGGTGTCATTGTGGTTTCCCCCACCCGCGAGTTGGCTCTTCAAATCTTCGGCGTTGCTCGGGAGCTCATGGCGCATCATTCCCAGACATACGGCATTGTCATCGGCGGCGCTAATCGACGAGCCGAAGCGGAAAAGCTGTCCAAGGGTGTCAACCTTCTAATCGCAACGCCCGGGCGACTGCTTGATCACCTGCAGAACACACCCTTTGTCTTCAAGAACCTGAAGTCCCTGGTTATCGACGAGGCGGACCGAATTCTTGAGATTGGTTTCGAGGACGAGATGCGACAGATTATCAAGGTGCTCCCCAAAGAGGACCGACAGACGATGTTGTTCTCGGCCACTCAGACCACCAAGGTCGAGGATCTGGCGCGCATCTCTCTGCGACCCGGACCTCTGTACATCAACGTCGACGAGGAGAAGCAGTTTAGTACCGTGGAGGGTTTGGAGCAGGGATACGTCGTCTGCGAAGCCGACAAGCGGTTCCTCCTCCTGTTCTCGTTCCTGAAGCGCAACCTCAAGAAGAAGGTGATTGTTTTCTTCAGCAGTTGTGCGTGTGTCAAGTATCACTCCGAGCTTCTCAACTATATCGACCTTCCCGTCCTGGACCTCCACGGAAAACAGAAGCAACAGAAGCGGACCAACACCTTCTTCGAGTTCTGCAATGCCAAGCAGGGTACTCTGATCTGCACTGATGTGGCAGCTCGTGGTCTCGATGTAAGTTGTAAAGAGCTCGTCAACTGTTGCGCCTGTACTAATCCTACTGCAGATCCCCGCTGTTGACTGGATCGTCCAGTTCGACCCTCCGGATGATCCTCGCGACTACATCCACCGAGTCGGTCGAACAGCTCGTGGAAACAACAGCAAGGGTCGTTCGCTCATGTTCCTGCAGCCCAACGAGGTTGGATTCCTGTCGCATCTCAAGTCGGCGCGCGTGCCTGTCGTCGAGTTCGACTTCCCCGCCAACAAGATCGTCAATGTCCAGTCGCAACTCGAGAAGCTCATCAGCCATAACTACTACCTCAACAAGAGCGCCAAGGATGGCTACCGCAGCTACCTCCACGCATATGCGTCGCACTCGCTGCGCAGCGTCTTCGACATCAACAAGCTTGACCTCGCCAGAGTGGCCAAGAGCTTTGGCTTCTCGACGCCACCCCGAGTCGAAATCACGCTTGGCGCTAGCATGAGCCGAGACAAGAAGCCGCAAGGACGGAGGCCATATGGCAGCCAACCAAAGCAGAAGCAGGGCAAGTTCAGCAGGTAGTCCCATGGGTAACAGAAGGATCCTCGGTCAGGACGGCCATCTGTGTAAAGTGGGTTGCTCATAGCACGGCGTTAGGGTACTAAAAATGATATCATGCCATGCGCAGTAACAATGAAACACATTTAATGTTCTAGTACATGTCCCTTTGCATGATCCGAAAGACAATGAAGCGACTGTGCGTTGAGATATGTTCCAAAGCTGAGCGTTGTTTGACAGCGCGTCAAAGGACATGTTCACCACGTCTCAAGAGGAATAAGTACCAGGACACTTCCCAAGTGAACTGGTCACTTGACACATTCAGTCTACAAACACTGCGTGACAACTTATTCATCCCGCTCTTATGTGCTATCGCCGAATCGAAATTTACCACTGCGGCCATATCCGGAGTTCGCGGTCGCCATGCGGTCGCAAGAAGCAACTGGTCAAGTGTTGGCTGCAGCGTAGCGACATGGAGATGATACACGATTTCGGGTGTCGGAGATGCCTGAACAAAGGAAACAGCGTCCTCAGACGCTGGGTGCGTTCATCGAGAAGAGGGCTTATGCTGGCGAATGACAGGGTAGAGCAGCGATGGTACGGGTATCGCATGTAGGTGGTAGGTTTGAGAAGCTCGTGTGTCGACACGAGAGGTGCAGCAGCAAGACCAGGGTATGAAGCGTATTCGCAAGTCAAATGATGTTACAAATGGAAGCATAGTACAGCAACGACATGAGTATATGTAATTATTTCTTTGTCGACGTGTCTATCCCTCGTCATGGCCACGCCCCTAGTCCAATCCAGCTTATGCCCGTCCGTTATACTTCCGCTTGTGGCACAAGGCCCTCCCATTTCCTGAGCCGCAGCGAGGCGTACGAAGTCTTCTCGTATCCAACTGGAGTCATCTGGATCGTCGCCACCCACCACGATTGGCCAAGGACAGCCGCGTCATGGCCTGGATTGGCTTTCCGTCCCCTTTTGTTTGCCCGTCCTCGGCCCTCCACCACGTCCGTCCATCCCGCACGAGGTCCACGTCATGGCACCTTGGGGTTTCCCGTCCATCCTGTTTCTGGGCTAGCCGGACGTCCGCCCGTTGGGCTTTCCCGGTGTAGCGGTTTGACTTGACAGTTTGGATTGTCGTTACGATCACGGCTTGGCTCAGCTCATGGCGGTGGCTTATTGGGGTCACCCACCACACACACCCACGCGCACGAACACGCACACCACACACACACCCGTAAGTACATGAAGTACATGACTGCCGGCGTTCGGCTCTTCCCATTTTCCTTGGGCGTTCGGGTTTTATAATGAAGGTAGCATCCGTCACAGTCCCGCGGTTCCGAACAAAGAAAATAATAAAGCCCGGCTGACCGACGCTGGAACAAGCCGAAACACACACAAGCCATTCACTGTTAGCACCATCCACCCCCGTCATCAATCATCATTATCGGCATCAGCCACCATCACTTCTTGCTAAGCTGTGCGAAACCGACTTCTTTTGTCCTGTCGTCTATGCCACAAGGAACGAGGAAGGAAACCAGTCATGAACTGTTGTGATAGTATCGCTTCCACCTAGCGTCCATCATTCAACTGTCAACAACACTGAAAGGAAGGGCGACGGCCCACCTATCGATCCATCGCCATTTTCTCCGTCTTAAAACGCTTCGGAAAGCTCGCATCTGCCCCGATGTGCCTTCGGATGATAGTCGAGTACAAGTGCGGACACCGGGTCCTACGGGGGAATACGCGGTGCTATCGAGAAAATTGCCCAGGCCGCCGAGAGGAGGTCAAGATGATCCCGGACGAGGACTGTGCGCAATGCGAAGGGAAGAATGACAAGTGGCAATCAACGCGGTGGTGCTCGGTTGCGTGCTGCGTTTGTCAATGAGGAGCGCGTGTGGCTTAGACTCTGTGCGGTGGCCCTGTTTTGGATGGCTCGGATGAAACGGAAAGACTGCGTGTGTATGAAGAGGTGTGGGCGAATGACATGATATTTTGGGCAGAATGAGACTTGGGTCGGAGTGAGTGCTGCTGACGAATGTACAAAAAGGGCTGCATACCCAAGGACTGGAACGGGAACTTTGGCTTGATTCAACGAAGATGATGATATTGGTGGGGGGGTTTTTTTTTCGGGAAATTCGAAAGAGCCTTGGTTTAGCTCATACAATTACATGAATAGCTTGGTTATTTTATATGATTTGACCAAGTGCATTCGTATACCACGGTGGTGGTTAACGTGAGTTGATGAGGAATCTTGTGTGTCACGTGTCCGCCCAGCATTGGTAGTCTAGGGCTCTCAGCGTCCAACACCAGCACAATTTATCACTACGCCACCATGTCCTGATGGGACATCTTCACCCACGTCCACAATCATGGATTCCGAAATCATTCCTAACCCCTTGGAAGATGGTGTTTAACTTTTCGGTGGAGGCTTCAGCCCGCCAAGAGTTTTGAGCAGCTGCTTGATTTTGTAGACAAGAAAGGCTCGCAAGGTCGTATATTTCAAACTAGTATCGACTTTCGGAAGAGGGAACACGAAAGAAATTGATGAGATGTCGACCGCATATTTCATGGCCTGCCTTGGTCTGTCGAACTTGGTATAGATGAGCTCGTTCAAGTCCTCTACTAGACGCATCGTGGGGAGTTGCCGCTTGGCAACAGTATCAACAAGGCTTCCGTAAAGAACAAGATTAATACTGTTACAACTGGCCTAACTAGGACCAATACTATTATTAACTATAGCCTAGAAACGGCCAAGAGGTTACAGGATAAGTTTTCCCTAATTCAACGTATCCTGAAGTTTAGGCAGTCTAAGGACGCAGCTGATATATAGTTAGACTTCTCTGTAGGAGTGAAACACGGTGGATCACCAGATGTGTCTTTATAGGCCGTCTAAATACTGAGGCTGTGTTCGCCTAATATACCATTTGGCTTCTAACACTGGAACGCTACCAAGACTTGTCATCTGTAGGCGCTATGCACAAGGATTTGGTTCTTTCTGTTGGTCACCTAATCCATCAATTTCTACTCTGACCCTATAGTACCGGGCGGTTTCGAAGATCGGCGATATATTAGAATTCTCAAAATCAAAATCAAAGGGGACTGGCTCATAGGTTATGTGGCTCGGGAAACACTATCAACCTCTTTGACGATTCTGCGCGCCATGGGGGTTCGTACGGCTCGGCGCTCATGAAATCCTTGGTTGCGACAGACCGAAGGTTAAGATACTTTAGAGTCAAATCGACCAAGATATGGGAACGATGTAATGCCGTTCATGCAATGACTTATATTATGATGTATCCATGGATACGTACGCTGATGACACCCACAGCTGCAATAGAATATATGGTTAGTAAGAAATCCTGTAAATATCACGTTTTGCCCAGACATCGGTTTACAATAGTATCGCAATGGACGCATCTCGACATACTTACTTAGCATATCCCATTACGGTCATACCAATTGCTTCCTTGATAAGCTTGGCAGGTACTGTGCTATCGACGCCATCAGAGATAGCATCAACAATTCAGGCTTTATCACCAACAAGGTATTTAATTCAGATAACCTCCTGCTCGATAAAGTTGCACATTGCCCAATTCTGTTGCGCTCCGCAATGTCGACGCTAAAGTTCTACCATAGCTCACTCCTTAGGGGGTCTATGGTTAAATCATATCAGTTGAGTGATAAGGGGCGAGAGGCTGAAGGAACTGAGGCGTGTACGTGCTCGAGCTCGGACGAGCCCGTCGAAGTGACGTATGTAGGCTATCTGAAAGTTAGAATTCGATGTCTGAAGGCCTAGGTGTTTAAAATTAAGTAAATAGAAACTTACCATGCATGGTCTTGCCCAAACCAGCGAAGAGATGGCTAACATGGCTATTGAATAGTGACGTCGGCATGGCCGTACTCTACCGAGCCATTAGAAAAAACTTATACAAGGGTTCTGTGATTTCAAACGAATTCAAACCTCGAGCTTCTCCGCGGGCAACATTCGTAGAATTGATCTGCCAAGCAAGTTCCTGTGCACAGTTAGTGGCAGTAGCACAAAATGAGACGGAAACCGGGGTGCACTGACAGCCATAACTAGACTCTAGCATTAACACTAACATAAAATGGGCACAAATGGAGTCATACCAGATACTTATGATTATATATCAATAGATGTATGCGTCCTAGAACAAATGGACCTGAGACAATTACAGAATGGGAATACCAAGTTGAAACACAGTAGAATCAAGGTCTGCCCTCGAGCTTCAGGGTAAGATCGGCCAGCTTTGTAGTACATGGGAGCATCTCAGCGTGCACACTGAGAACTCGCAGACGACGAAGGATTAGATGACTGGTCCGACTGCCAAAATCCAACACCAAGATGGCTGTAGCGAAACGTATCGCACGTGTCTGGTTTGTGGGCAGACTGGGTGGGCGCTGCTGGGGATGGTGATAGCGAAAGGCAGCTCCACAGAGGTAAAAAAGGTCAAGGGTAGTATACTTCGGACTTCGTAATGCATATCAATTGCGAAGAAAAAAAGAATTACCATCAAATTCTCATTGGACCCCTCATGCCCCTCCAAACGATCACTACATCTTCTCTTATCTTATCGCTGAGCATCTCAAGGAAAATGCCGCCCTATTGCTAGGTCCCTGCTATCAGGTCAACACTCATCAGCCCCCGCTTCCATACTCTAAGTAATTAAGCACCTATAGCAGTAGGTGTGTTGTCCCCCTGGCGATGCTGCTGCAGGGGCCCAACCTACCTGCCTGCCTCGGACGGCTGGTGAGCTGCAGTGCGATGGGGCCCTGGAGAAGACACTTACCCGACCCTGGGCGAGTTCTGTGCCCGCCCAGTCCAGCGGGGAAGCTCTGCCCGAGTGTCACACGCGCCGACCAACAGAGTAACCGCTTCAATGCCTAGGCAAAGGCTAGGTATCCAGGTACTCAAACAGATTCCAGGTTCTATTGCCTAAAGTCGTAGAGCGGCACAGCAGGATGGTAGCCCTAGCACAGACAAATCCTCCTTTCCCAGCTCCTCAATTATCATCTCCCAGCTTAGCAGATGGCGGGGAGCTCCATCCCAGCCTTCTCAGCGGTCCTCTATGCCTTTCCTGGGAAGCCTAACCCCTAGGCGGCAATAGTGGAGTGCAGCCCACCGCCGCTTCGGTGCGCACCTGCACTAGGCTGTACCAACTGCTCTGGAAGGTAGCACCCTCCACTTCCGCTTCCACATCCCGCATCTCGCATCCCATCCCGCATCATCCCCAACCCCGACCCTTCTCCGCCTCTTCCTCCACCTCTCACCATTATCTTCTCCTCCCGTCCACAGCATTGCCTCGTGATCGCCTCGCCCTGCGCCCTCCCGTCTTCTGTCATACCATCGCCCTTCTCGCTCTCACACCCCCACGCCCTCAGCCGGCGCATGTCCATCCCTCTCCTCCATCCCCTCCGCAATGGCCAAGAAGGCACGCCAGAGAATTAGCTATGGTAAGAGCCTACGACCCAACACAAAAGCACATCCAAAAGAGAATACGTCCCCTTGGTTCTAACTAACTCCTCATCCCAGTTCTCGAAAACGCCAAAGCCTCCGATGGCGGCCATCGCCTTGGTGTTAACGGCCTCGCCGTCGACAGCAATAACGCTATTCTGTAAGCCCGCCCAACCTCGGCTCACGCTATTCGCCCCGACCCGAAGCTGACTCTACCTTCTACCGCAGCTACTCCGGCGGCCGAGACGGCATAGTATGCGCCTGGGACTTGAACCTGGACCTCAAGCGCCGCAGCGACGTCGTCGATTCCGCTCCTCCCCCCTCAGACGAAAAGACCGACGACAAGACCAAACCCAGACACAAGTCCACCACCAAGTTCCGCGCCCAGACCCATGCGCATATGCACTGGATCAACGATATTGCTCTCGCCCACAACAACACCGCCCTGGTTTCCTGTTCCTCCGATCTGACCGTCAAGTTATGGCGGCCACATTCCGAACTGGAAAACACCCGCGCCGAGACGATTGGCGAGCACGCGGACTACGTCAAATGCGTCGCCACCCCTCCTGCAGACATGGGCGCCAATTGGGTGGCCTCAGGCGGCCTCGATCGCAAGATTTGCCTCTGGGACATCAACGGTGGAGGCAAAACGCTCGAGATTGATGTCAAGGGTGACGACATTGCTGAGAAGGGCTCAGTCTACGCCCTCCGCGTCGGTCGCAACATTATGGCAAGCGGCGGCCCGGAAAAGACGGTGCGATTGTATGATCCTCGAACTGGTTCCAAGGTCTCCAAGCTTGTCGGTCATGTCGATAACATTCGATCTATCCTCATTGATGATGCCGGCGACACCATTCTCAGTGCAAGCGCCGACAAGACAGTAAAAATGTGGAGCGTGAAGGGAGGACGGTGCATGTACACATTTACTATGCACGACGAGAGCATTTGGTCTCTCTTCTCCGACGACCCTCGACTCGGAATCTTCTACAGTTCGGATCGCTCAGGCTTGGTCGCCAAAACAGACGTTCGAGGCAGCCTCGAAGACATGGACGATGGTCTTAGTGTTGCGGTTGCAAACGAACACTGTGGTGTAAGCAAGGTCGTTGCCGCTGGTGGTCATATTTGGACGGCAACGAATCGATCCTCCATCAACCGATGGGAGGACATTGACACCGACATCAACATCCAGCTCCCCGAATCATTCCGACATCAAAGGACTACATCCAACGCCTCGGTTAGGCCACGCGAATCATCACCTCCAGCTGTCAATGGAATTTCGAAGAAGGAGATACCCGCCGCCTCTATTCTGCGCGTCTCCGCCGGCGCCGTGTTTCCTGCTCGGAGTGCACCGGACCCTGACGCTAAGTCGGTCAGCGAGACCATGACACGGAAGGGCTCGGAGGTCATACTAGAACACCCTGACCCGGAAGTTAAGCCAATTCAAGACCAACCGGAAGAGACTATTGAGGGCCAGTTCGGCCTTCTTAAGCACATGCTACTCAACGACCGGAGACGGGTCTTGACGCTAGATACGGCCGGTGACGTGTTGCTTTGGGATCTCATCAAGGTATTTCTCCACGCAGGAAAAGCCGTAGCCTACGGCCACTCTTACTAACTGTGGCAGTGCAAACCAATCCAAAGTTTTGGAAAGCAACATCTTGAAGATGTGGAGACTCTCGTAAACACTGTTGAAGCAGTGGCGCCTTGGTGTTCAATCGACCTCAGTTCCGGCAACCTTACTGTGGTTCTGGAACCATTCAATTGCTTTGACGCCGAGGTTTACGCTGACGAGCTCGAGCTTGAAGAGCCTGTAGAGTTTAGAGAGGACCAGCGAAGTACGTTGAATGTCCCTGTTCGGCCATGAGACGAAGCTGATATTATGTTACAGTTAGCCTTGGCAAATGGATCCTGCGGTATCTGTTTGCTGATCTAATCGACGAGGAAATCAAGCGTGATGAAGCGTATCGGCAAGGTTTAAATGAAGGTGTGGAGGCAAGACAGGCTGCTGCAGCGACTGCGGCTGCAAATGCGCCCCTGTCCATATCCCTCCCTTCGTCAACGCTGCCAGGCTGGGAGAATGCCGACCAGGTCACAACTCCCAGGGCCAATGGGCAATATCCCCCTATGACACCGGGTTTGGCTATCGGCCTCGCAACCCCTGGGCCCTCCTCGAGTGTCCAACCTACCTTGCCGGGTGTCCCTGAGGATGGTCTGTCTGCCCCCATGAGCCCGCTGGAGAAGAGAGCGTCGCACGCTAGTCGACAGTCCGTGGACAGGGAGGACTACTTTACCCCCATTAACCCTGTAGAAGGGATTGTGAAACCAGCCGCGGCACCACAAACGCCTGCAGCGGAGCCCGAATCCAAGACTTCCACCGACGGTAAGGACGCCGATAAGGATAAGGAAAAGGCAGATAATAGCAAGTCGCCGAGCACACCGTTTGGCAAGAAGTTCCGCATGTCGTTTGGCACCAAAAAGCTAGGAAGGTCAGCATCGCAGGCTACTCAAGAAAAGCCCGTCATTGTGGAAGAGAAGGCCGAGGAATCCGAATCTTCATCCGTTCACGACAAGGAAGTTGACGACAGCTTCTTTGGTGTGATCCAGAAGATTCGACAGGACTACGATAAGCAATTGGCGGAGAACCCTGAAAAGTTTGTCGAAACTGGCGTGACGCCTAGCCTGGCCAACGACACGCCTGTCTTGAAGCTTCCACCTGGAACTAAGGTTGTCATTCAGGAAGAAACATCAGGTGGCAGTGCCAATATTTACCAAGGAACTGTCCAACATGTCGGCCAGGATGCGGACTTTATCGAACAGAAGGCCCCCATGTGGCTCGGCGATGTCCTCTTGCAGAACTTGATGCCATTCAAAGAGCCCGTCAAGGTTTCCTTTGTATTGTACCCTATGGACAACAGCATCTACGCCATTGCTGCCGCGGACGGAAACAATAGGCTCAATGCCAACCGCATGCTACGCGTTAAGAAGATACTAGCATACGTCGCTGAGAGGATAGAGCCCCCGCTGGATGAGGCCGACCCTGACGCGCTCAAACCAGAGGAGTACTTGGAGCTCTACTGCAACGATCAGGTATGTTTTATTCGTCCTTTCCGCGATTCCGGGGTTTGTCATGTCCAGCCGAGTTTAACCGTCGTCCAGTTGTTATCTCCCATGACCAGTCTAGCAGCTCTCCGCACGCATATCTGGAAGGGCGGCAGCGATATCGTTCTCCACTACAAAGCCAACGGCCGCAGGGAGATCCGGCCTTTTCCCCCGTCCCCAGCCTTGAAGCCCGTTGACGAAGAGGGCTTAGAGGAGCCGCCCGAAGTCGCTGTAGAAGCAACCACCAACACGCAAGCATCGTGATGAGCCGAGTGTGCTGGGTTGTCCTAGCGGAATCCACCCTTGTTCGAGCGATGCATTGTCTGTTTTTTACACGCCCATGCAGTTGTCGTTGTATATGTCGGGGGGAAGCCCTCTCCGACCCCGTCCTCCTCAAAGCGTGTTCCTTGGTTTTTGTATATACATTTGTACATAGGTCAAATGTTCCTCAATATCCTAATCTGTATATAGCGTCACGGCCAAAAGCAGCCTCTATACCATATTTTGGCACGCGCCTTTATTTTGGTCCCTTCGTTGATGGTATCACATGCGTGCCTGCTATATTATGCTGTCTCTCGGCTCTCATGCAAGCCCATTCATAGTATTGATGGCCCACTGGTAGCTCCCTAGGAAGATGGCTCCGCCGATGGAAATCCACGTCACCCGCGGCACGATGCCGGCGAAGAACGGCCGGACGCCCTCCTCGCGGGCCAATCGCCCGAACATGTCGGCCACGGAAACCCGTTCCTTGGAGAGCATCACGCGCGTCTTGAGCACATCCAAGGGCGTCGTCAACGCAGCCGCCACGCCGCCAGCCATGCTTCCGTACAGAGCGCTCTCGCCAGCCGACACCTCCAGCCCACCACGACGGCGCCGTCCCCAGGATTTCATAGCCTCCCACAGCGGGAACTGGATGACGGTGAAGGGCACCTCGCGGAAGACGGTGATGCCCCATCCGCGGTACAGCTCGCGCCAGACGGCGGTCAGGCCGTGGGTGCCGTAGCGGCTGAGGATGGCCCGCAGGGCAGCGGCGGACGAGCCCCCGTGGTGGCCGGCCTGGGCGCGCTGCTTGACGACCTCGGTGGGGACGCGGACGGCGCAGGCGGCGATCTCGCCGGAGCTGGCGGCGATCATGTGGGTTAAGGGTCCGCGCCAGGCGGGCGCGTCGCCGCCGTCGCCGTCGCCGCGGGGCAGGCGGTCGGCGAGCAGGGCCTTGACGGACTCGTAGGTGCAGAAGAAGAAGGCGGCGCCGGGCGCGGAGCCGACGACGGCGGACCCGATGCCGCGGTAGATGCCGGAGAAGCCGCCCGAGGGGAAGAAGCCGGCCGAGGACTGCAGGCGCGTCTTGAGCGTGTCGAGCGGGAAGAGCGAGAGGTCGACGGTGGTGCCGGCAAGGCCGCCGGCGAGCAGGGCGGACTGGAACGTCGGGTTCGCGGAGGTCATGGTTGCGGGTGTGGGGGGGGGTTGCTTTGGGTTTTGAAAGAGGTCTGGCTGGCGGGGGTTCCTGAGACGAGGGAGGGAAAAAGAAAAAAGAAAACCAGCGGAGTTTGGGGGAAGCTGGCTTGTTGTAGGGGAGGACGTCGGAGGAAATTGGGCGAGGCAGTTGCAGGGACGGCAGTTGCAAGGACGGCAGTTGCAGAGACGGCAGTTGCAGGGACGGCAGCGGCAGCGGACGGCAGCGGAGGACAGCGGCAGCGGAGCGGGCGAGCTGTCGTCGGGGTCCGACACCGAGGTCGGCGGAAATTTGGATGGTGTTGAGGGAGAGCTTTGGAGGTTTATCGATAAGGGCGCGTCCGGTGTCGCGTGCGCGGGGAGCTACCCTGCATCTACGCCTGAATTCAGGTTACTAAAACATCTTCCTCAATTGAATGGTGTTTTGGATGGCTTGTTGATGTCTTGGTGATTTAGTTTCATTGCCGAAACTTTTGACATCATATTTTAGTTGATACTACTAGCCCATGTTTGCATAAAATGGTAGCATATGCATATTTAGTTTGCGATGAATGTGACGTACGCGGGAATCATTAACGTAATTTTTAGGGTAGAAAGAGTTTCACATAGTTTTGTAAGAAATGACAACAAGTGCACTTCAAATATTGGATGAACGTTTTTAATTAAGTCTTATGACGGAGCTTCTAGCGTCTCGACGTAGGTAATGGTTCATGCTGCCTATTGCATGCCAAATGAGTTGGCGGTCCAACAACATCCCCGGGCGAACGGTCACCCAATGCAAGCCAGTCTCACAATGCAAACGACGGAGAACACCCTGGAATCATCCCTCGATGTCATCCTTGTGGCTGGTTCCCTTCTTGGCTCGGTCCTCGGCCGCCCTCTTCGTGCGCTCCTGCAATTTGCCTATCGCCTCAGGCCCCTCCTGCGCAGCACGATCCGCACGGAGAGCCTCCTCGCTATCCGACGCGAGCTCGGGCTTCCAGTGCGCCTCGCCGGCCTTTTGCTTGGCGAGCGAGTCCTTCTTGTGGTGGTCGTAATCCGTGTCTGTTTCTGAAGGCATTGGTTAAAAACGATCCGTGTACGAAGCGAGGGGAAGAGAGAGCTGCGTACGGCTGGATGACTCCTTCAGGCCTAGTCTTGCCGACGTGGACATTGGGAGCCCTCGGCCGGCGACGACAATGCCCACGCGCAGGGGACGCATCGCCATCATTGTTCTCGCTGACATCATGTTGGAGTTGAGTTGTGTGTTGCGAAGCGGGATAGGCTTCGGTGTGTGAATTGATGAGTTGTGTAGGAGGAATTGCAATTGGAAAATGCAGCGGTTTTTCGGGCGCAAATTGGAGTGTGTAGATTAAGAATGAAGAGAGAACCACTGGATAGGTAGTTATTCAGTTTGCTCGGCTCTCCTCTCCGTCCTGGTGAAGGTTCAATCAAGTCATCGATTACAGCATGTGACGTCACCATCATCATTAGCCCCACCTCTCCCTTTTGCGACATGCCGGATCATCACTTCCTCGGTCAACAGGACCAGTTCCTTAGTATGGAATGACGACCATTGCCGAATGGAAAGACCCGGATGCCGTGCTGGTCCTCGGATCAGGGCTAGGCTTTGGATTTAGCTTTCCTGATCAACCTGTCGTGGTGAATAGGATAGATGACATTTCAAATGGCTACAGTGGTGCATTACTCGTGCGCCCACAGCTCGCAAATCACCCACCACCACTGTGTGGCACGTCTGCTTGTGCTTCACACGTCACAGCTTGTACACACACAGAGTGGTCCATACCCCAAAGTGAGACCAAACCAGGTCACAAGACATCACAAAGCGCATCACAAATCGTAACGAGAAATCAAAGTGTTTGAACATCGTGTATTCTCATCTCGCAGCTCCCAAAGCCGCAGCGTCACAGCCTTACAGCGCCATTTCCCAGTTAACAATTGCCACATCCGCAGGTATACCCCATTGCAAAACCAGGCTCGAGGGCCCATTGATCCCAAAAACCGACCCACAACACAGATCATGCCATAGCCAACAAGGCCGTCACTCCAGATGCTTGCGAGGGAGAGAGTAAACCACTTCTCCCGGACGAGACAACCCAGCAACGCTTCAAAAACCACCGCCAAATGTGACCGCCCCGCGTGGGAATGAGACCCAAGTGACTGACAAATAAAAAAACAAGAAAATAAAAGACAAGACGAGGACAAATATATAGGCAGTCCCACAATGATACAAAGAAGGAAGAATCAGACAAGACCTTTTACCCGTTCCTTTGCAACAGCGGGATCAAACCAAAATTTCGACCAACTCCCCGTGGTTCCCAGTAAACCCATCTCAACTCGGAGATGTTGCAAAGACATGACACCGTTCGTCTCGATCCGACCACCACCCAAACATTTCCCAAGATGCGAACAGACAGACAATAACACCCGAATCCCCGCTCGTGAAAAGCACTCCTTCTATGTGTTTCTTTTTCTTCTTGATGACTTCATGAACCCATAACCGCGATGAGAAGAAGACATTTTGGTTAGTGTGGGGAGGCCACCGTTGCGTCCCGTGAAACAAATATAGATGCCGAAATCAGAAACCCGTCCACGTCCGTCAAACACCTATGCAATGTTGTCTTTGAAATGCAAAAAACCGCGGAAGAACGCCCCTTTCGTGCCTGGCTGCCTCGACTTGAGAAGCGGACACAGAACCCAAGGTATTTGATTTGTCGCAAAAACAATAGAACCAAAACAGAAGAAATTGGTATCGATCTTTCTCATGCCGTGCCGGTTGTAGCATCCTCGTATAACTTGTTGGTTGAGACAAGGGAGTATGTCGATTAAGGATTTTTATACAGGTGAGGAAAGGTGATTTGTTGTCGTCGTCGATTATGTCGCCAACAGTCTGGGATGACCGCATCAAGCAGTCGAAACCCGAAATTAGCCTCGAGGAACCCAGCCCGCAAGAGAAGATGATGCCATTTCAAGCCTTGGTCAATCTGTGAGCCCGCCAAGATAGACAGCTGCCAAGAACGAATGGACAGTAATTCTTTAGATTCAACATACACCACCAAGGTGGCGACGCGCGAACCAACCCAACACTCCATAGGAATGTCGGGTGATTCGATGCCGCCTACCATCGGCGCTGCATGTTTTGCTGCATTCTCCCGGGGGACACGGAGTGAGGTGGGCTTGACATTGTGATGCCAGTGGCTGGATTGATGATGGGGATGGCGTTGCGGCCTCGGGTGGCCGAAGGTTGGTGGAGCTTCAAGCTCGACGGGTGAGTGTGGAAACTGGGAGGGATGAATGCCGGCGAGGTCGAGTTGAGAGAGAAACCAGGAGTGATGGTTTGGGGTTGTTGAGTGGGAGACGAGTCAGGAGAGTTGCTGGCTAGTGAAGATCGCTCCGAGGAACTGGAGATTGAGACCAACTGCGGAGGGTTAGAGACATATAACAGACAGAGGTAGAGGCCGAGATGGCGCCGGGCGAACAACTTACGTCGTTCTCAGTCAACAGGGCGGGACAGAACTCCATATCATCCTCCAAGTCGAAGGACCGGCTGGTCTCGAACTTGGAACGGAAGGCTGTGAGCGAGGCAGTCTCATTGAGCTCCTTCATGCTTCGAACACCGCGGAATTGGCGCTGCGAGTTCTGAGAGACGGACAGACGGGGAGCTCTGCGATTTCGGCCACCATGGTGGTTGTGCGACACGGGAGCGGGATGCGCGGCGTGAGCGTTGTAGTGGTAGTATGCCGACATTATGATGTTTGGTTGGTGTTGTGTGGTTCGTGGGGGAGACCGTCAGGTGAGCGCCAAAGCGGTAGAGCGCGGAAAGATGCGGGATTAAATTGAGTCCGGAAAACACAACCAAGAAGATGGCGCTGTCGTCTGTGTCGCGGTGATGATGGGCAGTTGGAGCGCCAGTGTCGGTTGTTCAGAGCGAGTTCGTGGTGGAGAGAGTAGATGAGTGAGCAAAGCAAGCAAGTAAAATGGTGGTAGCGGAAGTTGTGCGTTGGAGATGGAGGGAGGGTGGATGGGTTGGAAGCGAAGCGAGGCAGGTACGAGGGGTGGAGGGCGAGGTAACGGACGGATGATAAGTGGGAGGAAGGAATCGGAGACGGCGGCGGCGGGTTTTGTTGGTTGGGGACCTTGGGGGGGACTTGGGGAGACATGGGATCCATACCTGCTCCACAGATGATCCATATTAAGTCCACCCTTGGGCCAGGATGCAGAACGAGAGATGAGGGTAGGCCCCGCATCTGGCAAATCACCGCACGCAAACGGAGACCCATCCGCGTCGCCACCGCCTGGTGATTGGGCTGTACCCGGATGGAGCTAGCCTCTTACAGGGACAGGCGGCGCCACTGTGTAATCTGTGGTGGCATGCTGTGTGGTCCCGCTGGGGTGCGCCGCCGTGAGCGGTACAGTGGCGACTGGCCCGTCGTGGACGGTGTCGCAGGAGTGGCCGGGTCCAAGCAGCACCCACGTTCGATAGGAAGGGTTGTTGGCAGTACCTTGGAGTTGCATGGCTGGCACGCAGGGTCTGCAGTACCTATGACTCGGCGGCTATCCGGTCTTGTGAGCTCCAGCCCTGCACACACCCAGCGCCCAGTGTATACTTCGGCGGCCTCGGGCCCACCCATGGGATCTCATTCCAGCGGCCGTCACTTGACCGCACCAATATTGGACCCGGCGTGCCCCAGCGAGCTTCAGCACTAGCAAGGCTTCCGTGGTGCGTTCTCAGCGCGAACCCCAGTGGACGCACGGTGTGAGCGACAGCCAGCGCGCCCAGTCCAGCAAACGTTGAATACTTGATGGCATTATACGCCATTCGCCAACGCAGATGTACTTTGTTCACGTCGTCCACACGCAGGATCCCACGGCACTGCAACAGCCAACCATTCGAATCGTCAGCCAGCCTCTACCAGAGAGAGCGCATCCTCCAACGCTAAGGAGGTGTGCGTGCGCCTTTGTTGACATCCGCCCAAAAATGGATCGTGGAACATTCGACGCTGGCTCAGTGGCTCCAGGGGAGTGGAGGGGTACCCGTCAGGTGCCCTTCAGGTGAGCACAGTACCAATGATGTACGAAGTAGCAGACCTGATAGCCTCAGGCACCCCGAGGGCCGCGTGCCTCTCCGGCACCGATGGGCGCCAGCGCCAGCGCCAGCGCCTTAAGCCCCTTCCCGCATTGCCCCCTTTGCTTGCTTAGGCGCCTTCCCGCTGGAGTTGTAGCGGACGTGATTGGGCTACGGGCGACCATTGTTTGTTGACATGCTGGAGATTGTTATTATCCACCGCCGCGCCAGGAACGGCGTATGTTTCTCATTCTGCGGCTGCGACTGCGACTCTTCGCACTGCCCCTGACCCCGCAAATCCGTTAGGGACTGGGACGGACGTTTGTGCATGCATGTTCTCCTGGTGGCGGGTGTCTAGCGTTTGGCATCGTGGCAGGGAGTACGGAGTACGGAGCACAGAGTACGGATCTATGAGAGACGAGGCGCACAATAACTTGGAGCTGCACTAATTGCTCAGTGCGCGGGAGGAGTGCGAGAGTGGGAGCACTGCTTCGGAAGTCCCGCCTGTTGGTCAGGACAGTGCATTGTGCAGTGCCGAAACCCAAACCAGGGCCATCCACCACGATGCAAGCCAGTTCCAGCCTTCCTTCCAACCTTCCAGGCTGGCAAACCCTGCTGGGTTCTGGTGGCGGTTGTGTGCCTCGAAAGCCCCGATCCAACCCTCCAACGTTCTCTGCGGGTTTGGCGGGTTGCAGTGAGACGGTGGAGTGGAAGTGCAAGTGCAAATGGGAGTGGAAGCCCGGGAGTGCGAGTGGGATTGGAAGCAGGAATCGAATCGTGGGATGGTGTGGGCAAGTGAGGCAGTGGACGCTAGCCCTTGGCAGCATCCCGGGCCACTGACGACTGGAGGGTGGCGGGCGATCCGCTGTGACTGGGCGGCCTCGACGGGGGTGGTTGGAACTGCCTTGGACACGCCTTGGACACGCCTCGAGACCTGTGGAGTCGGCAGTGGGTATTTTGGCTCTGCCAGGGCTGGCCTGGCTGGCCTGGCTGGGTCGAGGGGGGCCCAGGGCGGCGGCGGCCAGTGTGTCAACCACTCAACCGACGTCTGGGCCAGGGCCTTGGCTGGGGTCTTGGAAACGTGGCGGCTGGACAGGCCTGGTTGTCGGTTGTCTCTGCGCACTGTGGCCCAGTCGGGTGTGGAGAGAGAGAGCCAGAGCGCTGATCGCATCTCCCGCCGATTGATACACCTTGTGGGCTCCGTTCGACATTGGCTTTTGTTTTGGCTTTCCCGAACATCTGGGCGCCACACGCCTTTGTCGGGCTGTTGAACTGTCTCAAACTGCCAGCCCGAAGTCTATCTCTCTGACAAAGACCCTGATGGCGTGCGTGTTTGTCTTGGGTCGTTGCGAGTCTGTGGCTGTTACTTGCGACAGCTCTTTGCAAAGTACAACAGCCGGATGTCGATGGTTGATGGTAGTACCTAGTAGGTATATTCGCAGCACCGAGTCTCGTTCGAGGCAACCCCATTGCCAACCTCGACAGCTTCTCAACGCATCTTGTCTCAGAAGCAGACCCCGTATCGCGCTACAGTGGGTGCATCTCGGGGACAAAACTTATCAGCAGCCAGAAAGATCATCCCATCCACGATGATACCCAACCCACGCTGCACCTTCTGGCTGGACGGCGCATGCCCGCATTGCCGCACCCGCTGACGGTACCTACCGCACCACTCTACCACTCTGCCACGCTTTTTGCGCTCTGCGTCCCGCGTTTGCAATCCTCGGCGACGACCGTCAGCCAGAAGCTCGCCTCGCTGCATGTCCATTGGCAGGCCTGGGCTGGATTGGCGCTGCCGCCGAGAGGGATCGCTGGCTCCACGCAGCCTTCACACGCAGGAACTCTTTTCTCGGGGGCGGCGAAGGCGGGCGTCAACCGAGACCGAGAGGATCCCAGGCCGGGGTCGGGAGCCTACCAGGACATCCGAGGGATCCCTCCCGCCGTCGCAATGCACCGCGAGGCTTGCCTGGTTCGAGGTTGCGCGTGTGGACGATCCGTGGGCGAGCCGTGAGAGAGTGACGACGGCGGCGCAAAAGACGCCTGACGCTCTGCAGCGATCTCGTCAATCACCGCCGATGCCCTGCGCTCGCAACACTCGCCTGTCCATCATGCATGCCGTCTCTTGACGGAAACTGCTTTCGACTCCCCCAAGCTCTCTCCACCCATCGCACGCACACGCCACACCACCAGCATCCAAGCTTGCCAGCATCCGCGATCCCACTGCCGATTGTTTCTGGCTTTGTTAGCTTTGTCGGCTTTGTCCTTTGAACTCTGGCCCCGTCCCTCGATCTCGCCTAGATCTTCCACTCGGCCCTCGATTAAAGACCACTCGTCTAGCGGAAATCCAAATCCTGACTTCGGGGCTTCCCACTCTCCGCCGCCACGAGTTGTCTCCGTCTGTGTCATTTGCCAGGCCGCCGTGCGGGGAGGGGCTGGCCGATGGCACTATCTATTTTAGGCCTGACTACCAAATCTTGCTCCGTCCCGTTGAGGAATCGTCTGAGGCCCTAGATAGCTCTTCGTTTCCTGGCTTCCAAGTTCCGGACCAAGGGGGGCTGGGATGAGGTTTGGGTTTAGGGGAGGAGGGCATTGCCTCCGCCGATCTCTCCAAGTTGCGGGCGTACCTGAAGGGTCCTGCTCCTCCATGACAGCACGTGAACTCGACGGGATTCTAGGACCAGAACGGGCCCTGGAAGTCCCTGTTCTAACAGGAGGACAGCCAGGCACGGGCAAGACAGGCACAAGGGCTGTCCGGTGTTTGAACTCGATGATCGACTACCCTGGAATAAAACGGGCTTCCGTTTCTGGCTCCTTGCAGACCAGGCCTTGATGGGTGGGTGTCGCACCCTTCTCGTCTGTCCATCCATAGCTCGGGCGAGTTGGCCAGCTACAGTTTAGATGGAAATAGAGAGCACTGGTCAGTCCGAGACCAGTGAGACTGCAGCCACTGATCACTGATCACAGACAGGAAGAGATCTGACAAGGAGCTGGAACGTGGCCTGCTTTCGCCATCCCTCCCATGTCCTGCCCGCACCCTCCCGGTTCGCTGGCCATGGTCTCCTCCACGTCCAGCTCAATCCCACCCTCAATTGCATTCCCATCGTTCTCAATGCTGCCCATCTCGTCCATCCCCACGGAACACACAGACCACTCGTTGGGACGGACGAGTTTTGGGTTGCCACCCACACCGCCATTTCCCATGGCGTGCCATCCGTTCTGTTTGTCTGTCGGTTGCGGCGGTCGTCTTTTCGGTGTCTCACCTAGCGGAGAAGTGAACCAGGTGTCGGTTACTCCTTCACTCGTCTGTTGTTTGTCTCAGGGTGACCGACCGAGTCTACGTGGACTGAGCGAAAACCCCCGCTGTTTGGATGCTGCACAATCACAGTCGAATGCTGCTTCGCCCACGTTGGACCACTCAAAAGGGTGGCTCTACGAATAGCGGAAGTCTAGACTAGCTCCTTGAGGTTGGACCACGGACCGTCCGGGTTCCATGTGGCTTGCGTGACGAAAGCCACTCCCTTGCGTTTCTGCGGTTCCCCTCGATGCGCCACACCCCGAACCCCAACGGCGTCGATTGATTGCTTGGTTGCTTGGTTGCCCTCCGCGACCACCCGATTAATCGCTCTGTCAAGTTATCAGCTGTCGTCTGCCGATGCAAGGGCAGACAACCTTGCCGAATACGTGCCTGCGTGTGTTAAAGTGCCTACCTTAGCTACCAAGGTAGGGGAGGGTCTCCTGCCTCTCCCCTTCTTCGCTGCCGTGCTACGTCGGGCCCCGACTTTCAGCTGCGGGGGGAAATAGACTTGACGATTGACGGAACTCAGCCTTGCGGCGGGGGCCACATCGGCCGAGTCGGGTCGTTTTCTTTTTCGTTTCTTTTTTAACGCAATTAATTATATCGCCCGTCCCCGGCGAATGACGCAGTTTGCATCATGGGGCCGTATCGTGGACCGTGCCAAAAGCCAGGCCTCCGTGAGTGGGGCAGCTATCGCCAGTTCCGTCACCCGGCCCGTCTTTGAGAGTTGCTAGAGTCTTCGGGACTGTTCGTTTGAGTCACTTGCGGGTGCTCTCTCGTGCTCGGTGGTTGCCTCTCGGGTATCACGATGACGCATAGTAGCGTCGCTGAGCCGTTGGGGCAGCTCTGACCTGGTCTTCTTTGTTGGTTCGATAAGTTGCCATCGGTCGGGGGGTTTACCCATGACAACGGAGTCAACACTTCGACGTTGTATCTGCGGTCAAGTCAGTCAGGCCGCGGAAGCGCCTGTAATGACCACACTGGTGACTTCATTAGCCGTAGGTAACATGTTTACGACGTGTAGTTCCGGACCAGTGCGCAGAGTCCAAAACTCTCCGACCTCACGTCGGAACATCCACGACAACTAAACGCCCCGAGCACCGGTAGTTGCGTGACTTGAACCCTCGCATTGATGACAGAGAATTCTCAACAGAAGCTGTCTTAACGCTGAGACAAGGCGTATTGTTTCAAGGTTGACACCTAATAGGAGAACAACTCGCCGATTGGGCAATGCCATTTTCATTGTCACTTGTCACTTTGTCACTTGGAAATAAGGCTCTCGAAAACGTTGTTTGGGTTTTGTCCCCGGTCCAACTAGCCATGTCAGAACTCCATCCAAACTCTGTAACCCATTGCCAATGTATAGCTGTATAATCATGCTTTCCGGTCAAACCTCGAACTCCATTCCTGTACTTTAACGATGCACCACAGTACCTGCGAGTTCCCAGATGCTTCATGTCTCATGCCTCATACCATTACTAAGTAGCGTTCACACCCATTTATTTGTCCAAGCTGCGGGCTTTGACAAACCTGTTGATCTGTTCCCGAGTGAGCTTGTCGTTATACTGTTCATAGCACTCGTAGAAGGAGATGATCTCCTGCGTCGCGTCCACCATGGAGGCTATGTCCACGTTGCTCTCGGCCAGCCATGCTGCGAAGCGTTGCACACGGGTTACCCTAGCTTCCTGCTGCTTTTCCTTCGTATCAGACCCGCCAGTATCTGACAGGCTACCCTGTCCCGCGCGCGCCTGTGCCTGACTCAATGCTGCCTGTGCGGCAGCGAGACCAGCGGCAGCAGCAGCTCCAGAGGCATTCTGCCCCGGCACCGAATTATTAGGCCGGAGCACAAGGGCTAAGAGAATGGCGACTAGAGCGATGGTGTGTGGTGGGTAGAGCAGTGGCAAATCGGTCATGAAGTGATCGTTGACCACGGACTTGGCCAACTGCACGTCCTCCTCAACCAGCGACAATTCAGACCGGAGAGCGGTGATGGATCGGTAGGGTTGGTGAACGATGAGCTGGGAGCTCATCTCGCTGATAAGGAAGAATTCGCATTCGCCTAGCTTGGACGTGTCGATCGCGACTAGATCCTGCCACATCTGGCGCGCTTCCGTCACGATCAGGCGGATGTGTTGCGGTGACTCCTCCATTTTGCAGGCGAGGTAGATTGATGTGGCAATGACGAGGTAGGGATTCGTTCGGCGTATCTCGACTTTTGTATAAAAACGTTTCATGTACACTTGAGCAGTGGCCATAGACTGCTGCCGGATCGTGAGGCGCTTAGCCAATCGAATTAACTCTACAAGACCCAGACAAACGTGCGTTAGTCGGATGGCCGAGCGGACGGAATAGAAGAGAATGTGGTTTCACGCGGCTCACGTTGGTTAAAGTATATGTTCAGGTGTCTATGCTGTGGCAGCGGGAACATGCGGACGAGGTCGGCATTGTCGTCCTCGAGCTTCTGGCGCATTGATGCCAGTTGCTCCTTAGTGAACTGCCAGTAGCGACGCTGAGTCGACTCCCAGTAGTTGGCCGACATTGCTCCCCGGAGCGGGCGGTAGACGCAGCTTTCATGTGAACTCGCCGGAGGGGCGTGGGTGAGGAGGAGTAGGCTGGTGTGAGGAGAGGAGGAGAACGGAGGAGTATGGCTTGACAAGGCTGAGGAAAGTCCAATTGGGGATTCATCGGCTGGAGGCAAGGCTGTGCGGGGCTGATGAGGTCGTAGCTACTTCCATCGTAGTAGAAAACTACGCCACATCAGCCCGAGCCACATCTCGACTAGATCGCATTTCCGGATGTAGATGTCCGGTTTTGCTGGGGCGGTACCACGAACCGCAACCAGCGAGAAAGACTTGAGCCTCAGCACTATTATTCGATTGTTCAACTTTAGAAATTGCGCACAATTGTCAGATTGTTTCAACGGGTAACTCTCATGCAGGAATTTCTAGTCTAACCTCTTGAGCCGAAACAAGGCGAGGACTTTGATATGTGCACTTACTACGCAGTAAGACGCTGGTAAAAGCTGGGCTTAGCAGGCGGGTCCTTCCGGGGCGCTAAACATAATGGAATGGCTCTGATTGCTCACGCAGCTTCCCTGTTTCCCCCGGTCCGTGACCTTTGAGTCCTTGTTCCACTCGACAGGGCACGGCATTTGGGAGATTTTGCCTTCACGACCATCGGCGCTCTCCCGGATCGCAATTGACATCATCCTTGCCATTCTCTATCCCGACCTCGCCTCGCCGTCAGCTATGGTCCTGCCGTAACCCGCCAGCTGCTTCCTCCTCCTCCACCGAGCGCGCGCATTTACCGACGACGACCGAATCCGACCGCCCCCGGCGCGAGATATGCCGCCCTCGCCATCATCATGACCGTGTCTAAGCTGGCCACCGAAGCCGAGCGCGGCTTTGTAGAGTCGCAAAACGCCCGCGATGTCCGTGTCGAGGAACTCTGGGCCAGCCTCGAGCCCGAACGCACCGGCGAGCTCGACCTGAAGGGCTTGAAGAAGGGGCTTCGCAGGATTGATCACCGTGAGCGAGAGCCTGCGTAACGCCCCCCCGCCACATGCAACGAGGTGCTGATACGCAATTGCAGCCATGAAGAATGCGGACGAGATGCTCAAGCGAATAATGGGCGAGGTGGACAAGGACCGTGATGGCAAGATTCAATACGAAGGTTTGCCAGCCCTTCCCCCGAAGACACCGGACGAGGAAGCTGTCTTCATGTGTCGATACTCACCAGTCCCTTCCCTCTAGAGTTCCGCAGCTTCGTCGAAAAGGCTGAGCGACAGCTCTTTGTCCTTTTTAGATCCATTGACAAGGATGGTAACGGCAAGCTCTCCAAGAGCGAGCTCCAAGCGGCCTTTAAGAATGTTGGCTTGACTGTGTCCAATCGGCGCCTCCTCGAGTTTTTCGACGACGTGGATCTCAACAACGACGGCTTTATCAGTTTCGACGAATGGCGGTTAGTCTACACTTTTTCTTCAGCTGCCTGCCGGATTTCATTCGTTGCCGCGGCCGTTTATGTTCTGTTTGTTGTTGTGTTTGGCGAGTTTATCAGATGACGCTCAGTCATTTGGCGGGGAACCAAACGTCATGTGCCAAGCCATCCCAAACCGGAGCGCGAATGCGCCAGAGTCTGCAGACGGAACTCTATCTCGCCAAACGCAGCAATGACTTGCCGAGCCAGCTGACCATTGACTCTCTAGAAACTTTTTACTCTTCATGCCGCCTCACGACCACGACTCTCAACTTCACGCTGTCCTGTCTTTTTACTGCTCAGTTGTCAGCGTGACCCCCGAGGGAGACTCGATAGTGAGTGAGGAAACGTTAGAGGGTCTAGGTACGGACGGATTCCGCTCCCTTTTCACTACCTTGTTCGGCTCTCTTCTCAGAGTCGCATTTCCCTTCGAAACCCCCAGGCCCTCCGAACCGTCCTCGATACCTTCTCCGACCCGAAGAGCATTGGATGATTCATCCTACTCCGCCGAAAACATGGCCACTGCTGCAGCGGGCGCCTATCCCACCTTCGAGGACTCGACTACCGACGAACTGGCCGACTCTCTCTCGCATCAAGCCGGCGCTGGCACCCCAGGACACACCACAACCGGAGTCTCGAGACCGCACAAGAAGTATAGACTGACAGACTTTGTCCCCGATCCAGGTTACTTTGTTGCGGGTGCCATCGCCGGCGGGGTGTCGCGAACAGCGACTGCCCCCCTCGACCGATTGAAGGTGTACCTGCTTGTCAACACTTCCAGCAACATCGACACGGCCGGAGTAGCGCTCAAGCAGGGACATCCCATAGCCGCAGCGAAGAATGTGGGCAGGCCAATTAGTGGTGCCGTTCGAGAACTATTCCGCTCTGGCGGTCTCCGCAGTTTCTTTGCTGGTAAGTTCAGCCTCGACCGTACCATTGAAGCTTGATATATGAGGCGCGACCTGCTAACGATCCTAGGCAATGGACTGAACGTTGTCAAAATCATGCCGGAGACGGCGATCAAGTTCGGATCATACGAAGCCGCCAAGCGAGCGCTTGCCAACTTTGAGGGTCATGGAGACCCCAAGAAGATCAACTCATATTCCAAGTTCACCGCTGGTGGTGTTGCTGGTATGATCGCGCAGTATGTTCCCATTCTCGCCTGTGAGGCGACACTGGACTGACCAAACAAGGGCTTTTGTGTATCCCCTTGACACCTTGAAATTTCGTCTCCAGTGTGAGACTGTACAGGGTGGCCTCAGAGGCGGTGCACTTGTTCGCCAGACGGCGTTGAAGATGTACGCCGACGGCGGCGTTGCGGCAGCTTATCGAGGCTTGACCATGGGCCTGGTAGGAATGTTCCCATACAGCGCCATCGACATGGGAATGTTCGAGCTACTCAAAACGACGTACAAAGGTTACTATGCGAGGTACTACAATAAGCACGAAGATGATGTCCAGATTGGCAATATCGCCACGGGTATCATCGGTGCTTCATCCGGAGCGTTTGGCGCAAGTGTTGTCTACCCGCTTAATGTCGTTCGCACCCGACTTCAGACACAGGGCACAACCATGCACAAGGCCACCTACACTGGTATTTGGGATGTGACACAGAAGACGATACAGCGGGAAGGATATCGTGGCCTGTACAAAGGCCTCACACCGAACCTTCTCAAGGTTGCGCCAGCGCTAAGTATCACCTGGGTCGTGTACGAGAACTCGAAGAAGACACTCGGCCTGAACTGATGAGTCTGGCGACACGACTGGACGACACTGGAGGACATACAGTATTACGATATCTCGGTGTGGACTCAGCTATACCACGCATTGAACAACACCGACACCAACACCAACACCAACACCAACATGAACACGACCAACACAAACATACTCACAACTACCACTCATGCACAAATGAATCTCACTTGGACTTTCAGGAAAGCGGGAATTTAGCGGTTGGATGGCATCGCGCCATCGGATGAATCTTAGGCGTTAGAGGGGAGATATATCAGAGGAGGAAAAAACACAGGCTTCGTCCACGGACTGGAGGATGGAAGACCGGAAACACATTGCTGCACGTTTTCTTTTGAGGGGTCGGAGTCGGCGGTTAGACAATGGTTGGCATTTTGTTCGCTTGAGCTAGAAGAAAGCCGAGTCGAGGCGAGGCTAGGGGGGGGGACCCCGTAAGAAATGACATGAACATTTTCATTGTGCCCAGACGTGTTCTGCCTCGGCTGGTCGATAAACTGATGCCGGTTATACCCCAGGGCCCTGCATAGTCTTCACCGGAATCATGTGAATGAAGCCTTGGCAACCTGACCCTCTCATGCAAGTCCTGATACCCCCGTTCCGCAGGCTCACCCCCGGTCTCATTGATTCGATTTCGGCGACGCGACGGCTGTCTATGCGGGGATGCTCCCGGTGCGGCGGTACCGAGCAGACATGAAGGCCCCGGCTGCGCCGTGGTCCGGCGAATAGGCATTGATCGGAAACCTCGCCCGCTGCATGTACGTATGTCCCCCGCCTTGCGGCAGCGGCGGGAGACGGGGGAAGAGAAAGCATTCGGCAGCGGTGTGATTCGTGAATGTCGGGTCCTAGGGCCGGGAACCGCACGTCCAGGAGACAGCTGTTAGAGAGGGGTTGCTGGAGAATGTGTGTTGGTTCCGGCTCGGAGCTCCCTGCTCTTGACCTGTTGGTTTGGATGAGTGCTTTATTACTTGCTTCTTGCATCTTGGAAGAAAAGAAAAACACCTCAGAACATTGCACGAAGGTTGACATAGTCTGTGAAAGACATCAAATACTTGTGTGATTATGGCAGCTATCGGCTCGGACACTGTCTTGGTTCCTGATGTTCAGGTTAGTGTTTATATTGGCACTTCACTTAGAGCAAGGTGGACTGATGTTTCGCAACAAAACAGGTTCAAGAGGACGAGGAATCTTCCTTGGGAGAGGTTCGCAGATCGACTGGTACCGGCACCTCGACATAGACTGATGCGGTTTTGCGCGGTAGGATACTTCGTCGTCGACACAGAGCCTGACTAGCTCTATTGTCGACTATCGGCGTGAGAACGGGAGGACGTACCATCGATACAAGGACGGAAGTAAGTCGAGAGAAAGAAAGTCCCAAGCACTGAGCATACCCCTGACTCAACTCCTGATACCTGATCCTACTTAACTGCTGAACCTGGGCCTGACTTGGGTAGAGTACAACTTACCGAACGACGACCAAGAAGCGGAGCGACTAGGTACGATCGGAGACTTCGAACTATACAAGACGAATGTTAGCTAAGTGGGATACGAGAAAAGACTTACAGCACCATCTATTCCTCCTCACTTTCGACGACAAACTAGGCCTCGCCCCACCCAATGAACCAGACTCGCAGGTCAAGCGCGTCCTGGATCTGGGCACAGGCACGGGAATCTGGGCAACGGACTTTGGCGATGAGCACCCAGGAGCTCATGTGAGTGACGAGTGGTGGTGATGCTTCATGTTCCTGGGCTGATGCTTCTTCTAGGTTGTCGGGATCGACCTGTCCCCAATTCAGCCAAGTTTGTATGTTGTGGAATCCGATATGGAAGTGAAGCCTTTGCTAATAAGCGAGCAAGCGTCCCCCCCAACGTGGAGTTCTTCGTCGATGATATTGACGAGGAATGGAACCATTCTCAGCCGTTTGAGTATATCTACAGCCGAATGATGACGTCCAGCATTGCAAACTGGCGAGAATACCTGAAGAAGATCTACGAGTCAGTCAAATGCGCCAACAAAAGGTCAAAACGATGAACATCTTCCTAAACAACCCGCAGCAACCTCTCGCCCGGCGGGTACGCAGAGCTCCAAGAAGCAGACCTCTTCCTCAGCTCGGACGACGACACGCTGAAGCCGGACCAGCCGCTGGCGCGGTGCCTGCAGCTGATGCACGAAGCGTCGGTCAAGTTCGGGCGGGCGTTCCAGGAGATCGAGCCGCTGAAGGCGATGATGTCCGAGGTCGGGTTCGTGGACGTGGTGCAGACGCGGCGTAAGTGGCCGACCAATACGTGGCCGCAGGACCCGCGGCACAAGGAGCTCGGGGCGTGGAGCCGCATGAACCTCGACGGCGGGCTGGAGGCGTTCACGATGGCGCCGCTGACGAGGGCGCATGGCTGGGAGAAGGACCAGGTGACGCTGTTCCTGGTGGACGTCAGAAAGGATTTGAACAACAGGGGCATTCACGCTTATTGGCCTGTGTATTCGATCTATGGGAGGAAGCCTGAGTGAAGGGCGAGGCTTGAGTGAAAAGTGAGGATATTGTGATAGAGGAAATTGGTGGTGGTGGTCAAGAAACATGAGTTGAGTTTAAGCTGGGGATATAAGACGGAGGTATGAACAAGGTAGTCGGAATCAACTGAGGTATGATTTGGATTTTTGAGTTTGATCTCTACATCATGGTCGATCACGTATAAGTCAACGCCGGTTCAGGACTTCTCTTGCGTGTCGCGAGGAGTCGTACGTACGCAGTCCGAGTGACGCATCACATCCTGAGGCATCACGAGCAAGGCTTTCGTCAGGTTTGCACCATCTCTGCATGTACTACTGCAACCGAAACGCGCAATTGCGTCCATGCTAGAGTTAGAAGCATAACCGCAGATCATCTTCGCAGCGCCGCCCGCGGGGGAACAGGCAACACCGCAAGCCAGCCCTATCAGGCCATCCGACTCTAGCAATCCTCCTCTGCGTAGTAAAAGGCCGCGCACTCCATCCACGCTCTCTTGACCTCATTAGTGTCTGCGTCGCGGCCCTGCATGCTGGAGCTTACGCCAGCCGGAGGAATCGGAGCCGACCGGGGGAAGGAAGAAGAAAAAAGACGGGGGATGGAGCTTGCACGAGAGAGGCAGTTGGCGACCCTGAAGCTCCTAGGTTCTGGGTGGTGGGGGAATGCGACCTAATTGGGCGGCCGGATTGGGAGGCACTTTTGTTAGGGCGGTGGGAGTGTGCGGTTGTGCCGGGAGACGCAGGGAGGAGGATGAGGTTATTGGGGATAGAGAGAGAAAGAGAAAAGAGTGGCGAAGGAGGTGTGGAATGTAGAATAATTAGAAACGGGATGTGGTTTGGATGTCTCGACTTGACGCAGTGTTGGAGAGTCTGTCTTGTTAGTGAAGGTGGACGGACGGGCTAGCATTGGACGTCATATGATGTCTCTTTGCCTGGCTGTTCAGGTGTCTGTCTGTCTTCCCGTCTGCCTGTCTCATCAGACCACGCAGTGACTCCAGCACTCAACATAGTCCCCAGTGGCGAGCAAGTCGATTGCTTAGCTACCTGGGTTACAAGGTATCTATCTACCTACCTAACCTCTTTCTGGCATTTTGCCCTTCCATCATCTCTCTCCTTCGTACAGCGGTGCATATACGCGGGGCAGGGAATCAGTCTGTCTGACGCACCCGTCGACGATCCCCACACCCTCCAACATGTCGATGGATCAACCCAGGATGCACGCACGATGCAAGCCTGCGATTGTGTGATAGCCGCCCATTCGTCACGAACTCCCAGAGCCAAGTTTGCACTACGACCCTGGCCCTTCCCTTCTTCTCGCCCGCTGTGGCGTCGTCAAGCTGCAGCCGGCTTCGGGCAAGCATCGTAATCAACCGAACCCCATCCATCCACTCCAGCCTTGTCGCCTCGTTTCCTCCCCTCCCGTTGAGACCTCTCTTTTTTTCTTCTCTTCCTCTCTCACCAGTATCTCCTCTTCCTCATTGCCGTTCTCGTCTTCCGTCTACGTATCCGACTGACGACGGCTGATGACATCGCCCGAGCCGCGTACACTTGCCCTCGGCGCGAAACCTCATCCGCGACTCTTCCACCATCCGCTGTAAACCCTGGCCTTTGACTCTACCGACCAACCATCCAGCTGGCCACTCGCCTTCTCGATCGGTCGAACCCGTGGAGACCATTACTCGTAGCCTCAGCCCTATACGAACCCCCCTCCATCCTCCCTTCCAGCTACTCCGTATCTGCACTCTTACATACACGTCCCGACCAACCGCTGCGCCCTCAGTCACCTCATCGCGATGCCCTCGCCCTACTCGGACAACCTCTACTCCGCTGCTGACCCCTCAGACGACGAAGCCGACGCTCTGTCGCCTACCGACGGCTACTTCCACGCGTCCTCGCCAGACCCCGCGTCGTCATCATCCCACCCCCACGGGCCGTTCCATCGTTCGTCCGCCAGCGTCCCTCATGTGCCCAATGTATTCGTCGAGGACCCTACCTGGGCGGATCCCGGACCGAAAGCTCGCGAGGCCGAGGCCGAGAGGGCGATGTTAAATAGCTCCTCGAACGCCGCTGATGTCCCGGCCTTGTCTTCCGTTGGTGATTCAGCCGGATATCAGTCTTCAAGGTCTCAGACTGGGCACCATCACCGCCGAAGCGTTGACGAGGAGCACAGCCCTTATACAAGCTTGGATCATCGAGTCGCTTCTACATATACGAGTCACCAACCTCCAGGTGTCACTACGACTTTGTTTCCTCACCACAGTGACGCTCCGCCAGCTTACACGCCATCACCAACGTCACCGCCATCCACCGGCTACCAGACCTTTGCGCCGTCCAACTCGACCATGGGCCTCCCGGAAGAGCAGCAGAGACTGATTCCCCGTGGCCCCGAGTCCATGGGAGACCAGCCTCCCGTACCCAGCCCGTCTCGCTGGCAACGCTGCAAGAGCTCTGTCGCAAACTTCAACCTGAGGAAGAAACTCAAGACAGCCCTCGGAGTTCTCGTCATCTTCTCCGTCATTATAATCTTACTCAGTAGCTTCGCTCCTCGGCGGGACCACAAGGTACAACTTTCCTGCACGCCTTACCCATGACTCACTGACATTTTATCTGGATATAGCAGCCTGACATCGTTGACGACACCCCCGTCAAGAAACCCGACATGGACCACAGTGACCTGAAATGGAAGCCCATCGGTGGCTGCCTCAACAGCAATCTCAAGCACTTCAAGTCGACCTTGACGGTTGAAATGCAGTATGTTCGTAACCTGACAATCGTCCAGACGGTGGAAAGGAAAGACAAGGACATCTCAGGGTGGACTCCTCGCATCTCGGGAGAGGTCGTTTTGCGGCCTACCGAGAAGGGGTCCCCTGGTACCATCGAGCTCGAGGTCATCTACAACGACGAGAAGTTGGACCTGAGGATTGACTACGACAAGACGACGCAGACTTACAGGATCGTTACTCCTAGAAAGGTCGAATGGAATTCGAAAAATGAAGGCCCATGTATCCAGATTCGCGCCACTGTCTGGGTGCCTCGCGAGTCTATCATTAATGGCTTCAAGATCGACACCCTCCATCTCGACGTCGCCATTCGGGAGGGCCTCATCCTCGGTGTCATAGATCCGGCCGTCATCCGCACCATCGTCGGCGACATCAAGGCGCCCGCGGCGAAGGACGAGAAGACTCTCGACAGCAAAGACGCCGTCGTCCCATATACCCTCGCGAGCCGCGAGATCTACATCTCCACCACCAGCGGCGAAGTCCACGGCTGGTATCCCCTGTACGATGTCCTCGATATCAGGACCAACTCCGGCGACATCTACGCCCGTGTCGGCCCCAAGCCCGCAAACCCGGAGCTCGTCCGCCCGGCCGTCCTCAGAGTGCACTCCGTCTCTGGGGAGATTTCCGTCCAAGAGCCGTTCGACCGCGCCGCCAGTGCCGCCCGCCCAGACAAGAAGTTCCCGCCGCGCGACTACATCGTCGACTTGGCCACGGCGTCTGGCGATATCTCGGCTGACGTCGCCGTCTCGTCGCGGGTACAGGTCTCGTCCCAATCTGGAGATCTGAAGCTCCGCCTGTGGCCGGTGCTGGATTCGGGGCTCCTGAAGGGCGGCGGCCCAGAGACGCCGGTGCTTAGAACGGATACGAAGAGCGGTAACACGCACGTCGCCCTGCTGGAGCCCCTGTGGACGAGCTTGGCCACCCTCGGCGAGCCGATCCCGCCTGAGAGCCTTGCCGACGACAGTGAGCCATACCTCGTGCCCCCGAAGAAACACTCCGCCGACGACAATGACGACAACGACGACAACGCCTTCGTCATCGTCGATACGCCAGCCCTCTCCTGCCTGACATCCAAGCACTCATCCATCAGCGGCGACATCAAGCTCGAGTACCCGTCCTCGTGGGAGGGCGCTCTGCTCGCGGTGACCATCTCGGGCAAGCAGACGGTGCGCGGTGAGGGCCTCGACGTCGACCACGAGAGCAGCGCGCCGTGGAGGAAGCGGACGAGCGGGCGTAAGGGAACCGGCCACTCGAGGCTGGACATTGACTCCGTGTCGGGCGACGAGGATGTGTTGGTCGGGAAGGAGTTTGGATCGAAGACGGAGTGAGCAGAAAGGAGAAGATTGAAGAACGAAATTCGGACGAGGCGTTTTGGGCGTTTGTGGGAGATGGGCTGGGAATAATGATATACAAGACATGTTTGGAGGTTTAGGCCGGGACGGTCTGCTTTCCGAAGAGCCCCGAGTCACTCGTTGACGTTTTGTTCCAGGTATTAACGCAGTATTGATAATAGCGCATGAACACGAATAGCATATCAAGTTGATAAATTGCGAATCTTCTTTTTCTTAAATCGTAAACAGAGAACTAGAGCACAGCTCCGCTCAAACGTGGCGATTCCTCCCGTCCATCTGTACCATCTATATATACGTGTGCCGTGGTTTCCAAGCATGCAACAGATCGACGACGACAACCAACCGAGAATAAACAAAGAGAAAACGTTGCAAGGCAGGAAGAACATACACAAAACCATACAAAGAGCATACAAAGAGCATACAAAAAACAAACAGCAAGAAAACATCTCCAAGTAGGTGGGTATCCGGTAACAGCAGTGCATCATTCGTAATTCGCGGTCGTGGAAAGAGACGTGATTCCATCGTGGCGCGAGTTGTCGTGCTCCCATCCCAAACAAAAAAACCAATCCGCCGCCGGGGCCCGGGGTTGTGGATGTGTCCCGTGCATAGGTGATATTACCCATTCATGGCGAGTACGCTCCATGGTTAGGCGTGTCTTGAGAGCAAAAAAGAGAAAGAATAAAAGGAGAAGAATAAAAAAACAGGCAGAATCGACACGGAAGCTTCTTGCCTAACTAGTCCTCGACTTCCCAGGGCAGATCACGGTTGGTGACGGTGGTGCAGGTCAGGTACGTGATGCTGTCGGCGGCACGGCTGGTGCCGTTCATGTCGAGTTCGAGGCCGCTGGCCATGAGAGGCCGGACGATCTCGCGGGCCATCGTCTTCATTTCGTCTATGCGCTTCTCGAAGCGGCGCAGGTTGTCGCGGGAGTACAGCTCTGGGGTTAGCTTGAGGAAGCGCTTGCACTCGTCGTGGCCGAGGAACGACGTGGGACTGGCGGACCCGAGGGTGCGGTAGGCTCGGCCGACGGAGGGCAGAGGCGGTACCACGGGCGGGAGGGCCGGGGGCCGGCCGCCGTCACGGGAGCTGGCATGACGGCGTTGGTCGGATGGTGCCGGCGGCGGAGGGGATGTGTGGTCGGCTAGCCACTGGCGGAAGAAGCTGACGCCGAGCCAGTCGAGGTAGTTGGTGTTGGGGGCCACGCGTTCGCCTCGGCCGTTGGTGAGGCCGACGCGGAAGAGGCGTCCTTCGACGCGACTGACGGTATCCTCGAGCTCGTCGACCTTGTCCTCGATGATATCGAGGACCACGTCTGGCAGGGCTGCACGCAGGCTGCGCTCGCCGACGGGCCACTGGCCTACAACGTGGATGAGGGCCTCCTGGAAGATGACCTTGGAGCGGGCGAGATACCCAAGGCGCAGGTAGGAAATGGGGTACTTGGCGATCTGCTTCCAGAGGCGGGACTGGAACTGGAGCATGTGGTGATCGACGCGGGGGCCGACGACGGCGAGAGCATCGTACTGGTCGGCGAGGGTCAGCAGGCTCTTGCACTGGACGTAGGCGTCGGCGACGTTGACGCCGTCGAGGATGGGAGGGTAGTTGTAGAAGATGCGGAAGAGGTTGTCGTAGTCGCGGAGGAGGTCCTGGTCGGCCGGCGAGAGAGGAGGAGGCTGGGACTGGTGGGAGGAGAGGCCAAGGTTGGCGACGGAACGGAAGAAGTGGGTTGAGGACGACGAGGAGAGCGAGTGGGAGTGCGAGTGGGAATGAGAGCCCTTGGCGCGGCTGCTGGATGACCGCGAGCTGCCCGAGTTGGCGACGGGCGCAGAGGCGGAGCCGAAGAGAGAGTTGGAGGACCTGTCGCCGGCCTCGTCCCTCTGGACCAGCATGGGCGTGTCGCTGGAGCCGGCGCCGGGATCCAACTCGTACCTCCACCTCTTCCTGGACGTGGGCGCGCTGCCTCTTAGAGAGGTAGACGAGCCGTCATCGCTGCCGTGGACGGAGGCGGCGCCGTTTTCGCCAATGCGGGAGAGCTCATTGCCGGCGACCAAGGGGCGGGCGCGCGACCACTCGCTCGAGGTGCTGGCCTCGAAGAAGCCCGAGCAGCGCGTGAGGGTGTGGCGATGGAGCAGGTAGCGGTTCTGGGTCGGGGCGGTGCCGGCGGGGCATTCGCGGGCGCGGATGACGATCTCGACGTCGCCGCTGTTTGCGAAGACGGGGAAGTCGTTCTGCGGCGTGTGCGACGACCCGCCCGTGTGTGAGCGGTTGTAGCGCTTGGTGCGCGAGAGCGAGGGCCGGGAGACGACGGAGGAAGGGCCGCGGCGGGAGAGCGAGGAGGAGGTGGTGGCCGGGGGCGGCTCCAGCGTGGAAACCATGGGGGAGACGCTCCGGAGGGGACTCGGAGGCGGGGGAGAATGGCGAGATGCGTGCGGCGGCGGCGGCGGCGCTGAATCGACGAGCCCGGGGGCGACGTTGTGATTAGTGCTGCTGCTGCTGCTGCTGCTGCTGTCGTCGTTGTTGTTGATGTGGTTGTGGTCCTTATCGCGAGATCGAGAGCGGCGGCGGTGGTGGCGGAAGAAGGAGAAGAAGGGCCGTGTCGGCGGGCGGGTTGGAGGTTGCGCTGGGGTGGTGGTGATGCTCATTCAACGGGTATTTTGGTGGTGGTGGTGCAAACGGGCGCGTGGTGTTGACGGCGGGAGGTTGGAGGTGGTGGGTTGCGTTGCGCCAGCGACAGCAACGGAACAACCTACGATAAGCGAGGGGGGGGGGGGGGGNGGGGGGAGGGGGGGATGACAAGAGTGCGGTTATAAACGAAACCCGAAAATAAACTAAAGACGAGATAACAAAAGCATACAACAGGAGACTGGGGGGGGCCTTTGAAGACGTGAGAAAGGGAAGGAGAAAGAAAAAAGAAGGGGACACAGGGAAACAATGGGCGATCAGATCAGATACCGCAAACGTCGTGGAAGGGGAATGGAGATGGGCGATTGTGTGAATGCAGTCAGTCGGTGGTTTATACCATGGATGGATGAATGGATGGATGGATGGATGACGGGCACCCAGGGTCTCTTTGAACTGCCACGAGGACGGCCGGGTGCCCTACCACCTCGCGCGAGTCCCTTGCTTCTCCTACACTAAGCAATTGCGTCTCCGTCCAAACGTCCGCGCTGCCGGGGCTCGGGCGGCGGTGGGCAAATCATGGCCGGCGGGACCGGGGTGTGTCTCGGTGCAAGTCGCTCACGGCGGAGTGCAGTAGGCGCGAGGAAGTTACATACATGACATTCACACGGCACGCACATACGTCCAAGTGGAGGCCAGCAAAAAAAAAAAAAGGGGATTTGTTCTTCTTTTTTCGCCTCAAGATCGTCCGCCCTCTTGACCGGGACCCAGTTCGGGTGCGGGTGGTGGCCATTGGGTGTAAGTACCTACCTTTTGGGGGGGGGCCTGCAGAGGTGGTGTTGTGCTGGTTTTTTGCTGGAGGGTCGGGTGGTGCTGTACGGAGCAGCAGCAGCAGCGCTCCATTCCCACTGCTCCCTGGGCCGGAGTAGCGTACCTAGTGTAAGTGTGCTTTTGTATCCGTAGCGTAGCGTACTTTGTTTTATTTCCCTCGACCGGAGCAGCAGCTGTGTCTTGCGTGTGTGGTGCCGGCTGTTTGGTTGGCGGTGGAGGCCTGGCCCCATTTCCCATTGTTTCCCCGTTTTGTTCGCCTCCGTCCAATGAACCGGACCCTTGGCCGGCATGGCTCCCTCTTTTCTATTTTCTCCCCCGGGACGCCGTTGTCTCGACTCGTTTATTTTAGAGCCGCTCAGCCTCTCGAACCCACCGCCTTTGTCCTCCCATGTGACGTCGAGGCTCTCGTTTTTTGCCCCTGGTTCCTTGGTTTCCTCTGCCACCTGAGCCAAGGCAGTTAGACAAGGCTGACTCCGGATTTGGTCTGTGTAAGTCGCCTCTTCCACGCTTTCGCAGCCTTTGTCTCCGCGTCCATCCTTTCTCCATCCCTCTCTCCCTCGGCTTTATTTCCCCTGCCATCAACACCCTCATCCTGGGAACAACCTGGCAAAGAACATGTTTCCACCACCACCACCCCCCCCCCCCCCCNCCCCTCCCTCTGAAGTGTCACACGCACAACCTAATTTCCCCTCATCCTGTCTGCTTTGCCAGCAACATATGCGCCCATATGTGCGTCGGCGTGTGCGTCTGTGTGCGTCTATGTGTGCGTCTATGTGTGCGTCTTCGCGTGCGCCCAGTACATGTGTGCTAGAGACATATGGCGCATTGATGGGCATCGCAGACTTACATGAATGGCCGCTCTGGAGCTGCGACGGCTGGCCGTTGAAGCCCGAGGCGGGGCCGCTGCACCCGCGCTGCACCCGCCGCTGCACGCGCAGTGCGGGCAGGCCAGCGCGCCCGCGTCCCTCGCCGGGGCGGGCTCTGCTCGCCCGTGCTGCACCCCCAACATTGGAACAGCCGCCGTTTTTAGCGCCCTCTGTACCCTACGCAGCAGACCTACAGCAGGTAACCCCCCAACGTGCGACCTGCCCGACGCCTCCGGGCTGCGACACCGCCGGGCTCCCAGTGGAGGGATGGACGCTCCCGTCCCCCTCGGCCCCACCGTGGCAGCTCCCCCCCCCAGGGCAGCGCGCACCAACTGGCAACTGCCAACACTGCCAGCAGCGCTGGAGGCCTGCAGGCTGCAGCTAAGAAAGAAGCGCAACGGTACAGGGCTAGGTACCGTGCAGGGCGACAGTTACGCGGACAGGGCTGGCTACAGTGGACAGGGCTGCAGCGCACGCTTCAACCACTCGCCGCCGTCCGTCAAAGCTAGCCGAAGCATCACGGCCGACTTTTCTCTCCAGCTTCGACAAAGGCTCTCCCGAAACTGTCCGTCTCGCATCGACAGACGTCCGCGCTCGACACCTCACGCAATTCTCCACCGCCAGACGCCCTTGCCCTTCGCCCCGTTGCCTCCGTCCCCTCCCTCTCCGGGCTCTTATCCCTCCCGCGCATGGCCAATCGCGGCCTCGTCTCCTCTCCCACCATATGATGGAATGGGTACGGCCTACAACCATGTGTCCCGCCCCATCTCCCTCCTCGAGTTCAAGGACGCAGTCGATGCAGTATGCCGTCCGCGGTTCCCCCTGGCTCACTTTGCCCGGGGCCAGCGTGTAGGTAGGTGATTGGGGTGCCCAGGGCCCTGTGCCTTTGCCTGCCTTTGCTTGCCCACCTTGTACTGATTGTTGCTGCTCTAGTGCTGGCCGTCAGCGGCGGCGTCGACTCCATGGCCATGGCCTTTCTCTTCTCCAAGTTGCTCCGGACCTTTCGAGGCCATACCATCGCCGACAATCCCTCATTTGGAGCGATGGCTACTGTCATTGACCATCAATTGCGCGAGGGGAGTGACCACGAGGCCGTCCAGGTCGCCAAGGAGCTGCGCAAGATGGACCTCAAAGTCTCCATCAAGCCTATAAGCTGGAAGGATGAATTGGCGCGAGGTCTTGAACCCACCCAACTTCCAAATCTCGAGGGGCTCGCTCGAACCTACCGATACCGCACTCTTGGAAACGCCTGCAACCAATTAGGTGCCACCAGCTTGTTTTTCGCCCACCACCGCGACGACCAGTACGAGACGGTTCTGATGCGTCTGCTGGGAGGGCATGGGTACCGGGGTCTGCAGGGTATAAGAGAGGCCAACTCGATCCCTGAGTGTTACGATATGCACGGTATCTACAAGAGCGGTCTCATCGACGACCAACTCACAAAAGCCCCGTCGCTGAGCTTCCGGCCTCCCATTCGCGAGACGAGGCGTCTTCGGAACCTTTTTATGGACGAGAAGCTGGCTGAACCCGGGGGCGATGTGTTCCAATCCCGTCAAAAATATCTCGTTGACGGATACCCACAGTACGGCACCGTGGAAAGTCACCATGTGCCGTATCTCAAGCCCTTAGATACCGAGGATGGTGGGGTTATGATCTATCGCCCCTTGCTCGGGTTTGACAAAGTTAGGCTCATTGCTACATGTGAGGCGAACAACATAACCTGGTTCGAGGATCACACAAATCTGGACCCTACTCTTACGACCCGCAATGCTATTAGATATCTAGTTCGGAATCACGAACTCCCCAAGGCTCTCCAGAAACCTTCCATCCTGGCCATGGCCGAGAGAGCGAAGCGGAGAGTTGAGTATGAGGAGGCGGAGGCGCACCGGTATCTCGTTCGAGAGGGCATCATCAAGGATTTTGACCCAAACGCCGGAACACTACTCGTTGAGATACCAACCATGCGAGCTGCCAAGAGACGTAGCAAACGGGCTTCCCTAAGCCCGGACAATAAGTTCCGAAAAGATGCCCGCAAGTTGATCATGTCGATTGCGGTTCGCAAGTTGATAGACTTTGTCACACCCGAAACCCATCTTCCGCCTTTGGGGAATCTCGAGAACGTAGTTCATCGGCTGTTTCCTCATCTGGCACCTGTGCCAACTCCGTCCCCGCCCAAGGCCTTTGCCATGGCGGGTGTCCTCTTCGACCCCGTGGTAACGGGGACATCCGTCAAGTGGTTTCTCACGCGAACCCCCTACACGTCCAATCAGCCCCTTCCTATGGCCAAGCTCCACGGAGCGCTTGAGCATCGCATGCGCCCCATGAACGAGGACTCGGCCAGACAAGGGGAGTCACAACACCAAATTCGAGCCCTGGGGTGGAAAAAGGCGAAGCTATTCGACGGTCGATTCTGGATCCGCATCGGCTACAACAACCGGAGCTTGTTCCGCGCCCAACCCTTCCGGCCCGAGGACGCCAAGGTCTTCCGCAAAGCACTCTCCCCCATGCGGCGGGCCAGGTTGGAGCAGCTGCTCAAGCACTACGCACCAGGCAAGGTGCGGTACACATTGCCGGCGCTGTACAGTGTCGAGCGGCAGAGGGACCACTACTCGCAGCACATAACGCAGACGCTCACGCTGCTGGCGTTGCCGACGTTAGGCATCCACATCCCGGGCCTGGAGCGTTGGGTACGGTACGAAGTGCGGTACAAGAAGGTAGATACCACCCTGCTTGGGCACGAACCGCGGGGTGAGAAGAGGCATGCGGGACGGTATCGGCCGCTGCACCAGGCGATGATGCAGCGGAGGCGGAGGAGGATGTATAGGTAGGCACTGGGGAGCGCAGGTGAGAAGGTGGAGTGTATGATTATGCGGGCACCACTGCCTGCCTGTACTACGGGGATTTAGAATTGATGAGATACAGTAGAGTAGTATCCGGCTCAAGTGGAAATCACAAAAGGAGTGATAACGGCAGACTGGCTGATGCCTTATTGGGTAGGGACGCATTGATGGCATCCAGGCACATCGCAATGACGTCCAAAAAATAGCCTCTCGGTGTGTGGGATCCGACGGCAAGGGCTTCGAAGCTACAGACAGGTCCTAAGACGTAAAAAATGCCGTCGGCATGAGATGGCTGTGACGGTTGCAACGCCGACGCAGGGAAGACCCAAATGTCGTATAAGTGGGATATGGGGAACCGGGGAAATCAAGATTGTGACCCAAGACGAATCTGATCGACACCTCGCAGCAACACAGCGCCGCAGCTGTCAAAAGCCAAGCCCCAGACCAAAGAAAAATGAGGACGCTGCGGGAGAAGGCCAGGAATCCTCTTGTATCCAACCACGCGGCACGTCCCCAGGCGGGCACATACGCAACCAAGGAGCGCCTCACTTTTGGCTTGCCCTGCTTGGTGATTGGGCTAGCCCCCAATGTTTCTGGCAGCAAAGGTTCCACCGTGCACCGAATCCTCAGCTTTTCAAGTTTCAACCCTCCCCCTCTTTCTCCCCTTCAACTTGAAAAGCTCGTGAGGGTTGAACATGTCCCCCCTTTTTCCTTTCTTTTGTTATGCTGTCCCCTTGCCACTGGCAGCCAGACAGACCCGTATCTAGCACAGCCTACCGGGCGTCGGCCCTATCACGACGGAGGAGGCAGACGCCAGGGGGGGTAGGCAATACGGAGGCTGATGGGCATCACTCTATCTTTTTAATCTGCCCTCAGGCCATTTCTAGGCAGAGAGTAGGCAATGAGTTTAGGATGGGGCGAGCGGTACGCCTTGAAAAAAGGAGGGCGTGGGGAGAAGGGGGATAGACTGACGACTTGTGGCGGCGGTGTACGAAAGCAAAGACGAGGCGAACTGGCACGGCCGCCGTGAAAAACACCACCTTCCTGCCACCTTTTACTTTTTCTCAGAAGTAGACAGTTTGCAAGAAAAACGTATTGTGTTATTTGTCTGTCGTTTGTCTGTCTGTTTCTCTCCTGCTGCATATCACATATCACAATCGCCTTGCTTCTGCTGCCTGCCCTGGCCATCCATCTCCCATTCTGAGGCCCTATGCACATGACTCGGGGCGGAGAGTATCCTATTGTTGGCCGCCGAAGAAAATTTCATCATGCAAACACACACACAATAAGTCGAACCAAATAAGACCGCACTCGTTGAACCTGCAGACCAAACAAAGAGAAAAGAACAACATGGTAAGAAAAAAAAGCCATGACTCATTACACCGCAGGCACCCCGAGCTGCCTGGAAAGGAAGGAAGGAAACCGCCACCGAGCTTTCCGTGAATAAAATAAATCAAGCAGTTGAAAAACATCGCCTTGGCCCGTTCCAACGAAAAAAGAAAGAAAAACCTCGTCCTCCTCTTCCATCCTCGAGCCGAACCCAGCGGTATTTCGACTTTGGCGCATCCCGATTTTGGCCTCCCGACCTCGGCATGTCCCAGCAGCCTTCGTGTCTTCGAATCTGATATCTCCAACGTTGGTATCATTACTTCGTTACCCTCCAATCAACCTTTGAGAACGGCCGACGCAGGTTTGATCGGAACCCTCCGCTTTTCAAATGCCAAAAGCACAAGACGCAAACCACACAACTCTCCCCGCCCGACCGAATTCCGCCTTGCGAGTTTTCTTACAGCTTTCTAGAAGCCGCAATATCCGCCTTGCCGCTTCCCAGGCTGCCACCTGCGCCTTGCAGCCGCAGCTCGGCTGCAGGAACACCGTTCGGGATGGAACACGCCCCCCCTACAGACCCGTCTCAGCCTTGAGCTATTCGTGAGACGCCTCGGGCCGACAGAACGAGCAAACAAACATAAAGAACAAGAAAGCAGATTTGAAGATCTGGAGTCGACCAAGACACCTGCCTGATCCTTGGAACACGACGAGTGGGCTGTGATGGTTGCCCTGTCTGCACGCCAGCGGATCGGCATCCGAGTCCCCGAAAAGCCCGGATCGCCAGGCCCACACCATCCCGAACGATTCGGGATCGTCGTTGATTTGGGTCCACCAGAACCCGAGACTAGGGTGGAAGTCACGGTTTCAAAATTCGACGACACTCCCTCGGTTGAGCTGCCACTTTCGCAGAAGTCCACCAGTGCTTGCACTTGTTTGGACAGGCAATGAAAGCTGAAAGACAGAAACAGAGACAGGCATATCAACACAGTACACGACAGGAGGCGAGACCGGCGTGTCACCGATGATGACCGGAACTTCTCGACGACACATGCCTATGCCCATGTCCATGCCTAGACTGTCGTGATCGGCGTCTGTCCTCCTGCACGACAACCCGTTCCTCAGTTGGGGGTCGCCAGCCAGCAGGGTAGAGGTTTTCTGTTTGTGGTAACTCATGGAAATCCCTTCCATGATTGAATTGATCATCAGTGATCAATCCATATTGATGGAGATGGTTGAGGAAGTAATGATCAGGGCGCATCTGGTCAACGCCGAGACCTCGCCTAAAATGATCGGCGATGTGGTACATCCTTTCTCGAAAGCATGCCCTAAAGTCTGCATTTGACCCTGATCGAGCACGATATTCCTCGTTGCAAAACCAGCAGATGGTAATTGCGGGGAAGATATAATGCAAGTGGTACGCAACATGCTCGATCCAGGCATCTTCTTCGTCTACACTGAACGTCTCATCGCAACTGTGGTACCCAACGAACTCGCAGACCAGCCTCGAGGCAGGCGGGGCGGCTGCGTGAGCAGGAGCAGGAATCGGCAGAAACTGTCGTTGGCGCTGGGGGCCGTTCAAAGACGGGGCCGTTGACATGGAGTAGAATGATCCCGAATCGGTTCCATCAAAGACGTCGTCCTGGTACGGTGTTGCGCTGGTAGCCCACGAAGTATTGCTACGCGGCACTTGGGACTCTGACATGATGCTGGGAGCGTAATAAGTCTGACGAGGCATGTCGCTCACAAACAGGTTTCGACCGCTTGACCTATCATTGAAATCGCGGATCCAGCCGTTTATGTGGGCGGGGTTAATATGTCGGTCGGTGTTGGCCATTTCGAGTACAGGCAGTCGACGGAGCCTAAACGGAGGGAGGACACGATAAAGGAGCCGATGAGCTTTCGGGGTCTGAAAGAGAGCATCAAAGACACTACCTGCAGCCGAGAAATGATGCGGCGGCCTTGAGCAGACCTGCCAAACGTGATGGGCAGTGGTTGATGGGAATAGACACGGGCCGTCGACTGCGTTGCCGTCGAAGACGTGGAGGATGTGATAAAGCGGGAACGCAAGGGCCCAACGGCAGCGCTGGTAATGGGCGCGGAGTGGTGAGGAACTGAAGGTACGCGTACCATCCACCCTCGTTTGCACCGTGTTCCGAAGGAGGATGATAAAGGTCACCGACAAGGACTCAATCAAGTGGAATCTGGTCTCAAGTGGAGACAGTTCAAAGAGAACCTGCTGCCAGTCGCAAAAAGAAAGGGGAAGCTGGCGAGGTCGATGTCGAACCAAATCGGAACTGAGGAGACGGGAGGAAGGATACAGAAGTGAGGAAACGACAGCCGTGTGGGAAAGGCAGGATGCTGAACGGATGCGAATGGCGGCCTACTTAAACCTTTTCCTCCCATGGGGCTCCCCGGGTCCCATCAGTCACTCGATTACAAGCAACCGATCCTGTCTTTGCGCATACCAGCACCACGAGCTCGACAACACTCGCTGGATCCTCGCAGCGGCCAACCTAGACAACGCTTGAGATGCACCTCTTTTTTTTTTAGCCCCCGCGGGACAAGGGGGAGATGCAGGCCCATTCTATTCTGATGGACGGTTGCGACGTGTGGACACAACCTAGCCAACCTAGCGGTTGTGGATGCAGCGACTCGGGATTCATGGGCCTAGTTGCTTGGATGCCTGCGTTGATGCATGGAATTGCAGACTTTCGCAACATATCTTACGACGATCACCGAGACAGTTTCCAAGACGAAGGGTAAATTACTCACGCGGACGGTCATTCCCGGTTTGTCATTTCTGATGCGTCCTTCTGTTATCTTCGCCGTTGCTTTTCACTGTGCACTAATTAGGACGCCGAGGACGAGAAACCACTTTCGGAAGGGGCACAAAGCCATGTGTTTGGCTGCCGGGTCGGTCACAAGCTGCTGGAGCTGCCAGCATGGCCATGCATCCACTACAACGATGTCGCACCTTTTGACGGGCAGCCAACAAGCCAACAAGCCAGGAAAAAAACACCAGGCCACTAATTAAATGCAAGGAAAACATGCTGCCTATGGCACGGGCTGGTGGATCACAGAAAACATCGATCGTGGGAATGCGAGACATGTGAAACCTGCCTGGCCAGTAGGTATTCCGGAGCTATGTGGGCACGGGATATTAGGTTCGTCTAGTATATCTTTGGGCTGATGGCTTGAGGTTGACTGATGGTGGCCAGCAAGCCCTACAAACCAGCAGGATCCCTTGCAACTCGGATTTCGTGTTTGAGCTACAAAGTGTCCAAGCGACAGCTCCAATGTCGTTGAGGAATGTCGCGACCAGCCAGGCCGCCAGTCACCCAAGCGCCAGGCGGCCCGGGAACGGCGCGCGGGGCCCAGGTGAGATGTGACGGGCCGCAGGAAAAGATGGAGGGGTTCCCGGGAGGAATCGAGAGCAATCGGGGAACGGGACTGGGGGAGACCCCGAAGAATGAGGCTCAACTCGGGTCAAGGTTGGTCCCTGGCTCCGAGCGAGAGGCCTGGAGGCTTGGCTCTTCCTTGCTGAGCGCGCCATGATGCACGAGATGAAGCCGCCGTCTATGACTCCCAAGTCACAACCCCACTCGCTTCCCCCCTCGCCTACCGAATACCCTTGATTGTCTGACCGATCTCAGTTTCTGACTTGCCAATGTTGGTCCTCACAGCTTTGTCTTCCCACCTGGTCCTGGTGGCCGACGAAAACTAACACCGCCGCTTGCATGCGTGCGTCGTCACTTTCCAGCTGTCGTGGCTACTGGAGCTCTCGGGTCTCGCGTTCACGCCTTTACCTCCAGCCGTGCTACGTCGGCCGCCGGGGTCCAGGTGTCCATGCACCGACGTTCACAGGCCATCCCCATATTTATCCAGGCAGACGCACCCTGAGACAAACGGGGACGAGGACGAAGGGGGAGAATTCCCGCCAAACACGCAGTCGCGCGGACGGCTCCGAAGTCTATGTGGTCTAGCGGGCGACGCATGCCTGGTTTTAAACGCCGAGGTGGTGACGGAATCAGGCAGCATCGGGTCAGTGGCATGGATTCACGGGTTTGCCCTGATCCTCAGAAGGGCCGGCGGCTATCAAGACAACGGGCTCTCTCGAGACAAGGTGATTCGCGATGAGGGCTCGGTGCGCACGAACCCTTGCTTGGCTCGGTGTCGAACGAGCCCGCGGGGACGGGAGACGGGTATGCGAGCCAGCCCTACGAGTGGCGATTTTACGAGGCGATGACGGGGCACGAGCCAAGCAATACGTGGAATGCGATACCGATATCAACGCTTGGATGGCATCCTGAGGTAGGGCTGAGTACTTCGCACAATATTCGTACATACTGTACATTGACGTGACATTCCCGGCGAGAGCCGCAGATAACCTCCCTGCAAGGTCTAGGCAGTCGGCACTGGTGGGTTGCTTGTGTGGATGCATTGCAGGACAATCGGCACGATATTGTGCTACGTAGCATTAGTCTTGACCGACTTCCGCGTCTTGGTTCTGCTTCTTTTCGCCGGAGCCGAGACTTTTCGGCCTCGAATGAGTTCGTCTATCTCTCTCAATACTCTGCCCGGTCGCGGGATGCTTTTCCTGCTCCGCAAACGTTCTAACCCGCAGATTACTATCGTCCGACTGTCTTTGGTCTGTGGCTACATACAGTCTCGTCTTTCCCGTCGCATCCTTTGCATATCCTTGGTATCTAAATAAGACGTTGTGTCGTAAACATATACAACCATCTGTACATCCCCATTCGAACGCCATCTCTATCGGCACGTGCATCTGCATCCCGCCGCGTTCGGGGATGGTTCATCCGAACTGCGGTGCGAAGACTCGGCCGAAGGTTGGAGTGCGCGAAGGGGGCCATGGTGTATTTTTTTCTTTTCGTTAAGAGAGAAGCTGTTGATCTCTCGAGAGGTTCGCCGAAATGCACCTGTTTAATATCGACGCGAAGGGACGTGAAATCCCAAGCGCCGCTGTTCTTTCTATCATGATTTGGAGACACCTTCTCCTGGGCAGAGCGCAAAACGTTGTTATCCTCGCCATGACTAGGGGTCTTGGGTGAGCTGCTACTCGGGACTGCACAGCACCCTCGCCTTGACGATGACGTTGCGGTACTGCAGGTGACCGCCGTTCTCGTCGCCGTGCTTTATGACGCCTGGAAACGCGACGCAGCAGAGCTCGCGCGTGGCCAGGGCCTCCTCGTCCTCGCCGCCGAGATCCTCCATGGTCTCGGGCTCGAAGACGACGCGCTGGTGCGGCAGGATGGCGGGCATGTGGATGCGGAGGACGGCGCGCTGGACGACGAGCAGGCGGGCGAGCTCGATGGAGTTGTTGACAAGCACGCGCAGGCCCGAGTCGCGGGCGTCCGAGGGCGCGGTGCCGGCGAGGGCGTCGAGGAGCCGGGTGATGCGCGAGAGCACGGCTTCGGTGACGGCGGCGGCGGCCGTGGCCAGCTGTTCGGGTGCGTCGCGGCGGAGGATGGTGAGGGTCGAGGAGCGCCACTGGTTGACGGGTTCGTCTGAGGCGGCTGAGGGTGAATGAGCGGGTGATGGATCGTTTAGGAGGAGAGTGAATAGGGGGAAGGGGGGGGTGATGGCGTACCGAAGGAGGAGAGCATCTTCTCCATCTGGCGGAAGTGCTGTTCCTGCTCGTCCGACAACCCAACAAAGTACGAGTCGAAGACCATGTCCATCAGGATGCGCGACACGATGGACTGGAGGAGGTGCACCTTTGCGGTATGCACCAGCTCCTCGTACATGGGGACCAGCTCGTTAAGCTCGGCCAAGGTCGCCTCGTCCAGGCCTTCGAGATCTAACCGCACGTCAGTCCCCTGATTCTACCTACCAAACACTGGAGAAGAGCATGAGGTTGTAAAAATGAACTCACTCAGCTTGGCCTTGCGGAAGTTGACAATGACCCAGTTCTGCAGCCCGTTGCCCAGGCGCGTCATGCCGTCGCCAAACGTCTCGTCGCACTCCTGGCCCTCGGTGCGGGTGCTGCTGCTCACCCACTCCTTGAGGCCGCGGACCTGGCCGCGCAGGCCGCGGATCTCGTCGTCGCGCTCCTTGAGCTCGCGGCGCAGCACGGCCCAGCCCTCGCGCAGCTCGTCGCGCTCGGCCTCGCGGACGTCGACCTCGGCGCGCAGCAGGCGCAGCTCCGTGTCGGTGCGCAGGAACTGCTGGTTGAGAGCGCTGTGCTTGGCCTGCCAGAAGGTGGCCGTCTCGCTCTCGTTCTGGCTGAGCTTGTCGAGCTCGCGGTGGAACTCGCGCTCCATGATGGCCATTTCCTTCTCGAGGTAGTCGATGCGCTCGTCCTTGTCGCGCAGCGCGGCGGCGTCGCGCTCGCGCTCGCGGTCCTTGTCCTTCCTGTCGCGGCGCTCGCGGCGGTCCTTCTCCTTGCGCTCCTTGTCGCGGTCCTTGTCCTTGACGCTGCCGGTGCGCGACCCGGGCCGTTCCTTGTCCTGCTGCTGCTGCATACGCTCCGTCAGCGGCACGCCGCCGCCGCCGCCGCCACCACCCTCGTGCGGCTCCTCGGCGCTGGAGACGGCGTTTGTGATCATGGCGGCGCGGGGCGGCGGCGCGGGCATGCTGTTGCGGTTGGGGTTGGTGGACGACGCCGTGGCCGAGGCGGGGCCGGGGCGCAGGGGGGATGACCCGGAGGAGCTGCCGACCGGGCGGCGTTTCTCGGAGGTGTTCATGGTAGGAAGGGAGGGGAGGTTTCCGAGTGCTGGTTAAGAAGGAGGAAGGGTGGGTTTTGGCTCTCGTATTTCGTATCGTCGTCGATGCGTTGGATGGGACGGATCGTCAAGTCGTGGCAGTGGCGGGGTCAGAGGCCAGACGATGCCGGTACGGCATGATCGCCGGCATCAAGCGCGGCAGGGGCCCAGAAAGCAGATGGAAGGCCCAAGTCTAGAACGAAGCGGGCAGAACAGCAGGAGCAACAATTTATGGCGGATGTTGGAAATTGGGAAACGTCGAGACTGAGGGAGGAAGATGAAAGTCGGCGTCGTGGAGGCGGTGCTCTGCTGAGGTGACAAAGCAGACGGTCCGCCCTTAACTAAGCCCTGGTATCTCGGTGCCTAGAAGCGGCGGCGGGATTGACGTCCAGGCTCCCCTTGTAGAGCTGCACCTGTCCCCTAGGGGCCGTAGCGGGCCCTGTCGTCCGCTGTCATCGCGACAGGCTTGGGGTCTGATTGGCTGGGCTATGTTTGTGCCAACGGCTTCAAGCGTACCTCAACGTCGAATATTAAACTTGGGCGGACGGACGGCGCATGATGCTGTAGATGAAGGATGCTTGTCTTAAGTGGCATGGGGCTTGTCAAGGAGAATGGTTGAAACTACGTATATAGAGTAGCTTGTTCTTGGGACCTGCGGCTGGTAAGTATGGTATCCTCACCGACCTCCTCCTTCTCCTCTGGTCCATCGCAGCTCTGCGTTGTAACATCGAGAATAGGACCAATAGAGAATTCTTCTGCCTTGAATGGCACTGTAGCAGAAAAATAACTCATATGCTTCGTAACCCATGCACCAACCCGGTTCTGCTCCTTCGAATAAGGTTGAACCCGGCGATACAGAGTGTAGTAGCCGCCAACCTCTGAAAGTCACGACGCCTCTTCTCGCGTATCAAGCAACTCGACGGATGCACGAAGAGAGCTTCATCCCAACGCCCTCACACCGATCTGTCCTCATCGTGATCACATACAACCCGACGATGCAGTTACGTCCCCCTCGCTCCGACTAAGCGACACAGCCCCGGACCTAGCGCATCCCCTCCCGAACCACCATCTGACGCGGCATCTCCCCAACCTGATGCCTAGCACTCTTCGCCACGAGACGTCGTCAACTCCCCCAGCAAGCAGAAAGCAAAGAAAGAAAAGCGAAAAAAATAGAACACGCAATCCCCAAGCCTCAGTAAACCTAGACCTTCACCTCGGCCTCCACCTCGTAGGCCTCGTCATCCGTCCCCTCAACCTTCTTCGCGCCCATCCGGCACAGCGTCACCCGCGTCACGGGCACGTCGTCGGCCCAGAGGTAGTCGCCGTACCGGCCCAGCATGTCCCGCGCGTCCAGCGTCAGCTTCTCGCGCTGCCACCGCCGCGGCCCGTCCTTGACGTAGACGGTGTTGACCACGGTGGCGTGCAGCAGCAGCGGCCGGCCCTGGTCCGCCATCAGCCCGGCGTCCTGAAACGTCGCCTTGAGCTGCTCGCAGAAGCGGTACAGGGCCCCGTCCGCGTCCACGGGCGCCGCGTACAGCACCGACGTCTTGGAGGGCGCCTGCATCGCGTGCAGCCCTTGCAGGGTAATGGAGAGGCCGTCCGCCGGCGCCCCGGCCTGGGACAGCACCTCGCCCAGCCGCAGGCTCCTCAGCAGGTCGCCCGCCCGCGCGACGCCGTCCTCCTTCAGGCTCAACACGCCCAGCGTGAGGTGCAGCGTGCCCAGCGGCCGGACAGCATCCCGCGGCACGCCGAAGCTCATGGCGCTCGTGACGTCGTCCTTGAACAGCGAGAGGCTCCTGGCCAGCTGGGTGCCAGCGAGCGGAACGCAGAGAAAGTGCGTGGGAGCCGGCATCGTCTTTTCGCGAACGCTGAGCGAGGGAAAAGGTTCGTATTCGAAATTGGTGTCGCAGGACGGACGGGAATGCTTTTTTCGCCACCCCGTCCCGGCGCGTCGGTTCTCCTCACACCACCTGGGCGGCGCTCGGCTCCGTAGCGTACTCGGTACGATATGTCACAAGTTCCCTGCAGCCGGACTAGAAGTGAGCAAAGATGCAGAATGCAGAGCACACGGATGACGGGGGCCTCCGATCCCTCAACGTCTCAATCTCTCGTGAAACGCCTAGCTGCTGGCACGTGTGACGTCGGGCGTCATTGATGTCGGTGTAGGGAACGGGTATGCATCCATCTCACGTAGCACCCGTACGCTCAGTCAGCGTCCCTCCTTGTGTTACCAAGACACATCAGTTTCGTGAGACCAAGCCTGTGCATCTACTTGGTAAAACACTGGTTAGGAATGCCCTTGACCTACCTGAGGACCGGGAATTCGCAGGTGTCCGTCGCAATTTCTTCGTGAGACAGTTGAACAAGAACCTGGTTGGTCATCAAGATGATGTCAGGCTGTAGTGTTGGCGGTGCCAGACTGCCAGTCAATGCGTAGATCCTCATTGGTGACCACTTCGATACCCCGCTAGTCGGCCGATGGCTTCCGGCATTTGGAAGGGTCATCCTAGGTTTATAACTGAGATGCCGAACACGGTCTTTAACGCAACCAGCAAAAGTGTGATGGATTTAGTACAAGTCACTTGCTCTACCAAGGTAAGCTTCCAATGCCCAGACAGTAATCAAGAGCCCGAGGAGCTTGATTGCTGACTCTACCGGCTAGCGAAGGGATCGTCTGCAACTCAGACAACTGCTTCTATTCTGTCAAGATTGACATGACACACGTACATCACTCTGCTCACAACGAGGTACGACCCGGGGAGGCGTCGAGGTGCAGGGGGTTGCAAGTTGCCACTGTGCGTGTGCGAGGCATGACGTGCGTGTGCGAGGATTGTGTTGGATTTCGTTGATAGCTATGCAAGGCTTTGCCTACCCAAGCCCAAGGAAATGTATCAAAGAGCTGCCAAATCAATCAATGCCGGCTGCGCCAAGGTCGCCTCCTGAGTCGCCTTTCGCAGCTTCTCCTCGATCGTCGATTCATCCAAATCGTCTTCGAGTATCATCATCCCCACCGGTGGAGATCAAGGGTATCTTCCTCGATCATTTCGAGTCGTTTTTCTTCTTTTTCTTCCTCTGTTCTCTCAAGCCAAGTACGCAACCGAAAGGGTATGTAGTATTGGAAAATCATTTGCCGCGGGAGGCACAGGCGTCAAGAAATGGGTAGGGGGCTCCCGGCAGGCAGTGTTTGCGGCAAGTCAGCCATAGCCATTCTTGATGTCGTAAACGAAAATCCGGGTGCCTCAATCATTGTCATAGGTCGTGTCAGTCGTGGAAGAGGCTAGGCTTCTTCCTTGTAGTATTTCCTTAGGGCCTTCTCAACCTCGGCAAAGTCTGTCTTGACAAGGTTGAGGGCTTCATCGATGCGCTTCAGGCAGATTTCCTCGTCCGGCTCAGGAGACCCGTCAGGGTTCTCCTTTTTGCCGTATCGTTGAATCTTTTCACATCCGTCTCTAACTTTGACGAGGCCTAGTGTTGCTGATGATCCTTTCAAGAAATGTCCGAGTGAGTACAGCGAATAAAGATCCTTTTCTTCTCTGGCAGGTTGCAAAAAGGGGCGTGTTAGCCATGAGTCCCACGCAGAAATCAGCTAGCGCAGACACAAAATAGACTACGAGGGGGGGAAGTCACGAGATGGAAGAGGAGGCGCAGGTTGACCCAACTTACAAAGACTTGTCCATCGACACAAAGGTTTCTTCGACCTGGGTAAAGAAGTCAAAGACGATGGAGTAGCTGAACTCGTGGTCGTCGGGATCATCCATCTCGAGAATCTGACTGAAGGTCCCCATGTCGATGCCATCGATGGCATTGAGGTCAACGCTCTCGTCGGTGGTCTAGATGGGGAGAAGGAAACTGGTCAGTGGCGTCGACGGGGTCAAGATCCAGCAAGTGGTTTGACGAACCTTGTCCTCGGCCGGTGACATGATGGCGGCGGAAAGGAGATATCGCAGCGTTGATCGCGCGGTGGATGGGAGGGGCAGTCTGGATGTGGGTAGGGAGCGCTCGCAAAGAAGGCGGTGTTGGCTGCGACGACGCAGTCCGTCCTTGACCGATGGAGGAGAGGGCAGGCTGTGAGTGGACAGAACGTGTAGCCTGCGATCGAGTTAGGAGTTAGGAGGAGGCGAAGAAAGAATGCAGAGGCAGCTAGGATCTTGGAGAGGAGAAGCCAACGGGCTAGGAGAGGAAAAGAGAAAGAGAGCTGGCGGTGCAGGTGCAGAGAGTGGGAGCTGTCGTCGGGAGGGACGAGGAGGCTTGACTGCGGCGGGAGAGAGCGCGACGCTGAGTGGCTGGCGGGGCTCTCGAGAGACACGGCAAGGCCCTGGGCTTTGACAGGTCGGCCGATGCCCTGTGGCAGGACCCAGGGCTGCAGGACCCAGGCGGAGGAGTGACGCGGGATAGGATAGGTAGACAGTGGAGGCAGGGAAACGGGGACAGTTGACGCTTGACGCTTGACGGGGAACGGGATAGTACCTGGGATACGGCTGGATGGCGGTGGTGGTGGTGGTGGTGGTCACTGGGCGTCGGCGCCGGGGTGATGGGGTGACGGGCAAGGAGATGGGCGGACGGTACCACGATGAGGCGATGAAATGAGGGGGATGAAGATGGGAGGACGGGGGTGGATTGGTGGACTGGGGGAGGAAAATGACGACACAGCCAGCCTCCAGCCTCGGTGAATCAGTGAATGAGGTAGTCGGTGATCAGCAACAGACCCTTGGCCCGATCCCGTAGGTACTCGAACAGCGGTAGGGGTTAGGTGTCTGTGGTGTACGTGATGCACGTGTTGGGGGATTTTTTCTTCTTTCTTTTCTCTTTCCTTTCCGGACGGGTGTGGGTGTGGTAGGTCGCGGAGAGGTGAGGTGGAGGCGGAGGAGGTGGTGGTGTTGAGGGGACGTCGGTAGCAGGTAGGGGTATGAGTAGTGCGTAGTGCGTAGTGCGTAGTACGTAGTACGTAGTAGGGAAAGGGTTGGCCAGTCATGAGTGAGGGGCTATGATGCAGAGCGTGTTTGTTCTAGTCCCGAGTCCCAGCGAAGCAGGCAAGCACAGGATGATGGAACAGAAGAGAGAACCCAGCCAGCCCGGTGCGGGTGGGGTCGTCGAGCTTGCTGAAAAGGTAACTAGCCACCTGCGCTGATGCAGGGCTGCGTTTGCGTACACAGGGCCATCCAAGGGCCATCCATGGGCCATCGACGGCAAACTTTTGACCGACCATGGACCCATGAGGGCGTGGGATGAAGTGGGCTGGTGGTACATGCCGCACGTACTGGGGAGGCGGAGATGTGATGTGATGTGATGCAGGGCGGATAGATACAGAAAGCAGAGACGGCGACAGAGGGCAGAGGCGAGATGGGAGGCAAAGGAGAAGCGGGCGTGTTTGGACGACTGACCCGGCTTCGAGGCCGAGACGGAGATGTCGGGCGTGGTGGTGTGGCGTCAACAACAACGGGGGACGACAACCACGCAGCAGATGCAAGACAAAAAGCAAAGATGCAAAGCCAATGACGGGAAGGGGAGAGAGACAGACGGTTCCCATTCTCACATACATGTGCACGTACCTCCAAGTGGGCTTGTCGACGCGACTACTATGGGGGAAGCGTCCTCACCGTGGTGTGCACGGAGTACCTACGTAGTACGGTGGGTTGGATGACTGGACGGAGGAGGGTAGACGGGATGTCGCAGTTGTCGTTCCTAGTTCGCCCTCGATCTTTCTTGTCTCTTTCCTCCTTTCCTCGATCGGGGCGGGGCACAATCGCAGTGTAGCGGAGTGAGTGAGAAGCGTGTGCTTGGCGTGGGTTCCGTGATTGTCGGTCCCCAACCAGTGGTGAGAGAGGGACGGAGGTTGCAAGAGGTTGTGAGAGGGTGTGTGCTGTGGCGGGAGAACCCGAGGGCGGGCTACGCTGGTACGAGTGACGACAGTGGCTGACTCTAGCGCGGGACGTACAACCCGGTAGGAATCGCAGCGTGCAGCGTGCAGCGTGCAGAACAAACGGTAACCGTGGGAGTCAGTCCGCCAAGGGCTCTCTGCTGGAGGCTGCAGCAAGGCGCGGGGTTGGGCTGAGACGTGTGGTGAGGAAAACCGGTTCCACCGAAAAAGGAAAGAAAGCGAGGGAGGGGGAGAGAACTTGAAGAAGACATGGGTTTGCTCTCGACGTCCTACATATGACTGCGTACCTAGGTAGGTATGCATTGATCGCCGGGGGGAGGGTTATAGATTAGTTAGGGATTCGGGACTGGGAATTGCGATGCGGTGTCTTTGTTGTCATCCATGGATCTCTGCTAGCCCGGAGGAGGCAATAATGGACGATACCTAGGTACCTAGGCAGGGTGGTCGAGAGCGGTGCATGACGTCGCATGGTGGCCGCGAGTTCCACTGAGGGACAAAGCAAAAGGAAGAAGAAGGGTCCAGCCCGGCGGTCCAGAGGTTCCAGAGGCCCAGCGAACCCGGCGATTGGTGTCGAGTGGACTCTGGCGAGTGACCCAGCCCGCCACCAGAAGTGCGCCGGAGCCAAAGGTACCGCCTACCTAGTACTACGTAGTAGGGCCCGCCGCTAAGGGCAGCGGTGCAAAAGGAGGGGCGGTTGCATCATTAACACTGACTCGGGACATGGCTGGCTGCCGCCCTAAAAGTAATGCCCTAATGCTGCCGCTGGATCTGTCGCTTGTGTCTTAGCTGAGTCTTAGCTTCTTCCTCGCTCGTTCCTCATTCCCCATCCCTCATTCCCCCATTGCCCATTGTGCCGTTGTCTTCTCGGTCTTTGCTGTTTCTGTCCACTGCGTATCAGTGCTGATCAGTCTTGCTTCGGAGCTTTAAGTCCATCCCTCCCTCCCTCCCCCACTCCGACGCTCTCTCTCCCCAACGCGGCCTTCCGAATTGATCCAAGCAGCACCCAGCACCCGACGATCAAGGGCCCCCCCCTGCTGATGCTCGCCCGCACTGTCAGTGCCATGCCAGTGCCACGCGACTGGCTGGGTGCTTCAGAAGTTCAGCCTTCAAGGAGAGCGCCTCTTCAGGCTTTGCTTTCTTCCGCGGAACGGGAATCCCAGGTCGCAACGGGGGAGCGAAGCGTGAGACGGTTTGGAGAGCATCACTTCCATCACTTCTCCCGTCTCCCGGTTTCCCGTCCCCTTGGATCCCTTCCGTGTATCTCGTCTCCCGTCTTTCGTTATCTTCGCGTCACTCTGCATCCCAAGAACGCAACCCTTATTTCTGTTGTTTTATTTGACCATTACTCGGGAGAGTGCCGGTTCACTAGCGCAACCAGCCCTCTGTTAGCCCCGGCCTAATGCCTGCGGCAAGGCACCGAGGCATGGATATTGGACTGGACTGAGGGGACTGGCCGAACTGATGAAAGCGTGATGGGTGCACAAACAAGGTTGCGCGGCTGAGTTCGGGATGGATGTCCCGTGTCCTGGCTGCCCGGGCTTTTGGAAGGCCTCACTGACACGCTACCGTCAGCATCCGCCGGCTGGTTTTGGCAGGCTGTAAGCTGCAAGCTTCCGACGTCCCCATCTCCCGTCGTTCACGAATACAAACTACCTAACCTTGCGGCGTACCGAGTACTACTACTACACCTACCAATGACTACTAACTAAGTTCCCAGCTCCTCTCCTTCCCTGTGGAGCTCCGCAACGTACCTACTGACGCAAGGCAGCTAGTTTGTTATCCCAAACCAGTCTGTATGTCTGTCTACTAGTCTAGGTCTAGCCAGATTCTCTGACTCCAAACTCGATTGTCTCCGTCCGATGTAAACCATGTACCTATTCGACTTCTGAAAGCAAGGCAATCTCAACAGCCACTCGGACATGCAAACCCCTGGTCCAATGCTGGTCACTCGCACACGTTCTTGATGGTTTCACTGGCTCTTCGACCCTGCCGAACCAAACGGACGAGGCAAGCAGAGCTCACCGGTTGACGGCTGTGGTTGCTGTCAGCCCCCAACCCGGACATGATCGACGCGGCCAACTACATAGTACCCGACGCAACCAGCCTACTTATCAGCCTGCTTTAACGAAGCAATCAGTCCGCTGTACTTCTCAAGGTATCCGATCCCACAGTCCCGGGGACCAGGCAAGCATGGAGGCTGCGCGGAGCTCGTCCCGCTGCCCGTCTCGGCCACGCGAGCTGCGTCCCGTGAGCCCACGAGTCCGTGAGTCCGTGACAAGCCCTGGCTCACGGCTATCGGTCGGGAAATTCGACTCAAAAACTGGAACCGACCGACTAATAATGGATGGATGGCATGGCATAGCCTAGACTACCCCACACCACTTTTGTTTGGATTCATGCCCTGAGCCCCTCCTCTCGAGCTTCAAACCCGTCGCTCGCGCACCCGCCAACCGTGTTGCTAGCTAGCCATCATGAGGCCTGCAACCATCTAGTTGGACGAGTAGGAGATGGACGTTGCGGCATTTTCTCCGGTTCCTAGCGAGCTTCGGCGTCTTGTCATGTCATTTGATCCTGCTGGCGGCTGTTGCCCGCTGCCAAGCGTCCAAATGGCCACCGGTTTCCGTTCCGCCTCCGCGTCCTCGCCTCGCCCCGTCTCGTCTCGTGCGCCGGCGGCCGAATGGCGGGGAGTCGTGTTGTCGAGAACTGAGCTGATCCGGCTGAAGTCTGGGACTGGGGATTGAACCGAGGCCAGGACTCTCTGGACTTTGGACTTTGGCGGCTCAACGCCCGCCGGCCAATTTCCAACAACTCCAAACCAGCATCCACCATGGTGCCATCTCACGGCCCGCTAGGGTCACCATGTCGGCCACACGTTCCTCGGTCCCCCTTCCCCGGTCCCCAACCTCATCTATGGAGCGCCTCGATGAAACGTATGAGTTAAGACTATTCTTAAAAGCAGGCCGGTGGGTCTAAGCTTGTAGGTTTGAGATTGCATGTGGTCTGAGTCCCCAACGTCACCACCGCTTTTTGACAACATCCAACATGACAGCCAACGATGTCTCCCGCGCTGAAAGCATATGACCCTTAAATACATGTGGGATAGCGGCAAGGTATGCACGCACCTGCTCCATAAATATCACATATCTCCGCTTTCTTTCCTCATCATACTGTTGTATCTCCATGTATCCATGAGAGCCCGTTGCGAGAGGGAAACGTTGTCTTTGGGGAAGAGCTGCTCGCCAGTAACGAGTTGATGCCAGCCACCGCTCCACTTCCCAAAACGTCTCGATGATCGACCGATGTTTACTGGGCTATAAGTATGCCCCAAGTGGCTGTAGGGGGCAGCAAAGATGTCGTAGGTGTTCCTGTCGTAAGGTTGAAGGTTGGGGCTTTGAGGCTCTCACACTCCATACCAACTTTCCGATGACTCGTGCTACTGAGTAAAGATCGGCTCTCTGGGATAAGCGCTAGACCTAGGTCCAGACATACTAGTAACCATGTTGGAGCTACATAAGAGCCCTGGTAGTGGACCTACATAGCATAATGGACAGTGAGCTAGGGGCTACGCTCAGGCATAATTAACCTGCTCTCGACTCGGCGCCAAGGTATGGGGTAAGAGGGAGGAGCACAGCAAACCAGATGGGAAGTTCCACAACTACGGTAGGAAGCCTGCAAGGCTGTGAGCTAACGTATTGTCCGTATTTTATGAGGTGAAGAGCCTATGTTAGTAGCTAGCAAGGAAGGGAAAAGAGGTGTCGATAATTTAAAACCTCACATCTCACGCCCAAATATCTAGCGCCACCACCACCCAATGCCCAAGACATATGGAAACGGCCGTAACCTTTTGCTCGTAAAGAAGGTGGAAGTCGGGAGGGAAAAATCCCGTGCCAGAGAAATGAAAGAAAAATATGGTGCAGAGTTGGTTTCTGTTTTGGGGGTAAGAGCACCAATTTGTACATCTGAAGGCTAGTAATTGCAACAACCGGCATATATTGGCTGTCAAGATACCCTTTTTATTCTTCCACTTGTTCATCTTACCAAACTTCGCGGGCGATATCTGTAGTGTCGACGCCAAAGCTAACTTAGGCTAACCTCTGACGTATCTGTTCGACGGCAGTAACCCATGCCTCTAAATGTCGGCTTCTTCGCGAATAATCGCTGACACTCGATTCCACCAGGATACCCTCGGAATATTCGCGGTGTTAGTCTGGTGCTTCAGAATCTCTCATTCTAAGATTTGAAGTTAGCCGCGCATCAGCATGTTCCAGCCACGCATGATCTATCCTGAGCTTAGGGCGTATGTCTCACATGTCGCAGCACGCGTGGGCAACCTCATAGTCAACGATGCCAAATATGATGGCTTGGTCATCAACATCGACAGTTTAGAACATTTGAAGGGCATGACATAAAACGACTAGGTCACTGTTTGGCATACTTGGGTCATATGGTACAGTTCTTCCCACCGCTATGTTCCAGAACCAGTGAACTCAATCTACGACACCAGTGTACCGAGAATGAAGCTCATTTATAAAAACGGAGCTTTACTGGGATCTTATCTTAAACTTGTTCCAGACTGGATACTAAACACCTTTGATACCGGGATTCCAGTTCTGTACGTTGCACCATAAGATTCCAGTTCACGTGTTCATATTCCGGTAACCATTCCAAGCGGCCGGTCCACACCCGGAACACAAACGAAGGCCTTCAAACCGAGAGGATCGCTGTGTGGAAACAATATGGGTACTTGCAGAACTCGCCAAATAACTCGATAATCTAAGCACCCAAGTCATGCACTTAAACTCAACGGCCGATTTGGTGACGAGAAAGACAACATATCATTCCCTGATACTTACAGGCAGCTAAAGCTCAAGGGGCGGGAATGGCATGATGCATACAGCACTGGACATGAAATGATGGTCCAACCCTAAAAATAGATGGGCCTTCGAGTCGGCTAGGTGAAGCGAGTTTGACTTGTAAGGGGCACTTGTTGTAAACAAGACTTTTGTGTGATGACCGTAAAAAGGCCTATTTAGAAGTAACGAGTTGACTGAGGGTTTATGTAAGTGGTGGCTGCGGTTACCAACCTCGAGCCGTAATCCGCTTTTCACGCGTCGGTGCGGTATTTAGACTTGAAAAAGCTTTGCAAACACAATGCTTGACTGAGAGCTATGGAAAGTTCATTTGCCCCGTTGCCTTGATGTGCTTGCATAAGTGTCATGGTACAAGGGCCTCTCCATGCCTACAAAGGATAATACTTGCAAGAACGGGAATCGTTATCCTTCGGGTAGATACTGAGTGACCTGGCAGTTTCATGCCACCCTAATATATACAATTTAACTTCCTTTGAGAGTTTCGTGGGATGGCGTCACAAACTTGTTGACCTTCTTCGGACCCAAACTCTTAGTTATACGTTTACTTTCCCGGATTTGCGTAATAGTTGTCGCTACTAGTGGCACAATCTTCAGAAAAGCAGAGGTTATTTTATGAGTAGTCCATCCTTCATTCACATCGTCTCGTGAAGGCCACTATGTCGATAAATGATAGAGCGTCCGTTTGACCACGAGGAATGGGTCACATTCAATGCGAGTGAAGTTGCCCAGCATCAGAAATAGGTGGAAGTGAATCGCGAACTCAACTAAGTTTCAATACTGATGAGTGGGCGAACTCTGGTAAATATGACTAGGTGTCCGTTGTTATCTTACTTTTCTGTCGGAAGCTCTTCAGTGTCTTTGTATTACAAAGTAAACTTATACTCGTATTACTCAAGTATAAGCTTCCACGGTGGGTCGAGACCGGCTTACGACTACCAGGGGTGCCGATGCATACTCGGAATATGCTAGGTATAAAGGAGCCAGGATCATGAGGAAGCTCCGCGATAGGCCAGCGAATTTCGCAATCAGATGTTGCGTGGAGGGACGGGACATGGTTCACTATCGTCCGTTTATCGATCATCTCATCATCTCACCCACAGCCATGTCATCAGAGAAAAACCCAATTGCCCAATTGCGCCGCTATCCTTGCTAGACTAGTTTGTTGTGTTCTCATCCCATGTCAAAATGCAAACACGCAGTTCATACCAATCCCCGTTCGCCTTGCCCGTGTGATATCCGGCATGGGCAACGCCAGTGCATATTACGTTGTTTAGAACATCACCTTGGACGCCACGCTCAACAACCAGGCCGCGTCTCTCCAACTGCCGTCATCGGCGCCGGGGGGAGGAATACGCTCCTGCGGAACAGTCGAAATGCCCGCTAGGTTACGGGATGACCAGTTCCGAGAGCGGCTCAGATTTGATGATCCATCGGTAGGGGAGGAGTCGTCTTCACTATCCGACTCCTCCTCGTTCTCATCTACGGCGAAGAGGGACCATACGTTGCCAAACCAGCTACCAGCCCGAGCCTGTCCGCGGCGCACAAGCCGCTGCACCGTGGCCTCGTCATCTTGGTCCGAGTCCCGCTCGAGCTCAAGCTCCTCGAGCTTCTCATCGAGGTTGACAAAATCTGGGCCGGGTAGGTCTTGGGTGGGGAAATAAGAGCCGTCGTTGTCGGCATCGAATTCGTCGCCAGTGCCGGGGCGTTCCAGAGGGGTGAGGAACTGGCTCCGGGGACGGGATAAGCTATGAGAGCGACTGTGGACTCGGCTATGAATGCGACTGTGGGAGCGGCTAGGGAAGCGGCTAGCGTAAGGAGATGCGTCCTCATCACTAGGAACGTTGCTGCCACGGCGGCTATGATGGCGGCTTGCGGCAATGATGTCACGTTCCCGAGCGAGCTCGCTCTCGAAGACTTCATCGTCGTGGTTGTGCATACCCGTAAGGCTAGTGGAGCTCTGGCGGGAAACAAGCCAGGCTTGGCCCTTGGACTCGCGGGCCTCGTAACTCATGAGGGCTCCCGTCCGGAGCAGCCAATCACTATCATTGTGGTGCCGCAATCCCAAACTCAGCGGGTCATCCTTGTGGTGTCGTCGGCCGGGTGTTGCGCGGCCAGAGTACTGTTTGCGAGCGGGACCCAGGTGCGAGACCGACTTGCTCTTGGTGAGGGGGCCGCTGGGAGCCGAGACCATGCGGTGATGGGAGCGAGATCGCGGAGCCGAGGGCGAGCGGGAGAGCAGCCGCGGAGTGGTCGGGGCCGACTTTCCCTGAATATAGGAGGAGGTTTGGACGGGAGACTGGGCGTGGGCGGCAGAATCGGTGTCGGGGATGAGGTCGTCGTCGTTGAGAGGGAGTTTGGCCGTGAGAGGGGCGAGAGAGAGGTGGTGGAGGCTGGTGGAGGAGCGGTTCTTGCGGCGGGCGCGGTCGGAGTGTTGGTTGTAGGCGACGTCCATGGTGGATGAGAGGTTGAGGTAGAGAGACTTGGGAGCTGTGGTTGTCGTAATAGCTAGGACTAGGGGTGTCGGAAAGCTTCGTGAAGCTACCACTGTTCTTTATCTAGCCTCAGGCAGCATGCAGTGACGGAAGAGTAAGACCGATGGGATCGAGTGTAAATCAGGGAAGAGAACGACTCGATATCAAATCAAATCGATCAATTACACGACAATACAAGGGAACAGGGTCAGTCGGTTAGCCGATTGCGGGACGGCTTGGTGACATGTGATGGTGATATAAGAGGTGGAGTGGGAAGGTAGAAAGGTGGAGAGAGAAGGGAGGGAGGGAGGCAGGGAGGGGATGGAGAAGCTGGAGAGCGGTTCGTGGTCGGACCGGACCGGGGATGTAGAGGATGTAAATTTGTGTGGGATTTATTGGTTGGTTGGTTGGTTGAATTAATCCTGGAAGAGTCGAAAAGTGGCTGATGCAGATCTAGACATCCAGGGTTGGCGAGTTGAAAAGAGGAGGCGAAACTAACAGGCCGAGGGCTGCTAGTCAAAGACGGCCAAAAGCCTTGTGAAATATCTAGGAAAGACTGTGAGGTTCCCTAATCAGAGTGTCTGTTGATACGATTAGATCTGCCGGATGTATTGGAGTGGGTCGAGGAGATAATTCTTGCATCACATTTCACTCACACTCACACGCTCACTTGAATCGGTCAGTCACACGCATCCTTGGTGGTGAGGCACATGGGTACCTGCCGACGCAGCCACATCATGTACCTCCAAGCTCAGCTCTCGCCCAAACCCCGCTCTACCCCTTCTTGATCTACCTTCCCCACCAGCCTCACACAAGTACCGCTTCCAAACCCCGTCCGCAAAAATCAGATCCAGAACCCATCGCAGGCCGCCGATCCATCACACCCTCCCACCACAGAAAAACCTGTTCAAGACGCCGGCAACAACCGCGAGGGCCAGGAAAATCGAACGACGGATGCATTGACTGCAACATCCAACGACAGACTTGTCTCGCCATCGTGCGTCTGGAAGAGAAGAACGACCGACACTTAATAGGCATCTTCGCCGAGTGTCAGCCCTACTCCCAGTCTCGCGATGCGCAACCTTCGCAACATCCGATTCGGCCGCTGCCGCCGCCCCGACGTTACCGCCGCCTGCTGGGACCCCGAGAGGGATCAGGTCGTGTGCACGGCTGGGCCTACGCTGCAAAGCCCCGCCATCGAGCTGCTGAGAATCGATGGTGATCAGAACATGTAAGTCCGGCTCTGTCAAACGCCTGATGGATGAGCCCCGCGGTTGACCCTTGGCCACAGCTCGCTCCGCACCGTGGCTACCTGGGATGCCCCCAGCCCAAACCCGGATCTGCCCGTCGACCGGGTTGTGAGTCTTCAGTATCTCGGCGGCTCTGCGACTACCTGCCTAGTTCTTGAGGGTGGCGACATCATTACTGTCCAGGAGGATGAATTCTCCAGTGGTGAAGCTCACATTGAAATCGTGGGCTCCATCGACGATGGCATCGCCGCTGCGCGCTGGTCCCCGGACGAGGAACTTCTTGTCGTCGTTACCAAAGCCGGATCCGTTATCTTTATGGGCGCTTCCTTCGACCCTGTGGCCGAGGTATCTATGACGGTTGAAGATCTCAAGGCATCCAAGCACGTCTCCGTCGGCTGGGGTAAGCGCGAGACGCAGTTCCAGGGCCGCGGCGCAAAGGCCCTGCGGGATCCCACCATCCCGGAAAAGGTTGACCAAGGCGTCCCGAGCCCCCATGAGGACGGCGCAACGACTATTAGCTGGAGAGGCGACGGAGCCTATGTCGCCATCAACGCCGTTGAGAACGGTGCGCGCCGTGTCGTTCGTGTCTACTCCCGCGAAGGCGAGCTAGACAGCGCCAGCGAACCTGTGGATGGGCTTGAGAGCAGCCTGAGCTGGCGGCCCGAGGGCAACCTCTTGGCCGGCATCCAACGATTTTCGGATCGAGTAGACGTCGTCTTTTTCGAGAGGAATGGTCTACGCCATGGACAGTTCACCCTCCGATCCCCCACAGGGCCAGTAACTCCCCACGAAAAGATCCGCTTGGAGTGGAACTCAGACTCTACCGTCCTAGCAGTCATCTTCAAAGACATGCTTCAACTCTGGACCACAGGCAACTACCATTGGTATCTCAAACAAGAGATCCCCATCAGCTCAGATTCCTCGTGTCTTGCATGGCACCCTGAAAAGGCCCTGCGCTTCGCTGCTGCGTCATCTAGCGATGTTTTGGTGACCGAATACATCTTTCACACAGCGCGAGGATTATGCCGGCCACCCTTTGACAACGGCGCAGTCGCGGTTATTGATGGAGATTCAGTCAAGTTGACTCCCTTTCGCACAGCCAACGTGCCGCCACCCATGTCCTTGTTCGAGATTACTGCAGCCTCGTCAGTAGTAGACGTCGCTTTCGGGTACCAGAACACTACCTTTGCTGTTCTACATCGCAACGGCATTGATACGTACGAGTGGCCAATGAAGAATGGCAGGTCAATCAGGCCACAACTGGTGAAGAAAACTCCCCTTAATTCCAGTGCGCTTCCTACATACCACGCTCCGCTAAGGATAGTCTCCACGTCTGGAAACAAGTTCCACTGCTGCGAATATCTCGACCAAGTTTGTCTGTATTCTTTCGTAGGGGGGGATGACACGAAGGACGCTCAACCCAGCGTTGTAAATCAAGATCATGATCTACTAGCAACAACAAGCTACGAGAATGTTTCAGCCCTCGAGGGTTATGGGCAGGGCAAATCTGAAAAGCTATATCGAATAACGGAGTCCGGGAATGAACTTCTTCCAGTCCAGTTCCAAACACAGCTCCCTTGGTTTGAGATCAGCATGGTTGATGACGAAATCGTTGCTTTCGGTCTCTCAAGGAATGGCCACCTTTACGCCAACTCTCACCTCCTTGCCAAGAACTGCACATCCTTCATCGTCACGCCCAGCCATCTCATCTTCACCACCAACAACCACTTGGTCAAGTTTGTGCATCTATCAGTTAACGTGGACGGTAATTCTTCATCCCTGCTTTCCAACTGACCTGTTGCTGACATCCAGAAGAACTTGAAGTCCCAGCCGACGATCCCGAGAAGGACGAGAGATGCCGTAGCGTCGAGCGCGGGTCTCGCCTCGTCACCGCTATCCCAACCAATATGAGCTTGGTGTTCCAGATGCCCCGAGGCAATCTAGAGACCATATTCCCCAGAGCTATGGTTGTGGCTGGTATCAGAGATCTGATCGACGAGAAGAACTATGCGCGAGCCTTTTCCTACTGCCGGACGCAGCGCGTCGATATGAACATTCTCTACGATCACCAGCCGGATCAGTTCCTAGCCAACGTTGGGATGTTCTTAGATCAGATTCCGGAAGTGACTTACGTCGATCTATTTCTCTCTTCTCTTCGGTAAGACTTTAATCACGACATCTAAAGGCCAGGCTAATTAGAAACAGCCCAGAGGACGTCACTCAGACAATGTACCAAGACACCAAGCGTTCCAAGGTTCAAGCTCCCGATATCCTACCCACAAGCGAATCAACACCGGCTCCCAGGTCATCCGCCGCCAAGGTCAATGCCATCTGCGATGCCCTCCTTCGGGGGCTTCAGAACCGCAAAGACACTCACCTGCAGAACATCATCACCGCGCACGTCTGCAAGTCGCCCCCCGCTCTAGATGACGGCCTTACTCTCGTCGCAGACTTGATGCAGGAGGACGAGAAGCTTGCCGAAAAGGCCGTCGAGCACATCTGCTTCCTCGTCGATGTCAACCGCCTTTACGAGCACGCCCTCGGCCTCTACAACCTTGACCTCGCCCTCCTCGTCGCGCAGCAGTCCCAGCGCGACCCCCGCGAGTATCTCCCCTTCATCCAGAACCTTCACAAACTCGGCGAACTTGGCCGCAAGTTCGAAATCGACGACCACCTCGCCCGTCGCGAGAAGGCCCTCGGCCACCTCCAAGCCCTCGACGCCTTCGACGAGCTCGTTGCCTACACCACCCAACACGTTCTCTACCACGACGCCCTCCGCCTCTATCGCTACGACCAGCCTCGCCTCCGCACCCTCACCGGCGCGTATGCCGAGTACCTCGAGTCAACGTCCGCCTACCGCGAGGCCGGTCTCGCGTACGAGTCGCTCCAGAACTACACCAAAGCAACAAGTTGCTACCGGACTGCGGGCGCCACGTGCTGGCAAGAGTGTCTCTACACGGCAGCGCAACAAGACCCCCCGATCTCGGCCGACTCCATGGCTGAGATAGCCACCGCCCTCGCCGACGCGCTCTGGGAAGCCAAGGACTACGCCTCGGCCGCTACCATACACCTCGAGACCCTCAACGCCGTCGAAACCGCTGTTAAGTGTCTCTGCAAGGGCTACCACTTCGCCGAGGCCATCCGCATCGTCCTCCAGCGCTCCCGCCCAGACCTCCTCACCACCGCCGTCGACGTCGGTCTTGCCGAAGCTCTCGGCAGCACCACCGAGTTCCTCGCCGACTGCAAGGCCCAGCTCAACGCCCAGGTGCCGCGCATCGCCGAGCTCCGCCGCAAGGCCGCCGAGGACCCCCTCGCCTTCTACGAGGGCGAGCGCGGCGGCGGCATGGACATCCCCGACGACGTCTCGGTGGCCTCGTCGCGCGTCAGCACCAGCGCCTCGCTGTTCACGCGCTACACGGGCAAGGCCGGCAGCGTCGGCACCGCCGGCACGGGCGTCAGTCGCGCCACCAGCAAGAACCGCCGCCGCGAGGAGAAGAAGCGCGCGCGCGGCCGCAAGGGCACCGTCTACGAGGAGGAGTACCTCGTCAACAGCGTGCGCCGCCTCGTCGAGCGCGTCAACGCCACCACCCCGGACGTCGAGCGCCTCGTCTTCGCCCTCGTCCGTCGCAGCATGCCCGAGCGCGCCCGTGCCGCAGAGGCCCTCATGGCCGACGTCTCGGGCACCTGCGCCCGCATAGTCGCCGAGGTGTTTGCGCCCGCCAACGAAGAGCAGTCGGAGCAACCCGAGCGCGAGCCAGCGTGGAGGGCCACGGGCGGCGAGGCTGTCCTGCAAGACTTTGTCCTGGGACGGAGCACGAAGCTGGAGCCTCCGCCGGTGACGATCCTGAAGAAGCTGACGTTGCTCGGATCATAGAAAAAGGGGGAGGTAACGAGAACGTATGGGAAGGATCATGGCTCACAAACAAGCATTTTGGGATTAGAAAGGAGGATAGAAGGAAGGAAAAAGGTTCACGACATGGATACGCACGAAGACGAAGTCTAAAGGCCTTGGTCGATTTAACGCATTAAAGCAGCACATGTCCCATTCACAGTGATCCACGACCGAAAAGAATAAACAAGTAAAAACCCATGTTCGCCTCCGCTATGAAGAGAAAAACAAAGTCCCCCAAGTAAACACTACACTACTGACTAAGTAAAAATAACTTAAGGTTAGGGCTCGAAGGCCGTATATCCCGATCCGAGAGCCGTCAAAACATGCGTTTTACCATGATCCAAACAATTTCGTACGTGCGTATCCTCCTGAGTGAGAAAGGAGTATGAAATGGGGGGCGGGGGTAAGTTGAAGCCCAATGTTGGGAGAGGGAGGTACGAGACGGGACTATGCGCCATTGACCGGGTCCGCTTCGGCCTCTCCATCGGCTTGCGGCGGCGGGCTCCCGGGATCTCCGTTGGCTTCGGCCGGAGCAACCTCGTCCTCCCCAACCGGGTCGTCCGGGACGATGCCGTTCTGGCGCTCCCAGACCTCGCGGCGGATGCGGTCGTCCTTGGCCTTGCGGGCGCGCTCGACCTCTTCGAACCCGCCCGACTTCTTGAGCTTGCCCTCGGCGACGACGTTGACTATCTCGCGGAAGATGGGGTTGCCCGCGCGGGTCTCGAGCTCCTTCTGGCGCAGTTTCTCGGCACGCTCGATGGCCTCCAGGCGGTCTTCGTGGTTGGGTTGCAAGGCGCGGACCTCGCCGAGGACACCCTCCTTGGCTGCGTTCTGATCGAGGCTGTTGCCAATCTTGTTCAGGCCCTTGGAGAACTGGCGGGCGTTGCCAGCACTCGCCCCGGTGCCATTGTCCTTCATCTGCTCCTTGGTAGCCTGCTCCACGAGAGTAAACGTCTCCGAGGCTTTTTCGAGGTCGTCTCGTAGATCCACCAAGAGGTCCTCCATAAGCCGAACCTCGTCACGGCCCTGGCACACATCCTCGAGCTCCTTCTCCCAGATCTTGGTCCAAATGGGCTTTTCTTGGCCCATGTACTCTTCCATCTTCTTCAGCTCGTTGGTCAACATGGTAACATCCTTCGCCACCGACTCCAGCTGTCGCGGTAGGGGTCGTACGCCGCGAAGCACGACGTCCTTGCGCAGATCCTCGATGAGGTCCTGCAGGTCGTCCACCTTGCCGACCAGTCGGTCCGAGTCCGAGTTGAGCTGCTTTCGACCATTGGTGACGTACGAGTAGCCAGCGTCTCCCTCGATGTCGGGGGTTGCTGCATTGATTGTGGCGACTTTGACGTTGGCGGCCTTGCTGCGGATCGTGGACATCGAATCCTGGATTTCCGCCTGGAACTTGGAGTAGGTTTGTCGGATAACAGCGAGATCGCGCCGGAGGCTTTGAAGCTCCCCAATGTGGCCAGAGTTGAGCTTTCGTCCCGGTGCAGTGAGAGCCTTTGGCCCATCAGACGCAGGCGCCGATGCAGGCGCCAAAGTCATTCTGGTCATCTCATTGGCCGACTCTTGTTGACGATCAGAAACGCGCTGGATAGCAGCCCCTTGATCCTCCACGGTTTGCTTGACATCTCGGACGATCTGGGTTAGGGAAGCCATGCCGTCGTCAATGTGTCGCTTCACCTCGTCTAAAGCCTCCACATTGAGAACCAAGACAGTCCGATCCTTAATATCAGTCAGATCCTCTAGTTCGTGCCGCACGCCAGAAACAGGGTCTTGGATGTAGATTTCCGGCAAGTCGGCGCCGTTTTGTTGTGTGTTCCAGGAAAACTTCTCGATAAAAGCTAGTTGCAATCGTCCAATAGAGAGTTCATCCCGTCCCTCTGGTAGAACAAATTTCTTGACCTTGGACTTGTACTGGAGGAACAAGGTGAGATCCTTGGTGGGTGTCGGCGGGGGAGAGTCTTGGAAGTAGGAGGCGTCGTTGTGCTTTGGCGGTGGTGTAGGCGGGTTGTCCTGGTTGAGCTTGGCATGCGCAAGCTTGGCTTCGTTGTCCTTTGGAGGGTCATCATCCATGAAGACGGGATCCATGGGCGGGCCATTGAGCGTCGCACTGGCGGCGTACTTCTCCTCGGGGGTCTGAACAGAGGGGCTATCCTCCGTTGCGGGCAGCTCCGCGGCCACAGGTTCCTCGGAGACGCTGCTCGGTATCCTGACTGGAGACGCCTCGACCGCAGCCGTTCGAAGTGACTGGTTTGAGGTGTTGCGATTATGGCGCAGCGTCTCTCGGACCTGCACGGCTCGTAGCGATTCCCTTGCTTCTTTTCTCCCCCTGTTTGGCACTGGCGTGGTCTGCGGTGGGAGAATCGGTACACCATTTGCCCCTCCGAGATGCTTGGATATTTGATATTGTGAATATCTTCGAGACGCTCGTCGCTCCAAATCCCCGCCCTTCTGCAAGGCCGCCAAGGCGCTTGACTTTGTATCAGGTGGAGGAGGCGGCGGAGGAGGAAATGAGTCGATGTTCAGCTCTGTAGTAGGTGCAGAGGGCATCGTATTATCCGCTTCCGGGTAGGGAGGGACGACGGGCATGCTCTGCATTGTGTTGCTAGAGAGCGACGACTGCTCCGAGTTGACGGATCCTCTAGACCGATCACGGAGAGCGTTGAATCGACGGCTCGGAGACTGGTTTATCGCCGGGGTCGTCTGCGGCGTAGGTTCGGTGGGTTCAGCGGGTTGGGGCTCAGCATGGAAGCCATTCTCCAAGCCCTCCTCCAACATGTTGGTCAACCCACTGTTGCCGCTGCCGACGGTGCTGACACTGGTAGCCCTATCCGGGACGGCGTTCCCATCGCGATCGCGAGCCTGCTTCTGACGAAGTCTTTGTTGTTTGCGCTTGAGGCCGTGCAACAGGTTGATGATAATATCACGTATCCTGGGCAAGTATCTCTCCAAGCTCTCGGAGCTGGCCTCTTGGCTCAGTGTGGCTTCGAGGATATGTCGCAAAAGGTCGGGTACGTTGCCCAAATCAGAGGTGTCGACGTTAATAGCGGTAAAGGCTCGGCACGCCATATTGAACTCGTAGCCTAACCGTACGTAGACGTCGGACACCTGCGCGTCAGTAGCCTGTCCGCGGGACCATTGCGTTAGGGTTTCGAGGAGCTGTTTGGTCGCGACGAGGAGGTGGGTGACGCTCTTTTCGATCTGGGAGAGAGGCATGTTGGAGCCGCTGCCGGAGCCCTACAAAGAGGTAGAGGTGGTAAGCAAGTGAATAATAGAGGCTATGACCTGGGGGGGTGGGCTTGGTGATGGGTTCGCAGGGAGATGTGCGAGTGAAGGGGAAACCAGCGGCCCTACTCACTTCACGATTCATCCTGCGGGAACCTGCAGATTGCATAGATCTTGTCGAGGCTGTGGAAGAGCGAGGCTGGACGCCAACAGCAGGGGATATGGAGCGGACAGGAACGTTGGGCGGCGGGCCAGGCTCTGCGCCGGGCGAGCGACGGTGGGCGTAAGAACGCTGTGACGAGGACGACTGCATGGCGTAGCGTTCAGTCCTCCTCTTGGATGCGATGCGCTTCGGGATGTGCGTGGCTGTAGACGCGGGCTATCGAGCTGGGAGCGGGAGCGGGAGGCGGGCGAGACGGGCCGGATGGGAGAAGGCGAGCAGTCTCGTCGGAGAGAAGCTCAGCGCAGCGCTCAGAGACGGGGATTCGGGAGAGGCCGTGGCGGGGTGGCAAGCATCATCTAACGAGCGACAACAGCGAGCGACGGGCGGGCGCAGCGACGGCGACAGGAACGGGGTCGGAGACACGGGCGGCGGCGGGAGCGGAGAGAGAGGCTTCGTCGGGCGGTGGGCGGCGGCGACGGCGACGGCGATGATGTTGATACGGGAAAGGGAAGCGATCTTGTCCAGGGCGGCTGCGATGGTGGTCTGTGAGCGTGGACTCTGGTGGTGGAGGTGCCGATGGATGCTAGACTGGTTGACTGGCTTCCATGGCTGGCGCTGGTTGGCTGGCTGAGATAGGGATGACGGCTTCAGCACGGTATTCGTACGGTGGCCCTCAGGTGCCATGGTGCTGTGGGCACTGTGCAATGGACGTCCATACTCACTACGAATGGCCTACGAATGCGCTGGGAGTGGACCGTCCCGTGAACCCCTGCGTCAGCACGAGCCACCATGGCGTGTGTTGCGCCGTTCTCCAAGACATTCATCCTTTGGAGCCTAACAAGAGACAGTCACATAATGCAGTCTTCAGATGCCTTGCATGCTTGTTTGTTTGCTATGGTTTCTGGGCATGTGCCTGGATGAAGAATCAGCTTTCCCTGCTCGAAGAACTCTCCAGCTTGCCCATTTTACCCCTTCCCGCTTCTCTCTGTCTTTGTTCTGTTGGAGTACAGCACTTTTCGTCCGTGGCCGAGCGCCGCAACAGCACGCACACCAAATTGAAACAAAAAGAGAGTCGACATGGATCTAGGCTCTTTGGGTGTCGGCGAGGGAACCATCTGGTTTAAGCCCTCACTGCGTTCCAAGCTGGCATGACAACGGTCCAAGGGGGATGTTACAGACAAATACTGTTATGCTCTGGACATATAGCAGCAGTACCCACCACCGACTCATGCATCAACGGCTGAGAATTTACAGCTGAGTATTCTTTGCAGCTGACCTGACGACCTCACTCGTCTGGCTCCGTACAGCTGCATCTCGCTCCCGCCTGGTTGGGCACGGTGTTTCCTGCTGTGGTCCAGCCCCGGACTCCTCATCCCACCGCTAGTTATCCCGCTGCCGCCATTGGCCCCCGGCTTACCCTAGACACATGGCCTTTTGGGCTGAAAACGCATTTAGACTTGGACTGCTGTCAACAGGGAGCCAATGCCCGTGGACGTGGTGTGCATGAGTTGAATTTCCAGTTCGGTTCCAGCGCTTAGACCGTCTTGACGTTCGCTACCGCCCTGGCGGTGCGCCTCTAGCCTCTGACAGTTGAGCCACCTGCCGGGCTGAGCCAGCCATCAGCACCAAGTCGCCGGACCAGCGCCATCCTAAATGACAGCGGAAGTTTAAGCAACTGCATGGGCTTGACATTGATCAACTAGGATGGGTGCATATATACGGGACGGTTTATTCCGCAACTCGAAGAAAAAGTTTCGGACTTCTCCTTGATACAAGGTTGAGTCACGACAAGTGTCTGCCGGGTACCGTGCGGGTGCATATTGTTGGACCATCGACCAACAACACGATCCTACCGACTCGCGAATCGAGCTCAATTGCAAGGCGACGGAAACAAATCATACCCACCTATGCGGGTGCGGGCCAAACAAAGCTGACATTGCGTAGGCTGCCTGCGAAGCACACTGACGCGACAGGGCTGAAGCCGCTGAATACGTGCCGCTTAACCGACGGCTTCTAGCTATGAGTTCCAACTCCGGTCCTACCCACGCGGCCGGTTGGTTGCCGTAACGCCGATTCACATTGTTAGGCAACCAACCGCCTTATACCTTATGATCAAATAGAAAGGATAAAAGGACCAAGCAGTCCTCCTACTCAGACTGCGACAACTAACTTAAGCCCCGTCCTACTCTGGTTTGGTACGCGTGCAACACTAGCAACACTAGCCACAATAAATTAAACCACTCTATCGTACAGCTCATACTTCCTCTCTTTATTTTCTAGTTCCATCAAAGACTTCTACGATGGGTAATCGCAAGGTTGCAGTCATTGGAGCTGGTCCTGCCGGCACGTTCCACTCTTCCATCCCACAACACCGCGAACCGTATGTTCTAACTTTATGTAGGCTGCATGCTTGCGAGGCTGCTTCATCTCGGCGGCATTGACGTCACCGTATTTGAAGGAGAAGCCTCACCGAACTTTCGATCGCAGGGCGGAACATTGGACCTGCACACTTCTACCGGCTTGGCGGCTCTTAAAGAAGCCGGGCTCTTTGAGGAGTTTCTCAAACATGCCAGATACGACGGCCAATACATGGCCATCGTCGACAAAGACCTCGAATATCACCTCGTGCGTAACGCCGACAACAAGCTTGCGGCAAATGTCGAGGAGCGACCCGAAGTGGATCGTTCCAAGCTTCGCGAGATTCTCTCTCTTTCACTCCCTGAAGGAATGATTAAATGGGGCCACCATCTTAAGAGCATCGATGGTGACAAGCTCGTCTTCGAACATACTACAGAAGCCGGATTCGATCTCGTTGTAGGCGCTGATGGAGCATGGAGTAAGGTTCGCAAGGAGATAGCTCCAGAGCTCGTGCCTGAGTACACCAAAATCGCCCTGCACGAGCTCGAGATCCCCGATGCGGCGAACACTGCTCCCGATCTCTGCAAGCTGGTCAACCGAGGCAGCGTCTTCGCGAGCACCGAGGGCGCGCGCATGTCAATACAGCAGATGGGCGACGGTAGCCTGAGCATCTACGCCGCCTACGTCAACGAAGCCGCGGACTGGATGAAGCCCGAAAAATGCGGCTACGATGCGCACAACCTACGCGAGACCATGGCAGCGCTCTTGAACGGCACCTTTGCGGACTGGTGCCCTCAGCTGCGGGAGGCGCTCGAGCGGACGCAAGGCAGATGCAACCCCCGATCGCTGTACATGCTGCCCGTTGGCGCCATGTGGACGCATAAAACGGGCTTCACCCTCATTGGCGATGCCGCTCATCTTATGACTCCGTACGCGGGAGAAGGCGTGAATCAGGCGCTCGAGGACGCGATGCTGCTGGCCAAGGCCATCATCGGGGCTGCTTCCAAGGACAGCGCTGAGCTGGACAGGGCGATTGTGGACTTTGAAAAGAGCATGCACGCCCGCGTCACCGAGGTCCAGGAGCTGACGTACGGCCTCCTCCAGGACTGGATGTTTACGCCGGGAGCGCCCAAGGCTGTCATGGCCAAATCGATGAGTCGGCACGTCAGACACAGGCTGCCGTGGGCGTTGAAGCCACTGGGAACAGCAGCAGTGTATGGGTATTACTTTTGCCGAGGATTGACGGGGTGAATTTAGACGGGATGATGAACGCACCCATCTGTTGGGCGTAGCATGTAAGAACGGTTGTTTGACGATGTTCTGGGATAATAGGTAGGAGGGAGGTTTAGGTGGGTGCTAAAGCGGTACTTTCCAAACTGTAGGATTATGTGCGAAATACAAGTCACCACTTAACACATACTCCTCGGACACCATTCCGAGGCGCAATCCGCGTGACCAGGGGCGCTGCTGATCCACCATCAACGTCGACGCCCGGCGTGGCTTGTCCCCTATATGAGCGACGCCAGCTCTCCCCATGCGCTCCCAGAAATAGCGACAAACGTAAACGGCTGATTGACATTTCCGTGACATGTCAACATGTCCAGCTCTCAGGCGCCGCTGATTTCCGACGATCGTCGCGACTCCGAGGAAGACCTCGAATATGACGTCGATGAGGCCCTGTACACCGCGGAACCCGGCAAGACTGCGGATTCCGGACCCAGCACCTTTGTCCTCGCCTTGACCTTTGCCGCTGGTATTAGCGGCCTGCTGTTTGGATGTAGGCTTGTGCAAGTTCCGTTGCCCGGCGTGTCGATTGCTAACGATGGGTTCGCTTCAGATGACACGGGCGTCGTGTCGGCCATGCTCGTCTCGATGGGCACCTCCCTCTCGGACCGCAACCTAACGTCGTTGGACAAGTCCATCATCACGTCGTCGACCTCCCTCTTCGCGCTGTTCATCTCGCCCTTCTCCTCCGTCCTCGCCGACCGCTTCGGCCGCAAGCGCGTCATCCTCTACGCCGACGTGCTCTTTACCGTGGGCGCCCTACTGCAGGCCTGGTGCTCGACGGTCCCCATCATGGTCATCGGGCGGTGCATCATCGGCGCGGGCGTCGGCGCCGCCAGCTTCGTCGTTCCGCTTTACATCTCAGAGGTGGCTCCGGCCTCGTATCGCGGCCGCCTGGTAACGACAAATTCCATGTTCGTCACGGGCGGCCAGGTGGTTGCGTACGTGGTCGGGTGGGCGTTTTCGACGTTTGGCTCCAAGGAGACCGGATGGCGGTGGATGGTCGGGCTGGGGGCGCTGCCGGCGCTGATACAGGGTGTCATGATCTTCTTCATGCCCGAGACGCCGCGGTGGCTTGTCAAGGTTGGTCGCTCGGGCGAGGCCAAGGCAATCATCCAGAAGGTCAACGGCGTGGGGTCAATGCACAGCGCCGACGGGTTGGTTAAGGAGATCGAGTTGGAAGTGCGTGAGGAGTACGAGGCACAGCGACTGCGGGAGCACCAGACCTCCAGCCAGTGGAAGTGGCTGGGGCAATGGCACAACCTGATCAGTGTTGGGAAGCACCGTCGAGCTTTGGCTATTGCGTGTCTTCTCCAAGGCTTCCAGCAGCTTTGTGGTTTTGTAAGTCAACCTTGAGACTTGACTTGACTGGTCTACGATGGCACTCCAGATCGACTACTAACTGACGTTTGTGACAGAACTCATTGATGTACTTTTCAGCCACCATTTTTACGATTGTCGGATTTAAGAACCCAACTCTGACGTCCATGGTGGTAGCCGTCACCAATTTTGCATTTACGCTGGCGGCACTGGTTCTGATCGACCGTATCGGGCGGCGGAGGATCCTGCTCTACTCGATTCCGTTCATGATCGTGGGCCTGCTACTGTCGGCATATGGGTTTTCATTCCTCACTCTCGGCCAGTCGTCGGACGTCAGCAGCAGAGCCGACGAGGCGCCAGCCAGCTCCGGGCACGAGATTGCAGGAATGACGGTGCTGGTGAGCATCATGGTATACGTGGCGTCGTATGCGATCGGGATGGGCAACGTGCCGTGGATGCAGAGCGAGCTGTTCCCGCTGGCGGTGCGGTCGCTGGGCAGCGGGGTGTCGACGGCGACCAACTGGGGCGCCAATTTCGTCGTCGGGCTGACGTTCCTGCCGATGATGGATGCCCTGAGCCCGTCGTGGACGTTTGTGCTGTACGCGATTGTGTGCGTCGTTGGGTACGGGTTGATCTGGCGGATATACCCCGAGACGGCGGGCCTGAGCTTGGAGGAGGCAACGGCGCTTTTGGAGAATGGGTGGGGGGTTCGATGAAGCAATGGATGTGGATAGACAGGGCCTGTCGACGGTAGAGCCTAGAGATTAGATGCAACGAAAGACAGGGGATTGAACTGACCTATCGCTTATCTGTTTCTGCGAGCGATGAATGACCTGAAGAGATTTCTCCAGGAGGTGGCTAAGAAGATGGAGATGGCCTCACTCCCAACCCAGACGATTGCAGTGAGCCGCTGGCTACCAACGGCAAGCTACGGCAATGCCAATCCCCCGCCGCGACAACACGCCGCAAACAAAACACACTACCTAACACGGTAGCTAGTGGCGCTTACCCCTGTCCTGCCTTAAGCAGGTCGGTCGTCGCCTGGGCCGAGAGATTACATCACCGTGCCTTTACGAGGGGGAGACGGCGTGATGCGATGCGATGCGCCGACGACCCAAGCCAAAAATAAAAATAAAAGGGAACCGACGCGAACCCGCAAGAGAGCGAACAAGTGGAGCACCGTCCTCGGCACCGCGCTCGGCCGCTTCAATACACCGGACATCTGATGATAAAGCAGCAAAGGCCCCTTCATACATGCGTACGTGTTAAAAAAAAAAGTCTGACGGCGGAGCGAGCGAGCAAGGATGGCCGGCAATAGCTGTTTACGAGAAATCTTGGATTGCTGAGAAAACGGGCCCCTTGGTTGGCTTACCACTCTCTTACCGCTAGATACATGCCCTCCCCGGAGTTCCAGGAGGTCAACGGCGGGGCCCGTCCGTTTGTCAGGTCTGCTTTGGAGCCCAATAATGGAGCAATGGCTAATGAGGTTTCGATATATCCGAAGTTTTGGGTAAGATTGAGCAGTCCCGCCCGGCAGGGGGAAGGGAGGGCGGATGTTGATGGGGCGGGCTCGTCCGGCTCCGAAGGGAAGTCCGCGGCCGAGATGTCGACGATTGGTTCGATGATTTCCGGAGGCAGCAGCACGGCAAACGTCTTCTAGAAGGGGAAGAGGAGCGAAAAAGGAAGCCGATGAATAATCCTAAGGGCGATCATCGCGGATGGTGCATTACCAACCTGCAGGACCGTGGCAGCTTTCATAATCGTGTGTTCCAAACCGGATGAACAGGTGCATTCGATCGATCCATGCCAGACACGGCACCGGTGCCGAGAGCGGCTGCCGAGAGTGGGTGGGTCCCTGGCTCCGGTGGGTTGAGGGAAGTGAACTGTGCGCCCGCCACCACAGCAGAGATTTTTCTCTTTTTTCTCTTCTTGGAGGGAGGGAGCTTATTGGATCTGGGTTTCTAGGGGGGAGGGGGAAGAGAGATGGCGACCTAGTGTATTCGTTTCCGCCTTCTTCATGTCATTGCTTTTCGTAGCTATTCTTGGGCGTGTGGTTCGGACCACCGCGCGTACGTAGTATGTTCAAGCCCCCCCGGCTCAGTACCTACCTATTCAACTTACACCCCTGGAACCCATCATGCGCTTTCCCACCTTTCCCACCAGGCCCCCTCCCCCTGAGGAACAGTAAGAAAAAGACCGAGATCCAAGCAAGTGCCGACCAGAGACGAAGGAACTGCTATGTACGAACACACGCACACAAGCTGGCTGTTTCGCTGCTCGGCCTCGGGGCTTTCGCCGTCGTCCTGCCTTAGCGTCGGTGTCCGGTGGGATCTAGTTGGCTATCCCCGGAAAAGGCGGCCGGCTTCAGTGATGGCTCCGGGGCGGGTGTGTGCGTCATAGCTGCAAGAGTCGCTCGCTCACTAAGCTGTTGGTTGCGAGTCCCGTAGTGGAGGCTGGCTCGGGTTGAACCAGGGTTGGGATAGATTCCCTCGGCCGGAATTATACTTTACTACCGGCGTCACCCCCCCTCTTGTACTTGATCTCATCCCTCTCTGATCTCTCTTTATTCTTCATATCTGCTCTGCCGTATTACTCCCTGGCATCTACTTCCCCCTCTTGGGCAATTGACATCTGGAAGCTCATCTGATACACACAACACACTCAACCTGGCTTGCTCAACCGCGAGCCACTCTCCTCCACCATGACCATGGACATCGTCGACCAAGAGCTCATCGACGCCGAGCGAAACGCCTCTCCGGAGCGGTACCAGGCGCGCGCCAGCAACGAGATCGAGCGCGTGCTCTCCACGTCAACCGCCTCGTCGTCGTCGTCGACCTCATCGGCCCGCCGCCGCAGCAACGCCCACAACACCAACCTCAACGCCCTCAGCCGCATCTCGACGCAAAACGACCTCGAGCGTCACGTCACCGAGCTCAGCCGCATCGCCACCCACCGCAGCCAGCACAATGCCACCGTCGGAGGCGGCCTGCGCTCCCGCACCAACAGCCGCGCCTCGCGCCGTCCGCTGCCGGCCTTTGGCGCCGGGAAGCCTTTTCCTCCGCCGCTGCCCGAGCAGGAGGAGTACGTCGTCGAGTTCGACGGGCCCGATGATCCCATGCACTCGCAGAATTGGCCCTTGCGGAAGAAGCTCCTGACGGCCGCGGTTTTGGGCTACACCACCATGACGGCCTCCTTCACCTCGTCCATCTTCTCTGCCGCCACTGCAGCCGTCGCCGCTGAATACAAGGTCAGCAGCGAGGTTGGCCTACTTGGAACCGCCCTCTACGTCCTTGGTTTCGCCTTTGGCCCATCCCTCTGGGCGCCTCTCTCCGAGTTGCGTGGCCGTCGCTTCCCCATCGTCATCGCCATGTTTGGCTTCTCCGTCTTCTCCATTGGTTGCGCCACTGGCAAGGACATCCAGACCATTCTGATCTGCCGTTTCTTCAGTGGCTTCTTTGGAGCCTGTCCACTCGCCGTCGTCGCCGCTGTCTTCTCCGACATGTTTGACAACCGCACTCGTGGCACGGCAATTACTCTCTTCTCCATGGCTGTCTTCACAGGTCCTCTCCTTGCCCCTTTCATCGGCGGCTTCATCACCACTTCCTCCTCCATGGGCTGGCGCTGGACCGAGTATCTGGTTTCCATCATGGGCTTCGTTGCCTTCATTCTCGACTGCATCTTCCTCGAGGAGACGTACCCCCCCGTCATCCTCATCCAGAAGGCCGCCGAGCTGCGCCGTCGCACTAAGAACTGGGGTATTCACGCCAAGCAGGACGAAATCGAGGTCGACTTCAAGGAGCTTGTGCAGAAGAACTTCTCGCGACCGCTGCGCCTGCTGTTTACCGAGCCCATCATCCTGCTGCTCTCCATCTACATGAGCTTCATCTACGGCCTGCTTTACCTCTTTCTTACTGCCTACCCGCTTGTCTTTGTTGGCGTCCACGGCTTCACTCTGGGCACTTCCGGTCTCACTTTCTTCGGCATGATTACCGGCCAGCTCCTCGCTGGTGCTTCCGTCATTGCGCAGCAGCCGTGGTACATTCGCAAGTTGGAGGCCAATAACGGCATTCCTATCCCTGAATGGCGTCTGCCCAATGTCATGGCTGGTGGCATTTCCTTCGCTATCGGTATCTTCTGGTTTGGATGGTAAGCTACAACACCGTGCCTTTCGCTTGAGCTGCGCATGCTAACAATAACTCCTAGGACTGGATATAACAAGGACATTCACTGGATCGTCCCTGCACTCAGTGGTATCTGCACCGGTTTCGGTCTCATGTCCATTTTCCTCCAGGCCCTCAACTACCTCGTCGACGCGTATCTCATGTTCGCCGCCTCAGCCATCGCCGGTAACACGTTCCTGCGATCTCTCTGCGGAGCTGCCTTCCCGCTCTTTGCGCGACAAATGTTCGACGGCATGGGCATCCAGTGGGCTTCGACACTACTGGGTTGTGTCGCCGTTGTACTCGCGCCAATTCCTTTCATCTTTTACAAGTACGGCGCCCGGATCCGACAGAGAAGCGCCTACGCCCCCACCGCACCGCCTGCAGGCCTTGCTCGCGCGCCATCGGTGGCTGGCGATGACGAGAAGGAGGATTCTAACGATACCGCCCTGGCGGCTGTCGTGGCCCGACGGGACAGCATGGCCGCCGAGCGCAAGGAGACTGCCTAAGTGTCTCTCAATGCAATGTCTTTGCAAATGCTTTTCTTTCTTTACTGTCTTTGGAAGGCAAATGTAGGGTTTCGGCCACTACTGGAACGGGAAGCATGGCGTTTTTGTGGTTGCTGGTCAATGTCGAAAAGCGGTAACGACAGGCGGTTTCTTGTTGGGAATGTCACGAGTATGGAGATGCCGGCTGCGAGGTTCCATGTTGTTTGATGCGGAATGGAGCTGATACCAAAATTAGAGGCCTGGAGGTTGGATAGAGCCCAGCAGAGCTGCAGCATATGTATTAGCTGGTAATGTAATTATCGATAGACAAAATGTCAAAAAACATGACAAACCCATACAGTTGGATGAAGTCATCGTCTGGACTAGTTGAGTCTCTGGGCTATGCTGTGCCGTCTTGGGTTGGTTGTGATCCCCGTAGATGGGTGTGCAAGTATACTGAATGACTAGATGATAGAGGACGTTTGAAGTACGCAATCCTAACATCTCCTATAGCTTCCTCTGTATACCCTTCGTAGGCTATGTTCTTCATCTGCCCCTCGACATGTTTGCCCACAGTCATGCTTCCAAGAGTAAATACACTTCTTCACGGGCGCGTTGTCGTGCTGGCCAGGTAATAATCGAGATTGAAAGGCCTGCCCACAAACTCGCCCTCGGGTTCAAGAGCAGCGCCATCTCCCCGGTTCCAGCGTTGCCTCACCACGCCTGGCCCCTCGGTCAAACTGCGAGGCTGGTTCATGAGGCTCCATTTCATCAGCTGCCTCCATTTCCAGTCAATTGGCGAACGGCAGCTGCCCAGCTGGTGGTGGGCGATTACCTTGATGAGCCAGCCTTGGTTTCGTCCGCTTCGCCGCGTTATGGACAGAAGGTAGTCCGTCAGACACGACGGACAGGATCCGGGTACATCTTCGCATGGCTCGAGATACGGCTTCGTCAGCTCTGGAAAGACGTGCATGACGGCACTCTTTCTGGCGCCAACATGATCGCAGACTGTGACGCATTCTTCGTCGAGCTCGTTAAGCAGCGTTGCGTCGCAACTTCTCCGTTGCCAGATTTCCATTGTATTTTGGAAGAAGAGTTCGTCGTCTACTATGCGAGCACGGATTGCCCATCGATAGTTGATGCTGAGCGTGTTTGCTCGCTCATTGCTTATCTCCAAGGTCTTGGGTGGAATCCCGCGAGATGGCCCATAGAAGTGATTGTTCATGACGAGCCGGGCATGACAGAAGGGGATCGCCGGATAGTCGGAAAGAAGCGGTCTGTAGGAATATTGAGACGTGCACGTCACGGGCGGGTAGGACCATGAATTGGAAAAACGGGGGTATCCAAACCACCCCAACTTCCACGAATGAAGCTTCACGCAGCTGTGGCAAAAGAAAGCGGCCGCAATGTCCTTCTCCAATAGCAGTAAGAATTCTTCCCGAGTCTTCGGCATGAGATGGACTGAGGAGCATTGGTGGGAGAGGAGTTTGCTGAATAACCGACAAGTAAGGCTGAGGGAGAGTAAGGAGGTATCGGGGAGATGCTTAGCAACTAAGAGGATAATTTCTAGTGGGAGCGTTTTCAGATCTCCTCTCGGATCCGATATTTGAGTGAGATTGCGGTGCAGGCGACGAAACAGACCTCTCATGTAGTGAGCTAAACCCATATTGTTTCGAGAGGCAGGACCAAGAAGCTTGTTCACGCTTTGGAAGGGGTGCTTATATCTTCTTTTATAGATGTTCTGAATAAAAGTTTCTGACCTTGAGGGCACAAGTCAACGGGGTAGACCAGCGGTTTAAACTCTGTGAAAAGCTTCACCCTGCCACAACCAAGAACCGCACAACAGAACTATACTAAACCAGACACGCCCCTAATTTTCTTAACAATTATATAAAGCGATCTTGTATTAGCTAACTCTAATTCTGGATCTAACACCTAATCCTAACCACTAACTCTAAGACACGAAGATCATAAGACCAAAGGTTGCCAACCAAGCTGGAACACGCACCGAGAACGGTCTAGCCGGCCCAAAGATGGGCAATCATGATGGGTACTTGAAGTAGAGTAGAGTGTGAGCAGAGAGCTTGCAATCGAGGGTGAAGTGCAAACGTGAGTGTGCTAGTTGAAGAAGAAGTGACAAGAGATTGATGCCTTCTTAAGTTTCACATAATTACGTGAAAGGCCGGTGTGTCTATTTGCTAGCGGACGTGTTTATCTACCGACCGCCATTAACTTAGATTCGCTGCGTGGAAGTGACCACCAATTATGCTGAGAATGCGAGTTTAGACTGTCATATTTTGTAGAGAGCTCATCTAGTAAATCTGTATGTTACACTCCCAGATCGCTGTGAACTGCACCTGCATATGATTGCCTCATTTGAGACCACAAACAGCCACAAATTAAACCGGAGGAGTACATCCAAAGCTGGTAGCTACGCTGTTGCCAGAAAAAGCAGAAATCAACCCTTTGATGGCAGAGTACACGCCCAAGCCCGTGGTAGCCATTCCTCCAAGCATGTAAAAAAGATTAAAGGCGTTCATCAACGGCTTCTTCATGAAGCCTCGCTTCCACCGCGAGAAGCCCGAGTCCACATAGTTGTAGACCCTTGTCTGCGGGTCGAATCGCTCCTCTGGCAGCATGGCATCCTTCCGGATCCAGTAACCCATTGCTAGGATTGCAGGAAAGGTATAGGTGAAACTGAGGATGAAGAAGGCGCCGATAAGACTGGAGATGGAAGAGAACTGAGGGATTGCCGCTGCGATGATAAATGCAAAGGCCCAGTACAAAGGAATGGAAATGGCCCAGGCAATCTTTCCGCTCTTCTTCGTGAGAGGGGGAAAGTTGAAGATTTCCTGGAGGACTTCGATGTAAACAACCTTGAAGCCGATGTTCGAGTATAGAGCGGCGGCAATGAGACCAGTAACTAGGTTCATGATGTTGGTGGCGGTCTGGAAGCGATACGGGGATAGACCTTGCATGACCGGGTTGAAAGCATACTGGCCCTGGTAGGAGTATACGAAGAGACCGAAAAACATGTAAACGCAGTAGATGAAGGTCTGACCGACCAAAAGTCCTTTCCAGAAGTCCATGGGGTGTCGCATCTCTGCAAGGAAAGATACAAACGTCATGCAGCCTCCGTAGGAGTAGACGGCCTGGCTAAGACCGTTCAGGGAGGCAACGAAGCCAACGCCGCCGCTCGCCATACCAGCAGGGGGGGTTCCGGCATATGTCTTGATAGGGCCAGGGCCGAAAGTATCACCGAAGGAAGCTTTCGTGGCCCTAAAGTTGGGAGGCGAGTGCACGACAACACCCATGCTATAAGACAAAGTCAGTAATAGTCACTATTCTCCGAGTCGAAGAATCTTACCAGATGAAGATGATGAGGAGGTTGATCCACACAGCAAAGTTGGACAGCCAAGCAAATCGCTGGAGCGTCCGGATCTGGCCTAAGACGAAGCCGGAGGCCATGAAGATGATCAGGCACACGACGAAGCAGAGACCGTTACCATTGCTGTTGTTGTTTCCCTGCGAGATCTGCGAGATGGATTGGCCGTTGCTGAGAATCAGGACAGCAACGAAGAGCAGCATCTGCAATCCTAGCATGAAGTTGACCATGTGTCTCGGTATTTTGCCGAAAACTCGAAAGAAGAGGTCGCCGTAGGTCCGCAGGGGATATTTGTCGGAATCGAGGCCAAGGTAGGCCTTCCACATGATCCAACCCGAGCTGCACGACAAGCTGTTAGTGGAGGTCCGCGGGGATGATGGTGTTACTGACTAGCCAGCCATGCCACCGAAGACGGTGTACAGCGCGATGCCAGGGCCATAGCCCATCTGAGCAAAGGACCACGGCGTCGAGAACGGACCGAGGATGTCGGTGGTGATGAGGTAGAAGATGGCGCCCCATCCTGCGGTCCGTAAAGCCCGGCTGGCTTGCTTCCATTCCTGATCCGAGACACTGGTTATGACCGTGTTATCCTCGTTCCCTGAAGCCGAAGGGGTGTTGGTGTTGACTGTGAGTCCATTGTCACCCTTGGAGAAGCGATCTTTGATGGTAGTCTTGATGGATCGAGGGCCACGTCCTTCGATGTATGCTTGGTTGGCAGCGAGCTCATCGAGTCGAGTGATTTTAGCCCAGTACATGAACTCCTCAAAGGTGATGCTGGGGTCGTGAGCGTCGAACGGTTGTTCGGCGATGAACGCCTCATTCTTGGATAGGGAGAGATGAGGGTCACCACCGGCCGCGATGCCAGTATGAAGCGACATATTGAAGAGCCTCGGTCTAGCTTGGCGGTGATGTAGTGTGATTCTTGATTGTGATGAAGAGTGATGGAGTGTCCGAGCGACAAACTCTAATGCGAGGATCTTCGACGACGCTCAAATAGAAAATCCAAGCCCAATGGACTCTCGCGATGTGTCCGGTTGCTCGGCATGGCTATATCAAACTGAAGCTGCGGCTTCACCCCGCTCGGTTCTTCGGCATGACCATGGCTGTGCCACCTGCTATCAACAAGACGGCGAGGAAGACTCCCGTCAGGATGTTTTGCGGCCGGAGACATTTTCATGATGTGTGCAATTGCCCTATCTACCCGGCAAGATCGGGTCCCGAAGTCGAGGATCTTTTGATGGTTGCTGCATTAGGAAGCTCAGTATCGAGATGTCGTCGGAAGTGGGTGTATGGTTTCGCAGCCCCACGTATCATGAGCTGGACCGACAGGCTTTTGGAAAGTCAAAGGGCCAACGGCAGCGAGGAATTGACCAAGAACTTTTGCTGCGCTTGTGGATGTGAGGTGTCCTTGCTCGGGACTCGGCAACCCCCTGGTGACCTGGTGGCGAAAGGAGACTAGTCGAGGAGTAGCGGCCGCAGTGGAATACGAGTTGCTTTCTAGAATGGCTTCGTCGTTAACAGCGGCCATGACAAAACTGGGTGTTTAACACGGAAATGCTCTTGCTGGCTGGTAGTCGGCTATCAATTAATAACTGCGGGTTCTTGAAACGAGGACAAGCCTCCCCATAGTACGGATGAACGTTACATATCCGGGCAAGCATCGTTTCTTGCCGTCGTGCCAAGATGCGGGATAAGCGTTAAGCGCAGAAATCAATATTACCACCCAATTGGGTTCTAGACGGGGACTTGCTCAACGTAAAAGGCTTACTCGTGAGCGGAATCGGAAGAGGGATACTTGGGGACGCTCAATATGATGACGACAGTGTTGCAAGTCAAACCATTATGCCGTTGGACGAAATTCATTCAACAACCACACTCAATGGCCCTGAAAAAGGAATAAAAGCTGCAATTGGTTCTTGCTCGGAAGGCACGGTTGTGTGGTCGTAAAGATTTCCACATTAGCAAGTAGTGACCGAACTGCGATGCTTCCCTCCATGACAGCGAATTACCACTCTCAATCTCTTGATATCATTCTGCAAAGTGCCTAGAAATCCACGACAATTGAACGAACAAGAGGCCAGCTCACATCCCCGGTTATTCCCTCGAGTATCTCGTGTCTCGGATATATCGGCTCGACACCTCAGCCGCAGGCTAGGGCTCGAGAGATCATGCCCAAAGCGCGTTCCGAGTTTCCGTGATAAGAGATAAGCTGGATCGGCACAAACAGTGAGCTCGGACTTGAGAAGCACATCGTTTTCATCTGGTGACGACGAGACGAAAGGACTCGGTGCATCTCATTGGTCCGTGGGGAGGAATGTAACGTTCATACCTTCTTACCCATGTATAGCTCCATGCGTAGCCTCCGGCCCGAGGACCCTTTGTGCTGACAGTCGATTGTCGTCCAACTGGGACTCCACAGGCATGATATGATTTGGATCCCCCTTCTCTTGTTCTTTTTCTTCTTTGACCGAAGACTGATGGTTACGACTTGGATGATTCAAGAACCCTCGGCGTGCAGACAATTCGAAGTTCGAACCTCCTACGAGAGGAGCCGGTATGGATCTAATCTCATACTATTATAAGCGACTGGCTATCCAATGGGCCATTTCTAGTATCCAGAGACTGTACTTTGACTGCCGTTCTCGAGCTGCACAGAGCTAGGGAGATATCAAAGAGTCGAAGCCGGACTAAATCGAGGATGAAATCCTTGTGAAAATGGCAGCAATAAGTCTGTACTTATTTCCGGCAAGAATGAGTTTTCTACGTCGCAAAGATTCCTTCGCGAGCTGAAGGACGCAGTACTCACGACTGATGTCTTGCCACTGATGTCTTGACACTGTTTTCACCTTTCGCTAGAAAAGCTCACTCCACTTTTATGAGCTTGGTGAGTAGAGTTGATCTAAGTTGATCAGACTGTCTTTAGTTTAAGCTTGTTAAGTGCTTACTCTTACTACTCTTCCTTGTGCTTAACTCCATTAGTGACGAACCAGGACGATTCCACGTGCTCGACCTCCTGCACAGGCTATTTTCTGCGTTAATAATAGCAGGCTTGCGACAGTACGAACCACGCCTGGATTCGCTTGTGCTTTACTTGAAGCGCACTGTTGTATATCATCCCCGGGTTCACAATCTGGATTGCGCGGGGTAATATGGTAGTCATTTCTGCTATTTCTTCGAGTTGAACAACGCAGCCTGCAGCTGCTGGCTGAAGGACAAGAGTACTACTGAAGCTATCTTTAGGGACCCAGTTTTGAAGACACGCCTGCCAGCTTCCGAAAAAAGGATGTTGCATGTCTCGGCCTATTAGGCAACCGTGGAAGCATTGGGTTAACAAGATGCTTCAATTGTGGAAAACCCCCGTATTCTTTTTTGAACGCGTGATATTAGCGACCGCGCCCCAGAGCCGACCGCGACGCAGCACCATGTCTCGGCCACATCTTGCCGCAGACCTCGGGTATTGTTTAGGCAAAGAACAACGGATTAAATTGGCTGGCTAGGTTAGAACTTGAGGATAGTCTTCCGGCTTTTGGTACGTCTGGATAGCGAAAAATGAAAAGAATAAAATTCAACATGCGATTTAGATCTGGATGGATTAGAGTAATGAGATTTATTATGCAGTAGGACAATTGCGCGCAACAAATGATTGCTCTTCGTCACCAACGGCAATGCGCCCGTACTGGAGCCAACAATGAGTGCGCGGCACGGCGTCATGCAAGCCGCAAACGGCGCATTATCCCGTTCTCACATACATAATGCATGATATATGCATGGCCTACGAGACGTTCCCGGTTCATTTCTCTCAGACCCGGGTGGGCTACTGCTGTGTAACCGGGCTTAATCTCGACGGACGCATCCCATCTCGTATAGCTCGTCTCTGTCCTCCGAGATAATCACGGGGAGGCCTTAATAACTGCAGTGCCATCGGGACTTGCCCCCTTGTCAACGATCTTATTGGCGTTTCAGGTCCGGGGGCAATTGGCTGATTGTAAAAGCGCGACGGGAACGATGAGATGGATGCCCCCCCGTGCCTTCGTTTGGTGGAAACCTCCCCCGGACACGCTGGCAGATCGCGAGATAAGCTAGTTGGCTTGGCTTGGATAGCGCAGACTAGTTAAGGCTTATTTTTAGAACGGGAGCGATCGATCGAGCGATGCTCAGGATAATAAAAAAACTCTTTGCCATCTTTAATAACGCTGCGCCTTTCCATCCCACGGTCGCACTCACATGACGAGATGAAGGAGCAAAGAACGCCATTCCCCTTCTCCCCAAGGAAGCAACAACTGCAGGTTGAGATTGCCTCCGACGTGCCATATTCATTACTGTATTAAAGAGGGTCCGGGGAACCGACTGGTCGCACCGTGGACAAATGCTGCGGCAGGACAACGGCAACCTCGTAGGGTTGTATCACTACCATCACTACCCTCACTATACCCGCAATTTCTTCAGCACAAAGACACGACTGCTCTGGCTTCGGTTGGCTAAAAAGCCTGCCAAGGACGACTGCCCCTGCGTCGACGCCAGGTAACCCATGTAATATGAGGCCACACGATATGCAGCCAAGGTGTGACGAGCCCTGTCCCACCATGCATCCAGCCTCCAATTTTCCCCAAGCGAGCGAGAATATTTAGGCCCGACGAGACCCTGTTTTCGCGTGCCGCCGCCGTTTGCTTCAATGGCTCCGGCATCCTCTTCACCTGCTCACCAAACGTCTACGATGCGGTTACGAGTCGCCCGCGCGGCCCTGTGGCTGTTGCCGCTGTTCTCAGGTAGGTTACTCCTTTGCGACGGCGAAGTCTTTTCTCTTGCTGAAGATGTGGTGTGGTCTTGCAGGTGTCGCCAAGGCCATCGAATGCGTCAATGTCACCATCGCCGACGCGAATGACGCCGCCGCCGTCCGCAGCGACTGCTCCATCATCACGGGAAACCTGGGCTTCGCAAAGGACGTGAACGAGTCCATCAACCTGGACGGCGTCGAGGAGATCCAGGGCGACATCACACACTCGGGCTGCGAGGAGTCGTGGGACGACTGCACCATCCCCTCGGACTTCTCCATCTCCAGCTCCACGCTCGCCACCGTGGGCGGCAACATCGAGTTCTGGTACTTCCAGGGCCTGAAGGAGCTGCGCTTCCCCAAGCTCGCGAGGGTCCAGGGCTCCGTGTCGCTGAAGCGCCTGCACCAGCTCACGCGGCTGGACATTACGAAGCTCGCCCATCTCGGCTACTTCACCATCGAGGCGAACAACCTCACGAGCCTACAGCACGAGGGCCTGGAGGGCTTCACGGGGGAGAACAAGTACGGCAGCGTCTCGTTCTTGGGCGCCGCCGTCAAGTCCGTCGACAGCTTCTTCAGCTATCCCATCCGGGCGAACGGTAGTGCCGATCAATCCCGCGTGACCATCTCGAAGGACTACCTCCCCAACGTCGACCACATCGCCTTCGGCTGGGCTCTGGTCCCGGAGCTTTGGATCTCCGGCGACGACATCAGCGTCACTCTGGGTACTTCCGAATCCTCCGACATGGAGCTGAAGAGCATCATGCTCAAGGGCAACATCACAAAGCTCGAGCGCAACAAGTCGGTCGAAAACTTGACCGTCGGTAGCTTCACGATGGAAAAGGACGGGGCAATTGAGGAGCTCTCCCTGCCTTTTGATCAATTGAGCAGCCTTGCTGTGCGGAATAGCGACGGGTTGCAAACCATCAAACTGCCCAAGAGTGCTGTCAACTGGGAAGACTTTAGCCTCGAAATTTCCTCGTGCGCCAGTCTGAATCTGACTTCGCAGTACGTCGATGACGAACAGGTGTGGTACTGGCCGGAGAAGAACATCAGCAGAATCTCGATATCTCGAGTTAATATCTCGAACGAGTTCTTGTGAGTTATCCCACCATCCCCAGCCTGAATATCCTCTGACTTGACGTTTTTTAGTGATTCCTTCTTGGACAACCACGCCGATGGAAACAACTCCCAAAAGGTCCTCAATGAGTTCACAATAAGTCCCAATCCTCTACAAGAGACGGCCTTCAACTGCACGCCCTTTGACGAACTCGAAGACCGGGGGGTTTTGGTGGATGACTACAGTTGCAGCAATGTCACGGAATCGGCCGCGGCCATGACGACGGCTGATTATGGAATCTGGCCTTTTGCGAGCGCACTGCTGGCCATTGCTTTTTGTTTGTAATGCTTGGGTCAACGAGATATGGAAACGACTTGCGCGGCTAGGACGACAGTGCTGGCTATGGATCGTAATGATGTATGGTTGCCGTGAGTGGCGGTAGAATAATTGCCTAAACGATAAAACGAGTCTATACTAAAAATGAGTGACTTATAAACTACCGACGATTTCAAGAGCAGACATAGTGAAAGATAATTAGTGACCATCCTCCCACCGGTGCTGAAGGAGACAATTACTCGCGGCCTGGATTTCTCGGCAGCAAGATTTTCATGCGACACGGCTCAAAATATCCAAGAATATAGAGACGTCTGCAAAACCCTCGGGCAGTCTCAGATTGCATCGGTGATCACCATTATGAACATTAGGCTTGATGAATTTGTCTTTGATTACTTACTTGTCCTCGACTTTGAAATGCAGGAAATTAACATGTGCTCGACTGAGTTCATTCCCAGGAATATGGGCAAACACTCCAAATATAGGGCCCGTCATCTCTCGGGCTGCTAGCTCCCAGGCTTCAATGGACCCTATCTCAACCCAGTCGCTGTAGCCGGGTTCTTCCATGTCGATTGCCTTGGAAGCGAAGACCCATTTCGTTGGAGACAAGACAATCTTGAAGTGGACTTGTCTTGCGTCCTTCCCTATAACAAGTTGATCGGGGAATACCTTGTCACCGTCTAAGCTGACAGCCCGGCACGAGACCGCCCTGGACTCCGGATCGTACGTGAGTGAGACGTGGCGCAGGTGGTCCTTGTATAGAGCCAAGCCTGCCCGGACTCCCTGCTTCAAGCCTGTGATTTCAAGCGATGCCGTCGCAACGGAACATAGTGACAGCTGTCTTCTGCCCAAGAACGAACTAGTCCCAGTCGGCGTCGACAGGTCGGCGCGGCTTGGGAATAGTGTAATTGGACCAGCACTGTCCTCGCCAACTTGGTACTTGGACAAGTCGGGTGTTCGAATGTGCAGGTCATCCACGTGCAGAGGGGCTTGAATCTTCGCACTCCCTGTGATGGAATGGCCGCTGGATAGACCAACGGCGCTCGCTGTAAACTCCATCTTGGGCTGGAGAACCCTAGGCCATCCGCTCTCAGGCCACTCGACGGGAGCCAGGAAGCTTTCCCTACCAAGGGGAGCCACAAAGTTATCTGTTCCGAGAGGCTCCCCTTTGTTCTCGTTGCGCACAGCAAGAACCGCCGCCCACCACTGACCAGCGCCGTCCTGGAACAACTCGCCGTGTCCGGTGTTCTGGATATACTCATCGGTCCCGTCCGCGGTCAGGATAGGGTTGCCCTCGAAGTCGTCGTATGGCCCCCAAATATTCTCCGACCTGGAAATGCAGAGCATGTGGTGCTCAAAGGTGCCGCCTTCAGCAACCAGCAGATAGTACCATTTGCCCACCTTATAAATGTGAGGGCCCTCGGTGTCGTATCGCGCATGACCGCCCCAGATCTCGCGCACTTCCGATAGCTGCTTGCCGGTTTTGGGGTCGATCTCAAATTGCTTGATCGTGCAGCTTGGTTGCTTCGTCCGGTCAATCGTGTAGCAGCCCTGGAAGTAGACACGCTTGTCGTCGTCAAAGAAGAGACTGGGGTCGATACCATGGAAGGGGATGTACACAGGATCGCTCCAGTCTCCAGCCCAAATATCTGTTGTAGAAATGATAAAGTTCTGCGGCTCAAATGGCTTTTTCAGCTCTAGCATATTTGTGCAAATGATGTAGAACCGCCCTCGATGATGGCGGATTGTTGGTGCAAAAAGACCTCCGGATGCGACCATGAAATTGCCAGTGTCGAGGGGGACTTTTGTTGCGCTGGCGCCGCGAAGACTCAGCTGCTCTACTCGATTGATGGCGTTTCCTAAACAAATCAATCGTTAATAACTACAGCTGCACACCGACTAGCGGATGTCCATACCGATATGTGTCCACTGGCGCAGGTCTCTGGATGCGTATATTGGCAAGCCGGGGAATACATGAAAGGACGAATTGGCGAGGTAGAAGACGCCGTCCACGAAAACGACAGAGGGATCCGGAGAAAATCCAGGCACGATGGGATTGCGGTATTCGACCGTTTCAGCTTTGGTGTTCATGGCGGTCATGTGCCAAGTAGCGAAAGATGTGAACATCACTCTGAGGAGGACCGGTGTGGCCGGTTCGCACCTTATAAGATGATTGATCTCGCTCAGCGGTGGAGAAGTATGCTCAAGAAAGCCAACCAAGCAAGTGATGCTTCTTCATGCTAATGCACCGGCAAACAAAAAGGCGAAGAAACTCCGATTGACAAACCAGCTGTTCTCAGTGCGAGTTAGTGATGGGCCCTGTAAGTTCATCATGGGGAAGCAAGTAACGATGTGGGCTCGTGGCTAGGATGAATCCACACCTTAGCCAACCGGACTATTTCATACTGGGGAATACTCCGCGGACAAATAGCCTACGACTCGACAAGGGTAAAATGACACCTCATCGCGTGTCAAGCCGAGGTTGCCCGCTTAATTCATCTGACACTCGAGAGTCTAGTCTAGCGATGATGTCGATGAGAGTGGCCAGCAAAGAACGAGCACGAGACGAAACGGCACCGTTCACGTTTTGATGCGCAATTTCTAAGAGGCTGACGCCAACCTGCCGGAGTTTCTCGACCTAGTCAGGAGCTTAGTCAATGATGATCAGACGTCTAGCGGCGGCGAAACAGCGTACCAGTGGCTCCCCATTAGCCTGCAGTGCCTCGAATGGGATAGTTGCGACGACAGTGGACATGTCACTAGCGATTTCAACCTTGCGTAGAGACAGCATGTCGGGATTGCTGGTTAATCCAAGAAGGTTGCAGAATCCCTTCTCTATGGCTCGCTGGAGCAAAATGAGTCGTAGGCAGTGGAAGGTGACGACGAGGTTCGCCCGTTGATGCCAAAATGCCTGGGTTTGGTAAGTAGTGACCACTTCGTTCTCGCTCGCATGGCAGTCAGGGTTGCGAAGCCAGGGCGGAAGTGTGTCGAGAAAGCCACAAAACGCCATGTAGGAATGCATGATGCCCATCTGAACAGGGTCTGAGGGGGGGATCTCACATCCAGCCCTCGTGTACAGACGGGAAAGTGTTTTCATATCCAGAAGAATATCTGTCGCCGCGGTCCAAAGTCTGTGGCAAAGATGAAAACCTTCATGAAGTCGATTTTCGTACGCTTGATCGTGATAACTCTCCTCGGAGGTTAACAAGCTGATACTGTCCTCGAGTATAGTCGGAGTGATGGCAGATTCGTTCCAACAGATCTCATGGAAGGTCACAGGTCTATTATTTAGGACCGAGGCGGACTTGTCACTTATGCAAAGTGACAAAAACATGTTCTTTCGAATCTTCGTTTCCAGCGGCGAAAGGCCGTCATAGGAAGATGGCTCGTCTAGTCGCATGTCGGTCGCTAGTCGCAATGCACTGCCCAGTACGTACCATGACCTATGAGTTTGTCCAAGATGATGCAGAGCTGCTGAATGGCGACTTCGTATGACAAGTGAGCTTGAGTTGGCGTGGGAAACATCCCAATCCTCAAAACAAGCCAGCATTTCACGAGAAGCTGAAAGAAAAGGTGCCAATAAAGCATCCATGCGAAGATCGCTCGAGTTTGGACGGGTCCGACAGCTAGCCATGGCACAGACCGCCGTGACGAGGGTGAAGGCGCGCATATCGGTTTCTCGGCGCGCCGACTCAGCAACGAAGTCCCCGTTCAAAGCCACAGATTCAAAGCGTTGCCTGGAATCTGGTAACAGCAGGCGGACATCCTGTTTGAGGGCGGAGGGATGAACCACAGGCATGGATGGAAAGTTCCAAAGCATGAACTTATCGATATGTTTGTATAACGTCTCCTCCAAGGGCAACTGCAGGGTCTCAAGAGCCTCGCTGAGCGCTCTATGCACCTGAATAGGTCGATCATCGGCAAAGGCTTGGGCTTGGACGTCACAGGATCGCGGAGTAATTGAGCCGACCACTTCGCTGCTGGAGGCGCTCACAGTCTGAAGTGCTGAAGAGGTTCTAGGTTTTGGCCCACGCTTTCTTCTCTGAGGGTTGTATTCGCAGGCCAAGTCTAGTACGCGGCAGTTTGAACATTGCCGTGGTTCTGCGTCGCATTTGACCTTGCGGCGCCTGCATGCCTCGCACGCCTGTGTGGCGAGCCGGGTTCGCATCCTGGCAGCGGGAACTAATGCTGGTCAATGAGACAAGTTGTTGAGAGTGGTTTCGTAGACCAGGAACTCCGCGGTCTTGTTATTGTGGCCGTCACGTCGTAGGACTGGGGTGGTTGATGTCAAGTCAAAGTTACTCCGGCCAAGTCCGTCTCCGCACCAAAGCTATTTCTCCGGCTAGTTAGGGTAGGCTTCCTAACGAAAATTTCTACGGCACCTCAAACGAGAAAACGACTGTATCTTATAGTCTGAATTCCCAATTCATCTACTTTTTCTTACTCTGATATCGGGAATGAGAGACTGTCAATCCAATGGTAATCCTTTCTCACTATGGACGACGTTCTTGTTAAAACTCAATGCATCAAGGTGATCTCTCATCGGAACTCGTTTTCTTCAGATCTATTGAGGCTAGAGATGAGGAGATAGTTCGCAGTATGTTTGATCTTTCTCATAAGTAGCCCGAGAAAGAACATGGCGAATCTTCACTCAAGGATCCTTGGATTAAAAGGTCTTGACCAAAACACTCAGTTTCGAGTCAAATTTATATTATTCTCTGAGACCCTCGGCATTAACAATATTCGTGGAAGAACACGCTCGTTCATATGTGGTAACTACGGGTCTGACTACGTCAAAAGTCTTGACAAAGTTACCAACCAAGCTCGGTGGGCATACACATTGCTCGTCAAGCCTGGAGCTCGTGACCGAGTTAAGTTCAGTAGAGCACGCCCAGATTTTATGCCGTGAAAGATTTTCATGAGTTTGTGACGACGAGTGCTTTTCTTAATATCAGTTGGAACCACAGCAGGGGGATCCCATAGTGTATAGTTCTAAGAACGAGTATTTGATGAGGATTCAGAAAGATGCTAAATGTAGGTTCGTACTGGGGACCTTTAAGCCATCTCAAATTGGCGACTACCTTGCAGGAGGCACGTCAACCCCGACACGATAACGATGGTTTGTTATCGACGGGCGAGCAGCGGAATTAGAGGCGCTGCAGGTATTCACGGTCAACCACCACAGTCAGACTGTTCTAGCTTATCTCCAAAGTCTTGGCCTCGCTTGCGGGGCAGCGGCTGAGCAGGTTGCTCTATCCAGAAGTGGAGAGAGCATTGGGATTGAAAGACCGAAAGGCCGAAAGTCCGATGGCATTGGACCTCGTCGACGCGAGACTAAGTGCTAAACAGGTAAATGGCGCGCATAGTGTCAAAGAGAAGGCGTCCCTTTAGCTTATCTCCGCTTTTAGCGGCGATCGCATCCCCGCCTTATCGCGACTTCGGAAGCGAGACACCGAAGATAGGTACACGACAGGGCTAAAGCTGCAGATAGCCATTTGCAACCAACAGCCTTTTAGATAAATAGTGACTGGTCCTGCCGAAATCTTCATCCTACGTTGTCCCGTAAAGATCTCAACTTGTCGCTTCCAACAGAAAGTCCACCTCTGTCCATCATCGTCATGTCTCTTCCATTCCCTGCCCCCGCCTCTGAGGGCCTATCACAGCTTCACCCTTTCGACCCGCTTACTCCAGTCGAGATCAAACTCGCTGTTTCCATACTGGAAAAAGCCCTGCCAGGAGTTCCTCTCCGATACAAGCGCATTGATGTTCTTGAGCCCATCAAGAAAGATGCGGTTCCTTACCTCGACGCAGAGCGGCTAGGAGCTCCGCTCCCCAAGAAGCCGGCGCGCCTGTTGTTTTCCTACTTCCACCGAACGGATACCGGGGGTTTCTTCAAAGCAGTGCTCAACGTCGGAACCATGCAGCCAGTTTACATCAAGGAGCTGCCCAAAGACGTTCAGGTAAGAGTCGCCGCTGATAAAACTATTACACATGGCTCACTAACTTGCCAGGGTCCTGCCGACATCGATGAGCTCATCGAGATTGAGGAAATCTGCATGAAGCACCCGGCTGTTCTGGCCGAGATCGAGAAGATGCAGCTCCCCGATGGCTACACAGTCTGCAATGACCCTTGGATTTATGGAACAGACAGCAACACTGAAACCCGACGGCTTGCTCAGTGCTACATGTACATCATCGAAGTGGACCACCCCGAGTCGAACCACTACTCCCTCCCATGCGCGTTTTCTCCTGTGTTCGACCAGGTGACAAAGGAGTTGGTTCGTATCGACCAACTCCCAACTGGCGTTGATTCCACGACACAGCCGACACAACCATGGAAGCCCGTCAAGTGCGTGCATTACGCTCACGACTTGCTGGATGAGCCCCTGCGCACCGACCTGAAGCCCTATATTGTCAATCAGCCCGAGGGACCCTCATTTTCTGTAAGCGGTCATGAGGTATCTTGGCAGAAGTGGCGCTTCAGGGTCGGGTTCACCAACCGTGACGGTCTGGTTTTGTACAACGTCACCTACGATGGTCGCCAAACATTCTACCGTCTCTCTATGTCTGAAATGACAGTTCCATACGGCGGTAAGTATCCATCTGACCCTCTAAAGCGCATCGACTCTGACAAAGTTGAAGACCCTCGAGCTCCATTCCACCGAAAGCAAGCCTTTGATGCTGGAGACGTCGGATTTGGTATCACCGCCAACCAGCTTGCTCTTGGCTGCGATTGCCTTGGCCACATCAAATACTTTGACGGCTACAGAACGGACTCAAAAGGCAACCCAGTCCATCTCAAGAACGTGATATGCATGCACGAGCAGGACAACGGAATTCAGCACAAGCACACCAACTATCGCAACAACATGGCTACAGTTGTCCGCAACAGAGAGCTCGTCGTGCAGATGATTTGCACCGTGTCCAACTACGAGTACATCCTTGCTTGGATCTTTGATCAAGCCGGCAACATCGAGCACGAAATCCGTGCTACTGGAATTCTCTCCACCATGCCCATGGATAATGAAGACGGTGCCAAGGTCCCTTGGGGAACCAACGTAGGCCCTGGAGTTATGGCTGCTTATCACCAGCATTTGTTCTCCGTCCGCATTGACCCAGCCGTCGATGGCCACAACAATACTCTCTACTACGAGGACAGCGTTCCGATGCCCGTCGATGAGGAATTGAACCCCTTCGGCATGGGCTACACCTCAAAGCAGACGGTACTCAAAAAAGCCGGCTTCGCGGACCTGTCTGTCGAGAAGAACCGCGTCTTCAAGATCCGCAACGATAGCAAGATCAATGACGTATCTCTGAAACCGGTTGCGTACAAGTTGCATTCTGTTCCCAGTCAGATGCTCCTCATGAGTGAGGGCTCTTTCGCGCGCAAACGTGCAGCCTTTTCTGAGCATGCCATGTGGGTGACCAAACATCAAGACGACGAGCTGTACGCAGCGGGCGAGTTTACAAACCAGAGCCGCGTGGACACTGGTTTGTCCGAATGGGCCGCCCGGGATGACGACGTTGAGAACACGGACATTGTGGTGTGGCACACGTTTGGCCTCACGCATAACCCTCGACCGGAGGACTTTCCCGTCATGCCTTCCGAGAGGATCAGCTTCATGTTGAAGCCTGACGGCTTTTTTACCAAGAACCCTGCACTTGACGTTCCGCCTAGCACACAGCGATTCAACCAGTCAACCCTTCACGAGGATTCCTGCTGCAGTGATAAGTCAAAGCTTTAATGTGGGCGTGGCTGTCTTCGGGAAGGATACGTCAGTTGGTATAGAGCGATTAGAGAAGAGATAAATCTATCACGAGCGTAAACTATTCTAATGCGATTTGAATTGATCCAGAACTTCCTGAGAGCCGCTGGGAAGTTTTACCGTCGATACTAGAGGATTAAGGTTTACTAGACAGCTTCCTTGTTTGGCCGCCTTTCTGAAAACCAAGGATCGCCAGAACCTCTACTAGAGGACACCAAATGAGAGATCGGGCTTTGGTTCGTCTATACAGTAACCAGCCTAATATTGATGCATGTCCACTTCAACGGGAGCCTGCCTTTGTCCAAAATACGGTTGGGTCGGACTGAAGACTGGCTGTCCGATCTGATGATTCGAGGATATACCCTTCAGCTATCCATGGGTAGAGTCAACGGGCCATCAAGGTAAAGATACTTAAGCTTGAACATAAGCTTAAAGCGGCCATTGTCGGATACTAACACCGGCCAGGCACCTATACACACGCATTACGCTAGAACCTCACAATAAGCTTTCTCTCCAGTCGCGTGTTGACGCTTTACGTAACCAACTGGGCAAAGCTGTTTAGCTTTATGGCACTGAGAAGTCAACTACTAGCCGGTGTAATTATGAGGCAGCACGGCGGTCTTCAACATGGACACTGTAGCGTCATGTGCTATGCAGCTTCTGCGTGGCAGCTGACTCTATGGCGCGTGCTACTTAGTAATGCGTAATATACCTGTAATTCAATTTAAGTCGAGATAAATTAATTCATGTAACTTGCAAAGAGTGCGTATTTGTCTCACTTCGCCTCAGTAACGGCAACAGGAAGTATCCCGATAGGCCGGTGGTTGTCTAAGCTTAGAGCCTCCCGATGTAAACAGAAAGTCAGTTCTGTCACCTCAATAAGGGCAGAGCACAAATGATAAAAGCTTTGCTTCAAAAGTGATAACCCGATCCGTTCGATTCTTCTTTCTGTTTGTATGCGATAATATTGGTAACGTCCAGTGGATAGTCCAAGAGGAATGTCTACAATACAACGGTGCAACGTATACTCTGCACAAAATGTACTACCCTGTTGGTGAAGCAAGTTTAACTGGTCACGACTCTTAAGCCTTATGGAAATACTCACATAGGCACCGAATAAAGCTTTGATTCTCTGCACAACTATCAATGACTTGGGTTGACTGATCTAGCGTCAACCGTATCACCCCGATCTACGTGGAGATACAAGTTAAGCTCGCAGCACGAAGGCACCTGAGGCGCATGAAGCTTGTGAGCGAGAAAAGAGTTGAGATACAAAAATACGCGACTTTAAATCTAATCGTTTTAGTCAAAATAATGCTGCGGCAAAGAGAGCCTTCTAATATTCACTCCTGTTTGGTTGAGAGCTAGCAATGCCGTAGTCTCAAGTTACAAGAGAGACAGAGAGGCGCAGCTGGGCTATGGATTCGCATGCCGGTCCCTGGCGCATTTCATGTAAGAATGTCAATCCCTTTTAGTCTAGTTGGTTAGGCTAGAAGCTTGTTTTTTGCAATGGCTAGAAAGGCGAAGACCTTGTCTCCGGGGTCTATTGCTCTCGAGCAAAAGCTACTCGGGAGCAGTTCCCGAAGCCCAACAAAGGAATTATTCCTGAGCCCAAGTGATTCGTCCGATGCGTTGACTACATGGCCAAGATGCGATACATGCGACAGCAATGTAGCTAGTACACCGATGTACTCTGAGGTTCAAGGACTGAGATCCATGAAACGATGTTCTCAATCGTAGAACTCAATGCGAAGAGATCCCATCCATGCTCTGAGCTCAACTCGTCCCTACGAAAAACGATCCGCTCGACTGTTTTGTCACGTCCATTAGCTGGAGTGTCTAGATATGCTAGAACTTAGGCTACCATGGTTAATGTCAGTCATATCGTCGTAACTTGTACGCTTTTCTCATCATCATCATTCGCCTGGTTGGTGCACAGGGCATCGCCTCACAGGTACTTGGTCGACACGGAAGCGAAGTAGAGCTTCGTACAAGCTTCGAGTGATGTCTTCCCGCCTATAAAAACAAGCTCGGGATTTCTTCTAGATCTCTAGGTGGAAGATAGAGCATGGTATCGGGGACAAATTGTCTGTGAGACAGGAATGAGGTCGAGTTCAAGCGGCGCGCTGCAATCCCCTTGTCGTGGGTCTTTATCGCAAGAGGCGAACTCAATAAGGCAGCACTCATACTTGCTGCTGGTAGGCCATCGCACGCGTCGCTGAACGAGATCTGGCGCTGGAAGACGACGTTATAAGAGCAGTAAGATTCGGGTAACGCACGGGGAGGCACGATTGCTAGGTCCTAACGATGCAATGAGTGAGAACCAATTCCCAGGTTAGATTTTACATCCTTCCAGCAGTGTTTGGGTTTAAAAAGTTCTGAAAATGGTAGTCTCATGCCCTGGGCACACATATCTCTCTTCTCAAATTGATCGTCGCGGAAGCAATCCCTCTCGATGACGTCGCAGATGGTTGATGCCCACCTACGTCATCTCAGGGGTTAAGGCTCACGTCATAGCCAAGCACGAGCATCCCAGCGCGTTAAAGTCTATTCAGATGCTGTCGTGCTCGCTTCTCTTTTCCTTGAGCATTCACTTTTAAATAAAATCTTTACATCTAATTCGAATATAGCATCCGCATCTCCGAGCCCATTGACACTACTATGGTGACCACCAGATCCCAGGACGCGAAGAAAGCGACAGCCTCGGCGGCTCAACATGAGTCTGCCAAATCGACTGCGACATCAAAGCCACACTCGGCAAGGCACTCTTCTAAAGCCTCACACGGGAGGAAACAACAAATTGTGACCAAGGGAAAGCCACAACGCAAAATCGGGCATAGCAAGCCCAACCAAGAAGCTCTACAGGAGAATGAAGCCAACCGCGAATGGACAAATCAGTACTACCAAGGCAAAAGCGTCCTGGACTTTCATGGCTTGGGCTGTGGGAGCTGTCCGCTTTCATCGCCTCAAATCACTTTCATGTCTCCGTTTGCCGATGAGGGCAGCCTGGAAATCATGACTGGAGTTGATGGCCTCGGAACCGGGGGTCTTCGGCTGGTGAAAGGGCCTTCCAATGATCCTGGACGTGGGCTTCCAGATACTTTCATGGTACCCCTACAGAACGTTGGTGAGCGGTTACTTAGATGAACTGGACATGTTGTCGATAACTTACACGTAATAGAGCAAGTCATCCTTGTCCCCGGAACGAGCGAAACATCGAAAGGCATGTGGCAGGTGGTCATCGTTCCCACTGCTGCCACGGGTACCTCCGCCATGGTCAACAAGCGCCCTCAGATGATTCAGTTTGAATGGCCTGACCGAGATGTCGACGAGCTTCTGAAGATCAACGTCGCAGAAAACATGTCCAAGAAGGAGAATGCAACTTATCTTTCCATCCTCCGAGCAGTTTTAGACGAGCAGCTGGCTCCGTACGACAAGAAAGTCATTGTATACACCGAAGAGACTCCCCCCACAGCTCAATCACTCAGGCTCAGCTGTTCGGCGAAGCTTTCGAAAATCCAGGGAACTCTGGTGAAGAAAAACCTTGAGGGTAAAACTACGACCCTTCTCTACTAAGCAGCATCATTTTGACTAACAACTTCATCCAGGCTCCCTTTATTTCCTTCCCACCGGGATGCTATGGCTTTCATGGATCAATCTATATCTTCCATTCAGTTACTTGCCCCCAAACATGATGATAATTTACATCCGTGATCTTGCTTCAGGGACTCCAGAAGACAAGCAGCCCGTTGTAGCCATGGCTCTCATGCTCGATGTGCCGGATTCGCCCGCTGGTGCAGATGACGATGAGTCTACACGACTCATGTATTTCGGGAAAATCAAGGACTTTGCAACTATGGGAAAGGCCATCGAGAACTATTTGGTTGAGCACGGGTTCCAGGTCATGAAATTGCAGGAAATTTATTATAATTACGAGGAGGGGCAGATGATGACCGGCTTTATGGACTATGAGGAAAGATAGATCTCTTCTCAAATTGATGGGGAAATTGAGCCATCATTTTACCTCGCCGTTTCTGCGACGTCGCTCTGGGCGTGGGCTCCCACTTCTTGGTTCGAGGCTTTTTTCAACACGTTTCGCTCTCTAGGATGTGAATGCTTCGAGGAAAAAGATAGTGACAAGCTTCCAACGCACCCGCTTTAAGTTTAGGAAGTCCGCTGGGTGGTTAGCACAGGGCCGACGAACACCGGATACGATACACAACAGCGGCCACGGCAGTTAACGACTTGGCAGGTGACTTCCTAGTACCTCTTAAAAATTAAAACTATCTCCTTCTTCATTATACGCTGTATACATATGATAGACAGCTACGTTTAGAACAAACTGAGTCTCACTAGATATAGAATTGTCCTCCTTAGAAGACGTTACCCTTGGTCTGCTTCATCTCAGAAACCTTGAGGTTCCTGATCATGGCAACCCAAATGAAACCCAGGGCCATGATGCCAGTTCCGGCAGCAAGCATGCGAGTCTGGGAATAGCTGTACGCCTTCTGAATGGCGATGCGCTCCAAGCTGCCCTTCTCGTAGCTAAGCTGCACCTCGATATCGCCATAAATGTCGGCAATGCTTGCAAGCGCGGATTCGGGAAGGTATCGCTCCAAAGACTTCTCAAAGGTGTTGGTCCAGATAGCACCTGAAATAGCGTAACCGATAGCGCCGCCAGCAGTACCCGTGACGTTGAGCAGAGCGAGGGCAGTAGCGACATACTGATGGTCAACGGCTGCGAGGACAGCGAGCTGCATGCAGATGATGAAGACACTGCCGCCGAAAGAGATGAAGATCTGGGTCATGACGATGTAGCCGACGTATCCAGTGGGAGATCGGAAGTAGATCATCAGGCCCTGGAAGAAGACGTAAACGGGGAGGCCGACCCAGAGGAGCCACTTGAAGTATCCGGTCTTGCGGATGCTCCAGCCAACGCCGAACAGAAGGAAGCCCGAAACAACGCTGAAGGTGTTGTTGACATATCCAGCCTCGGCAACAGAGAGGTAGTTGACAACCTGCAGGAAAGAGGTGAAGTAGCTGTTCCAGCAGTAGTAGGAGATCTGATAGGTCAGATCCAGCAGGCAGGCGCCAACCATGGTTCGATCAGTCAAGAAGTGGAACTTCAGGAAGGGCACTGGTGCCAAGTAGAGCTCGTTGAAGACGAAGGCGACGAGCAGGATGAATCCAACGACGATCATAGCGATGATGTAGTCCGTGGCCCACTCGTGAGGGGCAGAAGCAGCGAGGTTGAATGGGAGCAGGAAGATGACGAGGCCAGAGGCAAATAGAAAGATGCCGAGGACTGGAGAGAGCGTAATTAGCACAGCTTAAACAGATAGCGCGGGGTATTGGGACTAACCGTCGAACTCAAGGGTGTAGTGCCAGATGTTCTGCTGGAGAGTTCGGCCACTGGACTCCCTCTCCAAGACTCCCACCTTCTTGGCCTTGCGCAGGTTGAGCGTCAGGATGAGGTACAAAGGAGCACAGACGATGGGCATGAGGATGGCGAAGATGCCGAAGCCCCAGGGCCAGCCGATGTCTGAGAGCATCTTGTCGGCAGCATACGATCCAGCGAAGGCCGAGATCATGTAAGGAGACGATGTAAAGGCATAGGCGAGGGCTCGGTTCTTCAGCTTGGTGGTATCGGCAGTGATAACGTCGATGGTGTAGATCAGACCAGTAAAGCCAACCGAGTAAAAGACCTGTGTTGTTCCATGGTCAGCGTCCCGTGACGGTATGAATGGTGGGAGCGGCGCTTTTGGTGACTTACATTGGCAGCACAGTAGGTGGGAAGGTTCGTGCTGGCGGCCATCATGATCAAACCAATCTCGGAGAAAAGCACCATGAGAAGGAAGCCATCGGCTCGGCCGACGATATCCAGGAACTTGGCGAGGGGGATGAAGACGGCGGCGGTCATGGAAGCCGAGATGACATCGACAACGGTCAGCAGCGAGTGCGACGACCAGTCGCTGGTGACGTAGGGCAAGAAGCCGCCGACGGTCGAGCTCTGGAAGGCATTGAGCAGGTAGACGAACCAGATGGCAATGAAGACGCCAATCAGCGACTTCTTGTCCCAGGCCAGAGTGATGGCCTCGATGTTCTTGACACCGTGCTGCAGGCCCTCGGTGGGCATCTCGTCCTCGGGCTTGGTGTCTCCGTGAAGTCCATCCTCGGGCGACCTGCTCTCGGGGCCCTTGCTGTCGTTGGGATAGGTGCTGATGGGCACGGGCATTTCGGTGTCAGACGCGTTGGCGGGCGTGTTCTCAGTGTGGCCGAGGCCAGGGCGAAGCCTGTTCAAGAGTCCCATTTTCGGCTGCTACTGGTGCTGATCTTGGATCGACGAGCAACAAGGGAAGGGTTGCTGTTTGGAGAAAGACGAGGGAAGCTTGAGGGTTAGGAGCAGAGAAAGAGTTTGTACGGGTGGGCTAACGTCCCCTGTATATAGTGCTACGTACAGCTGGGTCTCGAAAGGCGCCCCCCGGTTCGTCAGGTACACACCTTCGGGGACCGAGCCGCATTGGTAGGGTTACCCCCCTGGTAGCCTGGTAGCCTCTGGGTCCATCCAGATGTTGGTTGTGAAAAAGGCGCATCAGATAAGATTAGATTTTCTTCCTGTTGGCTCCGATGGTGGCGAACCTGGAATCGAAATCGGCAGACGCGGCAGGGGGAGTGGGGAAACGGAAAACCGGGTCGACGATCGGTCTGGATGCGGCAATCACGTCGCTTGGCAAGGTGTCAAACGGAGAGGATCTAGGGAATAACGCGGCCGCGGAGGACCAGCGGCCGGATGCAAGCGACTTGGCGATGATTGTCTAGGTTACGCAGCACGCTCCCGCAACAGCGACACACAACCACGCTGCAGGCCACGAAGCAACAGATCAAAGGGCACGGGCGGAGCGGGAGGAGATGGGATGAATAAAAGGTTGGATAAAGGGGTGGGGTTCGCGAAAGGCGGCTTTACCAAGTCCCAACTCTCACATGATATTATCTGATTCGATTGATATGATCAAAGACCGATTAAGCATACGGTGCATGGACAGGCGCAGCCACGAAGCAGCAAGCCACCGAAGCCACCGAGGCTCCGGATTGGCTGTTACGCAATAGCTGGCGCGTTAAGCGAGGTTTAGTGGTTCGAGACTGGGATTGATGCCAAGAGCTAGACTGGAAGTGAACTGAGGCACACGAAAGCGCGCCCGCGCATGTGGGGGGCTCTCCGAAGCCTTCCTTGCCTTGGCTTGCTTCTCATCAAGTTCACGCACAGTCTGTCCGCTTTTGCCTTGGCCGGTTCGGGCGGCATTGGTCTGGATGGTGTGGGCCAACAGCCCACCTAGCTGTCCACCGGCTACCCACATGGCCGTCAGCCAACAACATCACCACTCGCTCCAAACGCCCCCATCGCAGAGGCCTCAAGAGCCTTCCAAAGAGCGAAGATTCTTCTCCGACATCGGCCGGAAACGGAACTCAAGTCTCTCAAGCCTGCCAGCCTCACGTTTCGAATTCAGCCACTTGGATCCCAACGAAGCAACGCTTCTCCTCCGTCGGGACACTGGGCCAAAACGACCACCAACACTGCTCCAACGACTCGAAAGCAAGCACCTCGGCCTTCCTCTTTCCACGTATGCACAAACAACAACACGACCCGCCTGGCCGCCGGCTGGATGGAGACTGGAACCCTACAGCACCACCCAAGGGTTCAACTCCGGGCCTGGGTGTCTCTGCTGAATCAGGCTAAACCGAGGATTGCAGGGACCTCCCTCCCCTCGGCTCCGAGTCGAAGCTGACGCAGCAACTAACGAGTGGAGAGTGGGTGGAGAGTTGATTTAGAGTAGTCCAGCCACAGTGGTCCTGCTAGTTTCCTCCTTCTTCCCAATCAGGATTTTGCTGCTTTGGTGGGAAATTTCTCGATCCAATGGGTCGGTCCGGTGCGATTTTCACTTTTTGGCCATGAGCAAAAAAACAAAGCCAACACGTGGGATGAGCAAAAGTGGATGTCGTGAAAAAAGGAAAAAGTGGTGCAGAACGCACAGTGGGGGGTGGGCGGCTCATGACTCAAATGGACGTGGGGGTGTGTGTGAAGCTGAAGTGCATCCTTGCTGGAAAAGAAAAAAAGTCCTGCGACGAGCAAGGATTTCAGCGTCTTGCCGAGCTGCTGGGACGGCAGGACGGGTCGGACGGGTACGTTCTTGGCCTCGGGCAGATCAATTTCGGCCGGGGAAAAGTTGGGGGCTTGGCGATAATCCGAGCACGTGAGCTTTTAAAACCGAGGCTGCCTTGGGAGAGGGAGCTTGGCTGCTGTGAAGCTCCCTGGGAGATCGCGAGACGGACAACTACCCTACACCTTGGGGTTAACGCTCCTTAGTGTGTTTGACGCAAGCCTGGATTCCATCGATCTTCGGGTACTGACTATACTATTTATTCATGCTCATATCTTGTTCTTAGCTGAGTCTGACTGTCTTTAAACAACCCGTGACGAGCCTGACAGCAACAGAAAGCTTGCCCTGCGTCCGCTTCCGCTTTTACCCACAATACAGCAAGACCACCCATGTCATTGATTGATAAAAGAAGCACCGGATTTTAGATCAGACGGTAATCAACCCCACCTTGATGTAATTCCCCTTGCGCCACCGTGCTGATTATCTCTGATCCGCGATGGTGATGATGGACTAGATTACAGCGATCACGCTAGAGCACGGTGAGCTTACTAGAACATTTAGAGCGTACTATTAGAAAAGATCAAGACAAGGCAGAGTGTCTATTTTAGTGTGCGATAGTACTGACCGTGATCTCGAATTGTGCTCGCTCAGCAAGGTAAAAAGCTTGTTGTGATGCGCTGGAAAGAACGTGAGAACTTGTGTGGTATGAGGTATGTAAAGAGCAACATTTAGAGCGAAAGACATTATCGTCGCTGCTGAGAATCCTTGAAGTTGATCCCGAGTACGAACACTGTTGGGGCTGGCTTTAGGCCACAGCAAGGAAAGACTCACCACTACGAAGAGAACCGTCGCATCATCCGCTTTTCCTCGCTAATATCCTCCATTCCTCCATTCCGTTTCTCCTATCTGTAGGCTTAGCCAGACCAATTGCTCTCAACAAGATGACTGGGCGCGGCAGAAAGGGAGAGACAGTTCCCCTGCTCCCTCCACGAGACCCCACGCTCGATATCCGTGCAGTGCCTCTGGAACGAAAATTTGATGTACTCTCATTTGGGCCGGGCGCCGCACCTGAAATCAACAGAACAGTCCAGTCAGTTGAAGAGCTAAAACCGTGAACTCGGACACCCAGATATTGAGGGCTGTCGACCTGGGGAGGGGGTATATTCAGCGGTTCACGCGACTTCCTTCGGCATGTGGAATACTACAGCAATTTGAGCTTGCCCAATGAAGAGAAAGCAAGCAAGAAATACGACGGCGAAACATTCAAACGCTTCAAGCTGGACGTGATCCAGTGAAAGGACTTGCTTGATGATGCTTCGGACGATGGCGTCAGGGAAGAATTCAATGCCTTTGTCAGTTTTCAGCATTTTTGGGACGAGGAAGGATATGAGTGGGACTAGGCTTATGAATCATCGAGGTGGAAGGCAGGGCATGAGGTGAGGCATGGGGAAGAAGGGTATGGGTACTGCTAAAGATGCCCGCCGTGATTTCATCTATGCATTGTCTTCGATGCAGTTGCAATCGAGGAGCTGTTCAATCTTTCTTCTCCTGACGACGTTGGGGAGCTTGGCAACGTTGTTCGTGATGTGAGCCTAGCTTGACACACATGTTCTCATCTTATACCGACCGGGCTTAGTTTTTACTTTTTGAAGATAACATCATCGTTCTTGATCATGGTTGCTAAGCAAAATAATCAAAGCTTGTGGTTGTTATTGTGTATGGTCATTGTTGACCACTCAGCTTTGATGCCATCAAGCCATCCCCCTTCTGTCTGGCTGTCCGCTTCAACAAGAGCGTGCTGTTGCCACCGTCAGGTCAAGAAAGCACGGTTTGCTTGGGGTGTAGACACGGTAGTAATTTGATATTCTGTCAAGAGACTACAGTAGTAGGTCAACTCTTCATGACCGTAAGTGGAATGAGAGGGCGCACACAGCAACATTTTAACACAATTCTTGGGAAAGAGGAATCACGTGAGTCATGACTGGCATTTTCATCGTCATAATTACACTCATGGCTGCCTAGCCCAGGTACGGCCCACCGCAACCTTCCAGAGAGACTCAGCCCTCTAAATCCCTCAAAACCTCTTATATACCCGAAAATAGGTCTCTGAAGACATAGCGCCCTGCAGGTCTCTACAGCAATGGCCCGACCAATGATAACCGACACTCTTACGAGGGCTTTTCGTTCGGACCGCCTGATCTATCGAGCGGCCGAGAACAACGAAGAAGTCAGAAAGTTGATACATACGAAAATCGACAATGACCCAGTAAGCATAGCCCTGGGCGACCCTCACGTTATCCGACCGGCGGGTATTGAGCACACGGATTGGGTCATCGACCAGCTCGCGAAGTCGATTCTAGGTGTAATTATTTACCTGCAAGCACCTCCAACTTCCCCCTCGGTCAAAGATACCGACAACCAACACAGCCTGGAGAGTGTGAGACCAGTCCCCATCGGTTACCTGTCCCTCAGTTGGGGTGGCAGCCCTCAGACCCAATCGCATCACCGTTCTACATCTATTGGTATCTCACTAGCGGCTCCCTATCAAAACAAAGGCTACGGAAAGGAAGCCATCAACTGGGCTTTGGACTGGGCTTTTCGTTTCGGAGGTTTCCACCGGGTAGAGATCAGCACAGTGTCCTACAACGAGCGCGCACAGCACGCCTATAAACGACTCGGTTTCGTCGAGGAGGGAAGAAGTCGCGAAGCTTTCTGGTACGACCGCAAGTGGTATGATGTGGTATCCTATGGCATGCTAGAGGGAGAATGGGCGGCTCTGAGAGGCATCGAGGATGGGAAATCAAGTTAAATAGTGCTGGCTAGTATAACCAACTAATCTGATGTTAATTACAATGTAATTTAAGTGAAATCTGTAGCTAGGTAAAGATACGTTTTTGTTTTTATATATACTTAATACTTATGAGCCCTAAAACAGAGTAGCTTTTAAGGCTTAGGAGCGTTTTAGGTACAAGTACTATCGATACCCCAAAGACTGTAGGAGATGGAAAGATAGATATGAGGATAGAGACAAAGTAGGGGAGAACTCGAATTACTCTACCGGAGGTATAATACACAGTATCGGATCGGCCTGCCTTGGTGTCGGTAAGCATAGACGACCAGTCGAAGAGAGGCCAGGAAGTCAGCTTTGTGGTCTTAGGCTTCGGCCTACAGCCTGATTTCAATCCCGCCAGCGATTCAACCTTGGGCATTCTCCTTCAATCGGGTGACGTGGCAGAAGACGGGAGGGGGGTAGCGATCAACTATGATAGGGAATTCCTGGTAAGAAATGCATATGGTTATCCATAAGCTCACACACATGTCACCTAATGTCCAGAAGCCCAGGCTCCCGTACACCCAGCTGAAAGTGCAGGATGGTGGGGAACAACCACACTTTCCAACTGAAAAGTATGCCAACAACCAAATAGAACTTCCGAAAGAGGCACTTCCTCGACATGGGTTTGTGAATAATTGAAGAAACCGAATTAAACATGAATGAAGGTCTCATCACTGGACAAGAACAGGTTGGGTCCATCATTTATCACTGGAGCTTTCTTGTTGCCGCTTTTTGTCCAAAGCAGATGCGGGGATTCTACCCGCATGCTTGCTTGTCTGTACTACCCAGTACAAGCCAAGCCACGCCTGTAAGCTGCATGACAGACTGGTAAGAGTGACGTGGCGAGCTGCTGGCTGTTAGGCACTCTCGCAGAGCCCACCAGCTTCGTTCTTCGTCGTTTCCTCCTTCTGTAGATGCTACTTTACACAGCCGTCTCTGTTGGCATATTTATTCGCTGGAGAAATTTTTTGCTAGCATCGCGATCCGGCCCGCAGGATATGCGTCATGGCTTCTTTGGGCAGATTCACCGCCGCCTTGATGGCCGGCTCCCAAGAGAACACCATGGCGCTCGCCGCTCTCAATTTCGACTTCTCTCTTTACAAAATAGAGGCACCCAAGGAGTATCAAGCACTTGGTTCGTGCCTGTCTGACGAGCGACGGCACATGGCTGAGGGTGGCTCCCAGCACGTCACAGCGCGCAAACTAGGCGCCGTTTTTCGGAGCAGGCTTCCCTCAGTTCCTCATCTCATCAGGGCATTCGGAGAGAGGGTTTCAGAGATTGCTCAAAAGACGGAGGTAAAGCACAGAAGCTCAACTGGAGCCCCGAACAATCCACTCAGAAATGTCTTCTCGCACAAGATGGGAATCGACGGGACCTCGATCTGGGCGGCAGCGACATCTGGCACCGATGCTCTCTGTGCACAACTTTTGGCCTGCATGCTGGCTCGCTTCTGGGCTGCCGATGAGGCGACGTCTATCTGGGCTGAGATCTTGGAGTCACGAAAGGTTGAGCTCTCAGAGAGAGAGGGCGACTTTGACTTTCCCGAGCTGGCCGCGATGCAGGCAACAATTTCACGCGATCAACTCGCTGAGTGGGATGCAAGCGCTCGAGCATGGCTCAGAACCGCCGACGAGGTGCATCGCAAATCCCAGTCGCAGTTGAGACTCATCATCGAGAATCTTGACGTCGAAGTGAACCAAAAAAGAAACACATATGAGAGCGTCATGGAAGCCTGGCTTGAGTCTATGAAAGTGGTCGATAGACTTGTGGCTGGTGTCCCCCAAAGTGTTCACGATGGTGCGGCCTTGCTAGGGCTGTCAGCATGGCATTTGTTCCCTGATATGATTGTCTACGCCAACGGGTGCAAGGAGATTACTCAGGGCGACAGTCTCATCAAGAAGGGCGGGATCCTCACCGCCGGGCTTGAATCAGCTGCTGACTTCGACGCTGGGGTCAGATGGTCGCTCCCCTTGGCGAAGCTTCGATACTACGGGGATCCGGTGGTGATAGACAAAACCTTCGACTTGGCCAGTTCAAGAGTCTCAATAGACCGGCTAATGCTAATTGCTCTCGGGTGCTTGGCAAGAGAATGGCCGGAAATGCCCGAAAAATTCGAATGCGTGTGCAGGTACTACCAGCGCCTCTGGGACGTGGCCCAGACGCAGCTGGGCGAGTCAGTGGCTCAACAAAGCTGGTTGAAGTACCTTGGCAATGCCGCTTCCTCCTTCCTTGCTGCAAACTCTGAGGAGCAGAAGATCTTCAGAAGGCTGCTCGCCTTTGGCACTCGCCGAGGGGGCAAATTTCTTACCGACGGCTCGGGATCCACGTCTGGAATCTCTTGGAGACAACAGACCCTTGGGCTGACAAGCTTCGACAACTTCATCAAGGGTCTTTCCAGGCCTGAGTTACGAGTGGCTTATCTGCGAAAGGTTATGAAAGAGGTTGCTACTCACAAAGAAGCCCGAGATTGGATCATCTCATACAAAACGGGCCAGACCAAGTCCGCGTTTGCTACCGTGTTCCCATCGACTGGCCTTCGGAAGTCTACCAGAAAGTATCACTGCACATGGAATGACTCATCATTCAACCTCCGGCGCCCTATTCCTGCTGAAGCGAATGCCAGTTCCGAAGAACTGGATCCCGAGGTCGGAAATGTCCTGTTTGGTTGGGACTATATCGGCCCTCGGCTCGAGAAAGGCACCAAAACGACCGTGCTCCATTTCAGCGTAAAGAGTTCGGAGATCGACGAGGAGAGCGAGCTGACGGCTCGATACATGGTAAAGCCCAAGAAGTTAGACGTAGACACTGTTACCATTCGATTCGAGCTGATGTTCGGTGATCCAAACTTCGGCGCGGTTTTCAAGAGGGCGCACAAGTATGGCCTGAAGATACGAGACCACCGTCTGGACGACGCAATGGAGTTTGAGGACATCCTTTCTGCCCTTTCAAGCCATGAGCTGGGCATTTCGGGACTTGACACTGGTGAAGCAACCCAGTGGCGTTCTTTGCAAGCCTTGGGTATGATTGGGTCGTTGTATTCGAATCTGGGCTCTGCCAGCCTGTCTTTAAATGTCATCAGCCAGGGCTGTATTCTCAGAAGTGGTGCCAGGCGACACCACAACCTACCGCGTGGTATCAAGCGCTGCAAGCGCGCCGGGACACGGGTTTCGCCTGTATCGCAAGCATGGAGACCGGCGACCAGGATCTGGATCCCGATATGCTCAAGGAGGTCATGGCCTTGTCTGTCGGCGATTCTATTTATTCTCTATCCGCGCTATTCTCAGACCCCCACCTGGAACCGCAGGCTGTTCTCTCTGACAATGGTTCTGCCACCAGAGGCACTTGTATCATCCGTACACTTGGAAACGTGGGGAAGTATGGCATCTCTCTCCTCATTCCGCCACCGGAGCTCAAAATGCGGAAGCCGGACTGCGGCCAGTGGAATGTCATCAACCACGACGTCTGGGACGGCACTTCGGCCGACTCTTTCGGGGAGACATCACTCCACCTGTTCCTCACTGAATACCGAGTCCCCTACACAACCAACCATCGCGGCAATCGAGATATCCAGGCCTTTTTCCAGGAGGCTGCAATATCTATCTACGACGGCAAAACTTGGATAGGCGACATTGACATTCTCAAGGCCCTAGGTCACAGCTCGGGCACCTTGCTCAGGGTCCCTGAGTTGTGTAAACATGGCGTCTTAGAGGAAGAGCAATGGCCACCTTCAGGGCGCGGGGGGGCCTCAAAGCGTAAAAAGCAGGTCCAACAAGAGACTTTGGCCAAAGAGATTTCCTGCGCCGACAATTGGTACGAGCTTATAGACAAGCCGGACCATCCTGTTCTCGTACGTAGCCGCGGGAACTGGCTTGGACGTCTCGCAGCAACTTCGATCAGTGTTCAATTGGGATACAGGGTTGTGTTGTTACCTGACAACGAATGCCCTCAGGGCTGTTTTACTGACAATAAGTTCATGAGGGACCAACTAGTGCGAGTAGGAGATGTTGTTATTTGGTGAGAACGACGGGTTTTTTAATGATAATATTGAAGGCTTTTTAGTATAGTGATCTGGGAATATAAATGATAAAGGCTGGCGCGAGGCATCTTGCCTTGCTGTGTTTCGTCTTGTCTTTACTGCGAGCCTAAGAATGATCTAAATCTCGACGTCTAGACATTGGGAATATGTCCTCCAGGTGGAACCATGCAGCGTTAGGCTATCGTAAATGCCTGGAATATCTATTGGACATCGATCCACGCCAGTAAAGAATTTACTGACTCATCCCTCATTACACTTGGTCTCGCAGTTAGGCTCTTGTAGGTTCTCCCAATGACGGGCGGTCACTTTGAGGGTAAAAAAAGCAATCAGGATTCTATAAAAATACAAATGAGCAGGCTAGGATTCAATTTGAGCCCGCTCCCAGACCTTTCCCAACAACCCTCAATGATACTCTCTCAGCAAGTCTTTCAGATGACTGGCTCCGATGTGAATTTCCAACGCCTAGCGAACCCTATTTCACTTCACTCCCTAAGCTCTCTAAACACCAACACCTTCTTGGGGTCAGGAATAGACTTTAACAATATGTTAGTTTGTGTAGAACGGAACTTCAAAGACCATTAGACTTACCATATGCGCGAACTCCATGTTAGGGTATCGCTCGGTAGCGCCTTTGACGTTCTTCACCTCGTAGCGCATGAGGAAATTGGCCAAGATCATCTTGATCTCGTTGGCAGCGAAGAATCGGCCAGGGCAGGCATGTCGGCCATAGCCAAAGGTAAGACTGTTTTGAGTGACGCTCACGAACTGGTTGAGAGCAGCACCCTCTACGGAGCCGCTCTTCTTGGCATCCTGTCGCAGTCTGTAGAATCGAAGCGCATCCATTTCGTCGGCTTTGGGGAAGACATCGGAATCAGAGTTGACCGCAACCGCAGGGATCTCGATGGAGACACCCGCAGGGATCACCTGGCCATTTGAGAGTGTAAAGGTCTTCAGGACCTTGCGTTGGAAGGAAGCTAGCATCGTATTAGCAAAAGAATCTTCCATCAGGGACCTCACTTACCCATTGATGCCGGGCGAAGACGAAGCACCTCCTTCAGGAAGCTGTCCATCTTTTTCATCGATTGCAGCGCGTTGCTCGTGAAAATACCGTTGTTATCCGCAAGGGCCTGTCGAGCTTCTTCGCGAAGTTCAGTGGCGAGGGCTGGAGAGGCAGCGAGATCGTAGAAGCTGCGAAATGATTAGCCTGGGGTACCACAATGTGAGCGAAGGGGGAGCTAACGCGTTTGTAGCAGTAAGAGTGGTGGTGTGGATAGCGGCGAAGCTGATACCGAGCTGGACCTTGGCCAAGTTCTGGCTGACTTTGTCGGTGAACTTGGGCTGAGCTTCCATAAGCCACTGGAGCATATCCATGGGTTTCTCGAATGACGGGTCGGCTGCGGCCTCTACTCTGCGCTTGATGACGGGTTCCATAAATTCTTCGGCTTCCTTGATTCTCTCATCGAGCTTCTTGACCTGTGGGAGTCGGTTCGCAAGGAAAGGGCGCAACCACGGTCGAAGACTCTGAACTGCGCGTTGGGCTCCCATGACGTCCATGGTGTAGTTGATGGCAATATCCAAGTACTTTTCGGTTCGGCAAAGCTCGGGGCCAATGAAGATGCGGCCAGAAACCATGCTCACAACTCGGAGCAGGACGTGATGGATGTTGACCTCTGTCCAGTCCTGTCCTGCGGGCATTTCCAGGTCCAACGATTCCCGGACCTCCTGGGCAATGGTTGGGTTAAGATGAACTATTTCGTGTGAGGTGATGATGATCTGTTTCCATTGGGAAGGGTCACTATAGGGGTCTTTTCGTACCTAGAGAAGGCGTCAAACTGCCCTTGATTGTGTGAGGTACGATTGGAACATATGTATCGATCCGAGTATATTTGGATTCCATTGTCTGCGCCAGGCTGTCAGCAAGGGCCAATCTAGTGTCATTGCCAAGCATACCTCGTCTACAGCGGCGCTCATGCTGACAATATCATCGGGTAGCTTCTTGAGTTCAGGCAAGAATGCGGGAGACAGAACGACGATGGAGGAATCTGAACTTGTTAGTGGTCATTCAGTCATCAAAGAGAGGGATGTAATACTTCGCGACGTGGTGATCCTGAAGACGCCATCCTTGAACTAATCCGTGCTTGCGTTAGATAAGTCTCGGTGGTCGGCATCGAACGCCTCACCTTTCGGTAGCCTTCCGTGTACAAGCCTCTGGCTCCAGCGAGGTACGCCTGCCTCCTCTTCTCCGTGTTCCCCAAATGCGCGCCGACAACTGGGAGCCTCGAAAGTTGAAATTGCTTGATCAGATACGGTACTACAAGGGCACCGAGGAAGGCAAGCAGGGCCGTTGCCAAGACAGGCGAACGGTCTAGAATTAAGCTACTGAGAGCTTGCGGAGTCGACATGATGGCGTGTATCGTGCTGGATTTGCTGGTCGTGTTCCTGGTCCTAATCGATGTGGGTGTGGTTTGTCGTCGAGAGTGTTGAATAGTTCATAAAGCCTTTGAACCGACTTCGAGATGATGTAGTTTTATATCGAATTCTTGTCTTCCTTGGTCCGCGTAGCAGCCCGTGTTTGATGTTTCATGTCCGGAAATAACGTAGCATCTCATCACTGAATTGGGATCGGTCTCGGTCCCGTATTCGGGTTTAGTAAATGGCGACTACTGATTGGATAGACAGACGATCGCAAAGGCATTTGCTTGCCGATCTTGTGGCAGGGCGACTCTATCTTGCTATACTCCGAGTGGGGCGAGGAGAGATGACGAGTGAATGGGGGAGTGTGCGTCGCAGACGGAGTCTACAAGCAGCCCGCCGACCCGATCTTGTTACATAGTATCACTCGGGTTTTATGGATATTGCTTGCTTTCAGTCGATGTGCAGTCTATCCGATCAGTTACTGGAGGTCCTTGTGGTGGTGGACGCAACATCGGCTCTCGAAAAAGGCAGTGATCTACTTCCAATGTAACTTTGGATTGGGCAGGAGGTTAATTACACGCTCTAGAAGCTCTTATTGCCGATGCTCCATCTGGTAGTTGATCGCTTAGCACCACTGCTACTCTGTCGGGTTCGGTTTCGGCTTCGCATCTCCATTCTTTCTGACGCATGGACGATCGTTTAGACAAGTTTGACGCAGGAGAGACTCAAACTGCCGCAATGCGCCGTCTCACAACTACGCCCCTTGCACACGCGGCTTTTTCGTATTGACTGACCAGTAATTTGATGAAGATTAATAAGGTTTCGGGCGGTTCTAATTTCGCGACGCCCAAGTCTTGGATGCCAAGCAAAGAAGGCGACGTGGCGCTGCCTTTCCCTCGGAGGCTTAGAAGGCTGCCAGATTGCGGCAGGCATAACGCCGATCCGACGAACCTTATCTATTCATGAAAGTCCCATTTTCGGCTCGAATTAAATTGTGGCAGCTAGCCAGGGGAGGACTAGCCGCTCGTCTTGATACCTAGTAGAGCGGCTGTCAGGTGGAATCGCTCATCGACCGTGGCAAAGCGATGACGATTTATGTGCCCCTCTCTACCGATCACATGCTGCCGTTCCCATTGGAAGTTCTCATGTCCCTAGCATTCCCAGTTCGAATAGTATTGTCAAAAGTCCGGTTGTAAAAAGGCGGTATGCCCAACAGTGACTTGAACCTTCGCACCTCTTATCAGATCTGACTGCAGGGCAGCATGGCTCGGCCTCGGGACTAGCACCTGCAACTAAATGCAGGGGCCGGAATATACTTTATCAAGATACCATTTGCATCAGTTATCTCGGCAGTTGGGCGGAAGATTCCGCGTATTTAGGGGAAGACAGCTGTCGGGAATGCATTAATCCAGATATGGCTATGCTGCTATTTCTATTCCCCGCGAACCTGCCTCCAGTTTTACTAGTCTCTTGGCAAGTTGGTTTCATGACTCGGAGCATGTCGTATTTGCATAAAGTCTCCTCGCCTCCATCCGGATACAAACATGCCCGGAGCATAAATTAAGCTCCCGCGTATATTCAACGTTTGCTTCCGGAGTAAACCCCTTCTATCTCAATTCGAGACTGGACACATACGTACCGTACTTGTATCATGCAACCAAGCCAAATTGAACGGGAGGAGATACAGTCAAAGTAGGTACTTCGAAGTCCTCACCCTAGAGAAAATTCCAAGGATAACGTATTATGAGATGAATTGTTTTATGTATCTCATAACTTGATACAGCGCCCTTATACAGCCATATTTCATGTGTTGTATATTGTTGTATGTAGTGAATAATGGCTAGTTCAGTCACTTATTCATCATCGATCTGTTATTACTGAGAAAGTTCGAGTAGCAAGAGGATGTGAATGCACGACCTGAGGAAATTACATTTCCCCCACAACCATAACCTAGTGTGGACGGCACTGCTACATATTACAGATGCAAGTCTTGTGTGATGAAGCATGCTTCTCACGAAAACTTAAAGAGTGCAAAGACACATTAACTGCTCTTTTCCCGGCTGTCGAGATCTCATCCGCAAGTTTATAGCACCTCAACCGGCATATTCAATCAAAGCCGAAGCTTGCTCCACGTTCTTCTATTCTTATATGTGCGATGTAGACTTTGAAGGTCTCTCGAGTTCGCTCGTCCGGTACTCAATGAACATCCATTTTGATCCCAGTTCTGTTTACAATCGCATTCTCCCATTAGAGTGTCCAAGCTCCCCGCTCACGTTTGGCGATAGCGCACACTTTGCACTCAACACCCAATGAATCGATTTTCGCTACATTCCTCCATGACATCCTTACCTGTGGATAGCCCGAGCAATGCGGAAAATCCAGCAGGAATAATCAAGAGGCCGAATGAGAGAGAGGCCGAGGGCGAAAATAGGAGCATGCAGGTAGCAATTAAGGTGTATCCACGCGCCTCTGAATCGCCCACATAAGATGATGAACTCTCCAGTATTATTGAATTTCTCTTTGCGGTAAGCAAAGCCAGACTGTTCATTCGGACCTGAGTATATGCGTTTGATTGATTGACGGAATTGGCTTCGTTTTCAAGTCTCATCTAAATCAGCGAATCAGAACACTGACCACCATCCCTTTCCGACCTCACCATAGCTTAGCCAACGAACCAACTAACCTCCGTTCTTTTTGCTGCAAGTCGAAACTTCATCGGTCCGAAACAAATCAGAGCGCACATAGACAGGCTTGCAGTGAATCATGCTTTGGTCGCGTTGAAGATAAAAGACAAAATCAGTAACTTGATAAGTTCTCTTTAACTCTATTCGGTAATGGCTCAATGACACCCAGGGTCATGTTGTGACTACCACCTTCATCCGCACCAACTTTCACTATCAGCTTGATTGCATGCCATTTTTTAGGTTTGTTTCTGGAAACTGGAGCTTTTCCCCCTACTCTGTGTGCTCATCCCGATCCTGCAACACAGCCTCCTCTTCTGTGTAGCTGCCCACACCATCAAAGGTATTTTGCCACAGCCTCTTCATATCCCTCCTTATATTGGGGTTTATTTGCGTTTATACACCCCGAGGTAACTGTCACTACCTTGGTTCTGTGGACAGGTACTGACTGGTCAACTGTGTCGCCGTTCTCCCAGTGTACTCACGATTACTCAACTTGACGAGTTTTGATCACGGAGCCTTCGTGTCTTGAATCCGTGGTAACTTATTTCACCCCCCTCCCAAGGTCCGTGAGGCTTCCATCGCCACACCACTATTCATGGAGCCCAAGACTATCATGTAACCGTGGCAGCATTGGGCTTATAAAGTGCTTGAATTGTGGAAGAAACCTGGGTTTTTTGAACTTGTGATAGTAGCAACCGCGCCCCAGAGCTGATCGCGATACAGTTAGTCCTCCTTTTCTTCTACTTTGTTCCTTTTATAATAATGAAAGTTCAGGTCTAGCAAGATCTCTCTGCCTTGCATGCGTTAATGGTATTTAGTCATCTAAGTAATTAAGATAGGTACCTGACGCGCGGGGGTTTACAGTTGCCTCCAAGCCGAAAATGGAGCAAAATAAGATTGACGTTTGGCGATAATTTGCCCAAATTATACTTCGGGGCTTAAAAATGCGATAGCCAGTCTTTCTTCTATTACGAAGGAAAGGGCGGAGCTTTCATGGGATGTATAGATCCTGCTCGTTCAGTAGACTAGCGTCGCGGACAAGAGTTGACAGTGAGAGGCCTTTGAGGCGATCAACTGACCGAGCAGTCATGCCATCCTCTCCTCTCCGGACTTGGGGCAGTGCACCAACACTGACTGCTTTTATCTACGGTTTTCTTGGCTACTCTGATAATTTGTAGCAGTCATCACTCAATCTAAAAAATGCAACTGAATCCAAAAATACGTAGGAATAGTCCGACTAGTATATTGCTTTACTACCAAGTAGCATAAATGATGGTGGCGATAACCACGTTGAACATTTTCCTGCTTGATTTCACCTTCCTAAGGCTTGCATTAGGATATACAGAGATTCTACTTCGTTCTTACGTCTTCTTTGGTATCGACCAGTCAAATCTACTCTTAATTTGCCAAGTGCGAAATTGTTGTATTTTTGCCCTCACGTTCTCGATGTTTTTCGAGTGGTAGGCTGTTAGCCTGGTTTATCTTTTGGACCATGTGTTCAACGACTCAGGTGAGGCATAGTCGCTTTCGTCATCTTCACCCTCATCGATCTACACAACACGAACACTAGAGTCGAAGGACAGGTGGAAAACTTGGGCACGAGCGAATGTAAGGTATGTTCACTGCTCCATTTAAAGTACAGTGACAGCATCGCGTGCTTCATTCCCCATCCACCGACGTGTCGCTCATGGCCACGTCCTATCAAAGCCTTTCCGGCCACATCTCCATCTACTCGTCATCCTCCACGGCGACAACCGTCTTCTTCCACTGGCGAGCCGGGACGCGACGCTTGAACAAGATGTCAATCTCGCGGTAAGATCGGCCCTTCATCTCAGGCAGGAAGAAGTATGCCATGACCAGGCAGACAAAGCCGGTGGCACCCCAAACGTAACCGCACATGCCGCCAAGGTTTCCGCCCTGTATCATGTCAGCGATTGTTACAACAAGATCTGGGAGGAGAAATATCTTACGGTTGGGTTGAGCATGTAACTTCCCAAGAAGATGCAAGGAATCTCAACGATGTAGTACGAAGCACGTCCCACTCCAGTCGTCAGTGGCCTGAGGCGGATGGACGAGGTTTCTCCGATAATGACCCAAGAGGCGGGCGCAGGTCCCAAGGTGAACAGGACGGAGACGATGAGGCCCAGGGACGCCATCGCCAGAGAGGCTGCGGTCGACTTGCCAACTGAGCCTGCGACACCGAGGGCGACAAGAAGGACGACGTTGAAGGCCGAGCCCCAGAGGTAGATGGTACGTCGGCCGAGGTACGTGGTGAGAATCCAGGAGAGCATGACGAAGATCATCTGTAGAGCCGAGGTAATGAGACCCAGGGCGAAGGCAGTATCAGTTTTCACACCGGCCTCTGCGCTTGGATTAGTATATGCGTTCTCCTAAAACAGCGATGATGGCAACTTACGCTCGAAGAAGTAGACGGCCTGGTTGGCGATGAGGTTACCCGTGAGGTTCTGTGCCAAGTACACACAGCACACAATGAGAGTACGGTAACGATCTGTGCCCTTCCACAATTCCAGGTGGTTGGGCTCCTTGGAGGACTTCTCGAGCTCAACGACACGGCGCATCATGGCAACGGTCTCATTGGGCTTCATCGCCGCCTTGCGTCCGAGGCGTCCGATGGCGTGTGCTGCTTCGTCGAGACGTCCCTTTCGGACCAACCACCAGGGCGACTCGGGAGCGCAGAAGATGAGGATGGCGAGCGGGGTGGGGAACATCCACTGAAGCGCAATGGGGATCCTAGAGGTTCTTTTGTTAGCCGAAAAGGAACTTGCTGCAATGCAGGGCGAGCAAAACGTACTTGTAGGCGTCGGCGTGGAGGCTGGTGTTGTAGTGGTAGGTGACGGCGCCGACGATGATGCTGCCAATGGCCCAGAACATCTGCAACATCTGGGTGGCGGGGGCTCGCAGGGCGATGGGCACGATCTCACTGCAGTAGGCCGGGGCGTTGGCGATGAAGATGCCCCAGGGCAGGCCCTCGAGGAGCTGGGCCACGAAGATGACGGGGAGCGATTCGGCGAAGTAAAAGGTGAAGATGAAGGCGTTGAGGAGCATGAGGCCCGTCAGGGTGGCCCAGCGGTATCCGATGCGGCTGGTGAGGGGACCGGCGATGAAGACGCCGATGAGGGCGCCGAGCTGGCCCGACACTTGGAGGGCAGACTGCCACTTGGTCTCGATGACGTACTTGTCGCTCGCGGCGTGGTATACACCGTATTTGTTCGCGAAGGCGGGGAGGGCGATGAAGTTGCCGATGAGGAAGACGTCGTAGGACTCCATAATCTGACGACGGTGTTAGTCGGGTGCGATTCCAGATTCCCAGCAGGTGAGAGAGGGCAAAGCAGCTAGCTTACAATGGTGCAGGACATGACAAAGGCCCAGAAGGAAGCCATGGGGTAGGCCCGAACGGCCTCCAGCACGCCCATCTTGTGCTCGGCGTCCTCTGCCATCATGGCATCGGCCTTGTAGTCGGCGACCTGGGCCTTTTCGTCGAGGTTGTAGACATGCTCCGATTTGGAGACGGCCGCCTCGGCCTCGACCAATGAGGGGTCGCCATTTGATTTGGAATCGACAGGGTTAGTAGTCATGGTGACTGACTGACGGGAGGTTTGCCCGGATGAAACAAGGTGCGGTATGGGAGAAGGGGACGAGGAGAGAGGGAAAGCAGAAGGGGGCAGAGGCCGGGAAGGCTGGCGTCTTTCATACTTTTTCGTCCTCTCTCTCTGTCCGTCTATCTCTGCCTGTCTGTCAGTGTGCCGCCCGTTGTGGAGGGAGGAGATGGATCTGGCTGGGGTAGACAGACAGACAAACAACTCTTGCGGGGAAGACGCAGCCGAAGCGGACAGGCGGGCGGGTTAGATGACACCGAGGGGTGGCTGCTAAACGAGGGGCCCCGGACTCGACTCCAATGCGTGCGGGGGCGTCAAAAAAGCTGGGGTTGGCGCAGGTTTGCTACACGGCGCTGTGGTGCGCATGCCTAGTAGGTACATACACCACTGTAGCCGCCCCCGAAACAGGGGGGGCCTGCGATACCCGGCCGAATAGGTAGAGACTCCCCCTTGGGCTGGTGATACCCGGCCGAATAGGGAACAGCCGTCTCGAGAGCCCAACCCGGCGCATGTGACGGACTAGAAGGAAATTCTTCCGAGCAGAGAACAATGCGCCGGCACGCCCAACCAACAGCAGCCCGTTCCCCCGTGCGGGCTCACAGGGGGGAGGGAAGGGTGTGCTAACCAGGCCAAGGCCTAGCCCGCTGCTACAGTAGCACCGAGCATCCATGGGCAAAGCAAGGCCGCAGGGCAGCACGGCACCGGGGATCCGACGTGTGCTAATTACACTGCGTGCTGTGGTACTACGTACAGGCTAGGTACAGACCGCCGTGCTTTTTTAGGCTAAAGCCCCGTCGCTGCTGGATGGAGGCCGAGAACCGAGAGAACCTTTGGTGCAGTTGGTTACGCTGTCCATCGCATGCCATCTCCGCAAGTGCGCCAAGGCAGCAAGCAGTAGTAGTTGTAGCAGTGCCGGGCAAGTCTTGAGGCTGAGTTCATAACAAGAGCCCCAAAATCTCCAGCCACCGTAGCTTCTCCTCAACGCACCACCATCCACCATCCCCCATCCCATCCCCCCGGCATCAGTTGGAGAGAGCCACTGAACAAGCAAATCAATCCACCGCAGCTAGGCCCGTCTGGGATGCTACGTTACTCCGCCGTCCCCCAGCGGCCAGCGGGGTATTGGGGTAACTTAGTTGCTAAGAGGCAGGTCGCTAATTGCAACAAAGTTAATCCATGTATCACATCACGCACCCAACACTTCACCCCCTCACCTCCTCTCACACACCCCCCGATCGACCCTAAGCTGTCGCACCGTCGCGCCGTCTCCGAGGTCCAACGTGAGCTTGCCTTGGGCCACCACTCGGTGCTACCTCGTCAGTATTACTAGGCGTGCATTCCGTCTCCCCCCTCTTCCCTCGCCGCCCTCATTGGACCGCCTATAAATGGTTGGTCCTCCGTCGACTATCACAGCCCGTATGTGTTCGCATCAGTGTCCACTCCCCCGGCTTGAACTACCAGTTCAGCAGCCGAGCGAATAGACAACCCCGGATATGGGCTCCTATATATCGTTCGAGTCATCATCGTTCAATCAACACTTGCCATGTTGAAGCCAACATTGGAAATTTGCGAGCGGCCTCGTATCTTCCAGAACGGTCGCCCGCCAGCATCCCCGACACAATCGATTCTTTCGGCGCCGTGGACGCAAGCCGCCGACTTGTCCACAGATGAAAGCTTTCGCAGTCCAGGGCACGTGCGGCTTTCAAGGTTTACTGATACCTTGATGCCAGTCACCCAACTGGATGTAACCCGTTCCCATATCGGGATAGGATCTTTGCTGCAATCCCGGGAAGGAACGCTGACAAACCGGGCATTCTTGCATGGGGAGGGGTCGCATCCTTCCTGTGTCGCCAACGCTCAAGGTAATTGGCTCGTGGTACGGTTGTAATATCCGTGAGTGTTGCGGTCCATTGGAGCTTTGGAGAAGGATTGCGTAAAGAGCATGGAAGCAAGATGCAGACGTTGAGACAACGTGGCGATCTTGTATACTTGTGGAATTGCACTGGGGTGCATATGCAGCAATCAAGGCCAGTGAGACCAACGCCGGAAGCCGTTGCCGATTGAAAATAACGCGACGAGGGAAGAGAACAGAATGACATCTTGACCAGGATACTGGACATCCAGAGTCAAATCGGCGCCAATCCGGCCCGCTACAGTTGCATTCTCCACCAGCGGGATCAGCCAGCGACACTTGGACCCTTCCACACTTGACTTCACCATGCAGTCATGTTGTATCAAGACAGCTTGATTCTAGTTGATGATACCTTGACACGCCATCCGCTTAGGGCTGTTACCACCTTCTTCCCCGAGCCCACTATTAGTGTTGGGGAGTATGCAAGTACACGTTGCCCGTCTTCTCTCCTGCAGCTTCCTGCATGTAGTCTGATGCGCAGGTCCCATATAGGATTACATTTAGCGAAATGAAACATCCGTTCGTGAACCACAAGAGGAAACCAGAGCCGAAAATGAGGAGAGCAAAGACGAAAGACCATCAACGGGGGTCTCACGGGGGAATCCCACGATCATGATTTGCCTTTCAACGAGGCAGTAAAATAGGTTGACACGAATGACACAGAGAATGGTAATGACGCCATGTATGTTTGCCTCTATTACAGCAGTTCCCACAGAAGAGTCCCAATATACAGCACTGTCTTCAACCGATGACGTAGATGGCAGCGGCGAAGGTAGTGAGGGAGTTCGTTATCGCCCAATCGATCACGAGGGACGAAACATACATAAACTATTTCCTGTAGAGCGTTTCTCTAGCGCGTCAGATGAGTGTTCTTCTCATACACGACGATGGATTTTCAAGCTCAACTTTTTCTCAGAAATGATATACTGGTCATCCTGCCTGTGTGCCGTCTCCATCTATTTGAAGCTCCAAGGCAAACTAAGTTGACACCTCAAAATTATTCTTGAACCTTGCGACACAGGAGTTGTGCGCTTTTTCCTTCTCCCTTCGATCTAAATTATGACAGTTGAGCTAGGTCATGGTACCATGGGGCAAAGATTGGTCAAAAATCGCCATTGCGGCAATTACTGGGCACACTGTGTTCTCTTTTAAGCTTGGTGCTGTCTTGGGGGGCCAAGGCCGTCAACATCATCCCCCACCCACAAGGCAGTCTCCGTAGATGATATTCGATACCGAAATTACCTCTGATGATGGTTCGAAATTGATGAAATGTGGTACTTGAGACTATTTGCTTTTCGGTACGGTGCCTATCATAAATCTGATTGGGATCAGTACAAAATCAAGTAAAGCTTTACTCCCTATGCCATTCAATCCAATAGTACTACCCTGATGCGCAAGGGAGAAGGTGGTTGCCAGGCAAATTTTATTGGGTAGCCCTATGGTCAATGTAGACCATTCTTGACAAGTTTTTCTTGAGAGACTACAGCTCTCGGGTAGAGTACTCCTATATGGCTTCCTGGCCATAAATTTCTGAGTTACATCTCTCTTATCGTCATCTTATACATTTATATATCCGTATAACGACAGCATGCCTTCAACAGCGGGCCATGCCTGACAATTAGAACAACATCGAGTCCGCATCTAATTTACGATGCACAGCGAGTTGATGGTACACGATATAAGGTAATGCGTTTGGATTAATATGAGTCCCTACAGCTCCAAATAAAAAGGCTAGTTATTCTTAGCTCTCAGCAGAAATTAGAACACAACACCGAAATTAATTTATCGAGCTGCATGTTGTTGTAAATCCTTACAAACTCCGACCCGTTCCTCGCAACGAAACCTTAATGTCCAGTGTGCATACTAATCTTAGATTGATGTAAGAAAACAAAAGACAGGTACTGAAGCGCACTGATATACTGAGTACAGGAACGGGAATTCAAAGAGAATAGGTGCTAAAAAGATGTAGAAAAACTACTCGACCTGTGTAAACAGCGCAGCAGTACGGGCAAACATTTGAAGACATATGAATAATACTGATACAGAATATCGCAAGACGCAGCCTTACAAGTGAAAATGCATTATAATCGAGTAGGGGTGACCGGCATATCTGGATTCGGATAACACAAAATCACACCGATGCGTGACTATGATCAAAGATCAAGTATGCGTCGGTCGTCCCTCATCTAACATAAGATAAGATCTCAAGTTCGTCCTCGACATAAGGTCAAATAGGAGGAATCATTCCACTCCATCACGACATAAGAGTTGCAATTTATGACTCAATAGCGTGTAACACCTGAGATTGTGTCGAGGTCTCCGTGAAGTTGTCACGTTAGTCCTGTCCAAGACTTTTAGTGTTCTGTGGCTGGATTATCAAGTCACGCCCCATCTTGACCCCTCACTCCGCATATCATCGGCCAGGACACTCCGATATCCGGAACTCGGAGTCTACCACTGTTCAGCCTTCTTCACAACGCGAAAGATCGCTACTACGTCTTAAATTTATCTTATTTCCTCTCCCGAGTCACAGACATGGGCAGCATTTCGTTGAGAGAACACATCCGGTGGCTCCCGGACGAGGCTAGCGAGCCGACATCCACCATCGTCGTCACATCCCCGCAGCGCCGCTACGTGGACTTGCGAATCTACCGCCCCGAGGGCAGCCAGAAGACCTGGGCTGGACAGGAAGGTAGGTGGCCCTATCCTAGTAGACAACACGTGAGGCTTACGGAACCAGGCGCACTTCCAGTGAGCCGCCTGGAATGGGGTATTGCGGGGACGTCGTCGTCGTGGCTGCGAGATGACGGGAAGGGAGGAAAGATCCGGCACTCGCAGTGGAACCACTGGATCGACTCGCGCACCACTGAGCCGGAAAATGCAACAGACGAGGGCGACATGTTCCCGCAGCCGGACGGTACGACGCTCGAGACTGGGAGCATGGTGAACCCGGCTACCGGCAGAGAGACGGCGTACGAGGAGCTTTGGCTCGACGTTGATCCAACAGCCACGTCCACTTCGGACGTCAAGGTTATTGTCCTACAGCTGGAGACGGAGGATGGGACTCGTGGGTCAGTGGTCCGGCTGGGCCAGTACTGTCAAGGGATTTTGCGCGAGGGTAATCTCATTACGGCGGAGCGCTGGGAATGGAAGAAGGAGAGCGGGTGGAAGAGAACAGTCAGGATGGGAGACGGAATCCTGCCCTGTGAGAAGGCGCTGGATGATGGGTTTGCAGCTGGAAAAGGCGAGGCGGTAGAGGTTGGAGACAGGACTTGGAAGATTGTTGAAGTTTCTGGGGACTAGCCAAGACTTTGAGTTCAATAAACAATTGCTTTCAACATGCACAAAAGGAGGCCCAAAGAGTCAAGGTAAGCTTTTAACAAGAGACGCCAAGAATGCACAGCCCCCGTGACCATCCTTCTAGAATGTATCTAGCTGGGAGAGGCGTCGAGTGTTTCGGGCCGAGACAGGGAAGTCAATTCGGGTGACAGATGCTAAGCCTTGCATGAACCTTAGCAACCAGGCATCTCGGCACTGCCACTCTATTATCCAGGCGATCTCAACACCAATTACCTAAATAGCCTTAGCCTACTGGCTCTCTATTTATTTTTTATTTTTTACTCAACATCAACGTCAGGCGTTGGACGGATGGAGACTTGGGTTAAGCAGGTAGAAGGGCTCACGGCAGAGGTCAGAGATGAGTATGGGTCTTTGGATCCCCCATTTTACTACGGAGGGCGATGTGCATGCTATTTAGAAATCAAGATTCAATACTACATCGGTAGCCGGCAATCCCTCGATATTACAAGAGAAGAACGTGCTCCGTCGACGAGCATCTTGCCTTCACGATGCCCCGCGTCCACGGCGTCGCTTCTCGGAGGAAAACTAAAAGACGGCGCTAGCCTATGGCAAAGTCTGCCAGCTTCACAGTGCACACCGCCAGCGGCCTTCTCGTTTCCACTGCTCTGAACCTCGGCGCCATCGGAACCTCGCGAGCATTGCAGTGATTTCTTCATGCGCCACGGGGGCTTCCGTAGTCAGGGGTATGTGGCCTAGTCTGGCCGGATTTAGCGTGTGGCGCTATCGATTTCAGCGCTGGCCATGGCGTTCTAGAATGGACCGTTTTATCCTCATTCACCGGTCCAAGTAACCCAAACAAAACATCAGACTACCCTCTCGCACACGTTGGAGATAGACAGGGTCTAGCCCGTCCCTTGCCATTGGACCTGAGTCGAGATCTAACCCACTGTCATCGGTCAGCGCTGCAAGCCGAAGCTCAGCTTTCCCAGCTATTGGGACCTGCAGGCTGAAATTCGGTAGGAGAAAAAATAACACGCGCTATATCTGTTAACCGTTTCTTAGCGCCTCTGTCTCCCCTGTTCAGGGTCTTGAGGCGTTCAATAGTGCACAGGGCCAGACTCATCTCGCCTTGGTGCCAGCCCAGTATGGACAACCCAAGCAACAACCCACAAGCTGAACCGCTGTATTGAGTCCGCCCAACCCTCAATGGGATAGAGTACACGAGAATAAGTCCGGTGATGGAAAGAGACCCGCCGTAGTGGCCGCGCCATGGGCCGTTGCGGTGGAGGTTAGATGGGTGCTTATATGGGACGTTGCCCATCTACGCGACGCCTCGTGAAGAATCCCCAGCCGTCATTCGTTCCGGTCACTTCTGCTGCTTGATCTTCTCTTCACGATGCGCTCTGCAGCGACGTTTGTGGCTCTGGCCCTCGCCGCCTCCTTCGATGCCGTTGCGGCCGGCCTCTGCAAGCCCTCGGACACGCTGACCGCGTCCATCCCACCCAGGGACAACACGGACGGCACCGAGACGGGAACCGGGACATCCGCTGCCTCTGCCAGCACCACGCAGGCACCCGTCGCCGTGACCAATACCATTGCAAACGGCAACTTTGCGGGCTACGATCCGAGCTCCCCCGGCGGCATCTACGGCTTCCAGGTTCAAAACGACGCCCGCCTCATCCAGGGCCACGGCTACCAGGACGACGGCAGCACCGAGAACAACTGCGTCGAGATGTCGGCGCGGAGCCTGGCCAAGAAGCGGGACGTGGGCGACTTTGCTGCCATCGAGCAGCAGCTGGAGGACATGGACACGACGTCGCTCTACACGGTTCGCTTCTGGTACTACGTCCTGCAGAACGACGTCGCGGATACCTGCAAGTTCGACGTCTACTACGGCGACGACCTCTTCACGTCCAGTCCCTATTTTCCCGTGGCGCAGCCCACCGACCCGTACCGGGGGTGGGACGCGGTCATCGAGCAGGCTGCGGTCAAGACGTCGAGCGGGCTGCTGCGGTTCGTGCTCGACTGCGTCAACGGCGGGTATGCTCAGATCTGGGTTGACCAGGTCTTCGTCTCCAACCAGGTCAGCCCTGACAACATGGACAACATCTCGGTGATTTACACGTGGGATTCTTCGGCGACCTCGACCGCCCAACAGGGAACTACCAGCACCGCAGATGCTACCAGCACCGCAGATGCTACCACCACCACCACCACCACCACCACCACCACCACCGAGGAGTCCACGACGTCGATCGCATCTACGACCACGACAGCATCATCGACAACAGTGGCCCAATCTACAACCTCCACCACCACCTCGTCAGGCTCTACTCCCACCGGCAACAAGTTCTGCGTCAGCCTCGGCACAGGCGACGCCGGAAGAGGCTGCGGCCTGCGACCCTACAACCCCAGCACGGGCTACAAGACCATCAGCAACAGCCGCATGACGCGGGACCAATGCGGCGCCGTGTGTCTCGCCGACTCCCGGTGCCAGCAGTTCCAATGGTCGGCCTACAGCTCCAGCTACGCCTGTCTCAACACCTGCATCCTCCTCGAGTCAAACCTGCCCTCGACCGCAGCCAACAACGGCATATCCTACTACGCGTATGACCGCTCCTGCATCAAGCGCACCGAGTGCACCGCGCAGCCCGCGGGCTCCGTGTGCGTGAACGGCCTCGGAGACACTCCCGGGAGCGGGTGCAGATCGCAGGTGTTTGGCACGGCCAAGTCCTGCGGCGCGGCCTTCCTCGTGACCAACGTCGGGGCCGTCTGCGACAGCAGCAAGGAGTGCCGAGACGTGTGCGCCAAGAACCCCGGGTGCAAGTCCTACTCGATCAACTTTGCGGGAAGCTGTTCGCTGTACCCGGGGACCATCTCCGAGGTCGTGCAGGTGGGCAGCGGGGGGCAGATGTTCAACGACATGAGCTGCAGCGAGTGCGGTTCGGCCGACATGGGCTACTTCAGCTACTTCACGCAGGTTACCAGCGGTGATACTATCCCTTCCAACCAGTGTTCGGCGGATTCATCGAGCTCTGCTGGTCTAGCGACGAGCTCGACCTCGACTTCAAGCACCATCAGCACCAGCAGTGCCAGCATTGACACCACCACCGAGCCGGGCAGCACCACGTCTCCCTCGACCACCACATCCTCCTCGCCTTCGACCACGGTCGACAACTGTCCCGCCGGCATCAGCTCCCCCGGCGCCTGCTACGGAGCAACTCCTACCGCCTCTGGCTCGACCTGCGAGAAGAAGGGCAGCCTCCAGATGGTCGACGCGTGGTCTGTATCGCCCGACGCATGGCCACAGTCCCGGGCCGAGGACTGCGCTCTCTACTGCAAGCTGGACTCCCAGTGCAAGTCCTACGGCTTTGACAGCCAGGGCGGCACGACGCCTTGTCGCTTCTCGCCCGAGATCTTGGACAACTCTGGTCTGGTTCAGGACTCGGCGTCCACCGTGACCTGGTCCGACCTCGGCTGCGTGACCTGCATTCTCTGCGGCGGGGCGGCTTCGTCCACGATAACCTCGTCCACGACGGTGTCAACTACCTCCTCGGCAGCTACCGCCACGTCAACTTGCGCCCTGACCAATGGCCAAGGATGCACGCTCAAGGAGGACGTCGCCGCCCAGTACACCTGCAACCGCGCAGGGTCTCCCCAGGAGGAAGCATGGGGATACAACATGCAGGACTATCCGTTCCAGGGATCCGCGGAGCAATGCGCGGCCGTCTGCGCCCAGCAGAAGAGCTGCAAGGCCTCGGCTTACGACTCTTCGAGGACCTCGTACCAGTGCTCCTTCATCGGCAGCTCTCTGCAGGCCGCGGGTTTCTCGGCTTCAGGCGGCACTGTTCGTTGGAGTGATCAGGCCTGCTGGGATTGTCCGACCTGTTCGGCTGCGGCTTCTATCGTCACGACCACCGCGGCCTCGGCTACATCTTCGTCCTTTACCACTTTCGAGACGTCGACCCGAACGACGACGACTGACGGCGACGAGGTGCAGTCTACAACCACCGAGGAGACAACTTCCGCCGTCGACGAATTCTCCACTGAGAGTCAGACAGCCTCCACCGCAACAGAGTCGTTCATCGACCCGAGCGAAATTACCTCTATCCCAACGCAGTCATCCACCACGGCTACGAGCACCGTCTCAACCACCAGCGCATCCCCCACGTCGACATCCTGCGTTGCCACTGCGTCCCTCGGCGACGACGTCACCTGCGGTCTCCCCGGCTCTGCGGGCAACCAAGCCCAATCCAACACTCTGAGCGGCTACGTGATCAAGCCCGTTGCAAACCTGAGCGCTTGTGCCCAGGCCTGTCTTGATCACTCGGGCTGTCTTGGGTTCCAGTACACGACCGATAGCAAGGTCTGCTATCTCTACCGTGTCGGGACCAGCGGCCTTGGCTTGACTTATAGCACGACGTCGCGAGCAAGGTTTTACGATAGAGACTGCTACCAGTGTGCCTGAGTCATGGTTTGCTTATAATGCAGCGTAAAGCACATTCGTTAATACAATTTTCCTTATCAAATCGGTTGACTGCCTATGTGCACGCTTGATTGTTATTCCTACGCGTTCGTGAAAGGCGTATCACAAGGCTTTTGAGTTTATTCCTGAAGAGTTATTCTATCTACGTTTCAGCCTCATTCTCGAACGACTTCCTCAAACAAACTTACTCATCAAATGGTTCCTAACATATTTTGACCTCGGGTGGGAACTGATGCGACGTTGCAAAGAGGTGTTGTGTTAAAATTCCACTCATAAGACAATAGTCCCTGGTTCTCGAGCATAAATAATCTCGGCGTGAAGCTCAGAGGAAATGAACCATCATGTTGAGCTGTAATGCCCAAACAGGCACGGCAAGCAGATCCTGTACATCATTGAAGCCATCTTCTTCTCGAAAGTCACAAGATCGTCGGCGGAGGAGACGGCGGAGGGGACGGCGGAGGCGTTTTCCAGGGTGCTTTTTGTCTTGCAGAGCTGTTCTGCTGTTAGCTCGCAGGTCACGTAAGTTGACGCTTTGATTTCGCCAGTTCATGTTTTGCCACTGATCGGGCTGGACAAGCAGCGTCGCTTCAAGAAGGAATCGAGGTCAACTCACAGTACTGTACGACAGCTCCAGATTGCGAGACACATGTTTCACTGGAATTTCGGCGAGGTCTTGATAAGACATACCGTTGTCAACCATTCTGGCATTGGATATGATAGTATATCGAAGGAGTATCTCACCACTTTGTAGCTCGGAAAACTCGGATATAACTTCGACTTTATCACAGACAGATGGGAATGAAACATGGTGGTGTTTCACCTGCTAGCTCTGGCTCCTATGCAACTTGTCTCGCTCTTGACGACCCTACTTGAAGATGATGCTTTGCTTCCCTTTGTCCCCCGAAGAGCTTGTTTCATTTGGCTTGGCAGTGGATGGACGTGACTTCTCGCCAGACATTTGCGAGGTTTAGTTGTTCCAGCACAAAGCCCGTTTACCCATGCTATAAGCTTTTTATACCAATTTTACTCTGGGGCTTAAGAGGCCACGGAAGTTGTGTCGAGTTGACTGCCGCCTTCCGCCGTTCATGGAATCTCACGGTATGCATCCTGTGTTAGCAAGATGGTCGTCTAGATAGAGAAAGACTTCAAGACTCCACGACAGCCTCAATGGTCTCTCTGATTAAAATAATTAACCCAACGTCGTTGGATGCTCTGGGTCTGGACTCGGTGTTCGTTTATCGATAATGGTGATTTCGAAGAGGACATTCGAAATGGCGAAAATTTAGGTGAAAACTCAGCTGATGAAGAGTGAACGAGTGAAAGCGTAGCCCTGAAATGCCACAATGGTAAAGGCATCAGCTTACAAGGCTCATGATACCGAAGAAGGCAAGCGTATTATACTAGAGCTGCTAGACCTAAGCCCAAGAATCGTAGAGGGTATCAAAGAATCCAGATAGAGCACAGCGGACAAGTCTGCACCAGACTTTGAGGACGATAGACCATCAGGTAGCAGGCAAGCCTATTTTTCTAAAATCTTCTATTAGGCTAGAGACAAACTGCAGTCAAGAATCTATACTCAGCCATGATTATTGGCTTGAAGGAAATGTTGGTGTTAGATAAAGATCCAGTTCAGACTCGGAGCTGTCATATCGGAACCGTCGCAGCAGTGTTTTTGTGTATCTGTATCTAGTGTCGACCGATCATACATTCCCTCTGTCTTTATCTCTTATCTTCGTCTTCTCTACTGAAAGCCGTCTTATCTAGACACCGGCCATCCGTCCGATACCGTCTTCTTGTTCTTCCGCCTTTTTGTTCAGACGCCTTTCGTTCTTCGCAACTATCATCTCTCATCTACCGTGTTTCCTTTTACGTTCCGTGTAAACAAGAACTCTAAGTCCGGCCGGCATTCATTTCCTTTGCTCCAAAATGTTTAAGAGGCTTTCAATGGAGACTCCGCTCCCAAATATGTGCACGCAAACAAAGGGGCTGCATCTCCCGGCACCCCGTCTTTGGCGAGACAACGACAAACGCCCAGTCCATGAGATGAAAAAGATGATGAAAAAGAAACAACTCCAATCCAACAATGCCTCTGCGACCCTCCTCTTTGCCACTGGCGCTAGCCAGTCGAGGACGTCGCGTAATAATTGCGCGATATAATGGAACAAAAAATCAGATGGCCCAACTACCTCGTCGTTCTCGAACGCCCCACGCCATCGGGTCCAGATTGTCGAGATCGGGGTGCTGCCTGGCCCACTCTGTGATGTAGGACCGGAGAGCCTTCCACCGCGGACATCGCTGCTCGCTGGGCCCAAGGTGTTCCGCCTCTACCAGATGACCCTGGGCCAGCTGCTTTGCGTCGTCCTTCTCCAGGTCGTCGATGCTCATGAGACTGATCTGAGATAGCTCCTCGTCGTAGAACCGTGCCATGGCCGGGTATCCCAGGGACAAGTAGTTATAGACCTGAGTGACGAAGGTGTCATCAAACTCCTGGGAAATCTTGTCGTCGAGCTCGGCAAGATTGTTCTGCTTCTGCAAGCGCCTATCGATGCCGCGGAAGCCGTGGAGCACGTGGAGTCCCTTGGGTTCACGGGTTCGGCCCCGGGGCTCGGTCGTGTCCATATCATCGTTGGTGGTAGAGTCTAAGAATGCAGGCTCATCTCGCATGCCCATGTCGAAGTGGGCAAAGTGAGCCACCCCCGGGTAGCCGGGAGTAGCCGGCGGCTGCAGAGTACCCAACATCTGTGGGGCATGCAGGTCTGCTGGCACCAAGTACTCCTCGTTCGATTCTGATCTGTAGCAATAGCCTCGCCAGAGACCCTTCTGACCCGAAACATCCCGGTACCTTTCCTCGGCATGGCGGTCGGCGAATGGGTGATCAGGCTCGAGCTTGGTCTGCTTGGGCGACGGACACCTCCGGAAGACGAGATCCTTGCCGAGCATGGGGGGGGATACTACCGGACGCCTCTTCTGGAACTGGGGAGTTGGTGGCTTATAACTCAGGCCTCCGAATGGGCGTCCAAAGGGCCCGGCCTGGTTTCGAAAGCTGGTGTCCGGGGGTATTTGAGAAGGTTTGGCGTAGGGGAAGCCTGTAGGTGTGACGGCAACCGATGGCACATATGGCATCGGAGATTCCCCAATCGGTCGGGGTGGTGCAGGTGCAGGCTGGAAGGCCTTATCTCTTGTCTGGCTCGTCACGTATGGGTCTGGCTCGATGAGCGGCATGAGGGACTCGCCGATGGGACCATGGGTGTCGGGCGTCGACACTTTCTTGGACGTGGTCCACATCGGATCCGGAGGTACGGAGAGGTCCATCCTGTCGAGGGCCGAGTCTGTCCGCATCACTGAGTCGCCGTGGCCGTCCGAGTCCGACTCCGTCTCCACCTCGAGAAGCGCATCCATCTCCGCATGCTTGAAGTCATACTTGAATTCGTGCTGAGGCTCGGGCTGATCCACCACCATCTCGTCTTGATCGTGGGATATGTGCTCCACATGCTCCTGCATATGCTTCTGCCACCAGCTCATGTCCTGGCCCGATGAGGAACGGCGGGGCCGCCCGCGACCGCTGTCATTGCGGGCGGGTGAGGTACTCTCGGGAGAGTTGTCACTCCCGGAACTCTCACGAAAGTAAAAGTGGTCGATACCGCCCTCGCGGGCATGGCTGTTGGGGAAGGCTTGCAGTGCCGTCTCCTGCATCTGCCGCTCCGCCTCCTTCGCAGCCAACTCCAGCAGGTACCGGGTGACGTTTTCATCTTCGGACTCGCGACGAGTGGGCTCCAGGGGGCGAGGCAAGGGACTCGAGTTGTCGCCGTGTCCCCGTCCATCGTGCCTCCTCACGCGGTGCTGCTTGGTGTTGTAGATGTTCCTTGTGTAGGGAGAGATGTCGGTCTTGTCGGTGGGTTTCGTGGCCGGTCCAACGTCGCCCACTCGGCGGCTCCTCCTCGACGTCTCGATCAGCTGGGGCGCAAAGCGACGACGTGGTTGCAACTCCCGCGGCACCGGAGACGGCGACCGCGGGGACGGCTCTGGGGTAGGTTCGGGGTTGGGCCCCATGCGGACAATGTTCTGAGTATCGCAGTGCAGTTCTTGGGGCTGGTTGTGGTGGATGACGTGCTTCTGCTTGCCCGTCTGGCGGAAGGATTCGAAGGTGGTCTCAATTGGAACGGGAGCAAACCGTCGACGTGGTTGCTCTGGCTTGGCCATGATGAAGGAGAAGAGGGCGAAAAGAGCGACAGGCGACGGCGGGACGACTCGTGACTGACCGACTCGGTGCTCTCTGCGCGCGGCGTCTGCGGTGCGGTGCGTGCGGTTCTGTGCGGTGCTGGTCCTGGCAGTCTAGGCTGACTCTCTCAGGTAGGGAGGGAGGGAGGGGCAGGGGTGGACAAAATAATTGCAGCCACAGGTCAGTGCTTTCTTTCAGCTGGGTTGACAGTTGGACCGTGGGTTCAAAGAAGGGCTTGCAACAGTCGACAAGGAACAATCACAGGCAAACGGGTGGGTAATTTATAGCAACAATGTGGCTTTCTCGCAAACGTCGTCGGGACTCGTGAAAGGAGAAACTGGAGATTGGGTGATGGGCAGGATGATGTGGAAGAAGAGAGGAGAGGAGAGGAGGGTGACGAAGACGGCCGAGGAATGGGCTCTGAAGACTGAAAACTGAAAAGCGAACAGTGAGCGGCCAAGACGGACGTTGAAAGACGGGCTGCAAGGGGACTGGCGGGGGGCGGATGAGGACGGTCACGGACGACGGACGACGGACTGGGGACAGCAGCGAGGTACCGCCTGGTGCGTCCATGCCGGTTCAGGTACCTGGGCTACGTCGTCGACTCGTCGACTCGTCGTATTGCTGGAGCGGGCGGCGGCGGTCACAAGTGCATCGCCGGGGGCATCCACCACCTGGGAAAAAAAAGTAGGTCGGGTCTCACAGTCTCACACCCCACTGCGCGACGGGGCACTGGCCAGGTACAGTGCCTGCGAGGGGCCTATGACGAGGTACAATCGCCACCCATCATCAGCCATTAGGTTGGTTGTCGCCCTGGGGGTCAACTGTCCCAGCTGCTCCCCCGGGGCGCCGGCCACCACCGAACCGGGGCGCGCCAGCCTGACAAGGGCACCGCGGCCGGGGCGCGCCAGGGAACATCAGGGCAGACGGGCATATCGGTGTGGTTTTCTGGTTTTCTGCCATGTGTTCTGCTTCCGGTGGGTGTGTCGTTCCGCATGTCGTGGGACACCAGCGCCGCGGACGGCGGACACTAGTTACCGGGCGAGCACAAGGGCAACACCAGTCACGCAGCACGGGACTGTCACCGCGAGTACACGGAGCACGGAGCTGCGATGAGAGACAAGGACTTCAGAGGTCACAGTGGACTGCAGATCCCAAGGGTCCAGAGCTCCCCCCTCCTCCCCCCCGTCGTGAGGGTTTCTGGTTTCTGGAGAGTTTAGGGAGTCATGCAAATCTGCCGTGAGGAATGGGGCTGCTCCGATATGGTGCGTCTACACTAGCGATTCGAGACAACTGGAACCCAAGAGTTCGGACAAGTACCGTTACTACTCTCGACGTACTCTACATGCTACGATAACTACGAAGCCATTCAAAAAGAACAGACTATTGATATGTCTATGGTGCGCTAGCCTTAGTAGTCCCCTGGAAACTGGAGATGGAACTCGTTCCCCGACAGCGGCCAAGGGCCAGCGCGGTCGGGAGACTGACTGGCCTCGAGAGACTGGCGGTGGGTTATTTCTGTCCATGCCGCAACTGGTGGGGGTTTTGGTTTCGGTTACGATCCCTCCAACTCGTAGTGGGGTTATCATTAAACATGGGGGGGTCGACCCAAGTGGTGTAACATTTACAGTGCAGTGTTTCAGTGTGTCGTCATCTACACTGTCCTCTAATCCATCGACCTGCCAGCTTTTCCGTGACGTGACTCAGAGCCCACAGTCCGTAGCTTCTAGCTCGCACATGTCCAGTGACATGCTCTCCGCGGGTGGCTTGACTGTCCCAATTCCAGGATTCTCGTCAAGGATTGCAAACCGAGCAACGTCAGCGCAGGTGCCAGCTTGTCTCCGTTTCCCCAGGTCCAACCTCCAGCTCTAGGGGAAGTCCAAGCCATCCAGGGGACCCGAAAAAGAGGTCTGGGCACGGCATTGACATTGGCATTGACGTTAGCCTGGAACTGCCCCGTCTTCAGCGGGCAACGGCCATGTAGGTCTATACGCATATGTGTGTGACGCTGCGGCAGGCTCAACGAATGCATCTCACTCACACGCAGCGCAGCTCGCAGCTCGCAGCACGCACGACACAAAGAAGCAGGAAACCTCCTCTGCATCACGTCTCGTTTGCGTGTCTGCCTGCCTGCCTCCCTGCCTCCCTGCCTCCCTGCCTCCCTGCCTGCTCGCCTCCTCTTCCTCAGCTGCTTCTTCCATCCTTAGCAATCCCGTTTCTGCTGCAGCCCGCCAGAACCCACTCGGGTCCCGAACCCGCGCTGCCCGGGATGCCTTGGGCCCGCATATGCTTGCTGCTGGTACTGCTCCTAGGGTGTTCCCGCCGTCATGTTCCTGCAGCCCCTCTCACCGACACTTGGGCTTTCGAGGCGACGGGAGAGCCCAGGTCGTGCAACTCGTGGAACGCGTGGAACGCGGCCAAGGCGGCTCTTCAGGGCTCGACTCTCACTCGACTCTCGGCTGGTGGACCGATGCACTGGGAAACGGCCGAGGATTCGCCCAGCCTTGGTCCCTGATCACTGTGGCGAGTGGACATGGCCCAGCGCCGCCAGCCTGGTGAACCTCCACCAGCCAATGCAGCCGTGCTTATCATCTCGGTCACATCACACTGCCTCTTGCCTCTTCTGACTGTGAAGGGCCTGGATCCGCAGGGGTTGGCTGCCGCTGGTACTGCTGCCGATGCAGCGATGCCGTCGCTGATGCCGCCGCTCCCTGCCGCAACCATCATGGCCGTGTGTCTCGGGTTACCTTGGGAATCGGCTGTCTCGGGTTACACAGCACCGAACGCAGCAGCTCCTTTACTGTTTGCGTGTCCGATTGTCGGAATCTTGGGTCCTACGGTCTGTTGGCGATGATACCTTGGAATGTCGCCAACATCAAAACATCTGCCGCCTGCTCAACCCCTTACACACCGACTCACACCCGACGGCGTTCTCAAGCAGCTTCCCGAGTAATCTTACACATACATACACATGCCTACACCTGGCTGCCTTCACATGCCTCCAGAGTCCATACACCCATACACGTACATATGCACGCTTCGAAACCGACGGCACAGGCTTTGCCAGGCCTTGGGACGAAGCAACGGTCCCCCACGCGACAGTCCTTCTGCCAGGGCTTCCACGTCGAGGCCGCATCCTTCCCATCACCAACCGAGACCGAGATTTCCATATCCCCCACTCCCACAGAAGCAAACTACAGTGCATTCCACATCCCGCACGCATCCCGCATCCCAGACAACATCCGCAAGCGCTTCCCTGGATACACCCAGGTCAAGTACAGTACCGTCTCTCTCTTCCGCCGGCGGCCGTCCCAAGACAGGACGACAACACCACCGGTCCAACAAAAGCATCAGCTCGGCTTGCTCCGTTGCCCAACGCCATGAGTGCTGCTGCGTCTTTATCGCCCCAACCGCCCACCAATGCCCGCGCACCTGCAGGATAACTCGTCTCGACGTCTCAATCACCAGCAAAGAAGAAGAAAAATAACAGCCGCGACTTCGGACACAGCACGAAAACCGGCGAAAGCATCCCACGTTTCCTCGCCTCCCACGCGAACGGACTTCCACGTCCATGATCCTCTGCTCCCCCCACACACACCGCATCTGCCATGTCCCAGATGCGTCCGTCGACCCCTGTCTCCCGATGCCCCTCGCTCACACACTCACACCCCGTCCTGCATCTTTCTTCCCTCCATGCCTCCCACGATGCCTGCAAGCCAGCTTGAATTGCCGGGCCGGCTGTGAAATCGCAGATGGCGCATCTGGTATGGGAGCGCCTAAACAGGAGATCTTCAGCGGCTCTCTTGTTTGCGGCGGTCCTTGTTTCTCCCCGATCACGTATGATGCCACACTGCGTATTCTCACGACGTCGTCAATTGCCCCCTTGCAGATCCGACCACTACCGTCTTCAGGCTCCTAGCTGACTGAGGCCATCCCATGGGGCGTCTCTCCTGACTCCAAAGGAAGCCATATGAGCCCCCTTGGATAAAGTCCTGGTCGATTCAGCCGCCCGTCGAATCGGTGAAGCCTTTTCGACTCATGCCCATAGCCTCATCAGGTGATGCCTGCACCACCTCAGCCTCCATCGCCCCCTTTTCCTTTCGCATCAATTCTCCCTCTCGTGTTTGCCTTTCGCAAAGCTCAACCCGTATTTTGCACACGTGGACCTTGCTCCCTGCGCGCTCAGTCCGTTTCTTCAATCGACGTCCCCGGATGCACGCACGAAAAAGGGATACCAAGTGCATGGGGCCATGAGCCGACATGGGCCCCTGCCGGGTCGGAGGCCGGAGACGTCAACTTTCTTTCATCCTCCGGCGGGATCTTGCTACACACCGCTCAGTCCGTAGTCTCGGACGTCGTTGCTGACCGGAGACGAAGTGCTGGGCTGAGACTGTCTTTGGCTTTTGGGATCGGGACTTTGCACAGTCCATTCCTGGTGGTCTGATCCTCACTCGGGCCCGAACAGTCTATTCGGTCCACTAAACGGTAAGGGTGATAACAGCCAGGTCTATGTTGCTAGTTTTCACAACGTGGCTTGAGGCCAAAACATCGCTGTAAGTCAGAGGGAGACGGCTTCGATCCGTTCGTAGCCCGGAGACCACACCAACGGGTCGATTGAGGGATGAAAACAACCAACCTGTCTCAAATCTTGGCTCAGAATCCGGAGATCTCACAAGGTCTGTCTTGCCCCGAGCCATCCTGTCGATCGACGGCTAATTCCTCCGCAGCCGTCGTAAAATTAGCACACGCCCTAGGACTCAACCACATTTACAATCCACTCGAGGGAGGATCGCCCCGCGCGTCCCGTCCGTCGCCAACTTCTCCACTCGCCATGTGCCCCCCCATCATCGGCCTTGCGTTGCGGTGTGGGGAATCAAACACGCCCCGAGTTTTCCCAGGCGTGCGTTGGACGCTTGACAACGGGTTTCTGTCGTTGAGCTAGAAGCTGCCGAGACCGGACGAGAGCAGAGCTGCCGGATGTGAGACGGACGCAAGCATCGTCATCCTGTGCCAATCCAGTGGACACTCTGCATGCAAGCGCGGAACCAACGACGTTGAGCGCAGTAGCACTGCGACGTCTGGCTCCCTAGCTCAACAATTATGCAGCTGGCAATGCGACGCTCGTTCTTGTGACTTCATGGCGGCAGGGCTGCGCAACCTTCTTTGTAACCCGCAGGAGCCATGCAACTGTGTCTCTGCATTGGCAAGTTGGACGCTCGGTGGTGTTGAGTCATGCAATGGAACTCCGTGTGGGTGTGTTGCTGTTGCAGAACCTTGAGGTCTGCATGTGCTACGCGTGTTTCCTTTGGACGTCGCGAAGAAAGAGGAAACAATATCCTGGGCTCTTTTCTCCTGTCACATTATGATTAGACCGGATGACAACTTCGCGCGGCAGATGCCTGTGACCGGCGTGACAGCGTACCGTAAACCTCGAATATGAAGAGAAATGGCATAGGTCAGAATAAAGAACTAATGCTTAGCCACAAGACCACCTGATTTTTCCGACGTAAGCGGATAAGCATTGGGGTGTTCAAGCATTGTCACGCTGTTCCAAAATGCATCCAGTTCCATCCAGAATTGACCGTGGCTCTAGGGTAGCCGAGCTTACAGACGCAACTGAAGGACACGGCTCGAACTTACATGCATTGCCACAATGAGAAAACAATGCGTCACATAAGTTTCTTTGAAGTGATGGATTGTTCTGAAATGAGTGTCTAGTGGCCGAGTTAATCGCTTGGGCCCATACCTTTTACCATCAACGCTGGAGTTGCGCTCCACCACATTCCGTCGATCAATCCAATTGATGTCACCTATCACACTCGAGTCCTGTGTCTGGATGGACAGAGATGACGTGGGCTGAAGATAACTTTAAAAGAACGACCTACGACGGCTGTAATGCCTGTGGCTGGTTATTGTTGACATTTTTACATGTCAAGTGAGTCCGGATTGGGCGACGTGAACTTTGGCAGTCTGTCTGCACTTTACAAATAGAAAGATACAAAATGTTACATAACAAAAGCTATTCTACCACTTTTTTATCTTAGAGCCAAGTATATTCTTTCGTTCCGATTCCTTAAGCATCGCTCTCTCCCGCCCACCCACTCTATCCTCATCTCAAGACCAAAAACTCCCGAAGACCAGTCTTAGCGGCGGGGACCCGGAGGCGAGTTTCGCGCGGGGAGATAAGCTTGAATAGGTGCCGCGACCCGGCAGGTAAGTAGGCGGGTCGGCAAACTAATAAGGGAAACACACGCGACAGACGGAAACGGGAATACCTTGTCGTCGGACGGGCGCGGACCGGACTGTAGAGAATGTGGACCGGACCTGATCTGATGGCCTTGAAGGCACGGAAGGAGACTCCGAGAGACTTTGGGACAAAGTGGGTAATCTGCTCAACTCGCCGACTTGCGCGTCGTAATTAATACGTGACTTCTAAGTTGAAACTGCAAATTTTCTATTATTCATTTCGCGAAATTACCAAAGACCACTCGGTTATTACACCATCGAGTCTCTTCCTTAGTTGGACAGGCGACGTGCCAACAAAAAAATGACGACCGAAAACCCACGGGGGCGTCATCTTACTTATCAATGCTCTGAGTTTGGTTGGAGACGTACGAAAATGACGACCGAAATGCACTCGGTCGTCATTTCACTTCCTATTCTGCCCATTAAGCGAGAACCGCTCCAAAATGACGACGCTGACCGTCCTTTTTCACCCTCTGGACCGTTCATGACGCCCTCGGCTTAGAAATCACAACCAAGAGTTGAGTTTTCCCCACAGGTAAAGTCGCATACATAGGGAACTGTTGATCCGCCTCTTTGGTTCGTTGGTTTCACTTCCGAATTCATTACGAAACCATCAACTTTGTCTTCTCTTCCCCTCTAAAAGTTTGTCAGCCGAGATCCCACTATCCCTAAACAAGTATCATATCCCCCGATCCACTGCCGCTTGGACCGTTCGGGAAGCCCAGCCGCAAGAGTTCGTGGCGATCCGGCGGCGGTTGTTGAAGACTGCGGCAGCGGATTCTGCATATGAACCGTTGTTTCCTGCCGAGCCTGACGTGTATTCACCTTGAGGCTGAGTAGCCTGATTTCCGTCGAGTAACCCCAAGTTTTAGTCGTCTCGCGTTGTCTCTTGGATGCCATGGCCGTACGGGATGAGGAACGTGTCGCCGATGCCGGACCGGATGCCGTGCCCGACGTCGAAGTCTTGGGTCGTCAGAGACCAGCCAATTTCGCCTCGTTCTGGGCTGAGGTTGGCTTCGGCGTTGCCCTCTTGGGTTCCATGCTGCTAGCAGTAAGTTGTCCGTCTATAAGTCCGCGAGACTCACCCGAAACTGACCCGCACTCGCAGGAATTCTTCGTCAGTGGCTTCCACATCATCCTCCCGCCGCTGGTCGAGGCCCTGGACATCCCGCAAGCCTCGCAGACATGGCCGTCCAGCGTCTTCTCCCTCATCACGGGAGCCTTCCTACTGCCCATGGGCCGGCTCGGTGACAAATACGGCGGCTACTTGCTCTTCAACGCCGGGCTGTTGTGGTTCTTCGCCTGGTGCCTCATCGCCGGCTTCAGCAGGAACTACATGATGCTCATCATGTGCCGCGCCATGCAGGGCTTCGGGCCCGCCGCCTACCTGCCCGGGGGTGTCATGCTACTAGGCAAGATATACCGCCCTGGGCCCAGGAAGAACATCATCTTTGGGCTCTACGGCGCTTTTGCCCCGCTGGGCTTCTTCTTTGGCATCCTAGTGGGCGGGTTGTCGGCCGAGTACCTGAGCTGGCGCTGGTATTTCTGGATCGGAGCTATCGCGGCTGGTTGCGTGTCTGTTGCGTCTCTGCTGGCCATCCCGTTCGACTACCATGACAAAAGAGTTGCGGTGAACATGGACTGGTGGGGGTTCGCAACCATTGTCCCCGGGCTGCTGCTCATTGTATACGCCATCACGGACAGCTCGCACGCGCCGGGCGGCTGGAAGACGCCGTACATCCTTGTGACGCTGGTCCTGGGCGTTGGCTTCCTCGTCGGCGCATGGTACGTCGAGACGCGGGTGGCCAGCAACCCTCTGCTGCCGGCGGATCTGTTCTCGCCGCGGTACATGACGCGGCTAATGGTGGCGCTGTTCATGGGGTACGGCGTGTTCGGCCTGTTCCTCTTCTACTCGACCTTTTACATCGAGCTCGTCATGGAGCAGTCGCCGCTGACCACGGCGGTCTGGTACATCCCCATGTTCGCGGGCGGCCTCATCATTGGCACCGTGGGCGGCTTCACGCTGCACCTGCTGCCGGGCCGGCTGCTGCTGGTCATCTCGGCCGTAGCCAACCTCATGTGCACGCTGCTGTTCGCCATCATGCCCTCGGGCGTCGGCTACTGGCCGTACGTGTTCCCGGCCATGGTGTGCGCGACCATGGGCATCGACATCACCTACACGGTGAGCAACGTCTTCATCACGACCAACATCCCCAGCCACCTGCAGGGCCTGGCGGGCGCCATGATCAACAGCGTGCTGTTCCTGGGCATCAGCTTCTGGCTGGGCATGGCCGACATCGTTGTGGGGGAGACGAGCTACCTGGGCCAGAGGGAGAGCTACCAGGTCGCCTTTTGGCTGGCCGTGGGCGTGGCGGCCGTGCCGTTGCTGCTGCTGCCGTTCCTCCGCATCGGATCCGCCAAGAGCGACCTCACGCTGGAGGAGCGGCAGCGGCTTGCGGCTGAGACACCGGCCGCCGCCGCCGGTGAGACAGCTGGGACCGGTGAGACAGCCGGGACTGCCGAAACTGCAGAGATTGCAGAGGCGGGACGACAGTCGGAGCGGCAGCGAGAAGCCGAGGAGCGTTGATGGGATCGACGGCGAGCTCGGCAGTTGAGACATGCATCTGCACCGGCAAGGAGCAAGGATTGGAGGGATTTGAATGGCACATGTAGTTATTAATGGTTTAAAACAGCCAACACACCACTCGGCATGTACATACGCAGGACAGAAATAGAACGCCAGCTAATGTCTGAACGCATGCAGGCACTTTACGCGGAATCTACTCGGGACAGAAAAGCCAAAGGGGACCTCGGGATCGTCGAGACTACGAGGTTATATCGCTTAGCAGAGCACAGGCCGCGCCATGAGAAATGGGAACTGCATCTCAGGGCAAAGTTCGAGGGCACAGACGCCCCGGGGAACCGAAGCCGTGTGTCGAATCGACGGGTACTGGGTAAGGACCAAAGGACTAGACAGGGATACAGATAGCCCCATGGCGTGCCGCGCCCGCGATCCCAAACGCCCGAAGTCGCAAAAGCCACGAGTTTACGTAGTAGACCGACGAGGTTTGTGAATTCGCCGCGGCGGTGACGGAGAGATGACGGAGTCGGGTCGCAGAGGTTGAGACGAAAAAGAAAGAAAGGGGGGAGTGGTGTACCCCTGCATGAAATTATATGTACGACCGTTGTCTTTTGTTCATTTTTTTATTTTATTTCTTTTCTGTTGTTGGATTTGTTATGCTCTGGAACAAGGGTCAGGCTTGGAGGAGGAGATGAAGGTGCGGCTGGGATCCTGGGATGGGGTGCCACGGTGTAACGGCGGGCTGGAGAGATTGGGGATTGAGATAGGGCCCTGGCAGGTTTGAACCGCCGCGGGAGAGAGATGAGGTGCAGCATGGCGGACCGGGGGGCGGGTGTGATTTGTGATTTGTGATTGTTCGTGCTGGCCGGCGATGTTGGCTGCAGATTGCAGATGTTGACGTGGGATCGTCGCAAGGTGAGGTGGTCAGCAGAAGGCGAGCTTGTTGAGGACTTGAATGCAACGCTCGGCCGTGCTGGTCTCTGTAGCTGAGATGGGCTGGGTTGTGAAGGGATTGATTGCATCAGACTCTGGACTCTAGGGGCAGAGGCAAGCAACTTACATGGTAGCACCACACCGGTTCAGCCCAGCACACACACACACACACACACACACACACACGAACCGGTCTGCCCTACGGCTTGCTACAGCGGGGAACGCTGCTAATGTCTTTCTCGTCTTGCATCATCCCGCAGTCGGAAACCAAGGCAAATCGTAGGCCTGCCTCGTCCAGCTGCAAGGGACATGTAGGCGTCATCGTGGACGGGAGACAACAACACCAAGGAGCCGGCTGGTTCTGGGGTTCAAGGCAGGCAAGCAAGCAAGCAAGCAACAAACCTATGAAAACCCGCGCCTGGGCGGATGGACAGGGATCCAAAACTTGGAAGACGGGGGGCGGCGGGGGTTAGGATGAGTCGGGAATAGCTGGGCGCAGCTGGCGCACCCACACGAGAAAGTTGTGGTGGTGGTGAGCAAAGTTGCGCGGGGAGGAGGATAGCTGTGGCTGATATCTGGGGTGAAGGGGCAGATGACTTGACGGTCTGTCGGAACCTGCAGAAGATAAGGGAGGAGAGGGTGGGCGAGATAATGAGGTGGTAATCAAGTGAAGCCTGAAATTGCACTGGGTGATTGATGGTGATGGGCTGTAGACAAGTTGGATGCCCACCAACAGCCGATACCGAGATACTTTTCACCTGGAGACAAAGAATACAGTACCTGCAGCAGCAAGACGGTGAACACTGAAGGGGTTAATTCATTTGAAACAACACGTCAGAGATTTTTCTTCTTTTTTTTCTTTTTTCCCCTTGCGTCACTTCCCAGGTTCCGTCAGTCCAGCTGCGGGCCCCCCAATCCCTGGAACGCTGTTTCGTTTTCGCGGGCGAAGATCCATCCATGCTCAGTATCCGTATAATAATAAAGGACACCCATGAAGCCCCGATGCCTTGGAGCTGTTTTCTAGAGTGGGGTTTTCAGGGTGTTAGGTAGGATTCATGGAAAAATTGGGAAGCATCTGGAAAAGGATCTCCGCCACATGCCGTCGTGCTTGTTGTTCGTACTGTACTGACTGCATCTTTGGAAAGAAAAAAGCTTTAGGCTCAAGCTCAGAGTTTGGGGCGCGGAGGAGCGACGCTGCCCACATCCGGCGAGGCCATTACTCATGCATGCTGCGGGCTAGTAAACATGGAGCGTGGGAAGCTTGGCCAAGTTGCATGCGGCCCGGCAGCGTCGCTGCTCTATGTACTTGGCATACTCTTCTTCACCGGCATTCGGCACGGTGGGACTGGTGTCAGTTATGGCCAAATCCTTCTACAAGTGTCTTCCACGAGTCGGATTCTTCTTTTTCGACGGGCGACGCTCGTGACATGCCGGAGTGACATGCTCCAGCGACTTGCACTTGTTTCGGTTCTTGTTTAGTTCCTCGAGCGCGTCCTGCTCGCTCCCGCCTGCGGTTCCGTCTGGCATATTTCATATTTCCTGCACCCCGCCGTCATTGCACCACCGGCGGCGCATAGGTTTCTCCAACTACATACATACACCTCTGCGGTCCGCGTACAACACAACCTTGATCAGAAAGGACATCTCGTCGCAACCGACGTCGGATCCCGCACCTGTCTGTGGCCTGTCAAGTAAACAAAAACAAAACAAAACAACATACACACACATCCTCGTCCACTCTCCGCCCGGGGCCTTGCAGCTGTCGTCGGCCGCGCGACTCGAATCCGCCTGCATCTGCGCTCCTGGTGGCACGGCAATTCGTTTGCGCCGGGAAAAGGCATCTCTCGCTCTGGGGAGACTTCACGGCCGCGGGCCTCCCGAGGCGAGGAACCACGTCGTCCCGTCCGTCTGCCTTTTTTTTTGTGCTCCGCGTACCGCCTAACGTGTGCAGAAAGCAGGTATGTGCGCCGCGTTCTTTGCTGCTGTGCAATCATCATCCCGTGTCCCCCTTGGGCCGTCGTCGCCTCGACGTCCAGTCAGTCCTCCGCTGCGGCTTTTGGTGGGGGAGGACCACGGCCTGGGGACGGGGGACCTGTCTGGGGCACCAGTGCACCACCACTTGTACCTGGACTGACACTGACACTGACCCTGACTGGGCTGCAGAAGCGAAACACCAGGATACCTGGTGCAACGGCCGCCCGGAGCACATCGACTCTTTTTTTTCTCTCGACCAACCGTCCAGTCTGTGCTGGCATTGGGCGGTTTGCATTTGGTTTTTTTGTTTTATTTTAAACTCTGCCTCCAGCCATTCCTGGCCGTTCCTTTTTTTGTCTGTTTCTACGGGGATCCTTGCCGCCTGTTCCCGCTCGCCTCTTTTCGCCCGACACGTCCCTCTTTGGCTTTTGGACCGATTTTGAGTCTTGGGACTTGAGAACCTGGACGACCGTCGATATCTCTCCTCGTTCACCCACCCACCCATCCGCGGATCAGCAATCTCTTTCTTCTCTCTTCACTCTCTCTGACTTTCTGTCCCTGGTCTCTCCAATCTGCAATCTCTCTCGCTCGGGCTTCGCTTTGTCCCTTCCCTTATCTGCGTTTTTCCCAGCTTCCACGCCGGCACGCGACCATCACTTTTACCACCCACCATCCACCATCCACCATCCACCATCGCCCTCCAACGACGCTATCTCGCCAACTAAACGGGCACTGCGACTCCGCCACGCCCGCACCGCTCGCTGCACAATCAACATCGACACACCGACTCCAAGCGTCATATCATGGGCTGCTGACCCGTGACGCTTGCCCACCCCTCCAGGCGCAATCAGTTCCATGTCTCGGCCCTGGAGAAGCCAGCTGAGTTACGCATTCACTCGCCCTATCATCCCCGGATACCCACCGAGCTGAAGGACTGGACCCTCCCCCCGAACAAGCTCCAACGACAAAGAAAGGGCTTTTTAATACGAGGGCGCATTCTTCTTCGCATTCCCTCTCGCCTGCAGCCCCAGCATCGACCACTGCGTTGTGCGCCACAGAAAGCAGCCATGGCTGCGCAACCGACTTTCAGCACCGGCGCCGGCGAGCGAAGTCACGACTACGACCCCCGGAGCGACGCCATGCTCTCGTCGCCGGCATCCACGCCCCTATCGACAAGTCCCGACCCGATGCCCTTCCAGTCGCTGGCCGACCAGAGCTCGACACCGCTCAGCATGATTGACGACTCGTGGGTGGCCGACGCCAGCAGCGCCAGCTCGAAGCCGAATGCTGGCATTGCTACTGCTACTGCTACTGCTACTGCCGGCGCTGGCGCTGGTGGCAACGTGCCCGCGGGCGACACCCACCAATTGCCAGCGGGGTTGGGGCGGGCCTCGACCGCTGCGCTCGGCGATCCTGGGCCCCGGGACGCGGCCTCAGCAGCCAGCGTCTCCGAGTCGGCGGCGGCTGGAAATTCCAAGCCGACGCTGGCAGAGGCTGGTTCAGTGCCGGTGCCGCCCTCCGCCGATACATATGGGTATGCGCGCGGGAGCCAAACGCAAAATCAACTTCAAAACCAACCGCTAAATCAAAACCAAAACCAAAATCAACCCCAGATCCACGACGCTGCCAGCACCCAGCAGCCGCCGGTGCTCATCTCGCCAACGGCCCTCTCGTCGTCGTCGCCCCGAAATAGCCCCAGCACCGTCGGCGCACCCGCGGTCAGGGGCCAGCAATACGAAGGTGCCCCAGCGCCAGCGCCGGCAATTGACCACTCCAGTGGCCGCACCGCCACTCGGAACAACACCGCCTCAGCGTCCGCCTGCGCATCCACTCCTCCCACCTCATCCACTTCCGCCTCCCCTGGACACTCTGTACTCGCCGCCCTCGACCAGATCCCCGAGGACCGAGCCTCATCGCACGACGACTCTGCCTCCCTCTCGACGTCTCCCGTGCGCATCGCCAGCGTGCAGCCTCACACCCGACGAGCCCAACCCCGCGCCAGGCCCATCGTCCGCACCGCCTGCGACTCCGACTCCCTGGCCATCCAGCACCCGACGCCCGACATCAACCCACGCTTCGGCGCCTACGTTGGCAACATCGCCCAGCTCGAGGCCACCGCCGAGCGTCTGTCTATGACCAGTTCCATTGACGATGCCATTCGAGACCTCCACGGCGAACTGAAGCGTTCCGACTCCCGCCGCTCTTCCCTGCTCGCTGCCAACCTCAAGGCGAACTCCATCGACGACTACGCTAGCAACTCTGGCTCCGTCGTTGAGCACCTTCGACGCAACCACTCCATCTCCTCCTCCATCGTCTCCACCAACATCGCCGCGCGACACGGAGGCTACTCCCCGGGCGGCTACGTTCTGTCCCCGAGCCACTCTCTCACCGGCCGTCTTCGTTCCGGATCCAAAAACTCGTCTGGTCGACCGGAAATCGACGTCGAGTCCGTCCTCTCACGCCACGGTCCCGGCAAAGCTTCTGTCAGAAGTGTCCGCTCCACTAAAATGTCTCTGGCCGAGATTTCCGAGTCAGAGCCCATTGCTCTGACCCAGGATGTCCTCGACAAGGCCGATTCATCTCCTCCTTTGAAGGGCAACAATGACGACTCTCACCTGCCTGCTGAACTTCGTGACGCCAACATGCCCACCACCGACGTCTTCCACAACATGATGGGAGACGATGATTTCCTTCAGAAGGAAAAGGTGGAGATGGCACGACACTTGTCGAGGGAGCTTGGTTCCCAACGAGATGCCCAACGACCCGGGACCTCTCGATCCGACACCACTTTTCAACAGGCCCAGGATGCCTTTGGCGACTTTGATGGAGTGCACTGGGTGCCCGAGGCGGAGGGCGATCCCTATTCACCCCCGCAACCCGAGTTCGTTGCCCCTATACCAAGACCAGTCCCTCAAAGCATGGCCCGACCACAGTCCTATATGGATCCTGAGTCGGGTCAGCAGATGCTCTACTATCCTGCGCGAGTGCCTGCAATGCTCAACCTCCCCCCGAAGTTGTCCAACAAGCCCAAGGCGGCGGACAGAGAAAACAGGCGATCTCAAGTCCTGGGCATGATGGAAGGGTCTCGACAGTCTGGTGCATTCGACCTGGATGGCAACCGACAGTCTCGTTTCCTTGATTCCAACAAGAACAATCGCCGTTCTCGCCATCTCGAGTCTACGGTCAAGGATAGCCAGCGAGATTCTTGGCTGCCGGATCCTCTGGCAGGTCACCGAGAGTCTTTTGCCGACGTCCTGACGGCAGAAGAGCTCAATGCCGTTGGCGCTGAAGTTCGTTCTGTGCGATCTAGTCACGACGATGACCACGTGGCTCAAGCTGAGATTGAGCCCGATGCCGAAGGCCTACGGCGCCCCCAGCGACTATCAAAGATGGATCCTGATAGCAAACGAAAGTCGAAAATGTCTGCCCAACTCAGGGCGAGCGCCTACTTTGATATCCCTGCCACGTCCGCCCCTGAGATTGAAGTTAAGGATGGATCAGCCATGGCCACCCTTGACAGCATCCTCGACGCCTCCGCTCACGCACCCGTCAGCGCCTTTACAGATCACAACTACGCTGGCAAGCTCGGAAACGAGATCTACGGAAAAGAAAGAAAACGAGCTTCAGTCGCGGCATCAACAGTCCTTCGCCCTGCATCTGGCGAGCAACAGACCAAGAAGCGGGCCTCTTTTATGTGGCTCGGCAAGCGTCACAGCCATGCTAGCGATGATAAGGATCGCCGAATCAGCGATGACGGCTCCGCCTTGGGGCCTATCAATGCCGATACTCGAGCTAGTGAGCATGAGGCCCTCGCTGGAGGAAGCGACGACAGCCGCAGCGTTCGATCTGGCGAAGATCAGGAAGAGGGTGTGGAGGATGATGAGGATATATCCGATGATGATGATGACGGTTACAACGGACCTCCCACGACGCTCCTTGCCGAGTTGCAGCTCCGTAAGCAGCAGCAAAAGGTGCGGACTCAGCGACAGTTCCCTGGCGGAATGCATGCCACCCTATTGGAGATGGATGCCGTCGCGGAGACGCAGCGAAAACGAAGAAACGACCGGCGCGTCAATCTGGCATGGGAAGACAATGATGGGCACGCAGACGAGGACAACTCAGACGATGAGGATGTTCCTCTGGCCATTCTTGCTGCTCGAAACCAAGGTGCCCAGAACGTCATGGATTTAAACCGCCCTATTGGACTGATGGAGCGTCGCGAGATTGAGGACAACGAGCCTCTCAGCCACCGCAGAGCTCGCCTGCACGGCCAGGACCCCAGGGCCCTCATGCCCCGTCCGAGCTTGATGAATATGCAAGCCAACGGCAGCGGTCTCCGTCTGCCGCCATCACCCCATTCCGCGCAGGGCGTGTCTCCTGAGCCTGAAGAGGAAGAAATCGAAGAGACACTGGCCGACCGAAAGAAGCGTCTAGCCGCCAAGGACGAAGCCGAGAACCCCCTACCCAGGGCCCGTCCCGTCAGCACCGTCTTTACCACTGAGCTGCTCAGCCAGTTTGGCGATCTCGACGAAGATAAGCTGAAGGAGAAGGCGGCATCCAAACCGCCCGGGGACGAGACCCTGGGCCAGCGTCGTCGCCGCCTACAGGCTGAACGTGAAGCCCGTGAGCGTGAGATGAGTTTCAACCAACTTTCCGGGCCTGGACCTGAGGAGGAAGCAGAGGTGCCAGTCATGAAGCTGCGGATGAACATGGCCAACGTCCTTGGTGCGCACCCGAGGAGGGAGGGCGACTACCGAGCTCAAGAGGAGAGGCAACGCATCGAAATGGAGAACTACGCGGCACGAGAACGCGATGCCAAAATGACGGCGATGAGAAACCAGATGCCCACCGCTTTGGACTATCCCAGCGTCAGCCGCTCTGGTGGCTACAGAGGCGGTGTTTTTAACGACAGCACCGGAGGGTTTGGACCACAAGCCGCAATGCCCTCACCGGCACGGAACCCTCAGATGTACGGTGGCGCTCCTGCTCTACAGCACCGGGCGAGCGCCGTCTTCAACCCTTACGCAGCGCCGCCGGTGCAGCAGCCGGTGTACGGAGGCTCCATGGTCAACCTCGGCGCGGTGAACAACAATATGAACGCTTACAACGGTGTCAACAACATGAACCCCTATGGCGGCGCTTTGCCTGTCTATGGAGGCGGGATGCAGATGCCTGTCAACGGCGCTGTGCCCGCGCCGAACCGAATCGAGCAATGGCGACAGGGGGTTTTGCCATGATGAGGTCACCACTTCACGGCGCTACCTAAACATGTCTTACCTGCTTGGCGTCCTCATGACATCCGCGACAATTGGATCCGTGTTGGATTGATACACGAGGTACTGCATCTTGTACTATTCTTGGGAAAGGCAGAAAGAAAGCAAATACGGCGCACACAAACATGGTCAATGAGATGGCTCTTGTTTTGGTCTTTTGGGGTTTGGATTATAAGAGATTCACAATGGCCCCTAGCATGGCGAGGCGCTGGGAAATCAAACTGGGTTGACAATGATACGCTTTTGATAGCATACTTTATTTTATTTTTTAACTTCGTTTAATTGGGAGAATCACACAGGCGAGCGATTGCTTCTTGGATTGGCCGGGGAGTGTTTTCAGACTATTTCTTGGACATGACATGGCGAAACGAGGGGAAGGAATACAGGTCACGTCACCAACATAGATTCGCACTCGATACCGTATAAACAACTCTTACTTCACTGCATTGCTTCTATCTATCTGAGTGGATGTTGAACCAAAGCTACAAGACTACTGAATAAACGCCCTTCACGCGCATGATGGGAATTCTGTAGGAGGTATCAACTCATTATATTGCCAAAAAATACATAGAGAAAACCCAAGTCTACGAGACCAACGCCAGAAAAGCAACAAGCCGAGTTACTCCTCCCTTTTTTTTCTTTTCTACTTAATTTCATGTCCCTTTGCCTCTTCACCTTCGCTTACCCCCTGTCTTTTGCAACTTGGCGGGCGGGGCTTCGACGTCGCTCTCCTCGTCTTCACCCATGGACTCGTCTACATCGTTATGGTCGACCTCATCCTCGTCGAGGGATTCCTCAGCGGCGCTGTCCTCCTCGGCGGCCGAGTCTTCCTCCTCGTCGTCCGAGTCGCCGACGAAGCCGTTGGTGATGGGCGCGTCGTCTTCGTCTTCGTCATCGTCTGGGTCGTCATCCAGGTTGCGCCTCCGGGTGGGATTGCGGTCGTCCTCGCCCTCCACCCAGATGACGTCGTCGTCCTCGGAGTCGTCCGAGTCGGCGGCGTGGGACAGGCCGGGGCCGCGGGACATCTTGCGGCGCAGATCCATCTGGCCCTCGAGCATGTCGAGCTTGCCCTTGAGGGCGAGGAGGCTGTTAAGACCCTTGGCTCGTTCGGCGAGGACCTTTTGCAGGCCGTTGAGGCTCTGGATGATCTTGGGCTGGGAGGCGAGGGCGCCGCCGTGCGCGACGAGCGTCCACTGGACCCAGGTCATGAGGTTGCCGGCGCGGCCCGGGCGGCGGTAGAGGCGGGCGGCGAGCTTGGTGAGGAGGAGGCCGGCAAGACTGCTGTCGAGGCGCTCGATGGTGTTGCGGATGGTGGGGAGGTCGGTGGTGTGCAGGCAGGACTCGAGAAGGTCGACGTCGTCGGTGCGGAGCGCCTGGGAGAGGACGGTGGTGAGGGACTGGTGGGAGGGCGGCACGATGGCGTTCCTGGCGGGCTGGGCGACGGCGGCGCTGGAGGCGACGGGGTGCAGGAGCGCAGGGACGTCGATGGTTTCGTTCTCGCCGCGGAGGAGCTCGCCAAAGGACGGCGACGTGGCATCGCCGTCTGACTCGGCATCGTCGTCGTTCTTGGCAGGCGACTGCGCATCCTTGCCGCTGAGCCTGCTCCGGGGAGCTTTTAGGCGGGCGGTCGCAGCGGCGTCCTTGGTGCCATTGGTCAGCGCCAGCGCGTCGTCTGGCCCGGCGGCGGCTTCGACGTCTGAGAGGTCTTCGTCGCTGTCGTTGTCGGAGGAGATCTCGATGGTCTCGACCTGGGAGCCCTGGAGGGCGTCGGTGCCGGCGATGGAGGCGCGGGTCTCGTCAATGGTGGCCTTGTTGGGGATTCGCGCCGCGGGTCGGACGACGGGCGCCGCCAGCTTGGCTGAGGCTTTTCGCTTGGTCGGCATGGCCATTTGCTCGGTAGGTTTGGGAGGTTAGATGTGGAGGGTCGAGTGCCGAAGGAGCAAGGGAAAAAAGAAGACGAGGTCCGGAACTGGGGGATCTGCTTTCGGTTCTATCCGCCAGGTTGGGGTAAAGTCGAATAGACAGGCAATCTAAAGCAGAAGCACCGCAAGGCTGGGAGGACAACAAGACGTCTCTTTTGCAGCGAAGCCGTGGGATAAAAGAGCGTCGACGATGGGTTCCTCAGCGGTATCAGCGCCGAGTTGGTGGGAAAATTTCACGGTCGCTGTAGTAGAGGTGGGTAGACGAACTTTTTTTTTGGGCTGGACGCTTGGCGGTTGTACTTTCCCCACATCAACGCTGGTGCTGGGCGTGGGTGGGTGACATAATCAGCGAGATAAGAGGTCAGGTGTGTGGTCACATGAAGATAAGAGAGGTGCATAATGATGAGTCATCTCTCCTGTCTCTCTAACAGCCCGCCATCAAGGCTGTGCCGCCACAAGCCGTGATTGGCCAGAGGTAAGAGAGCTGTGACGGCCTGAGGCGCACCCTGGACGGCTTGGAATTAGGGCCCCAAGCCGCGCTGACTGGCGACGAGGCAAGCTCTAAATGAGATGAGCACTGATTGGGTACAGCGGTGGATAGGGCGGAGCCAGGGTACGCAGTTCATTGGCTACAACCAGCATCTTTTACATTGCTGGTGCCGTGACGCAGTCTGTGAGCACAGCTCCCGAGCGACCGAGAAAAAAGAAAGCACAACTTGGCCTGAACACCTCGCACGTAGGAGGGTTCGATTTCGGAATAGTGTTAGTTTTCACCGGAGCATGCGATGAATGAGTCGTCCCGATGGGACTCATGCTTGCGAGAGCCGGTATTGCATGCACGGTGACTCTTGGTTGTCCCGTACTGCCTCCCAAGGCACCTATTCCCTGTCCTCGCGGTCCCTGTCCGTCCACTTTAACCAGCATGAATGAGAGCTCTCGAGTCTCAAGCCCCAACTCTGCTCGAGGCGGTGGATCGCGGCGACTGCCTCGGACCCCCGGCACCGGTGCCAGCACCCCGTTTGTAGAGGGCCCGCCCCGTTAAGACGGTATCTACTCTTTAGCGGATGGTGTGGCCTGTGAGGCACCCGCTGGCCTCTTTGGGCAGTGCACCGCGTCGCGACGCGCACAATGAGAGGAGTTGGGCATGTGTCGACGGCTCGCGATTGAAACGATGGACCTCGACCTTGCGATGGGTCTTTTTCTGGGGAACGACGGGACAAGTGGCCTGACGATGTGTGGTTCCCCGTCAGGATAGGCATTTGGTCGTCATTTCCCAAGAAACAAATGGTTTACATGGCGAAGAGGAGACGCGTTCGAGACTTTGTCATTGTGGCGGTTGTGTTAGCGCACGCTTGAGTGCATGCGTGAGTGAACGTTCGTGGAGGCGGCTCTGTGATGCGTGGGTGTGAGTGCGCAAGTGAGTGAAGCTCCGAGTACGAGTCTCGTGTCAGGGCCGAAAATGGATCAAGACGAGGAGGTCCCACACCCGCTGAGCCGCACATTTGTAGACGGCCTGGTTGCTGGGAGGACTGAGCTGAGCAGAGCAGAGCAGAGCAGATGGGTGAAAGAAATTCCAGAATGGAAAGGTGCACGAGTAAAATAAAATAAAAAGAACTCGGAGTCATCAAGCCTCCGCGGTGCCTCGTGCTCCCGTGCGTCGTACGTAGGAGGAGGAACGACAGGTGTTTTGTGTTCCACGCGGCACGGCTCACGGAGCACGGAGCACGGAGGCTGCGGATTTACACTCGTTTGCATCCAAAGCATATCACGCATAATTGGCCGCCGCCACAAAGGTCTCACGGTCTCACAAAACGCGGACGAAGCCTGGCCAGCCCGCGCCCGTCCCGCCAATCGCCACCGCCGCAGCCCGACACACCAGCCCTCCCCCCCTTGGTCTCCAGCCGCGCTCTGCATAAACACCAACCACAGCGGCGCAAGCATGCGAGGCAAGTTATGCAACCCACTGGTAGCACGGGCGGGCGGTGCACGGGCCACGCTCGCCTTCTGGGGCATGCTCGGCCAACTAAATTTTTTACCCCCTGCCCCTTCCATGCCCCGATAGAGACAAATCAACGGCTCAGCGGAGTTTGCCTTCTTCTCTCATAAATACCACCGCGCCTCCGACCGGGCAAAATTCACTGACGTGCACGCGCTTTTCCCTCACAGGCCCTCTCTACCTCCCACCCCTCCGTCACCGCCACCCAAACCATCGCCCAAAAAAAAAGAAAGGTACCTCCGTTCGCCAAAAACCACCGCATCCGCAACCCGCAATCCGCAAACGCAGCCTGCACCTGCCTATCCGAACAACCCAGCCAACCAAAACCAACCCAACCATTCACCATCCTTGGCGATCCCTCGATTACAATTTTTTTTTTTGGCAGCAAAACAATTCCCAAGGAAACGAAGGGGGGGAATAACCACTTTCCGCGCGCCTTGACTCAAGCAAGCATAGGCGCAATCAACAATAATCATTAATACGCCCGCCGCATCGGATTCTCGGTCACGTTTCTTTCTTCTGCACTGGCCGCTTTTTAATCTCGCCCCGTCGTCCTTGCCTCTCCACTCGACGATCCACGCCTCCGTCGCGCGCGACCTTCCATCGCATCGCGACTTGCGCCTGTGTTGTCTGCATCGCGCCTCTCTTCCAGTCAATCAGCCAACCTTGCGTCGCATCCCGAACACCACCTTCGGCCCTCTTGCTTGCTCTGCGCCACCGCCTGCCTTCCGCTTTCCGCCTTCCGTCGCATTCACTGCCGCCACTAAATCGTGTGCCTATAAGTGACGGCCTCCCCCCACTCGCAAACGCTACGCTTCGCGCAACCCTTCATCCTCCATCCAACCCATCGCATCGGATCGCGCTACCTCGCCCCTGTCGCCCATCGCTTCGTCGAGTCCCCTGCGCGCGCCTCGGTCCCCGACCTCTTTGATGTCGCGCCGCGCCCGCTGAGCCGCCTCAACTATTGCGCTGCCATCGCGAATGGCAATCATGGCTTCGCCTATCCCAGACGCTCCCCTGGTGGATGCCAAGTCGCGCGACTCGGTGTCGGAAAAGGAACAGAAATCTGAGGTTAACGGGTAAGTTCTCCCCGAGCTCTGTTTGTGTCTGCACACGCGTTCATTGCGCGTGCGCGACCGTCGCGCCCCCTCGCATCTCCCCATCAGCGGATGCTGACCCGTTCGCGTTTCCAGCCATGCGACTCCTGTCGATTCCAAGGACGAACCCGAAAAGCCCGCCCTAAACGGAAACAAGGATCACACCGTTACCAACGGAGTCGCCGACGATACCAAAACGGAAAACGACGACACCCCAACCGAACCCGCTGATAAAGCTGTCGATGAGCCCGCCAAGGATGAGGAGGCTACAGCGGAGTCGAGTACTGTTACCAAGGCAGAGCCTGCCGTCGAGTCGACCAAATCGGATGAGTCAAAACCCAAAAGTGAGGAGCCCGCATCGGCATCAGAGGATGTGGAAATGAAGGATGCGACACCAAGCGACACCGAACCCGTGAAGGACGAACCTGCGAAGGACGAATCCGATACAGCACCTAAGATCACAGAGAAAGAGCCCAGTAAAGACTCTGAAATGTCCGACAAGCCCTCTGACGTGCCTGCTTCTGCTCAAAAGGTTAACGGCACCAATGAGGCAGATCCTATATCAGACGACGCTGCACTTCCTACCTCCGAAGTTGATCTGCAACCCGCCAGCCTTTCACAGCTAGCTATCGAGCCCGACGAGACGGAGTCTGCTACCCCGAAGCCTACCATCGAAGTTACGATGGAGGATGCGCCTGCCACAGTCGATGTATCTATCTCCACCAAGGTCGCACGCGAACGAGAGGACGATGCAACCGACGAGCCAGCACCCAAGAGAGCTAAAACGGAGCCAGCTGAAGATAAGCCAGCTCCCGCCGTTGCCGTCGCTTCATCAGCCCCTGCAGAGGCAGTTTCGCAACCGAAGATTCCTTCACCGTTTACTCAACTACCCAAGTGGAATGATCCTGCTTTGAACAGTCAGGAAATCACGCCCTACCAGCGTCGCGAAATTCGCAAGGTGCTCGGTCGGATCAAGAAGACGAAGCAGGGTGGCCACTTCAGGGACTCTGTCCAGAAGCTCTGGCCGGGTCTTTGGGAGAGTTATCTCGCGAAGATCGAGAAGCCTACTGATCTGTCTGAAATTGACCGGACGGTGCGTGACCCAAATGGTGCCTATGTTACGATTGCACACTTCAAGGAGGACCTCGTCGTCATGTATGACAACACCCTGGCCTTCAACGGTCAAGACCACGAGGTGACGGCCGCCGCCCGAGGATCTGTCGAAGCCATCTGGGAGGACCTCATCACAATTCCTCAGGAGGAGCCAACCAAGCCCAAGCCTGCTCCTAAGCAAAAGGCCCCCCGCGAGTCCCGAACCGCCCACGTCGAACCGATTCCCACCATTAAAAAACAGTCGTCCGCCCCAGTGCGAAGCCCTGTCGTCGAAGCTCCTCCTAAGCAGAGTTCTTTTGTTCAAGATCAGGGTAATGATTTGCGACGGGCATCTACGGCCACCGATGGTGACAGACCCAAGCGTACTGTGCGTGCCCCCAAGCCCAAGGATATCGACTACACGACTAAGCCCTCACAAAAGAAGCTCAAGCCCGAACTGCAGTTCTCGAAGGAAGTCCTCAGCGAGATGATGCACCCCAAGAACAAGCATATTAACTCTTGGTTCATGGAGGCGGTAGACGCCGAAGGTCTTGGCATTCCTCACTACTACTCGTATATCAAGAAACCCATGGACCTGGGTAAGGTGCATCGCATGTTGGCAGCGGGTGATATTACTAGCTTCAAGGAGTTCGATAAGAACGTCAGGCTTGTCTTCAGCAACTGCTACGCCTTCAACGGCACAGTCGATCAGGGTAATGCCGTGTCTTTTGTGGCCAAGCAACTAGAGGACTTTTACAATGCCCAGGTGAAGCGCAAGGACTCCTGGCTGACCAAGTACGCCGAAGCTCACGCCCCTCCTCCCACATCTCACGCTAGCGATGAGGAGGAGGAGGAAGAGGAATTTGAGGGCAGGGAAGTGGCCGCACCCACTGTCGATTCCTCTAAGGAAATTCGGGAACTCGAGGCCAAGTTGCGGGAGGAGAGCGAGAAGCTCACCGACCTATTTGCGGCAGACTCTCCCAACGAGAGCCTCATCATGGTTCAGCAAGGTATCCTCAAAATGGTGCAGGAGGCGCTGCTCAAGGCCAAGCAGTCGCTCAGCGAATACCGCCAGAAGCATGACAAGGCGAACAAGAAGTCTAGCAAGCCTAGCAAGACCAAGCCATCGAGCAGTTCTGCTCCACGAAAGCCCACTGGCAACGCCGTCCCGAAGAAATCCGGTGGCACCAAGAAGGCAGCTCCTAAGAAGACTCTGAGTGCAGCGGACAAAGACCAGATCGCGAACGCTATCAACGATCTCGAGTACCCCAACCTCGACCGGGCTATCGAGATCATCAAGCGTGACACAGGGCAGGCTGTGAGTATTTTTCGTCAAACTGCCAACCCAAACAATGACTGACGTATCTGCAGGAGAACAACGCTGGTGAACTCGAACTCGATATTGACCAGCTCAGTAACGATGCACTGCTCAAACTCTGGGATCTGTGCAAGAAGGTTCTCCCAGGCTTCACTAAAGAGATGACGGGAACAATTCCGTCCCCTGAGGTGACTCGCCCGGCTACGAGCAAGCAGCCCAAGAACGCGGCGAAGCCCAAAAAGAACAAGCCCATGAGCGCTCGTGAGCAAGAAGAGCGCATCGCTCAACTTAGAGGGTTGCGTGACCTTTACAAGCCGGGTCAAGAGTCTGGTGATGGTCAGAACGTGACGCAGGCACCGACCCCGACGGCCGAGTCAAGTGATGACTCGGACTCGGAAGAAGAATAAAGCAGATCGCCATATGGTCGATGAAACGAGTGTATGGCATCGAGCATGGACCAGGAGTTCCGTGGCCGTGGATGGGAGCGTGATTCGCCATAATACCCAGCCACATGGCTACCCTTATCTTGCTTGCTGTTGGCCATCTGATGCCGACCGAAGCCTTGTCGAGCCCACCGCATGAACTTTTGAGAGGGCCCAGCCAGCGTTGACATGACGAATTTAATAGTGTTCTGGCATTATATTTTGGGCAAATAGTATTTCTTGAACCAGATGCGGAATACCTGCATCGGCAGGCTCCAACCCGCAGAAGACGAGGTTGTTGGTGGTGGCTGGGAATGGGAAGCTCAGCAGCCCGCATATGCTGCGTCGCGGTGAGGAAGGAAAGGCGTGGGGAGGACGATCGGGACTTTGCTTGGTCTTGTTTGCCAGAGGGAGAGGGCAAGGGAGGATTGCAGTAGGCGCCTCGGCAACTACACAGAGGCAGTGTAGAAATAAATGTATACCAAGCTCTTGGCTTGCCCGTCTGTGCCTTTCGTGACGTCGATGTTGATGTTGAGGTTGGCCGGTTTTGTCGAGGAGATTCCTTCGCAATAATGCTGAGTGTAACGATGAAGGACTGACTGCCAGGATGTATCGGCCATAGTGGCGAGACAGTCAAACCATGAGGGTTGCATTGATCAAGCCGAAACGGAGGGGACGGTCGGTGAAAGGTGGCGCCAGGACAATCAACCAGTTCGTAGCTCTGATAGGAGGAGAGAGGGAACGAGTGGGAGGCTCAGTCGAGGAGTGAGGGGAATGTTCTTGCTGTGAGGGAAGAGTGGTGTGTCTTGTCCTGGAGTTTTTCAGAGATTGGAGTCGACTTTCAGGAGCTAGAGCTCATCGTTTCCGAGAATAGGTGGAGTGTGACGAACAGCCCGTGAGCTGCTTAACGACAGGTGCTCAGGGGCGCCATGATGACTTAATTAAGCCTGTGGATTCTGTTAGAGACGAAGATTTTCAGCGCTGGAGACAAGGGCGACGCCGAAGCGGGGGCGGTCAAACCAGTAGGGTAGACAGCTAGCGGTCAGGCCACATGCTGTAGGGGAGGAGGGAGGAAAGAATAGTAGAAAAAGAGGTGATGTAGAGAATGGGACAAGGGATTGAAGACGGTGTGAAGACGTTTGTGTGTGATTTTTGCAACGGGAGAAGATAGTGAGTGGTGGGAGGGGGAAGGACGGGACTGATGACCTGTGTGGGTTGTGGAAAATCTGGAGAGGGACGATTATGAGCGGTGGGTTTTGGTGTCCTTTTTTAGGTGTGGTTTTTTGAGGGAGGGGGCTTAGGACTTGCCGGGGAAGGTGCAGGCAAACCGACAGCGGCTGTAGTGCACCTCTGGACGGGGGTGTCTAGAAGCCACCTACTTACACACCACTATAAGGAACCATCTCTCTCCAAGTTGCTCGGTGAATCCGTATCTTACTCTATCGAACCCGCTTCTATTCCTCCCAAGTCGTCGGCACAGGGATCCTCCGCCGCAGTCTCTGGCAGATTGCTACATAGTCCTCCTCGTTCTCCGCCGTCACCTCGCCGTGTCTTACCAGGAAGTCGATGATGACGGGGCACACGTTGGGCTTGAACTCGCCCGCGAGCATGCGCCGCCGCACCTCGTCACAGTCCATGAGCACGAACTCCTCCACCTCGCCGTCGCCGGGCGTGGGGATCACATCGTCAGCCATCTCCAGGTCGTACACGTAGAGCACGTCCGAGTGCACCAGCCCCGAGTGCTCCTTGCGGTTCGCCAGCGTCACGACGCCCACGGCCTGGACGCCCGCGCGCACCAGCGTCTCCGGCAGGCAGGCCTCCTCGGTCGCCTCGGCGAGGATGCAGTCCAGCGGCGTGTCGCTGGCCTTGATGCCGCCCGCCACGGTGCTGTCGAGCTTGCCCGGGAACGTGAACAGCGACCGGCTGCGCCGCGCAACCCAGATCCCGAGGCTGCCGTCGGCGCCGCGCACGTAGCCCGTCAGGTGGGCTCCCCGGGTCGCGATGCCGAAGAGCGGCGCCGCGTACCGCTCGACCTGGACGAACTCGCGGGTCCCGAGGACGAGGAAGTACTCGCTGTGCTCCTGGTGCAGGACCGAGAACACGTCGTCGACGATGGCCGCGTCTACGGCTTGCTGGAACGCCTCGTTGGCATGAGCCGTGAGGCTCACCCCAGTGGGCGGCACGCTCAAAGTCACGGTTCGTCTCTCGTCATCGACGGTAAAGGCCTTTGACCACGGCATCGCGACTACCGTGTCCGGGTGGACGTAGCCATAGGTCCGGGCGTCCGGAGCGATGTGCAGCCGGTAGTATGGCCAGCAGTCCGTCTCGAAGTTCAGGGGTACACTGGCAGGTTCGATATGGTGAGATTCCCGTGTCAAATCGGGGCGAGGGTGGCTTACTTGTCGACCAAAGCGATGAGGTCGAGCAGTTTGCGGGGTGATGATGGAGCGGCCATGGTGGGGCCGGAATAGAAAAGTGACGGAACAGCTTGAGGCCAAACCCGGGCAAGATTGACTTGCGGTGCTGGTTCTTGGGGACTGTTGATCAGTTTCGAGACGGTCGTTGGCGAGATGAACAAGTCTTATCACCTCTCATCGTCGAGCTCGTTGCTTGTCTATGCAACTTCTATCGGGCCCCCATGCTTACCCAGTTAGGTCGCCTATCCCAAAGCCGTGAATCACCCGGCCTTTGCTTAGAGCAAGCCGAGAGACGAAGTCGCGAGAATGACACCAATTAACTTAGATGATCTGCAGCAACGGGCGGCACTAGCCGATAGCATCAGCGGCTGACGTAGGACTAATACGGCAATAGCCAAGAGGATGGTACAAAGTAACGTGAGGGTTACAGGAGCGACCTGAGGCTGAGTGAGCCTTGTCATCATTGGATGGTGAGAGAGGGGAAGAACCCGCTTCTCCGTCCTTTGTCTTACAGCTCTATCTCGAAAAGGTCCCAAGGGTCCAATTGAGGTGAAGCTCACTTGATCAAGAGTCCCTCCCGTTGAAGCACCATCGCTCACACTGTCTGGGTTCTAGTGCAGCTATCTTTAATAGATGCACCGCCATCTCGACTCGCATCCAACGATACAACAGCATCATGGACAGGCTCGACGCCATCCTCCAAGAGCACATCGCCCAAGGAGACGACACGGCCAACAAGCTCCTCGGGGCTTCCTTCTTGGTCGTCGACTCAACAGGCTCGTCCATCTAGCTCTTTGCCGAATGTCATAATGCTGACCTTGTGCAGGTGTTATTTACTCTGGTGCAGCCGGCCGTATTGACTTTGATCCCGGCGCAAGGCCGTTCCAGCCTGATTCCTTTAGTTGGCTGGCTTCGTTGACCAAAATCATCACTGTTACCAGTATCATGCAGATTGTCGAGCGAGGCCTCATTGGGCTCGATGACGACGTGCGATCGCTCGTCCCCGAGCTAGATGCGATGCAGATTCTCACTGGATTCGATTCCGACGACAAGCCTATCCTCGAGGACAACACCAAGCCCATAACACTCCGGTGAGCCAGGCTGCCACGTATGAATGATCAAAGCCACCGCTGACCTCTTCAGAATCCTCCTTACACACACACTAGGCCTGGGCTACGACATTGCCGACCCAAACCTTGTCAAGTGGTCCAAGTCCATCGGCCGCACTGCCACCAACCTTGACTGGACCCGCGAGGGCTTCAACACCCCGCTCAAGTTCGCTCCCGGCGAGGGATGGTACTATGGCGCCGCTGTGGACTGGGCCGGCCAGGTCCTTGAGCGGCTGACGGGGCAGACGCTGGGCGAGTACATGCAGGAAAACATATTCGACCCGCTCGGCATGAACGACACCGGCTTCTGGCCCGAGAAACTTCCCCAGACGGCAGATCGCACTGTGGCGTGTACATACCGTGAGGGCGATAAGTTGAAGCCTGGTGCGCTGCCTCCGCCCAAAGAGCACGAGATGGAAAGCGGTGGCGCAGGCATCTTCTCAACCGCGCACGACTATGGCATCTTCTTCCGCGGCTTCCTGCAGGGAAAGCTTGTCGAGGTGGAGACCATTCGGACCATGTTTACGCCGCAGCTCAACGAGGCCCAGACCGCCATGCTCGAAGCGATTTGCTACAACCCGGAGATTCAGGATGGCTTCGCTCCCGAGTTTCCTCGAGGTCTCAAACTCAATCATGGCATCGGCGGCGTCATCAACGTCGAGGATGTGCCGGGAAAGCGGCGCAAGGGGAGTCTCATGTGGAGCGGCATGTGCAACAGTCGCTGGGTAAGACGGACTCCCTCGCAGATATGAATCTTTGACTGATGCGCTGTAGTGGATCGACCGCGAGTCGGGTATCGCGGGTGTCTTGGTTCTCAACGTCCAACCGCATGGTGACCCCGTCGTCAAGAGGCTGTACCACGAGCTCGAGCTGGCAGTTTACGACGCCCTCGGGAAGCAGTAGTAGCCCCTGTAGGTCTAGACAAAATCATTGCTCATCCTCCTGCGAATGTACAGGTGATCTGAGCCCTCCCGTGGTCTGGGCTAAGTTTTGAGGTACTTAGATGAGCCGACCTGAGCCACTCAAGTCGCCTCTCCTGACCTCCTAAGGTCACCTTTATTCGCGTACCTCAGAGAAGTAAGTATATGGCTTTAGGTACGCTATTCTATACCCTCCTCTTCTTCATCTCCAAACAGCCCATCAGTGTCCATTGCCTCCAGCGTGTTCTCTAGCACCTTTCTGCACCGTGCCCGATAGTCCAACGCCAGCTGCTGGTTCCGCGTCAGATCTCCGCCGCCAACGACCTCGATGTCCGTCTCATCCAGCCGCTCCAGCTCCTGCATGACCTTGTGCTGGATAATGGCCGCCGTCTGCTGCAGATACACACGACCTTCGTCGGCGACTTTGCCCTCGAAGAAGGAGTCTCGCCGCGCCTGCTCTGCCGCGTCGCCTTGCAGGCTGTCGTCGACGGGGATGAGCTGCGCGTGCTGCGATGGCGGCGCAAGCGTGCAGAAGATGTCCCACACCATGTCGTGCTGGACATGCTGGAAGGCTCCGAGCACGGCGGCCGACTCGCTCAGCTGGACCGTCTGCTTGGACCGCGCGAGGAGCGAGCTGGGGTGACGGACGGGACGCAGCGAGATATAGTACTCCTCCATGGCGGCGGCGGTCGCAGTCTGGCGTTTTCGCACGTGGACATAGTCGTTGTGCAGCGCGTCCGTCTCGGGGAGCATGAAGCCGTAGCCTAGGAGCAGCTCGGCGTTGGTCTTGAGGCTGTAGTTGTTGAAGATTTGCTCGCCAGGCTGGTACGCCCTCGCCACCTTGAGGTCGCAGCTCGCCCTGCTCTCATCGAGCTCCCAGCGCACGTCCTCGGTCATGTCGTGGTTGCCCACGTCGAACAGCGGGAGCAGCACGGAGAAGTCGTCGATGGCCACGCCGGCGGGCAGCGCCTCGCCGGCAAGGACCAGGCTCGGGCGGAAGCTGCGGCTGGAGAAGACGCTATACGCCCAGTGGTACAGGGGCAGCTGGAACTGCGCTGCCAGGGCGGGCTCCCAGGCGTCGGCGGCGAGCAGCTCCCGGGCGGCGTCGAACTCGCGGCGGAGGTTGGAGCGGGTCTGGGCGATGCCGACCTCGACGTTGGTGCCGTCGAGCAGCTCGGCGTCGTCGGCGGGCCAGAACGGCGGGAGGGCCCAGGCGGCGGCGTCGTCGGGCTGCGGCAGCGCGCGGATGTACGGCGCCCAGAAGGACTCGGCGCCGAGGACGAGGTGCTTGGCGAGGACGAAGCGGCCGACGACGTGCGGCGGCGTCTGGGCCAGGAAGCGCGCGGGGAACGGCCGCGGGTCGTCGTCCCGGCCGGGCAGGGCGTTGAGGTACGACAGCGTCAGCGCCGTGGGCAGGCTGACGATGGGCTCCCAGGGCCGCGTGCCGGCCTCGGCGCCGGGGTCGACGCGGAACGAGAGCCCGGTCGCGGCGTCCTGGTAGACCTGCACCGACGGGTGGAGGCGCGCCCCGTGCGAGACGGCCCAGGCGACTAGCTGGGAGGCGGCCATTTTGGAGATGAGGGATCGGGGTTGAGAGGGCGGTTTTGGTGGCTCGGTTCAGGGCTGCATGTAGGGCAAGTCTTGGTTGGTGGAGGGCGGGTTCACCATGAGGTTTACTCCGGGCTCAAGTTGGTAGGGTTGGTTGACTGGGTGGGACAGGGCAGGATACCTAAGTTTCGCGACTCAAACTCGGTAATTGCTTTTGCTATAGTATTCGAAGCAAAGAAGTCATGACAGCTTGAAGTTTGCACGCATACCCCGACAGACTTGAGCCGCAGACATGACGTCCTGAGCCATGACGTGCGGGCCGTCTCACGTGACCGACTGCACGACGACCACCTACTTAGTTATGCAACCAACATCCTCCCACTCACCCCTCTCACTCCCCCACGCGCCTCCTCAGTCACAACCGCCCCACGCTCGGAAGCCGCAAGCCGCGAACGGGCACCAGAAGCGCCAGCTCATCGGCGGCCACGGCGTAGAACATGCGCAGATGCCGCTCGGCCGGATCGTCGTCCTCGTCGTCCATGATCAGCCGCAGGTGCTGCATCAGCAGCACGATGCACGCCACCTGCAGGTACGCCGCGTGCACCTCGTGAGCCAGCAGCACCTCCATGTCCAGGTGCCACTCCTGTACCGCCCGCTGCGCCTTGGCCTTGACGTCGCGCCAGTTGGCGCCCGCGTCTTTGCTGGGATCTGAAGGAAGTTTGGGTTAGTTTGAGGTATCCGTACGAGAAAGAGAGAGAGAGAGACGACGGCGTGCAAGGGCACCTTACTCCCCGGGTATTGTATCCATGGAATATTCAGCTTCAGCTGGATGTTCCTAGAAATCCAGTCGAGCTTCCTGCGGTTGCAGATCGGACCGTCGCATGCTTCGGAAGTGTCCATTGTTGCGATTGCGAGTAGTTTGTTGTAGTTGCCGCTTCGTAGACGTGCGGTTCTTGGCGTATTTATCATCATACCGACCGACTGAATCAATGCTGCCTCAACTCATCCCGCTCTGCGCCAAAAAGTCTGGAAGCTTGGCCTTGGCCCCAATGCTATTGGAAGAGCTATATATAAACCGTGACTGAATCCAGCAACTCAATCCCCCTCTTTGCAAATCCAACCTCGCTCCCCCCCTTCTGCTCGAAACAGATCTGTAATTTTTCCAGTCATGATTCTCTGTCGTTTATCCAAAATAGACCATCACAACTCCACGCAGCCTCTCAACCATGTCCACATCCGGTTTTCCTACGAGGCAGAATGAAACTCGGCCTCGACTCTGCCGTACCTCACGCCATCCACCTTTAGCTCAAACGTGAGTCCTGCTGATTCCATGCGCATTTCCAGCGTAAAGTCGAGGTTGTCAAACTCAACGCCCCTCGTCGTGGTGAGTCGAGTAAAGAGGCTCCTCGGCACCGCGTTAAGGTCCGTGGTTAGGGTGCACACATGGATGAGATCACGAGTGTAGGCCACGGGCGGTTCGTCGGCGTCGCAGGCGATAAGATCGTCCGTGACTATCAGAGATTGCCCAGGCCGAAAGTTGCGGGTGTAGTGGAAGGCAATCGGAGAAAGTGGCGACAAGGCCTCGCCCTGTTATCGTGTTAACAGACCGCATGAACGTCAGGGGTAAAACATACCTTGGCAATATGCCACTGCATCCGATCAGAAACCATCCATCGCTCCCACAGCGGCGACCAGTACCTCTCGCTGACCGAATGCTTCTCCTCGTCGTATACCGTAGCATACGATGTACCGTAGTGCATTCGCGACTTGCGCGAGATGACCATGTTGCCCTCCAAGCCTCGCAGCACGGCGCCTCGCACCACCGCGGTCCAGGCATACACTGGCTGCATGACCTCAATGGACCCCGTTTCCTGTGTAGCGCCGGCGTTGGCATGGGTCGGTCTCTCACTGTAAGGTGGAGGCGCTGCGCTGGTAAAGTGAGCCTTGAGACGTCGGTATAGGTAGTCGCTTTGGCCGAAGCCTCCGACCAAGACGATGCCCGAGACGACGCCGCCTTTAGCCCGCAGTCCACCAACCTGGCCAGCTACGAGGTCACAGACCTCCTTTACCACGGGCTCAAAGATATCCTTGATCTGCTCCGCTGACATGACCAAGAAGCCCGAGTCAAGACCAGCCTCCTCGTCATCTGGCAGTCCGGGGAACCTACGGGAATCAGTCAGTAAATTCGATGTTAGACAGACCGAGGCGGACATACGGAACATTGACTTCCTGGTGCTCATCCTCGTTGAAGTTCCGCTTGACAAACTCCTCAAAGTAGCGGAGACCCATTTGCCAGGTCTTTCCCTTCTTCAACTTCATCTCATCGAACCGACTCTGGCCAAGACGGATCCTGACATGGTCTTCGAAGCGATAGTTCAAGAACGCACTGCCACAAAGACCTCCGGTTCCCACGGCGGATTCCTCTACTCTCAGGGGCTTAAGAGACATGACCTTGTAAGCAATCAAGCTGCGCACACTTTAGTATTTACGAAGGGCAGTCAAAGAACAAATGACTCACTCAACTGTGCCGCCTCCAGCATCGCAGACAATAAAGTTGTCGCCCACGTTGAGGTGATTCGGCTGGATTGCCTTGAGCGTGTATACTGCCGCCGCCTCAGGTTCGCTGATCATCTGGATCTCAGACCTACTCCCCATGCCAGCTCTCTCGGCTGCCTGAAGCGTCGTATTCTTTGCCGCATCGCTCCATACGGCCGGACACGTCAGGACGAATTCAACCTTGGTGGATGCCATGAACGACTCGCCGTACCGACGGGTCAACGTGTCCATGGTGTGTTTATAAATCTGCGTTAGGTAGTCGCTCACGGCGTCGACAACATTCTTGTTGAAGCGCTTGAGCTGCGCAGCAGTATCGAGCGGGCTCACGTAGAAGGGCAGTTTCTGAGAGCGGTCCAGAAATAGCTTGATGCAGCGCAGGCGCGACTCCTCGGGCTTGAACTGGAAACCCCATTTGGCCGTGGGCTCTGAGCCCTGGGGCGCGTTGGCGGGGAAGTCATAAGCAATCTCTGTCGGAACCTTGTCCGAGGTGATGCCATTTCCACCTGGCCAGGTCTTGATGATTTCGATATCATCCGGCGTGGAGGTGTAGACCGCCGCGACACTGCAGTTGGGTTAGCCTCTGTCGATGGTTCTCGCGGTGTCGTGAACAACGGCCAACTTGGGAGAAACTCACCCTGAAAATGTGGTGCCGAAATCAACACCCACGATCAAGCGATCGGTCAGGGGCGGCTGCTCTCTAGAGGGCTCGCGAACCGGCCCGTTGATGGCCTCGGTGGAGCTCGGGGGTGTGTAGCTGGTGAAGTAATTATTGCGGCTCTCCTGGTTGCGCCTGTTGGAGGAGTGGATGGGCAGGTTGAGATTCATGGTGACGGTAACGGTGATGGCTCAGCGCAATGAATGGCAACTGTGGTCTCGTTGTGCTAACCCTCCTTGCAAGTCGTCGGTTGTTGCGACTCGTGACTGGTTGCGTGTTGTTTCTCGACGCCTTTTCCTGTCCGGCCGCATGGGCTGTTTGTCACTGCGGCATTCGCACTCTACCCCTCCCCCGCGAATTAGAAGTCCAGGCGCTGGCTGGATGGCGCGGGATGGTGCCGTCGACGGGTCCAGATGGACTCGGGGGATTGTTCCTCGTGGAGTTGAGAGTTGAAAGGCTGAGAGCTGAGGCGATGGGACTCGGTTGTTGTGGCTGAGGAAAATCGATCAAAAGGAAGAGGACCACGTCGTCTCACTGAGCTCAGCGCATAGCCACTCCATCCGTCGTCGAGTTGATGTCAACGATGACCCCTCATCCAATCGCCAATCCTGCAGTACCGGCACCAGCAGCGAGACTCGAGCCTGAGAAGTGGAATAAAATATAATAAAAAGTCCGCTACAGTGAGACACAAGAGACAAAGGGATGATGCAACTTCCAAGCCTCTGCTCCCGCCGTCGTCGTCGAGGTCGTTTCTCCCGTTGTGGCTGCTGCTCAGCTCAGCTTAGCCCAGAGCGGAACCACCCCAAGGCCCCCAGGCCAACAAGTGCTGCCTAAGCCTCCCCATGTCGCCCTGCCCGCCAAAAGGTCGTTGCCAACACGTGACGGAATGCCTGCCTGCCGCCGCCGCTGCCATGAGCCTTACAGCGTGAGCTAAAATAGAAAGGCCAGTTTATCTAGTAGCAAGTCGTCTATCTAGTAACTTAGGTCTAACTCTACCCGCCTTCACTCGCGTTGCCATGTGCCATTTTCCATTTGTCATTAGGCTACCAAGTTTCCCAGCACATTGCAGATACATACATAGCCTCGCCTTGTGGGATCCGTTGCCCGCGCCAGTGCATGCTTATGCAGATCCACCACCGGAACCCAGGCCATATCCTCTCTCCAACGTCACTGGGGAATCAGGGATATCTTCCTACCTTAGTAGCATTGTTGCTAGTCAGCCACGCTCCGTACAAACGGCCCTTACATGCTTGCGCCAGGCATCCAACATAACCACCTTGCGTTGCATCCATCTCCGTCTCAGCCACCTTCAGACCCTCTCCTCTATGCCCCTTCTATCTAGTAGAAACCCAGCTCACCGTCAACTCCACTGTAACCAATTCCGGAAGCCTAGCTTTTCATAACATGAGCCGACTTTCCAGTACCAGTCGCAAGGACCTCACCAACTCCCCGGTCTTGTGGGCCCGGATCACGACAACACGTCGTCGACGGAGTTACAACCTCACAAAATGGCGTGGCATACCGAAACTGAGACAACACGGGGAACCAATCTGAGTTATGACGCGAGTACGAGTAGAGGAGTGAATTAATGTCCAGTCCCTATGCATTAGCCAAGCCTGCATTGCAATCCTGCTAGGTACAGACCCGTTTCCCGCCCTTGACGTGGCCCAAGCCATACCAAACGAACATCCTAGAGTATTATGTACCGTAATTGTCGGCCGTTATACTGCAAACTATGCAGTTAGGCATCCTAGCTTTTGGAAAAAGCCTCCTAACCAATAACACCATGATACATCTTCCAATAATGTGAGAACAGACAGATGAGAATAATGAATGGTACTATGCTCGCTGGCCTTGAATTTTTTTTTTACAACAGTCTGCAATAAGCAAACAATGGGGCACCCCCGCCACCTGTACACAATGGAGGTGACCTGTTTGTCTCTTTTCTGTGATCGCCAAAAAGAGAAAGAGGAAAATGAGACGGACATGATCGGTCCATGTCCAGCCAAAGCACCACGTACTCCAATCCGCCCTCTTATATAATAAACAAAGGAAAGAAATTGGTTCGGTGAGATGCAGTATTTGCTTCAAACAAATTGCGGCTGAGCTTGCCAGTCTCGGTCTATAGGGGGTATTTGATACTCGAGGCGTCTGAAACGAAAAGAAAAAAAATAGGGTAATGAAGTGGCAGATAATAATGAGCAGTATGCGACACCAATTGGGCCGGGGTATTTTGGTGAAAGTGTCGAACGGTTGCTGAATCGAAGCGCAATAAATAGGTTGTAGGGCAAAGCCGGATGCCAAATCAGAACGGACCGCCAGCAAGACGAAGATAAAAAGGAGAGATGTGCATTTCAGACCAACACCAAACACCATAACCATGCGAGGCGATACACCAAAGACTTTTCCCACTCCATTGAACGTGATCGTATGCGTAGACGTCTAAAATCGATTGCTGGCTGCCCAGATACTTGCGGATGCTGACGCTGCCCACTCGCTCTCCTCGTATGGAGGCGTGGGCCACTTGTATTGGCCCTCAGCCTTCTTGCTGAGATCCAGTGGTTTGGGCGTGACAGCTTCGTGGCCGTCTCTAAAAAGTGCCTGGTTCCCGCTCGCTGAGGGTGAGGGCGTGGGGTACGGATTTGTGAGGCCGATGTTGCTCGCTGACTGTCGCAGAGGTTTGGCGGGATTGGGCTTCACAGAGCGTCGGGGTGAGGACATGGCCTCGTCCAGCAGCTCGTCCTCCTCATCAGGGGCCTCATATTGGTGAACGCCGTGGGTAGCGTGGGCTCGTCGCGTCCTGCTAGAGATGGGTCCAGTGCGCGCAGCGCCGATAAGGTTATCCACAGATCGCGCTTGGGTGTGAGGAAGTGAGTGATGTCGCTTGAGGTTGCTCGTTGGTGAGAGTTGATGGACGGGAGGAGCGGGAGGACGGGGTTCCAGGTTGTTCTGGACGTCCCGGAGAGCCTTGTCCAAGGATTCATAAACCTCGGACTTAATTGCTGCAACTGGCTGCTGCTGCTGTGGTTGTTGCTGTTGGTCGATGACCATCGAAGATCGGTTGCTGGCCCAAGGACCGCATCCAGCCTGGGCCTCCAGGTCATCATATGATGGTGAGACCGGGGTCTGGTGTCGCCCGGAGAATCGCCTGGCGCGCTTGCGGAGATGGGAGAAGAAGCTCTCTTTTTGGCCGCTAGGAGGCGATGCCAGTCCAGAGTTTCCATTAAGGGCGCGCTCGGCTTGCTGGCGGTGCATTTCGGTGTAGTTGTTCGTGCTCGATGCAACAGACAGCTGTCGGCCAAGTTTCTTGGACTTCCCCTGGCCATGTCCGTTAGCGTACGAGTCGTTGTAACCGTTATTGGCGCGGGCATTTACAGCGTCGGACATCGGTGAAATTGGCCTGATTGTGGGCAGGATAGCCATTGGGGCCACATTTGAGGGACCATTGGTCCAGGTGGTCCTTTTTCCGGCACCGGCACGCTGCTTCGCATTCGTTTGTGCTTGAACATCGGCGCTGGTCACCGCGTGAACTGGTACCGGTCGGGGAGAAGTGGCATCCTTGGCCTGGGTCTGGGCCGTGGCGTTTTCGGTGCTTTCAGAACGGCCGATGAGAGACTTGCGGAACCAGGACTGCTTGGATGAAGATGTCGGGGTCGTGGTGATTGAGTCCTTTGTGCTGCGGTTGAGATCCGACTGCTTTCGGCCCAGGATTCTTGAGGCGGAAGACTTGGGCCTCATAGGGTCGACAGCGTCCTGGAAGTATTCGTGGGCGATGGCCTGTGATGAAGTTGGACGCGTCTTAGGGTCCCACATCAGACACCAGGTCACGAACTGGCTGAGGGATGCAGGCCATTGAGGCGTCTGCAAGATGGTATCCATGGAGTGAGGAGCCATCTTGGGGAACGAAAAGCCAAGCTTCCCAGCTAGCCTGGTACCTTCACGCCACTCTCCTCCACCGACGCGGGCACCGGCCTTGTTATACCAGTTCCCGGGGCTTCCCATGATTTCGCAAACTCTCCAAACCTGATCCACCTCGTTTCCGCCAGGGAACAAGGGCTTCAGCGTCGCAATTTCCACGGCCATGGCACCGACGGCCCAGATGTCAACAGGTGCAGAGTATTCTCCGGCGCGCAGGAGGACTTCAGGGGCTCGGTACCATCTGGTCGACACGTAGGTAGTGTACGGGAGCTTGGAGTGAGTCTCTCGAGCGAGACCAAAATCGGCGATCTTGACGGTGTAAGTTGGGGGAGTCGAAGGAGGAGTGACGAGAGACGAGTATCGTCGGAATGAGTTGTTGGATTCACTGTGGGAGGAGGTCGAGACGAGGATGTTTTCGGGCTTGATGTCGCGGTGGAAGAAGTGGTGTGAGTGGATGTGTTCGAGTCCTTGCATGATCTGGAAGAGGATGCTCTTGACGCTGGCGTTGTCAAGGCACTTGTGGTCTCGGGCCTTCATCAGCTGATACAGGTTGCCCTCCATGTACTCCATGCAGATGTGCAGCTTTTTGCTGTACGGGTCCAGAAAAATGTCGAGGGCGGGCACGAGATGAGGGTGTTGCGGCAGAGTGCGGAGGAATACGACTTCTCGGAGTTCGAGGCACGGCTGGAAAGACTCGAAGGTCTTCTTCATCGTCTTGATGGCCACCTAGGAGGACGGTTACGAAAGCTGTCGGGCAACAGACTGTAGGCCTGGTACTTACCACAGTGCCACGGCGCGCAACGTTGGCACCCGCCGTCCTGACCCTACCCAGAACGACGCTACCAAAGCTGCCATCGCCAATCTCCTTCAATACTTCAAATCGATCCTCGAGGGTTAGGGGATTGCCGGAAGCCCCGCGGTGGGTGAGGTCGTTGACGACAGTCATTGTTACTGAGCTGTGATCAAGTGCTCTGGCTCGAAACGGCGGATGAGACTCGTGGGTGAGCAAGAGGTCCTGGTCGGCAGCGTTAGGATTGGCCTTTGGGTCCAGACATCGGCTGGCAATTGAAAGTACCTAATGAGAGCCGAAACCAGCTCTGTCAAAGAGCTGAAGGGTTTATCGGGGCATTCAGATTGTGCAAGGTGATGTGAACAATATGCGGGCGAGTAGCGGGTGCGGGCGTGTGTGCATGCGAATCGTGGAGCTGAGAGCTGAGAGTCGATGTGGTATCGAACTTATTTGCGTTGGCCGTTGAGACGGGATGACGGGCGGCGTTGTCGTGGACGGGAGTGAGCGAATCCGGGTCGAGGGGCAAAGAAAGGATGAATGAGGTGAAGTATGAGAACGAGAGTGGAAGAGAGAGATAGAGATCGAGACGGAGACGAGGCGACGATAGAGGGGGGTGTTCGCTAGAAGGACCAGAAAGGCAAAAGGAGTGACTGAAGTGAGGGTGATTGCAGAGTGGATAGAGTCGATATTAACGAAAAGGAGAGGGAAAGCTCTTGCCCAGGTCCAGGGGGGGAGTGGCTTGAACCTGCCGATCGGGGAAGGATCCTCAGGCCACTAGTGCTTCGATAGGCCCCCGGCTCGTGGGAATGGGCACTGTCGCTATTGGGATGGGAAGGCTTGAAGGCTTTTGAGCGGGAATCCGTGCTGACTGAGAGAGAGGATGCTCAGAGCAGGGAGCCAAGTGCCGGCGGCGGCAAAAACGAGGCTGTGTTGTAGAAGTCTGCGCGGCTGGAGAAGGGGAGTGGAGGAGGGAGGGAAGGGAAGGGAAAGAGGAGGGATAAAGCAGAACAGAAAGAGAGGTGAGAAAAGGATGGATGAGGTGAGGTGAGAGAGATGGAGGGCTCCAAGGCGCCGCGAGTGAGCCCTGGAGGTGGGTGCCGGAGCAGCTCGGTGCGGTCGCCAGTGTGCGCACAGAGAGCGAGAGAAGCACCAGAGGGCATGGAAATGCGAGGTGCGTCCACTGACTGTCCACCGTCCACTGTCCAGGCGACGTGAGACAGGGGGGGTTCTTTCTTTCCACCTGGGGACGATGGATGGGACGGGGGGGTGAGCGGCGACGGCGTAGTGGAGTGCAGCAAGCAAGGCGACAGCTCAGGCGAATGGAAGAAGCAACCCGCGGAACATGCAAGCCTGGCCGGTGCTAGTATCTCAGCCTCTCTGGAGACTTGGCCGTCCTCTGGTCGAAGACTGGCAGCCGAAGTACCTCCCGTACAGCGGTACTTTGCCTGAGGTACAGCCCCCCCAGGTGAGCCTGACTCTGGGTCCCGTCTGAAGAGGTCGGGTACGTACCTACTAGGTACCTAGCCTGACCAGACCCTGTCTGTGCCTTCAGGCTCGGGGGCTGTCTGTGATGGCCCAGGGTGGGTGCGAGAGGTCAGGGTGCGCGAGGTGGAGAGGTGACGAGGGACGAAGGGCCACAACTGGCCCGGGGTTGAAAAAGGGCCTAAATAGTCAAGGCATGGGCCGGCGCCCAGCAAGTGTCCATCCCCACTTCCAGTGGTCGCTAGTTGGCTTGGGCTACAAGGCCCGCTCAGTTGAGCGAGCAGTGAGTGTGACCCAGTACCGTGCTCAAAGAATAGTGTGCACAGTACCAAGCCAAATCCAGCAGCCTCTTGAGAAGCTGGCTGTCCCTACAACGGCATCCAGCAGAATGAAGTCACGGATAAAAGGCTTGCATGTTCAAAGTATTGCAGAGCAAAGAACAAAGGCCCTGAAACATAGACTCGGATTGCATTCTCTCCCCCAAGCCCAGTTTAATCTAAACAGTGACGTGCCACATTTATGATCCAGCCACAAGGCGCGTGCGATGCTACTGTGCGTGCAAGGACGGGAGCCGTGGTTCAGATCGGTTCGGGAGAGAGCTTGTCACGTACGTGGGGAATTCCAGCCATGGTCCATGGATGCGCAGAGACCCAGCGTGTCGCAGATGGGGGACAAGGAATCACTCGGGACGGGAGGGAATCAACACCGATTACGATGTATTCGTACAGTGTCCAAGCATCTACACTGGATGTCGGTCTGTATCTGGTTCCCAAAACTTGACTAGAAGAGGAAGAGGGGGGGGGGTCAGAAGGGCCCAGTTGGGAGGTCAGAGGACCAACCCTGGATAACAAGATGGATGGCCTCCTCCAGCTCCGTATGGCTCACTGCGACGACGCGGGCGCGTTGGTATGGGACGGATTTCTGGGTTGGCATGGGATTGGGGGATGGATCACGGGGGTCGGTCTCCTGCTGGGCGAGCTTTGGCTTAGGCTTTGGCTTTGGCTTGGGCTTTGGCTGAGGGCTCGGACTGGTGCTGTGCTGGTGTGTGCCGGGCTGGGAATCCAGGGTTTTCGACAGGTCAAATCCAGGCCCCAGTGCCTTCACTAGCATGAATGAGCGACTGGGTGAATGGGTGAGCGGACGAGTGAAAGTGTGAATGAGAGAACCCACGGGCGTCACAACTGCCCCAGGCCTCTAGTTAGTCCCCGGAAAGCCCATTCCACCGTGAGCGTCGCCACAGTGTCAGCCAGCGGCGGTTGAGTTGCGCGACCGAAGTGACGGGCGCCGTCAGACGAACAACCACGGGGTAAGATGAGAGAGAGATTTGGTCACCCATAAGGGCTAATCTCGCTAGCGGGACCCAGCTCCCGGGGCGGCGCCGGGCCTGAGCAAGTCGACGTCCTCCAGTGCTCTTCTCTGTGTTCCCTTTCGTTTCTTCTTTTCGTTTAGGCCGGGACCCCATGCAATTTAGCACAATTTGGGGTGTCCGGGGGCGGCGGTCGCGCGCCTGGAGGTAATTTAGCAGACAGTGAGGGCGTCGCCGCCGCGTGCTGGGGACAGGGCCGCTGCTGTGAGATGATGAAAGAGATGAGAGTGGGAAGGCCAATCTATCGATCCCGGGATGCTTGCTTCCATTGTTACTCCATCCATTCTCTCGTCCTTGTCCTGTCCTGTCCCGATCGCGTCGACCGGCACTGTACACGGTCCAGAGGTATTGCCGTCAGAAGACAATGAGACGAGGATGAATGAAAAGCCTTGCTCTCACGCGCGCACAAGGCCACGCCCTCACGCGTCACCGTCTTGACAAGGCTACCAGCCCGCAAGGCGACTCCCCTGTTCCGCTTCCGCGGCCCCGTCACCGCGGTTCCCATTCGCGCGTACCCGTAGGGCGGCACTCTCCCAATCCAGCGGCAATGCGAAGCGGGCCGCTAGACGGGCCAACCCCAACAGCGCCTGGCGTCTGCCGATGACCTCTCGCGCGCGACCTCTCCTCCACGGCCTTGCTTCAAAGCCTTGAGTCGTTGGCTCTGTTGGAAAGTTCCTCTGGTGGATAGGGTGGACGGCCGGACAAGGCGGGGGCCCTTCTTCGGCGTCTCGGGTCGCATGAATTGGCTCCCGGGGCCGCCCCTCCACGACCCTTTGTTCTGGTCGACCCTTTGTACATACATACGGAGTACGAAGTATCGTTGGCCGCCCTCGGCGGTGGTGCGTGCCCTCTACGAGCCCGTCATCCAGCGGCCGGGCGTCGGGGGGCTGCAATCAAACCGCCTGTTTAGCCTCGAAACGGCCCTCCTGGCCTGGCCGTGCTTCTGTAACGGTGGAGAGTCCAGGGACCCGGGGGAGAAAAGGGGGAGCGGACGGAATGAATGTGAATGGAATGCTTCCCCGAAGCGTCACGGCTCGATGACGGAAGCCCAGCTCTCAGAGTGCGTTTACAGTGCGGGATGGTGCGGGAGCTGCGGGAGGCGTTGGGGCTGGACCTGTGGACCTGACTGAGCTGGCCTTCTTCCAGCATTCATTCCAGTGGACCTGGGCCTCGACAGGGATCTGCAGGAACAAGACCGCGGGTCTCCGCTGCCTCGGATCAATGCCCAAGACCCTCCATCCGCCAAAGAGCTCAGCTCCCGCACTGTATTTGTATTGCCTCAGGTACGGTACGGTACCTCAGACAGCAGCATCTCAGTTGCATGGGACGCGCCCCGGACCTATCGGCTGCTGCAGTCGTCGGCCGAACCCCAACAACGACCTCAAGTGCTTGCATGGACACGATACTGGAATTGTTTGAGAGCACCTTCTCCCCGGGGGCTTCTTCTTCCCGGGTTTCCCATCACCATTCATCCGTTCATCCCCAATCCCGAATGCCATCCTCTCCGGAACCTGGACCGCGAGGTCGTGGGTGCTTTTCGAGACGACGCCAACCTCTATAAAGGCATCGGGCCTTGAACCAACCTTCGGAGTGTGGGGCCGCTCGCCCAGGGACACGACCGATCAATCAGCCAGAAGCCAACCACCACCAGCGAGCTGGGAGAGCTCGCAAACATCCCATCCATCCGCGCTACCTTTCCCATGCGCCTGGAATGCGTGTCTGCCTTGGTACCATCCATAGGGTGGCAGGTACCTGGCAGCTCCCCTCGACAGACATCTCGAAACAACCCTGGGTCCGTTTGCTTCCTCCCGCCCTGCACCCACCCATCCGTGGAAGACGCGACCCGGCGACTTCGTACAGTTGATACTCGAGACCGGGGGCTTCAGTGACAGTGCCGGGAATTGACCCTAATACAAAGGAAACATTGGCTCCGGGGCACGGAGATTGCCCTGTCGTGGACCGGGGAGACAGGCTTCGACCACATTTCCCGGGATGGAAGGTCATGTTACGAGACGGGCTGGGCAGCGCGTTCTCGAAGAAGTGCAACCCCGGCCGCGATCAGTCACTCCCCCAACAGACGGGACGCCCTGGTCGTCGATCTCTCTCTCTCTGCCGTTGTGCTCCCATGCTAAGTTGCCACACAGCTCTCCCCTCCCCCCCCCTCCAGCTCTTCTCCGTCCGTCTCTCGTTGCTTTGGAACGCGGTTGGGGGCGCATTGGATGCCTCCCCTCCAATTCCCATGTTGCGCTTCTTGTCGCCGGCCGGCAAGCAGGCCGGTCTCCAGTCTTGAAACGCGGCAGCCCGCGAGGAACCGCCGCAATGGGTCTCCTATTGCGCTGACGCGCCCGCGCGTGTGCGGGATGGATGAATGGGTGCGGCCGTCTTCCTTGGACCCTTGGCCCAGGAGCCATCGGATCAGAAATAGAGCGAGCAGCAGTAGGATGGGAGCAGGCGGGGGGCCTGGTGAGGGACCTGACGATTATGCGAAGGGCCTGCCCGTCCCCCTCTTCAAATCTCACAACCGCGTGCTGAAGCCAGGTAGTCAGGCTCTCACGTCACCCCGTGGCAGCAGCGCCGTCGCCGTCCCCGGACTCGCACCCACGAGCTCCCTGCGCGACATTGTTTTCATGCGCACAGGTACGCATAAGATCCTCGTCGAGGCCCGTTCACGCATCTCTCAGCCGGCGGTGGCTGGAGGGGTCCTGTATGTACGGTGTAATTAAGCCCCTCCACACCTGCAGCATGCCGCTGCAAGATAATATGTACGATGTGATGAGTCGCGGGGGTTAAGGCGGCAAGAGGGAGGCCGTTCTCCATGTGGTGGGTGTGTGTGTGTGTGTGTGTGTCCTCCGTCGTCTCTTCTCCTCAAGACGTTCAGGCCCGCAGGTCGGAGAATTTGAGACCGGCTCTGCCCTTACAGCATGCCTGTGCCTGGATGTGCCTGGATGTGCCTGACTATGCATGATTGTGCGTGAGTGTGTGTGGTTAGGTGCAGTAGCTCCAGCGCCGTTGCGATCTTCTCACTCTGGCAACCAACCTCGCGTTGCTCTCCTTTGCTTCGGTTGGGCAGAGTTTTCTTTCCTCGCGTAGTCCCTCACCGTGAAAGGGGCTCTCAATTCCAGTATCGAAATACCTCCCAGGTTGCTCGCTCTTCGTGGTGGCGGCCCCTAGCAATGCCGCACGTTCCCAACACTCGGGCTACCCGCCACCCGTGCTCTTTGGTCAACAAAGCGTCTCCCCAATGTCCCTTTCCCAGCCTCGGAACGTACTTATTCCATGCCTATGTGCTACGTAGCAAACACCACTGACAGCTGTGGAGAAAAACGCAGCCAAGGGAGCTTCCCGATGGGACGCCCCGTGAACCCCACTCGCCGTCCGCCGACCGAGCCTCGAGTCCCAGGAAGGGCCTCTAGCGTCCGATGGCTCCGTCCGGCGTCGATGGCCATGGTCCTCGGATCTACCGCGTGCTTTTCCAAAGGCACAAAGGCACCATTCATACTTTTTGTCCGCCAGCTTAGTGATCGACATATCAGGGGAGGTCTCGCTTTTGGGGCTGGGCTCTGGACCGTCGTCGGGAACTTGGCGACAAAAGCCTAGGTTTCCGTTCAACATTAGGCACCGTGCCATGATCTGGTTCCCAGATCCCAGCGATTCAAGTCCCGGACGCGTCGCCATGTCGCCCCCGAAGACGAGCCTCGGTTTTCCTACTCGGTTGGGTGTCGAGTTGGCGAGCAGGACACCCGTGCCTGTGCTAGCTAGTGTGGATTGTACGAATGTGGCGAATCTGACATCCACGCAACTCGTCCTGGGCAATGGCCTGTCGATCCTAGCCGGACTTGGTCAGCTGTCAGCAGTTCAAGATCGTCGTTGACCCAGGCCTCTTCATGCGAGACCACGGAAGCGATCGCAGCAGCTGTCGATCAACGATGCTGATGAAACAGCCGTGAGCCTAACGGAGCCCAGCTCCAAAGTAGACGGGCAAACAGCTAATGGAGCAGTGATTTCGCAGCCAGATGCTCGCCATTCGGGGAAACACGTCGGGGTTCCGGCTTGCAAGCTCATGATGGCCCTCTCATGATCGGCATATTGGGGACGGCTCTGAACAGGTTTGTCTCAGTCTTCTCACAAGGTCCAGGTTCGGAAAGCAGGTTTTTCACAGGGGCGGGCTTGTCATTCGACGGCCGACTCATCAGTCTCCAAAGAGGGATCCCGTAGCCGGCAGTGCTGCATCGATGGAGCTGTCAAGCTGTCTACCCCGGATTCGCCAACCACGCCAGGTTAGTCATGACCAGACTCGGTCGGCAGGCTGAACCTCGTCTTGCCTCAATTCGGGTGGCCGGCTTTTCAGGTCTAGACCCCGAACTTTCGTAGCTGCGGGATCCGCGTCTGCATGTTTCTGGTGGGTACGGTGAACGAACGTGGGAACTCCAGAATCCACCGTGCAGCAGTAGCTTGCGAGTATTTTGTTCGAAGCCCGAGTAGAGGAGCGGTTCTCGCCAAAATCCGGCTGGTGAGGAAGTTGGCAGCGAATAGTTAGTTCAAGGCCTCTCTTCCAAGGACCAGGTCAGACCGCTGGTGGAGGCTTCGAGCGTCTGCATCGGCATGGCGTGACCAACTCTGAAGGTCAAGGCTACTTGCAGCTTTCAGATGCCTGGTGAGCTCGCCACTGGCAGAGTCTTCATGTACGGACAAGGCAGAGATACCAATAGCTTCCGTGGGCTACCGGGTTTGTGCAGCATCAAGCCGTCCGACCGGCTCACGTCCAGGCTCGCTGCATCGCTCTCGGTCCTCATCCTCGCAACGCCCAACCCCTAGCGACTGGCGCCTCGCGTCGTTGGCTGGAAGCCCGCTTGCCCGCCACCGCGTCCACGCAGCACCGCCTCGACCAGCTCTGAGGGGTTTCCCTGAATGGTCGAATCGAGAAGCATGCCAGTTGGCCGTCTGGGGTTGTGCAGCGAGCTAAGCTGGGCGGCGCCGGGGGTGGTTCGGTTTTTCCCTTGGTGTTTGGGGGCGGTGAACGCAGCGTCTTGTGTCGCTGGTGTAGGGTAGGTAGCGGTGAAGGCAGGGGTTTGCGGAGCTTCATGTTGGCGGATGGGACTGATGCCCCGTCAACGCAAGCTTGTCATCAATATTTTGTTCATCTTGATGGAGAATATATTTCGCCTGGTGGAGTCCGTTCATGCGAGACGTGGCGATGGAAGGTCGGTGCTAGTAGATCCGCAAGTTTCGGCCGACTGGTCAGGAGTAAGTGAGACTCTCGAGCGTTCAAGCCCATCGAGTGGAGATTACGAATGTTTGGTGAACAAACACGTCAACCTAGCGTGTGAAAATGGTTGATATGTACCTGCGAAGTATAGTAGTGAGAATTACTGATGAGACATGTACGTAGATTGGAGACTTAAGGCATCACAGGGTTCACGGTACTCATCCCCAACAGGTTCCGAAAGTATGTGCATCAAATGACTGACCGGCTGCCCAAGGCCGTTTACCAAGTGTTGTTGGTGGCGGGGACCTGCGTATGGTATGTTGTCCTATCAAAGGAAACAAGATGACTATTGGTAGGTTGGTATTGCGTTGACATAAATTCTTGTCTGTAAGTGGTCTCCGAGAAGCGCCAAACGGCTACTCGCAGCCTCGCTGGTGATTGCTTCAACAACGCACCAAACATCATGCACTGTATCAACGGCCATGCATAAACCCGACGGTGGTCAAACCCAAGGCGTTGCATGGAGTGATGAAGCCATAACAATGAATCACCATCCAGGAGCTTTCTACATAAGCCTACGCTGCCACTGCTCCTGGCTTTTCTTCCGACTTGTTAACCCACACACTTTTCTTTTACCCCTTGCGTTGCAGACACCATCATCTCGCCTCCTGGGCTCTTACGCGTCACAGCTTCTCCAATAAAGGTCCACGTCCCAAGCTTCGAGGCAGGTTTACCTTGTTCTGGTCACAACTACCACGGTCTCTTAGGTTCCTGCCTTGAAGTTGACAAAGCCTGGAGCCTGACATCTTAGGTTTGTCCCCCCTTACCTTCCTCCTTAGGATCGTTTTGCCAGACCACTCTTTGCCATTTCTTCCCAGCAGCTCGGTCAACCATTCAACTCAGCATCTTCACTCGCCCGTGTTTCGAAAGAACTCGCCGCTGATCTGACCTCTATTCAGTGATCAATCTCCATCCTTAACACTCACTCATCGGCCTCGCCGAGCCCGGCACACTGTGACCTCGATTTCTACCCCGCGTAGAAGTATCGAAATGGCCCCGAACAAGAACAAGGGCGGTTTCCAGCCGTAAGTCATCCGTGGCCCTGAATGCGAGCCATTCTCACCACAACACTCCAGGAGAACTACCGCAGCTGTTCCGACAAGGTTAGTCTGATGTACCCGTCCTCGATAATAATTACTTTACTGATACCTTGAAGATTTCGTTGCAAGGTTGGTGGCGAATGGAAGCCTCTCGATGCCTTTTCCCAGAACCAACAACGGTTGATTCAAAACCAAATCGGCAACAGACGCAACATCGATGCGGCCCATTCCGGAATGACGTGTCGCGAACATGCCTCCAACTCCCGCTCCGAACTGCGGTGCGAAGTTTGCTGTCTCATAAAGCCAAGAGATCAGTTTAGCAAGAATGCCCTGAGGAAGGAGGAATATGTGAGATCTTCGATGAGGAGTCTTGTTCACTACTAATATCTCACAGACCTGTATCCGATGCGTCGCCTGGACAGAGACACAAGAGCCAACAGTCACACCTCTGCCACTAGAGACCGGCCACATCTCCACCGAAGAGGAGAAAACAGATCCTTGGCAGTCGGATTTCGTCGACAACGCAGACTTTTTCGAGGACGATGGATTACCCAGAGTACTATTTCTCCCCCAACTTCCCTCTATATGCTCATGAATTCCAGGCACCAATCTGTGGCTTGGAGTCACTTGGCCTGCAAGACCTGGATCTCTATGGCCTATCGGGAACCAAGGTCGGCGACATAATTTCGCAGGTTCTTGCGCCGAGTTCCACTGAAGGACAATTCAAGAATGACCGCGCGACTGCGTCCGGGCAGTCGACTGCATCGGTTCGAGGACTGCCCCCACACTTGGTCGATCAAGGTAAGCTCTCGGGTACGACGAGATCGATCTCGGGCACTTCAGAAGTGACGGGCTCATCGCGAAGTGCTGCGGTACTCCCGCCCCATTTGATGGCCCGATCTGGGCAAAGCGTCTCGACAGCAACAACAGTCCGTAAGGACAAGGAACAAGCAGAGAAATCTCGTCAGATTCCTTTCAACGCTTGGGACCGCACCGGAAAGCAGCATCAAGGTGTCAAGGACGCAACAAACTCGTCCCATTCCAGCGCTATCTCAAGCAAGTCGAGCAGTCAACTGCTCATCCATGACGACCCCAACGTCATTGGCGAATGGGATCTCACCCCAGTCGAGATACCCGAAACCAGAGGCGGAAAGGGTGGATGGGCGAAAGCCAAGGATGTAAGTCTGAGTCTGTATCGGAGCGAGTGGAATATTAACAGCCTGTAGAACAAAATTCCCCAGGCGGAGTTAAAAAAGCAACCCGTCCTCACTCACACCAAGATCCGGCACATTGATCCTGATGTTGACAGACAGCGCAGGATGAATTATTGTGACTCGGATGACTCGAACTATTGAGTCAAGTGGGTTGAAGACCCAGAATACTTCAACTTGTCTTGTCTGATCTGCATGAAGTAGCCCATGGCTGACCTTGGTCTTGCTGGTTCAAAGCCTCAGGGCCATAATTATGCCTTGGTTTACGCGTCTGTGTCTTCCTCCTTTCGAAACGGATGCGGGTTTGTTGATTGTTGCTATACGGCAACATACGGAGGCTACTCTGACCCATGGGATGTGAGAAATGATGGGCCTTGTTGCTGGCTCCAGGTTCTGGCATGTGGGAGGAGGAATTTTACTCATGGAACTGGTGGAAAATGAGGTCACGGTGGCTGGTTGGCCACTGGGAATCAGGTTGATACCTAGGTTTAGGAAGCGCAGCTGATACCGCCTCAATCAGCGAGATGAATCAAAAGTTATGCGTTGTGTTCTTAACACTTCTCTTGCGTGTCGATGCTAACCGTTCCTTACCACACGTCGCATCTCAATCTCGAATCACGGGCCCAGAACTGTAGCTGTAACCAAAGAAAAGAACAGCACGCAGTGATATTTCCTACCCATGAACCCGACTCCCGTAGAGTGCTTTTTCTCCATATACATGTGAGTATGCGTGCTGACAACAGAGCTGCCTCCATCCCATGTCCGGTGCCAATATCCCATGGCCAAAATTCGTAGCGTTCCCTCGGCGGGAACTCCGTTGCCAATCCATCATACACGGGGGGGCCGAAGTACCACCCACCGTCGTCGCTGCCACCAGCTGTCCCCTCCTTGCAGGGAGTTCTGATCTGTGATCCTCCTCATATAATACGCAGGCGCAGTAGCTCTGCCCTCTGCTGATTTGTACACTGCCCTTACGGCTTGTGGCCCATGGCCCCGTTCGTGATATTGAACGTGGCGGGCGCTTTTTGCATCGTTGCGATGTGCATGTATGTCCTCCTCTTTCCTATGCTAGAGGGACTCTTGTAGTGATGTCCTCAGAATGTAAGTATGTATCCAACTTTCCGATGCTCCTTGATATCCTTCCCCATCCGCCGTTGTCGAAACTTCAGTATTAGACTTCCTCCTGACTGTTAAAGTTGCTTCGCGGGGGTGCGTTGACCACCGCCTCGGCATCGCCCACCTGCTTCCGCTCCGAGACCTCCCGATGGCGATCCTTGAGGCGTTTGCGCAGGACTAGGGGCATTGAAGATGCGCTGGCGGTGTGTAATTGCTATTGGAGAGGCTCCGAGGAGGAGGAGAGGCGGTTGAGATGTAGGTAGACGTCGGTGCCGTATCTGAAGAGGGAACGAGTGTTAGTGATGTTTGGTGCCCATATGCTGGTTGTCAAACTTACCCTTCCATACTGATGAGCTTCAAGTCGCCTCCAAAGTAGCGCGCGTAGAGCCGGGAGATGGGTAGTCCGTAACCGAAACCGGCCATGGGAGCCTTAAAATCGCTTTTATCAAAGTCCGGATCCAGGCTCGGGGTTCGATCGACAGTGGTGTACATGTAGGTCCAGACAAGGGGGATAGCGCTTCGGGGGATGCCGCCGCCCTCGTCGGAAATCTTGATGGTGATGTCCTCCTTGCCCTCGGCGACGATGACCTTTGTGACGGGGAAGGCCTGCTTTTCCATGCCGTGGGTCTCGACGACGGCGCGCAACGAGTTCTTGAGGGTCTCGAAGAGCATGTGCGACAGGTGGCCAGGGACATACATGAAGTTGAGGTTGGGGTTGCAGACGAGCTGGATCTTGGGGGCTTCGAACAGGCCGTAGTGATCCTCGCAGACGAAGCGGGCGTTCTCAATGGCCTCCTGGGCGAGGTCCTGGACGTTAGTCTTTGTGCAGATGATGCCGACGTAGGCGGGGTCGCGGTGGTGACTTTGATCGGTGAGGGCGATGTGCTGGCCGATGAGCATGCGAATACCGATGCGGGACATGTAGAAGCGGTCGAGGAAGGACTGGATGGTGCTGTCGATTTGCATGCGCTGGCGGCGGCGTTTGTACTCGAGGATGCCTTGGGCCATGGTGGTGACGACGCCATCGTGACGGCGCTTGATCTGATGCAAGGTCTGGGCGAAGCGCTGGTTGTAGAAGTGGAGGTCCGCGGGCCAGTCGCTGGAGTCGTCGACGACGGCGAAGTAGCGACGCGTGACGGCCTTGCCTCGACCGTTGCCGTTGCAATTGGCGTCCTGGAGACCGCCCCAGCCCGAGGATTCGCCTTCGTCGATGGAGGGGTTGGGAGTTGCTGCGGGAAGGCGGACGGCCTGGCGGCCAAAGTGCTTGCCGGGCTTCATGAGGCGGGTGCGTACGTCCTGGGCGAGGTTTGGGCGGGGGAGCTGGGTGATTTCCTAGCGAAGAGGCCGGTTAGTGGTGGCTGTTCCGGGGAAGAGTGACGGATTGACATGACGCGGGCCGTGGACATACCTCGAACGACTGGGCGTACCAATCCTTGACCCTGATGACTGAGGGCATCTCATTGAGGCCATCGGGAAGCTCGTCGAGCTCCTGGACGCGGTGGGCGAGACGGATGGGGAGTTCTTCGGCGAGGAACTGCGAAGCTCGGAACAGAGTGCCTGGATGGAACACGGGTCAGCGGCCGAAGAGGCCTGGCAGACGCAGGCTCGGGTTGAACCTCGACGGAGGCGAACAACATACCAACCGAGGGCTTCTCGCCGAACTGGACCATCTGGCGCAGGCTGACGCCGGTGGCCGGGAACTTGGCATAGTGGCGGATGGTGTTCATCAACCGCTCCGAAGCTTTCCACGACATGGCGGGCAGAGGCGGCGGAGGAGGAGGGGGAGGGATTCGGACTCGGACTCGGTCGGGTGAAAGCTCGGACGGAGGGAGAGGGAGAGCGCCGGGAGGCGGCTGCGGAGAGCGCCTGGGGAAAATGCAAGGCGGCAACGAGGCTCACGACGTCGACATTGATGGTGGGCGTGAGCGGGAGGCAGCGGAGAGGGTTCGCGCGCGCGAAAAAAAAAAAAAAGGGAATTCCAGCAGCCGGGTTTGTAGGCTTTGTGGGGGGGAGGCTAAGGAGGAGGAAGGTGAGTCAATCCGTTCGGTGGTGAGGATCGATCAAGACAAGACGACGAGACGGCGACGGCCCCCCGCGGGAAAGGTGGGCGTGGGAAGAAGCCGAGGCAGTCCGGTGCGTGCACGGGATTGTCGACTGGTAGCGAGGTCGATTCGTCAGTGGCGCATCCGGGTGCAGCAGCAACACGGGCAGAAGTCGTCAACGGGGAGACGGAAAAGGAAAAAAAAAGAAAAAGAGAAGCAGAGGATGAGGAGAGGGCAACGAGGGTGTCGCGTGATGTGGAACGGAACAGGAAGAAGGGGAAGAAGAGCCAAAGCCCGAGGTGATATCAGAGCCAAGGTCCGGCCGGGTCAGGTCAGGTCAGGTGCGGGAGGGTTCGGTTGTGAGCAATGAATGATGCAGCCAAGTAGGTAGGTCTACAGTGGGGGTGGGCTCTCTACAGAGGAGTGGCTCTCAGTGGAGTGGCCGTCTCTCTCCGTCTCTCTCTCTCTTTCTCTCTTCCATCCGGGGGAAGGGGAATGCGATGGATGCGCCGGAAACGAGGGCCACGGTCGAGCAACCCCGTTGCAGGGAAAACGTCATTTTCGGGGGGGTGGGCGTGGGACGGGTGGAGGGCTTCTCCATCTGTTAGAGGGGTACCGAGTACACGACTCTCGTACCTGGGGGAATTACCTACAGTGGTGTAGTTCCCTGGGGTCATTCCGTACGGTAATCTGCGCCGTTGGATTGGGGCAGGGAAAGCTGAGGTGCCCGCTAAGACACAGTGGAGGTGGACTGCGGTGGATTGCACGGCCTCACAAACAAAGCAGTTGTTCATTCCACGACATCTTCGCACCCCCAATTGCAGTCCACATGGACACCCAAACCCGCATCCTCTCACCTCGGCACCTCGCCCGGTCAGCCCATCAACACAACACCTCACAACCGAACAACGTGCGCCACGCCTCGAGAATAGGGAAACCCGAAGAGACGATGGGAGCCTGAGACACGACACGTGAGGCCAGACAGAAGGCGGGGGAAGTCGTCGACTGGCTAGCTGCCGGCAGGGGGGAGGAGCAAGGGTTCTGCCAGAGGCGCGGGGGAATCTGCGAATGGCGCCACGGGCTGAGGGTTGCTTGGTTTTCGTTGGCTTCTGACGACGCTCGGGTATGTATCACCAGGCTTTGTCCCCGTCGGTTGATGGATCGATCGGGCCACCCCTCTTGTCCATGTTCTCCGCAATCTTCTCTCCTGAGTCTGGAGAGGAAAACCTGGGGGAGAGGAGAGGCCCTTGATACTCACGGCTCCTCGCTTCTTTATATAGCAAGAAGTGAGTGTGGAGAGTTGTAGAATCAAGCTATGGAAGCAACCAGCCAAGATGGGAAGTTTCTGTATACATATTGTATTGATCTGTTAATCCTGTAACTAATCTCGATATTTCATAGAGCCTTAGTAACTTTCTAATGCCCATTACCTATTAGTTAACCACTGTCATTTTGATGAGAAACCGTGCCAAGTTGGGGGCTGACTAGGCTGTGGGTACCCACCCCATTTCTCTGACCGCCATCCAGACTCTTCAATATCGCAGCCAGCGTTCTATCACTGCATCCAATGAAGCATATTCCCCTTGTCCGCGAGCATCTCACCCATTCCTCAGACACTGTTGGGTGTCTCGACCTATGGTAGCTGAGGAGCTCAAATTGAAGCGCCCACTATGGCCACCGAAGTGGTAAAGCCTCGAGCCGCTTTGATCTCGCTCAACTTACAACCATTTTTCGACGAAACGTTCAGTTCTCTCCTCACCGAGCTTGGTACCAAGACAAGCCTTCAACGTGTAAAAAAGGCAGAGTCGGCAGTCCGCTTGCTGTCAGAAACGCCACAACTGTCCGCCGTCATCATTACCGACGAGGCACTGACCAAAAAAAAGAACGCTCACGTCTAGGAGGCAGCCCTACAGTACGTGCGCCAAGGGGGGACAGCTGTTATTATGGGCAACTTCTCCGCATATGTCAAGCCGATGGACGTGAAGCCTTTCTTCGCGAGAGCCGACTTACCATGGGATCATGGCTCCTACCACCGCACAACACTCCTTTTAAACCGAGAGACAGTGCCAAACGACCTGGCCGCAAAGCTTCCGCCAAGCTATAGTTAGAAAGCTGTCTTTGTGAAGAACGTGGCGCCTGGAGATATCTGGTATTAGACGAATGAGGAGTCTATCGTTGAGTCCAATGTCTTTTCTCAGACGAGTATGTATATCATGGGGGAGACAGCAGTCGCGCTCGCGCATATTGGAGACGGGAAGCTTGGGTACGTCGGCGACATAAACGCTGAAAAGGGCTCGGATGCTGTTGTCGTTGCGATGTGCAGGCTTTCCCGTTAAACCTAGCGTTTGTGGCATCGTGTTTGCGCTTCTGGCAGATTCATGTTGTGCTTGTCAGAAAATTGTATAGCAGAGAACTGTGGGGCATTTCCTCGTGCTGTCAGGGACCTGGACGACAGGAAACGCTTGTCAGAAAACAGCACGGCAGGGTTCTTCTCTCCCACACACAGAGATGTATCGCTCAACCTTTCGTACCAATTCAAGGCGACTGTTAGCTTCAGGACCTTGTGCGTCCCCCGCAAGTATAAACTACAGACCTCAAATCTCAACCGTACCAGCCCACCGCCCTCAGTACGAGCACATCGACGAGGTCGAACGACTCGACTACTATCGACCAAGGGGACACCATCCAATTAATATTGGCGATAGATTCCAAGACCGATACCGGATCGTGCACAAGCTTGGGTACGGCAGTTATTCAACCATTTGGCTAGCTCTGGATGAGCGCATGGTCAAGTATGTCGCTGTTAAGGTAGGCATGGCTGACTACGGCTCAAAGGAAGTTGATATCTTGAGTCAAATTTCTGCCTCTGCAGTCAGAAATAGAGAATTCGGCGGCAGTCTAATGCCTCTGGTGCTGGATCGGTTCAAAATCCAAGGGCCAAATGGGACACACCCGTGCTTCGTCACTGCGCCGGCAAGATGTAGCCTTGCTGATGCGGCAGAGGCGGGGGACCATAACCCCTTTCAGCTTCAGGTCGCCAGGTCGCTTTCTGCTCAGCTCACCATGGCGGCAGCGTACATCCATAAGTTGGGATACGTTCATGGAGGTCAGTTCCTTGTCTTGTTCTCACTACACTGCAGTCAACGCGACTACGTATCTAATACCCGCCAGATCTTCATATGGGAAACATACTTCTCCAGTTGCCAAGGCTTGATCACCTCTCAACCGAGCAACTCTACGACGAATTTGATCCCCCGGACCCGAAGCCTATTGTTAGGGTCGATGAACAACCACTTGCATCACCAAGTATCCCTACCCACGCCTACTCTCCGATCTGGCTTGGGAAATCCAGTGACGAGGTCTCACTCCTTGAAGCCAAGGCTATCCTCACCGATTTTGGGACGGCCTTCTGCCCTACACAGGAATCGCGGTTTGAGTCCTACACACCTCTTCAAATCGCCCCCCCTGAAGTCAGATTTGAGCCGACAGAACCATTATCGTATGCATCTGATATCTGGAGTCTTGGGTGTATGATCTGGGCGATTCTTGGAGTGAAGCCGTTTCTTGATAGCTGGTTAATTGGGCCGGATGAAACTACCGCGGATCAGGTTGATGCCCTGGGACCGATGCCCGACGAATGGTGGGAGAAGTGGGAAGGGAGGTCAAAGGGTTTTATTGGAAACGGGAAGCCGAAGGAGGGAAGGGAGGCATGGTCTTTCGATCAACGATTCGAAAATGCGATCCAGGCGCCCAGGCGGTGGAGAAAAATGGTGGAGATGGATGCAGACGAAAAGGATGCTCTTTGGAGATGGTAAGAGGCATGCTTGTTTTCAGGCCTGGGGACCGTCTTAGTGCAAGTCAAGTGTTGCGGACGGAGTGGATGAGGAGGTGGGCAATTCCAGAGGCTGAGAAGACTTGGGGGAGGAAGTTGTAGAGCTCATAGGCGCGCATTTGCAAGCCGACGATCACATACCACCGACTTGAAAGGGGCGGCGATTCCAATTGCTTTAAGGTGCTTGGAGGTTGCTCGGCGCACTTCATGAGGAGGTTTACGGTCAGCGTGCCAGCCCTCAGCGAGCTTCCGGGTACTTCAGGGCATCGCACTCCCCTAGGCACCCAGACGCATCGCTGTTGGATTCATTAGAGCACATTGACAGCAGAGCGCATTGTATCCCTCTAACATCAAAAACCGGGCCTCGAAATCATTCAACCCGCTCTTCCCCGTACTTTGTACTCCACAGGGAGAGCTGAAGAGCTCCCTGGGCACGCAGCCACAGTGGAGGACGACCAGAAGACAGTGAGAGCTGCAAAGCTCACTCGATCGCTGCGGGAAGGCTAGTCCTTTTCGGGGCTAGGCACTTGACACCTCGGGGAACTTCCAGGCCGTTCTGCAGCGCTGTGTATCTAATGCTTGAAGGCGTTCGGGCACATTGCATACATCTTTAATGATTGGAGGACGCTGAAGACTGTGCCAGAGCGCATCTGGGCGGCTGGCTGGCTGGGAGAAGGAGGCGCCAGCCCAGCCTTCCGCTTTCTGCCCTTCTAAGAGGCTGAAAGCTGGCTACCCCACACCTGTCCACACCACCCAATCGCAGCCTCTCCTTCTCGGTCACATGCCGACTCTCCAAGGTACCGACCGCTCCTTTGTCATGGGCGCCTCTCTCCATCCATCCGTGAACCAAGATACTCGGCCCATCGGAGAGCTTCGGAAACGGCCCCAACGACAACGGATCTGGAGCAGGAGCTGGAGCAGGCCCGGTTGGTCACTTGACTTGCTGGAATTTCTCCGCGCCGAATCTGTTTTTACCGTTGTCTTCCTTCTTTTTATTTTGTTCCCCTTCCCGGGTGGTGGCCCCCTTTGTCCCTTTCCTGGGCCCCTTGCGGCGGGACCAGCTGGCAGTTCCCCCCGTAAGCTAGGCGCTGGGGGAAGCTTAGGCCAGTGGACGAAGCTTAGGCCAGTGGACGGGAGGTCGGTCTGGCTGGGCGCTTCAGTGCTGGCATCCAGGGTTTCAAGGGGGAGCGGGTTTCTTGGCTTGGAAGTTGGAGGCGCGGATCCCTTTTTTTTCTCGACTCGGTATCTTCTTTCTCTCTCTGGGCTTGCGGCTAGCGACCACCTATCCTATCCTAATCCTGATTCATCCGTTTTTGGGCATTGCGGCTCTGTGAGCTCTGAGCTGTCAGTGTCGGCCCAGCCAGCCTTGGTGACTCGGGCCCCGTCGCAGCCAAAGCCAAAGCCAAAGCCAAAGCCGTTTGCGTTCGCATCTACTTCTGCACTCACTCTGCAGCCTGCACTGCTGCAGCCTCTTGTCATGGTCATGGATATGGCTGCCGTCGACGAGGATCATGCCGCCGCACTCGCTGCTGCCGCTGCCGCTGCCGCTGCCACTTCTGCCGCCCACGACGAGGACCTTGGAATGCGAGTCGCTGGCATCTTTGCGACGCCTGACCGCCCCAAGCGCCCCGTCACCAGCTTCGCAACCACCACCCCAGCCTCCAGCTATTTCAGCTACCGCAACGAGTACCGCAACGACTACCAGAACGACTATCGCAGTGCCTTCAGCGAGGAGAATGAAGCTTCTCACGAGTCCGACCCCCAGGGCATGCGCACTCCGTCTCTTCTCTCCAGTCCCAGCGTTGCTTCCAGCTTGGGCTTCTCCACCGGCCGCGTGAGCCCGCTTAGGAGGGAGCTCTCCAGGCCGACGTCCTCTTACCACAGCCACAGCCGCGGGCCCAGCGATGCTTCGCCCATTGCCCGTCGCATATCGCGTCCTGCCCGTCGCAATCGAGATGCTCTCGCCAGGAGGCTGAGCCAGCTTGCCCATGAGCTCACCACCGGAGACCAAGAGTTGGTGGATGACGACAATGTTGACATCCTCACCGCTCAGCTGGACCAGATGGAGGAGGCCGTCGTCAAGAAGTCAACGGCCTTCTCATCACCCTCCACTCCTTCACCGCACACCACTCCTCAGCGGCCCATGACTCTGGACATGCGAAGCCCCGCCGACTCCGTCTTCAGCTCTCCCGGGTCGTCCATTTTCCGAACCCGCTTTTCGGACCTCTCCGCGTCCATCCGAAGGGATCCCGACCCGGCGCCGGAGCCGGAGCCGGACCCGCCGCTGAAGAAGGGCATGTCGGCTGCCCAGGCCAAGAAGGTCATCTCCGAGGCTACCAAGCTTAATGAGGAGCTTTCTCAACTGGTCACCAATCTGCAGGCTCGTCAGGAAGAGTCAGATGTGAGTCTGCCCTGGTTGTCCTACCACACGCCTGAGCTAACCCGTCCTAGCACATCCATTCTCTCCTTGTGGAGCGTGCTGAGCGTGCTGCCCAACGCATTCTCTTCCTCCAGAGCCGGATCAGTCATCTGTGAGTTGTTCCCCCCCACCTTCATGCACCCTTTCTGACCGTCCAATCAGCGAGCAAGAGCTGCATGAGAATGACGATGAGCTCCAACATCTCCGCATCTGCCTGAAGGCCGTTGAGATCCAGATGCCTCCTCACCCCGACAAGGACCTTCAACGCTGCATCTCCTCCTTCAAGCAAGACTATCAGGTTATGAAGCGCAAACGCCAGAGCCGGTCCAGCTTTCCCACCATCTCCAGCATCAGCTCGCCCTACCCCAGCTCTCCGTACCATGGTTCCCCGACCGCATGACATACCGCCCCAGAGCATGGGGCAGAGTGACAGACACGTACAGAGTACGCCAACATAATTGACCTTATGAGTTTGACGACACCCTGCACTCATTACGCCTTCACGACACCGGCCTCACTATTTGACGCCTCTCACGCTTGCCTGTCACGTTTTCTACTACTATCCATACCATCCTGCGCATCCTTTCGGAGCGTATTCCGGATACCCCTGATATATCGAGTGGTTCCGATCTTTCCTCACGTTGCATGGGACCGGAGTATTACCAGAATTGGCAATTGTTTTTGTAAAAATGGATTACCCTGTTGATCCAGGCGGAAAGAGTTTTATTGATATATTTTCTTGTTACATGTACGGCAGACTTTGTCGGTAGATCCGTGGTTCCAGACATGGAAGGGTAGCCCAACCCACAGTGATTCGGTAGAGCCTTTTGAGTTGAATGAATCAAATTGAGTCTCTTCGCTTTATGGAAGTCATGATGCCTTGTTTGGACTGACCTCTTGCCGAATTCACTGTAGTCGGATATCTTAACATTCACTTCATCGTGTTCATGTATCCGGATACATGTTGTTGTTGATAGGAGAGTAAAATGATTTTGGGTGAGAAACAGGTGGCAGGAGAAACCAGCGGAGAGAACCGACTGGTAGACTGGCTTGATGCACGAAAATGAATGTGAAAGTGGGAGCGGCCCTGCTGTTGGTGACGCACGTTTCACTCTGTATAAGAGCTGCCAATTCTAAGAAGTAGAGACGTAGGAAAACACCACATAAGCTGATGATATCGGTATTGGAATTCTGGGTATTGTCATTTTCTCAAAGCAAAAAGCTCAGAATTCAAAGCCGTCAACATGAGAACGGCTACTCTTTCTGCACCCTTACCACAATCTTCTTGGCAGCCTTCCCACTCTCCAAATCCCGAATACCTTCGATGACTTTATCCCAGCCCATTCCATCGACGACCTGATACTGGATCGGTTTCAGCGTGCCGGCAGGAAGGTGACTCTCAAACGTCGGGATTAAGCTACTGATGGTGCTCGTCACCTCGACGCCAAGCGCCTCGTCCAGACGACAGAGATGGCCGAGCTCGGCGCGGTACTCGGTGATCGTGGGCGGGGTTTTGAACTCGGACCTGATTCTTACTTTAGCACGTTCTTGTGAGTGAGTGATGAATGGGTAAAACTTGCCAGTCATCGACACTCGTCAGATACTTCTTGGTCGCCGTCGAGCATGTCTCCAGCGCCTTGACCATGACTTCGTAGCCATACGTTGTCGAGTCGATTATCCGAGCAAAGTTCCCGTCAGTGATTTTCTTGATGTCGGCGACTTGTTCCTCAGTCGACCCTCGGCTGTTGAATGTTGCGGTTGCACCGTTTTCCTTTGCGATCTAGGCGGTCGGTGAGCTGTCATATACTCTTCAGTGTCGAAGCCTTTCCCTTCTACGTACCGAGTCCTTGGATGGCGAACACGACGCGAGTACTTTATATCCGCAGACATGGGCGATCTATTATTGTTAGAAAACATCCTCTAATAATGGGTATTGAGTAATTGTCACTAACCTGAACGGCGAATTGGCCGACGCTCCCAGACCCGCCAAGAACGACGATCCATTCATCCTTTTCCGGGGCTTTGCTGCCATCTTCGGGCAACGTGAGCTCTGCGCCAGCCAAAAGGCACAGTCCAGCAGTCTAGATATCCGGGGTCAGCTTTTCGTGAACGGGAGCTAGGTTCTGGGCTGTAACTTACTAAAAGCCCAACGCCAATGGTGCAGGTGTCCTCAACTGACAAGTTGGAAGACTTTTTTGAAAAAGACCCTCTCCTCGACTAAAAAGGTGTCCTGGAACGGGGTGAACCTGTTCTGACCCAGGGGCGCGCAGCCGTAGACGTAGTCACCGGGCTTCAGCTTCGTACAGTCTGGGCCAGTATCGACAACAACAGCAGCACAGTCACTGCCGATGATGGCGGGCCACTCGTTGACGAGCAGGCCGGAATGGTGTTGCAAAGGCTCACTTTTCCTCTTTGTGTCAGCATGAACTACAAGTACTCTTCTGCTTGCGCAGGGCTGCTCACATGGGGTTGATTCCCACCCCGAGACACTTTACCAAGACCTGTCTCGGACCTGGGCTTGGGCGGGGGATGTTGCTGACGACCGTGTAAGGCTTGTTCGGGCCATCGATGGTGATTCCCGATTGCGTAGCCATGATGCCTATTTAGTTGCAGAAAGCGACAGATGGAGATGGAACTTGGAGAAGCGGAGAAACCGCCGAGGACGTGGAAGCTATTTATGCCTGGATGATCGAAGGCCCGGAGTGGCCATGTACATGTTCCAATGCGGCCACACGAAGCCACCGCAACGCCGCCATTCGGCTTCAACGCTAGGATGCATGGTGTGGCTGCATCATCTGCGCCGCTATCTCGCCCTCGTCTTCATAATTGGTCTGTTTGCAGCTTGAGGGATGGCCTGCGTCACACTTAAAGTTCAGCTTGTCGGTCCATTGATAGTCCGCTGCTGACGGCGCCGCGTTGAATGCTTGTTGCGTGAGGTTGATGTCACGGACATAAGGGCTCATGCATGGGCGCCAGTGGGAATCGTGTATCATATGGGAAGTATATGGACATGCGAGTATATTTTTAGTATCCCTCGTGGATGTTTCGAACAGGAAGGTGTAGCGTGAAACCTTTCGAGACTGTCACCAAGTATTCGGCCTCAACCTTGCCAGTCATGCTTGCCAGTGCAACTTCATGGCTGGCGTTTCCAAATGACGGAGACTGATTTTACGCAAATTAACTACTTGGATTTGAAATAATAATTTGATCGGTTTATCTGGGGCTGCACTCTATTACCATTTTGGCTACTGTTAGCATGTACGAGGGTCATACCTAGGAGTATGTCATCTGGACACTATTATACAACAAGTAAGATGATGTAGTAAACCAACCATTTGTCTTAGAAAGCAGCCAACAGGAGCATTCTTAGACCTGAGTAACTAATGACACTGGTATCCAGACTAAAGTCTGGAGCTTCCAGAGCTTGAAGCAGAGTGAGCTATACCGGATTAGGAAATTCGCTCCGGTGGAGCTGCTGTGAGTGTGCGGGTGTCTCCTCGACTCCTGCTTCTCAACTTCTCCCAGTTCATCATGCAGAATTGCAGATAGGTCAGAATGACCTTTTCCGTTGGTTGCCCCATCTTTCTCATACAATGGCCGAAGCATCATCTTTCAGCACCTTTCCGAGTTCCAAGACAAGCCAAGTCAAGGTCTCCAGCGCCTGTCAGCGATGTAGGAAGCAGAAACTAAAGGCATGGCCCCTGATCTCTGACCTGTCGTTCGTGGAGCTGATTTGCGTCCAAGTGCGATGTGAAACGACCTTGCACTCTCTGCGTACGGACTGGCGCGAACTGCGTCCCTGTCCAGCCGGAAAAATGGAAAGTCTACCGATTTGAGCAAGCTTCTGAAGAGAGCGCAGCACCAACTGCCGCAAGAAAGAGACCACGCATAGCACAACACGACGGGGAGAGAGAGTCAGCAATACCAGCCGCAACTAGCAGCTCCTCCCTACAGCCCAGTCCGGCGGCTACCTCGGCTTCTTCTGCCAGTGCGCCCTGGAATTCAAGTTCAACCATCATGCTCGTAGAGGAAGTATGTTCTGTGACCTCCATCTATCCATGCATGCTGACCACGTGGTAGGCGTTCCATCAATACGACGCAGATGCCCCTGAAGGCTCGAAAACCTCTTCATTTGCCGCAAAGCAATGGCAACAGACGATAGAGGTCGACGCTACAGGCCAGAGGCGGGATCAGGGCAACTCACTTCAAGGAGTACTTTCTCGACACCGACAGACCATGACTAACAGAAAGTCCGAGAGGGTCAAAGTTGCCGGTTTGGCTGAGTTAACATCGCTGCTCCCAGTGTTCGACGTTGTTTCACTGTTGGTTGAAAATTACTTTGACCGAATCCACTGGTTCGTCCTTCTGTTCCACCAGGACGTCTTTCGACAAAGGTTCCGTGACCTATATGCCGACTCGTCAGACATGCCATCGGTAGACAACGGCGATGTTGGTTACCTGAGTGTTCTCCTCGCGGTCTGTGCCATTAGCCTGGAGCACCTGAGTCCCAACCTAAGAACCGTTCTGAATCAAAAAGGGGTAGATCTGCACACGGTACAGGACAAAATCCTTTCCACTCTTAGAGGAAGGCTCTTGGACATGTTGTCACTCGCAACTCTGGAAACCGTGCAGACGTGCGTGCTACTTGGCACCTACTATCTCAACCAGGGCGAGCCAGAACTGGCTTGGCCTCTGTGCGGATGCGGACTGCGGATCGCTCAAGCTCTCAACCTGCACCGAAACCTGCCACTTCCCGAGTCTGCCACCCCGGAGCAAATCATCCGTATGAAGCGGACGGCAGAAGGCAGGAAACGCTGTTGGTGGGCCATCTACGAGGTCGAAACACTATGCTCTATGATCTATGGGTTTCCCTTGAGCATATCAGACGAAGACTGCGATATTGAACCCTTAGATGCTCATGACGAGTACTCGGGCTCGGTTCGAGGGGTACCGGCCAACGAGCCCACTCTTCTCTCGTACAAATGTTTCATGTCAAAGCTGTCTATGATAGTTCGGTCTGCCATCAAGCATCTCTACGGGAATCGAAACAACTTGGACAACCACGGAAACTCCACGTCGCAGCAGTCGGCATGCCTCCAGCGAGTTGTGGACAATGTTGCATGCTTAGACTCGAGAGTTGTCAGTTGGTATAGCGACCTGCCAGCTAAATTACGATTGGGCGACTTGGCAAAACAGTCCTCGGGCAATACCTCTGCAAGACAAGACTGTTCTGAGCGAGACTCTAACAAGACATTCGAGGACAACCTTTTCTGCCTCCAAGCGCTCACACTGAGGGTCGCATATGAGAACGCAAGAATCCTGATCCACCGACCGCTTCAATCGTTCAAAAGAACAGAAGCCACCCATACATCGAAAAAGCGTGATCCACGCCACAGCCCATTTCAGTCCTCGATCAATGCTTGCCGAGATGCAGCTCTGCAGGTGTCACAGCTAGGATCCGTCTCAATCTTCCACCAAGTATCAGGAACGTATGCAGTTGCCTTTGTTTCTCTTCACCTCCTCACGGCAGGCATTGCACTATGCATCATGACCAGCCTGGACCCGTTGAGCAGCGAGTCGCACGATTCAAAGATTGGAGTCCACCGCCTGATGAGCTTGCAAAACCAGATGAAGTCGACATCTATCGTTGCCGCGCAGGGGCTTGATATACTGGGGCAGTTGATGTCACTAGTCATGAGGAAGGAAATGGACAAGATGTTTGAGTTTGCGCCACGCGTTCCAGACGATCAACGGACAAGTGCTGAACCGAGAGAGGTAGACCTCGCGCTGAAGCAAGGCGAGGAGATATCACAAGAACCAGACAGACTGATGGCTTCTGGAGGAGCTTCGCCGTTGATTGCAGCATCTCAGAATTGGGACAGTCTGCACGCGATTGGGAGTCTCGATGCAACGGAGCTCGAAACGACATCCTCCAGAACCAGCCCAATTGGGACTTGCCAGGATACCTTATCGTTGCAAGCTGTGCAAGACCTTGCACCAGGTACATCTCCGAGCAACCCGACATTGAACTGGTGTAATGGGACTAAGCCAGCGACTCCAGAAACGATGGACCCCAGGGAGAGTATAGTTTACGGCGACATGATGTCGCTTGACATCAGTGAGTGGCTGGATAACGGCTTCGTTGGACAGGATCAAGGATGGATCTGGGATTCGAATTACGGAATATCCTAAACATGAACATTGAATACTGATTTTAGGGAATAAGCTACGGTGGCTGGAAAATTCGTGATCTATTTATTTCGATTGCTCGACCTGATGCAAACATCCCATCGGACGGATCTCATGAAGACCATGAGGTAGAGCGACTGCGTGCAAGAGCTTGAGTAGGTGCCAAAGTTCAGTTTTGTATTCTGAGTTTGCTTGACAACCTGGAGGGCTTCCCGAAAAAGTATCACTAGGCCGTGCAAGCCCTACCGTTGCGAAAGCAACACACAGATATTCAATACAATTAAATACCAAACTCTCTACCCTCGCGCCGGTTCATTCTTTAAAAGCAACTCGACACAAACCCATCGTTGCACATCACGCAGCCACGACCCCCGACCTCACTCTTCTCGAACAGAACATAACATGACGCACCACTGTCCCATCCACGGCCACTACGGCCATCACAACCACAACCACGGACACGCCGCCACCGTCACGGTCACCCAGACGATGCTCCTCAGCGACCCTCGGTCCCACGAACTCGCCCAGCGCCTTATCGAGGTCTCCGACAAACTCTCTGCGATTATCGAGCACGGCCTCCCCAAATGGGACACTGGGTTCTTCAAGGTGATCCTTCTCTTGCTCGTGCTGTGTCTATTTGCCCAGGCCGGAGCAGCGAGCGCCTGGAGGCCAGTTGCACCGCCAGACCTGAAGAACAGTCGGGACCCGAAAGCCAAAGCCGGTGCGATCAAGGAAACACAGCCTTCCCAGAAAGCTCATGTACCGACAGGCAAGAAGGCGATTAAGATGGATACGGTGGAGGATGCCTCATGGTGGCAAGAATAAACAGGCCTCCAGAGTTTACGAGGTGCGGAAATACAGCAGCTTTGATGGCTTGGTGGACTGTTGGAAGGAACACACAGTCCGGACCTATCTTGATCAAAACAGAGGTAGTCTTCTAGTATGATCAAGGATTGATCTGAGTCTGAGGTTGTAAAATGACAATGGACATTGACATCACATCACTATTGACAAAAGTCTTGACCCTTGCCAATCAACGATGACCGCGTCTTGCTTTCTACACCAGGAACTAGTGACTTCGTCATTCGTGTCATGTCCACGCCAAATCATTAAATGTGAAATGAATTGATATTATAAAAGAAGTAGCGCCCGGCAGCTAGATTTAATTAGGGAACATATACACGTAATTTCCAAGTTCAAATCCTCCAGTATTCACAATTGGACTCAGCCAAAAACCTCTCTAGAGCCACACCTGCCTAGACCTTTCCACTAGGCTGCGTATCTCGGTCCTGCAGAGCAGCCTTTTCGTCGTGCGCTTCATCGCCGGCTCGGGGTACGACTGGCTTGGGCTCACTAGACCGCAGAAAGTAGTGTCTGAAGAACCAGAAGAACTGCGCCCATCCGTACCGGACAATCCTCGTAAGGCGGACATTAAAGACGTTATCGAGCTCCTCAAGAGTTTTGCCCTTCGTCTCGGGAACGAAGTTCAAGACTAGGAAGAAGCCGATGACGTTCCAGGCCGCATACCACCCAAAGGCTCCGGTGGGCGTAAAGGCCCGCTGGAGCGAGGGCCACGTCACGGCGAGGATGAAATTGAAGCACCACGTAGTTGCTGTTGCGAGAGACATGCCCATGGCTCGTATGTACAGCGGGTATGCCTCGGCAGAGTATGTAAACGGGACAGGTCCTTCGCCTGGAGAGTAGACGATTCCGAATAGGTAGATTCCAAGAGCAATGCAGCCAATGTGTGCTTTGCTGTCTTCGGGTATGAGGAAACTGAACCCCGTGAACAGGAGGAACAGAGCCATGAGCTACAATGATAAGCCTCTCAATCTGGGTAAGAACAAATGACATCAGTACTCACCGGAAAAGTAGTCAACAGGAGGTTTCTTCGTCCAAACGTGTCGATGGTGTAAAATGCAGGAATTGCAAATAGGAAGTTGATGATTCCAAAGCCCAGAGATGCGGCTAAAGCATTTCTCTCTGGGAAACCTGCCTCAAGGAAGATCTCTGAAGAGTAGTAGGCAATGACGTTCACTGGGAATATTAATTAGTTTCCTCAGCAAATCGGTCGCATAAACAGGACTCACCTCCACAGAATTGCTGCATGAACATTACCACTTGCGAAGCAAGCATGGCGTTTCTGTTGCGACGGATGGTGAAGAACTCCTTGATACGGCTTCCTCGACCGATGGACAGGGCTTGCTCGGCTTGGAGAAGCGTGTAAGCGTAGAAAAGATCACGCGCGGCCTGGATCTTGTTGTATCGCAGCTTGATCATGGCGTTGTAGGCGTCGTTGTGCCGGTTCTTGGTCAAGTACCAGCGGGGCGACTCGGGGCACAAGTAGACGAGGGAACAAACGATGAGAGCAGGGACACCAGCAGACGCCATCATGATTCTCCAGTTGAGCCCCTCGATGCCGCTCGAGTCAGGGACTCCGTAAAAGGCCAGGTCCGCGGCGTATCCGAGCATGATGCCAAAGGCCGTCCACATCTGCCACTGCATGACGAGGGCGCCGCGGACCAGCTTGGGCGAGCACTCGGCGGCGAACATGGGAGTCGTGGCGGACTTGGGACCGATGCCGAAGCCCAGCATGAATCGGGCGATGAACAGGTGCCACCAGGTGTTGGTGAAGGCCTGCCAGAAGCAGGTGAGAAAGGAGATGCAGCAGGCGATGAAGACGGTACCCCGGCGGCCGAAGCGCTTGTTCATGGGTTCGGTGATCCCTTGGCGAGAGTAAGCATACGACGCAGTTGGCTCTGATACATCGAGGACACTTACAGCATCCGATGACTGCGCAGCAAAGGTACGGAGCCGAGTTTGTCAGACCGGTGATCCAGCTATCGTAGTCGCTGTCGCTGTCGATGTTGAATTGCCGTTTGTAAAAGATCTGGGCGCCGTTTACAACTGTTTCATCCATGCCCTGGACAACAGCGCAGAGAGAGCAGACTAAGACGGGATTAGAAAGGCGTGGAGTAGTCAATGAGTGATGGAGTCATACTGGTGACCAGAAAGTAGAGCATCTTGGGGTTCCTCCACCTGTGCTCCACCTCGTTGACGAGAGTAGTCCGTTCTTCGGACGTGAGGCCCTCGACGCTGGCGTACTTGTCCCGCAGCGATTCAGGATGGTCGTCGACGTCCATGTCGCCGGCGATGATGGCCCCGAGACGGAAGGATCGAATGTCCTCCTCGTTCGTGAAGCCCTGGTGATCGCGAGCGTACTTTTCACCCATACGGGCGAGCTGCATGGTGGTGTACCCGGCCAGAGGATGCGCGGCCTTGGTGGAGGAGATGGGCTTATTATTGTTGAAGATGGCATCCTCGGAGCGAGGCGGGTGCTCGGCATGGTCGAATTCGGCACGTGAGGCATCCTCCGAGGAGGGCCTTCGATAATCCTTTTCTGTCGCCATGGTTGCGATGGTGCTGCTTGAGGGTGCTGGCTGGCTCAATAGCAAACGAAACGTTGGGTGAGGGGAAGGCTCATAACTTTATACAAGTACTTAGAGCCATGGATAGATAGACTGCCGGGTCTGCAGAACAACACGCTTCGGGCGAGTGGTGCAGATGGTGGCTTTGGCTGAATCGACGTCATGTTCCCGGTGGGGAATCACACAGTGAGGGATCATCACAACCGCTATGGAGAGAGGGTGGTGGGTCGTGCTGACGGAACGACAGTAAATGACGTGCAAGTTGCGAGATGGACAAGTCGCAGATGGAAGAACGAAAGGATGGGTGGAGGACTAAGGAAAGTGTGCATTTGTTAGTCCGACTCGCTACCGGGCCTTTCCCCACGATGCTCTCCAGAGTCTCCACTAAGCTAGCTGTCCTTGCCGTCTGGGGGAAAATGTAGGGCGTTTAATAGGCTGTTGGCCGACTCTGTGAGCAGGTGGTGTGTGAATGGGTGGCAGCAAAAGGCAACTTGGAGGTTTGAGGTGAAATGAGCAAGCACTCTAAAGAAACCTGAATAATTGTATGTTCGCACACGGATGAGTTGGAGCGAGCTGGAGCGCGACGAGGCGATCAAGTCCCGATTCATCATCTACAGAGGACACAATAAAGGCAGATTTAGCAAAAGCGAGAAGACGTTGTGAATGCGAATATGTCCCCTGCTGCTGCAGTACCAAGCCGGCTCGCGGAAGATGGACGCCGCAATGCAATTGGTCCGTCTGTGTCATTGACATCATAATGCAGCGCACATCGCAGGGATGTCTGGTGAGAACCAACAACCTCCAAGCCACCGAATTCACACAAAAGAACGGGATCCGTCCATCATCTCGCCCAACGGTCGCTACCATTAAGATGATCAACGTTCTTGGTCTGCCAGGCAACCGTCTATCTTGCAGCAACCCTGCGGAGATCGACTACTTCCAGGGAATTGGTTCGAGTGGCACACCAAGTTTGTCAATTGACCGTTGGTTGTGTCGAAAGCTCGCATGCGCTGTAAGCTGGCAGAGCAACGTCATGATACTTCCCGCAAGTTATCTGCACAGCGTGAACCACCTCTATGACTCCATCAGGGACAAGACCTCTCGTGACTCAAAACCACCCCTTTCATCGAGAAACCAGCCGTTTCTACATCAAACGTCGTCTCACCTCGCTGGTGTCGCCAAATATTGAGCCGCAGTAGTCCACAACTTGGGCAAGCTTCCAAGACGGGTAACTGTGGTTCGCCACGTTTCGGCGACTTGGCAATCGAGCCGTACCCATGGCCGTGATGAGAAGTTGCAAATGTACTTGATGCACAAGAAACAAATACTTTCCCACAACCTCAGCTGCATTTATCGGTTCCCCCAGCCCCTCTTGAGCTGAGGCCCATCTGAATACGTAGATGGTAGCACCGTAGGCTGCAAGACAAGACGAGGAGAACAAAAAGTAGCACGCCTAAGCTGAAGAGCCTCAAGCATCCGCCTCGCCTGGAGAAGCTCCCACAACAGGCACATGTCCCACCACTACTCATTACCCCGTCTCTCCAAGGCACACTACCACAGCGCCGCGTTTTAGTTTCACAAATTCACCACATCAGGGTAGAACAAGGCAGATTTGGTGCCTACACGTGTAGATGCAACGTTGTAGCCTGATGACTTGTTCCAACAGAAGGCTGGTCTGGGGTATGAGGCCCTCCGAAATTGGTCCATAGCTGGCTGAGAAGTCGAGGCGTCTGGATACACGCCGAAGCTTGAAGCGACCCCACACACGAAACATAGTGGTGAGAAATGCACAGCTCGCATGTCATAAGCTCCAAAAAACACGAGTCAAGCATCGACACGCATTTATTCTCATCATAACCCTGGCCGATCCATCGCTTTCTCAGACTGAGTATCCTACACTTGGCCGCTCTAAAGTAAACAACGCGCCCCCAAGAACCCTTAAACGTATCGTGCCACTCATGCATCGAAAGACATGCCCATTCAGCCATCCGACAAGTAAGGAACGTCAACACCTTGGAAATAGGCTTCCTAGGTAGCTTCATCTTCATGATCAAATGACAAAAGAAAGAGGCCACCACAACTCGTTCTCCTCATCCAGCACCGCCCGAATGCCCAGGCCGATACGCACCGCCATCCTCGCCGGTACGCGACGCACGAGGGCTCGTCCGCGCATACTCATCGTACGTCGCACCCCCGTCCTCGCGCGGCTGCGTCTGGATGACGAGATTCCGGCCTCGGGACGACCCGCCGCCCCCAAAGCTCCGCGGCGTGGCGTCGCCGCCCGGCGCCCGGCCGTGGTAGTACCGGTACTCCTGCTCGCGGCTGCGGCGCTCAGCGCCGCTGGCTGTGGTGATGCGCGGCGACGACAGGCCGTAGTCGTCCGGGCTGTTGAGCGACGACGCCGAGGACCGGTAGCGGTTGCCTGACGTCGGACTGCGGGACTTGCTGGGGCCGACGGGCGGCGGTGACGGGTCCGACCGCCGGACCGCGCCTTCGGAGTTGGCCCGGGGGAGGAAGCGGGCCGGGTGGTCCTTGCGAGAAGACCCTCTGTCACTGGACTTGCTGTAGCTGTCGCCGGACCTGCTGTATCCATCGCCGGACCTACTGTAGCCGTCGCCGGACCTACTGTAGCCATCGCTCGATCTACCGTGGCCGTCCCGGGACTTGTAACGGTGCCGCAACTCCTCCTCCTCACTTCGAGAGTCAGCCTTGACCCAGCTGTGCACGGCAACCATGACGGCGTCACAGATCTCCCGGCGGGGTACGGCAGGAAGCAGATGCCTCGACAGCTGCTTGGGCAGCCTCTCAGCCTTGCCGTCCTGGAACGGGCCGTCGGCCGAGATGGGCAGCTCGGCGACGATGTAGTTCAGCCGCTCGGCCTCCTGGTCCGGGAACGCCTGGATCTGGCGGACCATCCACTCCTCGAACCCGGCGGGCGTCAGGGCCGGGACGCGGGGCGTCGAGTTCGGCCGGCCCTGGACGAGGTGGTAGGCGCAGTGCAGGTCCTGGTACAGCCACTCGAGGCTGGAGTAGTCTTTCCGCGGGCGAGGCTCGAACATGTCTGCCGGCAGTCAGCTTTTTTTTCGCGTCTGGGCTTGGGAGCGGGGGATAATTGCTCACGCTGAAAGGGGATGCTTTCCGATTCGAGCTTGTACCGGGAGTAAAAGGCGTAGAGCTTGTCCGGGGTGATAACCAGCGAGTTGGCAGGGCTGTATTCGGCAATCTGAACTCGTTAGTTGTCATCCAAGTGAGTTGCTATGTTCGTACCAAGTAGTTGGCAATGCCTCTGATAAACTGTCCCAGTCTGACCGTGGGCTCCCCCTTGTCGTCGAACAACCTGCCCCATTTCACATCCACAGCCGACAGCGCAACAACGTGGGCCTCCGTCTCAAGTATTGGGGCCGCCACATCTTGACGCGGCTGCGTAGACGCATGGCGTCCGTTTAGGACCACCGGTCCCTTGTCGGAGAAGCGCACTGTCGGCCGGGACTTGTGCGGCGACTCAGGCGGGTAGCCGGAAGCGAGGGCGGAAGGTCTCCTCGAGGAGGATACTCGGGAGGAGACGGACTCGGAGACGACGGAGGACGCCGCACTGTCCATGGAATCGTTGTTCGACAGAGATCCTCTTGCCGAGTCGTGGGTTCGATTGCTAGAGTCAAAAGACTCGTCCATGTCGTCCTCGACAGTGGCTTGGTAGGCTCCTCTCTGGGAACCGGTGGACATGCCGATTGACGTAGATCGGGGACTGGGTGTCCCTTCAGTAGAAGGCGTATCCACCGCATTGGATACCGGAATCTGAGGGCCCTCGGCGACTGCATCCAGCATCAGCATATCAAGCCTCCAACTATGCTATCAGACTCACGCCCTGTCTTGACCTTGGCAAAGATCTCATCAAACAACTTCGACTTCTCGTCAATGGTCAACCGCAAGACCATCTCTTCGACCTGCTGCTTCGACACATCGCTCGACGAAGACATTCTGTTTTTGGACACGGCGCTTCCCTGGCCATCACTTGTGCCAGACACCGAGCCATCTCTCTCGAACGGGCCAGCGACGGGGGCTTTATCAACAAACTCGCCAGCGGCGTCGTGCGACCGGTCCCCGGTGGTATGTCGCATCTCCATCAGGCCACCGCCTCAGCGGGACAAGAAACAACAGCAACAACGCAAAAAAAGGCAAAGCGAATCGGCGGTTTGCGGCTTCAGCACGCGCGTGAGCTTGCTTTCCTCAGGGGCTCTCCCTGCGCAACATGGGACGGCAGGACGAGGCAGAAGCGGGAAGGGGTGTCGGCAGCGACACACAAGGGCGGATAAGCGTGGAAGAGCAAAAAGTGCAAGAGAACAGAACGAGGGGGGAGAAAGAGGGTGGACAGACGTGCAGCTTTGTACGGCGCTGCAGCCCGCCTTTTCTCCCGGCACGGAAAAGACGACAACGAGATGGGCTGTGTGTCCGGCTGTGGAGGGTTGTGCAGCATTGGATAGAGGGTTGGATGGATGGATGGATGGCGTATCTTCGTCTCTCTGAGCGGGCGAAGGCAGCCGGGTGACGATGGGGCGCCGCTGGTTGTGCAGGAGAGGGCATCCCTGCGTCTGCATCTGCGTCTGCGTGTAGGTGCGGGCGTGGGGTCGGGCTTCAATGGCTCGGCGCGGAGACATTTCGTTGCTGCTGTTGCTGCTGTCTTGGTGCTCTGTGCTATCGAGCTGATGCGAGGGCCTGGTGCGGAGGTGTGGCGGGTGAGGTTGTGTAAGTCGGCGGTTTGTCGGACGACGCAACGGCACCAAGATACACCAGGAACGTCCTCCATGTCCTCCAACTCCTGAGAGAACATCATCCTTCCTTCACACTCTGGGAATCACCCAAAATCAACAATACCATCACCGTGTAAACCTCCCGTCCAGCTCCCCCAACCCACAAACATCCAGCCGCGACATTGCAACTCCGCCTCCTTCTCCCCTCTCCGCCATCACCAGACCAAACCCACCCACACACACTCGCACGCTTTGGGCCGCAATTGCCACGAGGCAACCGGTTCGCGCACCAAGGCCACTCCCGCCCGCGTTCCCTAGCGCAAGGCGTCTCGCTCGAGCTGCATGTCGTGCATCCCAGCTTGCACTCTGGCCGGGCGAAGACAAAAAGACCCAAAGACGCAGAAAGTGCAATCGGCATCGGTTCATGGATGTACCATAGTCCTGTGCCCCAGGCTCCGCGGAACTAGGCTGTGCCGATACTGGGTTGCATACACGATGCGCACGTCCTTTTGGCCTCTCGACACGTTGGCCGTCGACTGCGGGATGCGGATTTGGGCAATGAGGCTCTCGGTGGACCCCATGTGGTTGGCTTGATAGGCATGTGTACAGTGTTGCACCAACTGCCATGGCCCGGTTCATGCGTGGAGTGCTGTCTACACTATACGGCAGACCAAGTGGCATAGGTATGGCGCGAGAGAGACAAAGCGGTGAAAATGCTGATCAATTGCCCGTTGCTTATGCCGACTCTTGGATTCCCATGCCCGACGAGCATTCTGCTATGCTGTAGCTGCTCATTCCCCTCCCACCCCTCATCTTTTTCCTCCTCTTCCATTCTCTCCTCTTCCATTTCCTCCTCTTCCTAGAATAACCCCGCTATGTACACACAAAGGAGATAACCATGTCCAGCTATTATACAGTAATAATAAACGCGCCTCACTTAGCGAATGCCCACACCCATCACAAACACCTGGCACCCAACAGGCGCCCACGGCCTACCCAACGCAAAAAAAAGACATGCTGCTTGCCTCCCTCTTCTGTCTGACATCTCTCCCTCGTCGCCTCTTTATGCCTTGTATAGAATATCCAGGAATCCTGTTGCGAGGTCCACGACGACGCTCTTGTTGGGCAGGGACCCGGCAACGCCATACAACGCTGCCGAGTCGCCCATGGCCTTGCCCTTGGGCGCTTTCCCCTCGACGAGACGAGCGCGTTCCTTTTCGCGCTCCTCTTCAACGACGGCTTCGAGGTCCGCAATCAGCTTCTCCCACGCCTTGGTGATGGGCAAAGTGACGGCGACGTGGATGGCCGGTGGGTTCTGCAGCGCGTTGAGGTGCCACCCCCTCTCGCCCATGCCATCAGCAATGTCGTAAATGTTGAGGTTGCGTGCCGTAAAGGCAACCACCGAAACGAGCGGCCGGCCCAAAATCTCCAGCTCGCCACCCAGCGCGGGAGTATCACGCAGCGCATCGGCAATCTTCTTGGCCGTGCCTACAATCTTGGTACACGCATCAATGTACCCAGACTCGCCGATGGTCATCAGACTAGCCCAGCATCCGGCAATGAGCGCGCCAGGTCGTGAGCCCGCAATGCCGGGCGACGCATACACGCCGCCAGACCAGTCGGGAGACACAAAGTACTGGTAAGTTCGCAGCTCCGCAGAGCGGTACAGGCACGTGGAGTTGCCCTTGGGCGCGAACCCATACTTGTGGGTATCGCAGCTGATGCTGGTGACGCCCTTGAGACGGAAATCGAAAAGCTGGGATTCAAAACCGGCCTTTTCCAAAAACGGAACCATGAAGGAGCCTAGACAGCAGTCGACGTGCAGCCATACGTTCTTGCGTAGGGCGAGCTGGGAGAGGGCAACAATGTCGTCGATGATACCGTGGGGGAAGTTGGGCGCTGATCCCACAAGCAGCACGGTGTTGGGGTTGACGAGGCGCGAGACGGCTCGGACGTCGACTTGGTAGTTGGGCGCAGGACAAGCGACGAGGTGGATCTTGATCTTGAAGTACTGGGCGGCTTTGTGGAATGCCGTGTGTGCAGTCTCGGGGAGAATCCTGAATGGTACGGGTCAGTATTATTTCGTGCGCAGGGGTTCGCGACTGTCATAACGTACATCTCGGGCTCAGTCACTCCACGCTCGTGGTACGCCCTCTGACGCGCAGCCAGACACGCCATGAGAATACTGTCGGTGCCGCCACTGGTGGAGGTACCGGCGGCGTGGGGAGGCGCGTGGAACAGGCTCAACACCATGCTCACCACCTCGGCCTCCATCTTGCGGACGCCTGGGAAGACGTCCGGGTGGATGGGATTGGCGACGGTGAACTTTCCAAAGGCCTCGGTCTGCAGCTTCAACAGCTCATCCTCGCCGTGATACACAGCGCCCGAGACGCAGCCGTCCTCCCAGCGGGTATGGTCCATGTTGGCGAGGGCGTCGAGCTCGGTGCGTACAACGTCGTGGGGGAGGCCTTCCTTGGGCAGGGTGAGGTAGCGGATCTGGTCCTTGGGCACCAGCTTGGTCGACAGCTTGGCGATGCTCTCCCTGACCTGCTTCTGTACCTTGCCGCGCACACCGGGGGCGCGCAGGAAGTAGCCGTAGAGGATGCGGCGGATGTTGGTGTAGAGCTCGACGATGGAGCCGATGATGCCGCGGCCCTTGAGCTGCCAGAAGGTGCGGCGCGTCCATCGTAGCACGAACAGGAAGAAGAGGATGTTCCGTAGTCTGCCAAGGGCAACGTCAGCCATTGGAGGGGCAGCGGTGGGAGACAATCGCCACCGTGGGAGCGTGGGCAAACGGCCATCGTGGAGCTTGGATGCGACGGGAGACTTACAGATCCAGGTTGATCAGCGACCAGGAGAAGTCATGTCGCCTGCGCTTGACGGACTCGAAGCTGTCGCGCAGACTGGCGGGCAAACGCGAGGAGCCAGGCATCGTGAGAAGTAGACCGCGTCACAGCGTATCGTACAGAAGGAAAGACAGAGGAGCAGAGCCGGCGATGGTGTTTCGTGCAAGTTGGACGGGTTCAAGTAGACGACGTCAAGCCGACTCGCTGGCCGAGCAGACCCGACACTGACGGACTCCGCGGGGCCTGGGGCATGGACGCTACTTGGATATTTTTCAGCGGGGCCGTTTGCCGCTATCCGGAGCCCTGTCACATGCAACCCCCTCCCCAAAGCAGCCTGGAGCTACAGTGGTTCGGGCGCTGCAAGCCTGCAACGCCCCCCAGTGGCCGGTGCTCAGCGCGGTGGCGGGCCGCTAGGGCCAAAACTGGCGACAACCCGGGGACCTTCGACTTGCAAGCGAATGGATATGGAATCTGACCCGGGCTCCATTTCCCTCCCCCAAGCGAATCCCTGCTCGCTAGGTCTATCCTAGGCGGGCAGCATCCTCTAGGTTGTCGTTTGTGCATACGTGAGAAACCTCCACCTGCAGAGTGCCGCGGCTGGTGATGCAGCAGTGAGTGAAGGGAAGTTTGGGGCCATGGAACTGCCTGTTTAGGGCCCATCACCGGCGGGCCAACGACGTCCGCAACCATCGATCACGGCCCGTGAATATCCTTCGCCCGTCGTATGTATAGGGTTCCGGGCCGCTAAGGCCGTGATGCCGTCTTCTCTGGGTGGGCTTGAGCATATTCACAGCTTCAGGTGGAGCGTAGCCTGCCAGGGTTTTGCGGTGATGGGTACTGTGTAATGGCCCAAGAACTGTCGAGGGCGTGATTGTGGGCTGACAGGGGCCATGGACGGGGTGAATTGGACCAGGACGGGAAGAGGATATCACGATGTTGGAGTTGTCATCAAGTGTTGACCTCGTTGTAGAATAGGTAGTCTATTGTGTCTTGGTGGGATGAATCCAGCAAAGAGGGGTTTACAGAAGAGTCCACAACGGTCAACACCCACGATACCTCTTCCGTCTACACCCACCCGCCGACCATTCACACTCGTTTCCTGCTACTGAAATGTCTCTAGGCAAAGATCGGCCGGTAGTTGAATCAGCCATCCAACACTGGCTGCACCAATATGCAACACCTCGCGGACATACCCCCTTGGGCCTCCGGTCCGGTATTTATCTCTCAAACTCCGGGTCCGTCCCCTCACGGACCCCTCCAGTCGGTCTTTTGCCTACCAATAGGCGCTGTCCTAAAAGCCCGATGCGTGTTGCAGACGGTGACGCATCTTGCTGCAAGCACAAGCGAGACCTACAGCACCCACAGCGATGGGTGTCACCCTGGATGGAACCGCCGACCGGGCTGCTCCAAATGGATTAGGCCGACGTTGTTTGCCCGGGGAGATGCTACGGTAGGGCGTCTCATCAGGCGCACCACTCGTGGGGTATGCGAGATGACGCTCTGCTGCGTACTCAAGCCGAGTCACCGTTTTCCAGAGCTCTTTGTTACTCGTATGAATTTATGTTTGCCTCACAAAGAACAGCTGTTAAGTCGAATGTTAGTCACTCTTGGTTGACGCGGCCTCGCGATGTTGCGTCTTAACTTCTCAAGGATAACCATATCGACTCTCTTGGCAGCTACTAACAACTAACATCTCTGCTTCACTGTTTAGCAGGGATCCTCTCCTCAAACCCCTCGAATACGATGCGCATGGGCCTTGGTTAAATAGCTTTACATGCTATAGCGGTGGATTATGGTTGGATGCAAGCTGATGAGTTTCGCAACCACCAGCCAAAACATTTTCGGACGGACAATACGAAAACCTACTGGCATGAGACCAGACCTGCGCAAAGGCATGCACGAAGCTACCCTCTCCAAGTCTGCAGCACGCAGCGATTGCCCAGTATACAAGTGACTTGCGTCGTGTGCTGGCAAAGGTGCACGATCCATCCTGCTGAACTCGTATACGAGAATTATAAACCGGTACTAATTATCCGTAAATTCGTGGGGCGTTCAAGATTGCTATGCAAGGCATGCCAATTTTTCTTATTTCGCTCTAGGCCTGACAGGGCGGCTTGAAAGGCAGACCCTTGACTTGACTAACATCAAGACAGAGCTCGGTGGAGCGCCAGAGCATCCGGTCAGAATACTGCACTGACACTTCGCTTCATTTTCTTCTGGTAGTATCTCCTTCACATGTGTATTGGACAGCTGCAACGGACAACAGATGTCTGCTTTAACTCGATCTACTCTTCTGTCAAATGCTTCAAGCGTCAGGATCCAATCGCTATACTATTGAGACAAGTCTGAAGTCTATTTCTCATTAATACCTTCATTAGCAATGAGCCTCCTCGGATTATCTAGACGCAATGTACGTAGACAACCATCTGCTGTGTAGCCAGGCCTCTCGTCCTCTCGGTTTCCAAGATCTTTTCACATTCCGATAACGCCAAGGGTCCATATAGCTTCGCTTCCTTCATTCCGTGGATGCTCCCAGTCTCAAACGCCATAATTTCATTCCCGCTACCTCTTCGTGAACTTCTAGGACTGCTTCTCTGTCGAGCCGAACTTGGACTGCAGTTGATGCAAGTAGTACGCCGACTGCTTGTCGCAGCTGTTGGCACCGGTCGGATGGCAGTCTACCATGAGGGTGACGAAATCGCCTTCTCTGTATGAGTTGCCCTCCTTGTTGCGCCCGTACGAGGCAAATGTTCGTTGAGGCACCAGGGCGAGCTTTGACAGGATCGTGGGGTGCCATTGCACGATGTGCTCCTATGACAATATTAGACAATCAGGACTTCTTTCTTGGGACGGAATAACCTACCAGGGCATGTCGCTCAGCCTTTTGGAAGTTGTAGCTTCGGTAAAGCGGGTCCATCCACGTTTCGATGAAGAACTTAGCCCAGTCCCCATTCCGGAGTATGAAGCTGTTGATCACCAATCCGCTATCGTCCTGACTGATGATAAAGCTAGCTTCTTCGCCCTTGAGGTGATTGAATGTCTTGATGATGCTGTCCGGCGGCACAATAGACCGATCCTTGATCATCAACCCCTCCAACTTCTTCGGCTCCGTTAATTGATCCTCCAAGGATATGTCAAGCTCCATGATGTAGGCATTTTGGTCAATGTGCCAGATATATGTGGCATCTGGGTGGAGAGAAAGAGCGTGTCGTGTCGCAATGATCTTGGCCCATGACTGAGGGGCGCCGTTGGTGTCGTAGTCGAACAGCTTCACAATCATCGTCTCGTAGCCTGTAAACCAGATCAGTATTGGCAGCACTAGAGATGGTTATTCCATGTATCTCTCACCATGTTTCTTTGCGTACTGCTCCCTATTGTCCGTGATTGACTTCAAATATGTGTCGCTGTACTTGGTCGGATCTATCACGGTCAAGATGACAACGGGCGGTTTCCCACTCGGCACACGTTCGCGGTACGGCGTACCCTTTCTGGGACCGCTAAAGAACCAAAAGACGCCGGCAATCGTCACAAGCAGCAAAAATATTGTTCGTAAGCGACTCGGCCGTAACAGCGGTAGCTTTGAGGATCTGGGTCGGAAAGGTGGGGGGTTCGAATTCTTGCGAGGGGGGTAGGCGAAAGGCATTATGTCCGAATCGACGGCCTCAAGGGCAACCTTTGATAGTCGTGTCTTCGACACGCTTGGAGGCGAGGTTGCCTCGTGGATTTCCGAGTTGTGGCGGCAGCGGAATCGCGAGTCGCAAAGATGGAGGATCGTCAGGAGTGGCTCCTAGGGCGAGGGCGGTCTGGTGTTTGTGCGACGGGAGTGACACTGCGGCTTCGAGGGCAACGGACTACAGTCGGAGGTGACCGTCGGTGAGAGTAAATGAGCGGCAATGCGACCGGGAAACAACAAAGTTTGGAAGACTCAAAGATCCGACATTATGGCCAATCTTGATGAATGGCCTTTTGATCCAGCACAAGCATCGCATGCGGCCCACATGGCACGCATATCTACTGCAGGGATGACGGGAGCCACTCGCTCCAACGTCATCTCGGTGTCGGATTTAGCATTGTCCGGAAAAGGGTCCTATCATAGAGGGCGGATGACTGAAACAGGCACAATGCTTAAGACGCCACCATCTGAATTCCGGATTGTCATTCTGTGTACAAGTGTTGACACGGCGATGGCGAGCTTGCACATGTGCTTTATAGGCTCGAATGTGGTCATGATGGACAGAAAAGTGCTTGATTTATAGGTGAATGAAGTATAACTGACTAGGCCTACGGCGCAAATGATTGCTTGGGAGAAAGCATTTATCAGTCATTCTGCGGGCAGTCTGCTCACAAACTTGTGCTGGTGTGCACCTAGCAGATACCCTGGTATACCATGGACGCCCAAAGGAGTTCAGAGCACAATAATGACTGACAATCTCATACAGGCCAGCGAATGAGAAGCCAAAACGGTTCTCATTCAAGGCGGAGCAGAGCGTAAATCTTTGCACACAGACTAGTTGACTTGACATGGGAGAGCAAGTTCGAGGCAACTTAAGAGTGTGCATAACATTCAGCGAGGTAGACACAAGCGTGTGGGTAGCTTCTCCCGTGGAAACAACAGACACAATCATTGTTCCTTACTCAATTGACGTAACGCGCCAATATCTCAGTCATCGTTGTCGTCCTCGCCCACATCGACAACCTTGGCGCTGATTTGGCTGAGTACACGAGCGCTGAGCGCCTTGACGAACTTCCAAATTCCCATCAAAAACGTAAACGCCCCGATGAGAACAAAAATCAGACTGATGTTCTCGACTCGCCCCCTTCCGGTTCCCTGTCGTCTGCCGCCAGTAGTGTTCATAATACCGCTGCTTCGGAGGTTCCACCAGTGCCACGGGGACATGGTAAACATGGACTTGGCCAGTCCGACGATACCGAGAGAGAAGAAGCCCTTGAGGAAGTGCTCCGCCCACGAGGTGGGCTCCTCGTACTGAGGCTGCTTCAGGGCCTCAATGTCTGATACCACGCTTGTGACAGTTTCGCCGATGGTCCCGATCGGGTCGGACCAGAGGTCGAACAAGGGGTCCGCCACGAAGCCCAGAGCAAAGATGCCCAGCACAAGAATGAAAAACGTGAGGGCGAATTGGGCCCACTTGCTGCTCAGCACAGAGGCCCAGTGGAGGCGGGAGACTCGGTATTCGAATTTGCATGTCGGGCACTGCCAGTAGTTTCTTGCTTGAGTAGGGTTTGCCAGTCTCCAGGCATTGAGACAGCCCTCGTGAACATATTTCTGCGATCCCTTACACTTGCATGGTGATAGCAGTCGCCCCAGTTCGGGATCATCGGACACGTATGTCGGTCGAGATGGGGCGGGGAATCCGAAAGTACTGGCAGTTTCGGTCGGGAACTTGGGGTTTTCCGTGTCGAAGCAGATGCGACATGTGCGAGGACCATATTGCCTGCCGTTCGGCGCAGGGGGAGGTTCTTGGCGTCGAGGCTCCTCGGGTTGTTCGTGATTATCAGGTATCTCGGGCTGCCCAGCTTGCTGTCGGCGAGTCGGTTCCGACGCTGCCTCAGGCCGAGGTTGGTGGGAGGATGTGTCCCCGAGAGAGGACCAGTCCCACGTTGAAGGAGTAGCCATACTGAAGAGATGCCTGCGAGCGCAACAATGAAACAAACAAAGATTGGGGAAGGGATAGCAGCCGCCAACAGAAGGGATCTGGTGCGTGTGGTCGTGGAGTCACAATTGCAGAATGAGGCTGTCAGGCCCAACCTACATGGTAGAATAGCAAGCTTGGCCAAACTCAGCGGTGGGAGAGAGCAGCGGAATGGCGGGGGAGAAACCTGGTTGCCAAGGTCATGACAGACAGATGAAAAGGCCAGGTCAGCCTTCCGCAGGTTGCCAGGGAATTCAACCGAACCTGCCGAGAAACTGGTGATGGCTGCGCTATTGGAACGCTGAATAAGAATTTGAGGGGGTGTGTGTGGGGACAAAAGGTGCTGCCAGTCCGGGTCCCGGAAGATATGTTTCTCCGACACAGCTGTCCCCGGTTGAGCTTGACGCGCAGCTTGGCCGTGCCTGGCCAGCCAAACACCAAAGCTCCAGTTGCAGCCTTGCTTGCTTGATCCCTTGTCACTCTCAGAACTACAACCAGAACGACCAATCCGTCCCGCACCGACATTCCAAAACAGGCGTCCTTGTCCAGCATTTCGCACAGGACTCGCAGATATGGCGGATCGATACTCCTTCTCCCTCACGACCTTCTCCCCCAGGTGCGTTGTGTTTCCCGATGACGGTGGCGGTGATGCGGGCATCCTTACTGACATGGTTGTAGCGGAAAGCTGGTTCAGATCGGTACGCGGGCACTCCGTCTCAAGTCGTCTAGAGCTCTTTGGAGCTTCTTGATCATTTACTATGAATAAGGACGCCAAAACTGACTTGATTCAATAGAGTATGCCCTCAACGCTGTTAACCAGGGTATAACTGCTCTTGGTATCAAAGGTTCGCACCGCTCAAGAGCTTCAACCGGGTGCCGCTGCTGATCATGGGTAGCTACGAACGGCATCGTCCTCGCCACCGAGAAGAAGTCATCCTCGCCCCTCGCCGATCAAAGCTCGTTGTCCAAGATTAGCGACATCACGCCCAACATCGGCATGGTGTACTCCGGTATGGGACCCGATTACCGAATCCTGGTGGACCGAGCGCGCAAGGTCTCGCACACCGGCTACAAGCGCATCTACAACGAGTACCCTCCCACTCGGATATTGGTGCAGGACGTCGCCCGTGTTATGCAGGAGGCTACGCAGTCTGCGGGTGTTCGACCCTACGGTGTCAGCTTGTTGGTCGCTGGATGGGATGAGGGCATCGAGCCTGAAGACTCTGACTCTGACTCTGACTCTGACGACTCCGACTCCAGCGAGGAGACGAAGAAGCCCAACAAGAAGACTGGTGGTATTCAAAAGGGCGGTCCCATGCTATACCAGGTCGACCCGTCGGGCAGCTATTACCCTTGGAAGGCTACAGCGATCGGCAAGAGCGCAACCAAGGCGAAGACTTTCCTGGAGAAGCGATACTCCGAGGAGCTGGAGCTTGAGGATGCCATTCACATTGCCCTCTTGACCCTCAAGGACAACATTGAGGGCGAGATGAATGGCGACACCATTGAGATTGGTAAGACATTGCACCTCCAAGCACAAGATTCCTTGCTTTTAACACAAGACAGGTATTGTTGGTGCTCCCGCGGACCACTTGCTCGGCATCGACGGTGTTGAGGGAGCCGTCGGCCCCCGGTTCAGAAAGCTGACTCCTCAAGAGATTGAGGACTATCTTACGAGTCTATGAAGTGTCTAAGCGGCTGGGTACTAGGGCAGACTTGTACAATAGAGCGGGTCATACAGGCTAAATGAGACAGTTCTGATATCACCATTGTGCAGTACCTGGTCCTACTCGGGCCTTGCCTTGGCCGTCAAGATAAATGACGACCTAGGGCCTGCCTCGACGCCCACCACTTTCCATCCTGGTGGTACTTTAAACTCGATACTAGTCCATGACTCGGCAGTACCTATGAATCCTTTACCAAGGCCTAGTTGGCCATTGGTATTGTCGCCAATCACGTAAATACTTCCGTCTGTCGTTAAGGCAATCGCATGAGACTCTCCAAAGGCCACATCCTCGACGTCTTTATCCCCATCGACTTCGACGTAATTGGGAATCCCGCTGATGTCGGAAAAAGTGTGATGTCGACTGCGGGAACCTATTGACTTGGCGCCCCAAAGATACAGGCCTCCTCCCTCAGTAAGAGCAGCAACATGGTAACCGCCGGCAACAACTTTCTTCACGGGCTCTCCCAGGTCGCCGAGGTCTGCTACAACGCCAGGCTCGTCTGCAGGGCTACTGGCGTGTCAGCAACGATGCACTCAGATGTTTTACGGGAGACAGGGACAAACCTCGAGTCGTTCACGTCCCGGCCCAAGCAATCAACAAACCGAGGATCTCCTAGCGTTGACACAGATGCGTCTTCGTGCAAGATGACGAACCCTGCTTCGTAGGCGGCAATCTGCTTGGCCGGGGACTTGCAAGGCCACGACCGGCCATCGATGCCTGATTTCCAGGCGCCTGCTGACGGATATCTCACAATGGCCTGACTGCTGTCTCTAGGTCTCGAGTCTTGGACGGTGAGGATCGCACCGTCCGCCGAAATCGCATGTACATGATCAAACACATCCTTTTCGTCTGTGTCCAGGCCGATAGTTGCACTCGGGGACGAACCAGCGATGCATCTCTCGCCGCCGCGATGTGCTGTGCTCAATCAGCACAGCGCCACGACAGTCAAGCACGTCCGGCAACTGGCATACCAACGGTGTAGCAAAGGTGAGCAAGAGGCCGACCGACGGTCTGAGCGTCGAGGACTTTTGTGAAGGAATACAGGTCGTCTGGCTCGTCCTCGATCATTGACGGCTCGAAGATGAGCTGGTTCCAGGCGTTGAAGCCGGTTGCGTAGAGCTCCATGGCGTCGTCGTCTACCGGAGCTGTGCGTAGTGGAAGCTCCATTGTGCTTGAGGCGGTAACTGTCGCATCAAGGCATATGTTGCCTACTTTGCTTCACCGTTAAGGGCTTGTTGGTTCTACGAAGTAGCTGGAGTTTAGGTGGGTGCATGTTTCTGACGTTGTTCCACTTTTAGCCGATGTGCTGTCCGCGCCTCCGCCTCCGCCGCTTTTGCAATGTCATCGAAACTATTTCCGATACTTAGAATATTTTTATTTTTCAATCCTCCGCTGCGTTTATTCATATACGTGTGCCGTTGGAGACGGAGAGTCAATTTGTATCTGACACAACATTGCTCACACCGCTTGTAAGTTCACCCGCCCCTCTAGGGTATCCATTATGCAACAGTTCAACAATACACTATAAAGAACGTGATGCTGAATACTTGCGGTCGCGAGGGTGTTTTTGATTAATCTGAGCCTTTCGTCGTGTTCTCGCCTGATGAGACAAACTGCGGCGGTAGCTATTATTGTGTTGTTGAACTTGCCGGGCTCATGGTGATGGCTACTGGGACTACAGCGGGGCCCTTGAGATTTTATTGCTTCAAAAACCATCTCATTAATGAAACTTCTTTGCCGGATCCAATTTGCTGAGTGATTATTTCACTCACTGTTTGGGTGACTGACAGACACCACCTTCGCATAGGGGAATTCGGGCCTGGGACACCTGCATCGCGGTCGGCTCTAGGACGCGGTCGCTACTATCACAGGTTAAAAAAACCACGATTTTCTTTCACAATTTAAGCATCTTTTAAGCTCAATACCTCCACGGTTGCCTATTATCTAGCTTTTCTGGCTTTCGGAGTTAGAAGAGCTTGAAATTTGATGCTATAACGACTGGTTCCTGGAGCCAGGAGTCGGGGTCGGGCCTGGGACAATGATTCAAAAAGGTTAAAGTTATGGCGTGAATGTGTGGGGTAGCCGAGTTGATGCGACGCGTTAAGTGATTAGTCAGGTGTCACTGGAGGCAACGCCGATCGCCGCTTTCTGTTGTCAACATCAACAAACGAACAACAGTTGGGAGAGAGAAACACGCCACATAGCACAAATCGCAAGCGTTCATCAAGCAACCTGCTACATTGCCAGATAATCTTCTTTCTCCGACAGCGACCCCAAACCCAGATCATGCCTTCGACGATTCCCACCGAGGAGCACGGCGGCTCCATCAACCCCCGATTGACGATGCGCAGGGAGGAGTTTCGCCAGCTCAACCGCATCCAAAAAAAAATAGGGAAACTCCAGAAAACGATCGAGTTCAACGATGAACAACTCCAAGATATTTCCGTTGTGCGAGGCGCGCCGTTCGACATAGACGAGGACGACCCGATCGATCTTGACCCTCGCTTCTTTCTCCCTGGACCAGTCGATGATATGGAGCATGGCTTGGAAGCCATGAGCAAAACCGAAGGACTAGGCCGTTATCGATGGCCACAAGCGGAACCGATTAAGCTCCATCGCCTTCGAGACGGAGACGAGCGGGAGTATGAAATCGTGTCCGAGAATGCCTACTGGGACGCCAGGTCTCGTGGCATGGTATGTGCTAAGATAGCCAAGGTAGCCTCGGGCTGGCAATATCACCAGTAAGAGCTGATATCCATCCCCCCCTGTCAATTCCTCGCATTGCATTCTAACCATTGTGGTTCTTTGTACAGATACATGTGTATGACGAAAATGCCATACTGTTTGAAGGTTTGGCCTTCTGCCGAGGATGGACGCCCCTGTTGGAATAATTGGAACAGTGGCGAGTACTTCATGTGGTCGCGAGGCCCGCGCAAGAGTGGTTACCATCCCAATGTGCCACATGCAATGGCCACCATTTACGACTCGTCCTCCCCGCGCCACGAAGGACTGCTCCACAGCGAGCTGCTTGTCGCCACATGCCTTTTGAAGGCGCAAATACGCCCGCTCTACCATTACCTCGACCATCACGTTTACCCGGTACGTTTCACGCTATCTTCTATCACCATGTCCTAACCCTCGTTCAGGTCCTTGTTGTGAGCTTTCATGGCCGCTTTTCGGCGCGAATCGTTCAGGCGTATTTCGAAAACGGGCGGATTGTCGTCCGGCCTTCGCGTCTCATTAACCTCCACACTCGAGTCGTTTCCCCAGAAGTACGACTCCTTGCTCGATGGCTCAACAGTAGACCTGTTGGCAATACCCGTCTCCCTGTGTCAGAGTACAAACCGGTTGACGACAATTCTTCCCTACCTGTGGAGGTGACGGACATGAAAGGGGTTTTATCGCCGACGATCTCTGTTCAATGAGGGACCTGCAAGGACAGCTGGTGGATGATATAAGGAATCTGTGCCGTATTACTAGAGGAGTTTGGCGTTGGTTGGCGTTTGAGCTGCTTTAACCTTTGCTAAGGAGCATGGCGAGGCTGGGCACATGCTCTAGCATAAAGGCTTGAGAATTCACAAGAATATTTGCGTCATCTTAGTCTTCACATCTCTTCCTGTGCTTGCGTCTAGGCCAGAGAGCTTTCGGTGCATGAGTACAATGTTATCCCCCACTTGAAAAGAAGGCTGAGGTAAATAGAGCTGGCAAGGCTGGATACTAAATACTTTATTAATACTAAGAATAAAATATTAATCATTCAGTATTAGTCTTTTGATACTATTAGCCCCCTAATGCCCTTAGTAACAACTTCCGCTCAAGAAGCAAGCTATACTCACACTGCCGGCGGTGCAAATAATGTCACGTCAGTCAGTCAGTCAGTCAGTCAGTCAGTCAGTCAGTCAGTCGGTCGGTCGGTTGGCAAATCGGTCATTTAAATTAGCTAGCTAGTAGATTCATTACTTGAGACCCTTTATATAATGAAAGTACATTTACAAACGACCACGATGTGACATTTCCCCGTACTCAAGACTGGTTTAATTGAAGTCGCAGCCTACTGTCGCGATGACACAGGTTTTCCGTTAGCGAATACAACAACAGCGCCAACTCTCGCATTTGGTCGCGATCACTGATGGTGAAAGGCTTGTATTCATGCATCCGCAAGAAAGCTCCTTCGCTGCTCCGGTCAACCGCAGCAGCTTGCTTCGGCGCGGGGGGAAGCTCCGATCTTGTTGCCTGTGCCCTCGGTGTTGAGGAAGTCTTCACGCTGGGTCTGAACGTTGCGACGAAGGTTGACTTTTTATCCTTCGAGGTCCTCGGCCCGGACTGCTCTTCTTCCGACGATGAAGATAACCATGGAGACATGGATGAAGATGGAAATGCATTGCTCCTCTGATTCGTTGCAGTGTTTGACTGTGGATCTCTGGATGGAGAGGTTTGGGGCGCATTTCTGGAAGCTATCGACCAGCGAATGCTATCGCCTCTGATGTACTTTATATACGCGTCGTCGAACTCGGCGACCGTGATAAAAATTTGGTCGAAGTCTTGCGAGATTAGAAGGCGGCTACCCAGCAGCATTTGAGTTAGTGACTGAGGCTTATTAGCGTTGAGTGTTCACATACCGATAGGTTTTCTTCTGTGAGCTGCTGGGCAGAAAGCCTGTTTTGACGTCCGTTGAGATCCAGGCCGCCATCTCAGCTCCTTCCTGGATTCGGATCGCCGCTGTGTTGGCGTAAGGTTTGCTCCGGCGATACGGTTTGACTTCAATGATCGCCAATGTATCGCCCTTGTCCGGATCCTCGCCATGTCGCCTAAATTGCAGGCAGCCATCTGTCTTGGCGGTTAAAATTTTCGTTCGCTTCAGCCGATCGTCTCTGTCGGGTTGGGTAACCGAGAACTGCTTGTGCAGGATCGACCAGCCATATGACTTATATATAGATTCTTGAAATAGACTCATGCAAACACCCTGCAGGAGAAGGACGATAGACATGTTGATGAGCGCTTCATCAGGACGATGCTTGTTGATCATTCTGTCCTCGTCGCTTTTGCCAGACTCAGGTGATGATGTTACCGCGCCGCCGCGCCCGGAGCCAGGTGATGCAGATGATACAGCCATTTCGTCGCTTCGCGAAGGCGAGTGCTGGGACTCAAGAGAGGAGGGACCGTGCTTTGGCGAGCGATTGGACGAACGATCGGAGTCGCTAGTATTCTTAGTATAGTATGCCTGTCGTTGTACCTCGCGACGTGGGCGAGTTCGGACATCAGACGGTTCGGTCATGGCCTGGAATGGATCTGACTCGTCGTAAATCTTGCTTGGAGTCAGGTTCAGCACGGTAGATTTCCTCAGCAGGATGTCGTCGACGCTGAGCTTCCACGGAGCCATGTACGACCATTTCTTTGGGTTGTCGCTCCATTCGGTCAACGCCTCCATCCACGGCTCTCGAGAAAGATGCTTTTCCGCCTTGGTTCTCAGATCTGAGCCTCTGCTCCCAAAGAAGGTGTTGTGGGTTGGCCGGCCTTCATCCAGTGGCCAAAGAATCTTGAGAAGTAGCCAGTCTTCATAGCTCAGCTTTGAAGCCGAGCCGAACTCTTGCGCGGTACCGGAAATATTGAAGTCGGCGACGTCGGGGTATGTTTCCTGAGCTGCAACGAGCCACTCTTCGGGAGTCTGAGGGATTCTGATCCGGGACGCCATCTCTCTGGTTCGGTGGAGGAAAGAGCTGAAGTAGTGGGTGCTGACGAACACGAGATATACAGATGTATGCCCGACTTGTTGTAGGTAACTGTCGGATAGCTCTATCAAGAGCGCGGTTGCTGCTATCACAGGGATGTATGTCCCACAAGGGCAGGTGTTCAAGAAAGCGTTGTGATATAGTAGGATGAGAAGATGAAAAGGCGGGAAGGCGAGACAAAGTGAGAAGGTGAGGGAGGAGGTGAGTGAGAAGGCAGGGTGACGGGAGGTTTGGCGAGGTTTTGTAGGTAGCAGGTTTGGTAACGTTGCCGAAGGTAGTTGGCGGAGATTCTAGGCAACGGTTACCTAGGCAGCAAGTTTGCGCGAGTTTGGGTGAGTTTGGGTGAGTTTGGGCAAGTTTGGGCAAGTTTGGGCAGCGTAGGGTGACACGAGGTGACACAGGGCGAGGAGGCAGGTGAGTGAAGTGAGTGTTGTATGCTTGTGTGTGGTAAAACACGTCAGTAACAACAAAGCAAAGCGTAAACAATGACGAGTGCGACTTGTAAAAGAGCCTGCTGTGTCCTTTATAGGTGATGGCAATGCCTACTGCCCTTGGTGGCCTAGCCACAATACAATACAACTTTGACAACTAAATTTTACCCCATCCTGCGAAGTGACACCCTATGTTAGTTCCTCAGTTTCAGAAACCAGCGTCGGAATTAGCGCGCGGCAGCAGCAATTGCCAATGTACATATTCGTAGTTATCCCCATGTATCGCAATTCCTGGCCCGTCAAAAGCAGCCGCCGAGGTGGCGCAAAAGCGCCAAACGAAAAATTGGAGGCTGCACCCACTTCTTCACGCAAACAAGTACAAAGATGGCGCGGAAAACCGGCCGCATTGCGGCCTGGCGCTGGCCACTGTTGGGAGTGTTGGCCATGTGGCCGCCGCCTGTCTGGCGCTTACTCGGCCAGCCTTACGGACTGGGTCCGATGGGATTAAATTTCGCGCCCAACTGGAGTATCTTATCCAAGACTTAGGCGCTCGAACGGTTATTATTAGATTGGGCGTAGTCAGATTAGTTCCATCACAGCCGAATAAGCAATGCCCCGAGCTCTATGGTCTCGCTGATGCAGCCGGCGCTCTCTTGAGGACGGAAGCATTGACCTGACTTCAGTTTGCCTCAATCCGACATTGGGTCGCTTCATATCATCTCAAGTATTAAAGCCTACAGTGGTTGCCATCGCAGGCCCACCCCGGGGATAGCAGATTCAGCCTAGCATCATGCGACATGTCCAACATCTTGGGTTTGTGCAAACTTAGACCGCATCCTGGCCAACATCGTTTGTCGTAATCGGTGGTACAATGTTGTTTTACAAACTATCGATTTGCTGTTCGGAATAAAATCCAAACTTTAATATTGTAGTCATCTATCGACAAACGATCGGCGGTGATACCATCCGTCTTGCGAATGGGGCTACTCCTCCGAGCCGATGACGTCGACCAAATATGCTCAAGACAAATCTAATCGTCATTACTGCATCAACGTCACCACAAGACGTTTTCAGTTCAGATTTGGGGCAGTATTACAAAGAGCTTATGGAGCGCCAGTCGATGAAATGACGTGCCATTGGTGGCGCTTTTGTTTATATACAGTCCAACTACTCCCATCTCCATCTCTTGACGCCTCACAGTCTCCAAGATTTCAGCATCAATTGACTCAAAATGGCAACATCCAAAGCAGCTTTTCAGGTGGAGAAGGCAATTGGTCACGGGGACAACTCCATTACCCAACAGGATGTCACCTCGTACCAAGAAACGGGAGAGTCCGGCGAGACCATGAAGGCGCTGGCCTGGATGGGGAAAAACAAGGTCCAGATGGGTTCGTACTTTTGATGCCAGTCCACTCTCTCGTTGTGTTCACTAACGCTTCTTTTAGTCAATGTCCCCAAGCCAAAAATTCTGGAGGATCGTGATGTCATTCTCAAGGTCACTGGAAGCACGGTTTGCGGCTCGGATCTTCATCTCCTCCACGGCTCCGTTATCCAGATGGCCGAAGGCGACATCTTGGGACACGAGTTCTGTGGCGTGGTTGAGCAAGTCGGTTCGGGCGTCACTGGGATTGAGATTGGCAAGCGATATGTCGCCTCCTTCCAGATCGCATGTGGCGATTGCTTCTTTTGCAATCAGAAGCTATCGTCGCAGTGCGAAAAGACCAATTCCAACTCTGCTGAGAAGGCCATGTATGGCGGCAGGACAGCCGGCATGTTCGGCTACTCGCACTTCACGGGAGGTTTCGCCGGTGGACAGGCGGAGTATGTCCGTGTTCCTCTGGGTGACGTGAACCTTCTCGAGATCCCCAACGACGTTCCCGACGAAAAGGGTGACTACCAGACTCCCCCCCAAATCTATTTTGACATCAGGCACTGACTCCGATCAGCTTTGTTTCTCTCTGATGTGCTATGCACTTCATACAACGCGGTCAAAGACACGGCTGTATATCCCGGCGATGAGGTAGCTGTGTTCGGAGCCGGACCGATCGGACAAATGGCTGGCATCTTCGCACTTGGTGAGGGCGCTACCAAGATCATTTTTGTCGACACTGAACCGCGTCTTTCCTTCATTCAGAAGCATTGGCCTACCGAGCACCAGGATAAGTTGCACCTTGTCGACTTCAAGAAGTTGTCGCATGGCGTCACCAACAAGGAGACAGTTGTCAGCAAACTCAAGGAGCTGTGTGGCGGAAGGGGCCCAGATGCCGCTATCGAGTGCGTAGCCGGAGAGTATGCCAAGGGCTGGGTCCATTGGCTGGAGATGGCCGTGGGAGCAGAGACGGATACCAGCGAGATCATCAATGAGATGATTGAAGGAGTGCGCAACTACGGACGCTGTGGAATCACTGGTGTCTATGTCGGCTACGTAAGTTTACCAAATTTCCTGCCAAAAGTCCCCATCAATTACTGACATTTTCCAGACAAACCATTTCAACGTCGGCTCATTGATGCAGCGCGGCATCCGTCTCATTGGCAACGGACAGGCACCTGTCCACAAGTACTGGCATGAGCTGCTCGCAATGATCCAGAGCGGCCAGCTAGATCCCATGCAAATGGTTTCCCACCGCGTCAGCCTCGACGATCTGGATGAGGTTTACTACAAGTTCGATGCCAAGGAAGATGGGATACAGAAGGTCTTTGTTGAGACCAAGTTTTCGTTTCCTAGAGCCCCCGATTGCCCTGAGCTGACTAGGTACAACGTGTGAGGTTTTAGTAGGCTTCGTAATATGCAGTTAGTCAAACAAGTGTAATATGAATATTGTTGCAGTGGTGAGCATTCCTTGACCCGGAAAATACATTGAACGTGCTGGGTCCGATGGTGTGTGCGACCCGTGTTAGTGCCCCTCAACTATCAGTACACGTTACAAGAGGGATGTACAGCACTTGAAAAGCAAACTGGCGATGGCATGGCCAATGTGACGTTGTGCTGCAGGCGTGTTCAATATTTCGTGTCGCTAATAGTCCAAGCATGGTGAGGATGCGTTTAGACGGTTAAGGCGACTGTAGCGTGCAGACGCAGGCCTACTTTCTCTCGACATGAACTGATAGATACGCCTCTGTATTGTATTATTGAAGAGCTGCATTGCGGTGTTGACACTCACCGCAATTCCGGTTGATCAAAGAGGAGGGACGGAGTGATACACACAATGCCGGCAGTCCTCAGTGCATTGGCGAATTACTGACGCAGAAGGTCAGAAGCGGTAAACAAGGCGCATCTGGAAAATCCTATGAAGGAAATGATCAGAGTGTTGCAGATATCTGACAGCCTGGGGCCCCCGGATTCCTGACATCCTGCATACAGCTGACACCTGCAACAAGGGTATCTATTGATCAGCCTGCAGGACCAGCTGGCATCCTGGGCGCCCACACTAACTTCATCCCATTTGGAGGCTGAGGCCTGCTGGCAGGGGGTCTAGGGTCAACGGCATGATTTAAATGGTAGGCTTCTGGTGAATTGGCATCAGGTAGCTGAAAGTCCATCTTGGGATAGGGCCAGGCCTCAGCTATGCCGTCGCATGATGGCTGCAGTAGTCTAGATGTAGACAAGAAGACAGCACGAATCGCGGCTCGAAAGCAGTAAATAATATGTAAGCCATGCAGGAGACTCGCTATTGAAAGTTGGAAACTAATAGTCGCAGCAGTCCGGTCTTGGTGGCTGGCTGGACATCAAAGCAGTCTACGACGGTGGTCCCCTTTGCTCAAGCCTTGTAGCATCTCATATAAATACGACCAGCTTCCGTACGTGCCTTGCTGTCAAAACCAACTCTACAGCAGAGAAAGTGCCTCCGGAATCAAGCGCGAGCATTAAATCCTCGAAGTCAAGCCCCCAGAGATCGCAATTCACGATGCCTTCACATCACAAAGACTGCAAGGCCGAGACCCAGTATGTTCAAGAGAGTGCCTCCCATATGGGACTACTGCTGACACCATAAGAACTCAAATCCCACCTGACAGACAGGCCGAAACCGTTTCGTTCGAATGCTACCTCCCCACGGATGAGCCAGCATTGAAACGGCTCCAGGAGCCATTGCCATTCTCCACAACCATCAACGAAAATCTGGCCTTGGCCGCAGCTTTCATCGACCATGCTGGCCACCTTGCCCAGAAGTTCGGCTCCGTAAGTCACCGCCAATGACATGGCAAGATATTATCACTGACTGATCCCCAGGGCTATGAACTTCTGGAAAAGAGGCTGCATACTGCCATCGATACCATCGGAAACGATGCCATTGACATGGCTTTGCTCCGTGAGCGGCTACATGCACAGACTCACAGAATCGAGAATCTTGAGGCGACAGTTGCTGGTCAAGACAAGGCTTACCACGACCTCGAACAGCGCTTGGCGAAGAGCCGTGCCGCTGCTCTCAAGACGGAGAAGGAGCTGGCTCGCAAACTTCGTCTCTCCGAAAAAGCCGTCCAAAAGTCGCAGGCAGCCGAGAGTCGCCTGAAGCAAAAGCTCGACAAGACTCTCCTCGAAGAGCACGAGAAATGGCTTCGTGAGATGGAGCACGAGAACGAGGACCACAAGGCAATCGACGAATCTCACGACGCTCTTGAGCGAGCTCTCCAGGAGAAAGCTGCCCTACGAACTGAGCTGGATAGCAAGAGCGAGCAGCTTACTTCGACCTCTCACGAGCTTGAGATTGCCAAGGAGCGTTTGAGCGCTTGCAAGAAGAACTGCGACGACAAGGAGGCCGAGAAGTTGATTCTCACCGAGCAGCTTTCCTCGGTGAACCGGGCCAGCACTGATCTCTACGCAAACATCGATGCTCTGAATGCTAAGCTCGCAGCCAGCGAGCAAGAGGTTTTGAACACCGCGAAGAACCTTGCCGATAAGACCAAGGAGCTCACTGAGATAAACGAGAAGGTCGTCTTGAAGGACAGCACCATCAGCAGCCTCGAGACAGCCCTGGGGGGCATAAAAGAGGATCGAGATCAAAAAATCAAATTGCTCGAGGACGTTCAAAAGTCTGCCGAAGACACCCAAAAGGCTCTCCAAGCAAAGATTGAAGAACTGAGCGCACACGATCTTGAAGACCACCAGAGACTGGAAGCTGCGGAAGAAGCCAAGCGGCTTTCCGAGGAGTCCGTCAAGGAGCTCCAAGCAAAGGTTGAGGAAGCCAAGGTTCACGACGAGGAGGACCACAAGAGGCTGGAGGCTGAGGAGGAAGCCAAGCGCGCGACGGAAGCTGAACTGGCGAGGGTCAAGTTGCAGCTCGAGGAAGAGAAGAAGCCCAAGCTTCCGAACAAAGTGGCACGTCTCTTCTACGAACACCGTGATGAGACAGAAAACTGACTATTATTTAGACCCTTTCGAACCCGATCCCAATTGTAGGCAGCCTTGGTGGAGCGTCGGACAACTTCGATGATATCGCCTATCCTCTCGAGTCGACATTCCCCATCACCCTCTATGGCTACTCCTCCACCAAAGCCTTTGTCTCTATCAACGGGGTCTTCAGTCTTGATCGTGGCGACGCCAACTTCAATTACGTGCCTCTTCCCGCCCGCGACAAGGGCCTCCCTGATTACGTCTTGTTCCCCTTCTGGTGCGACCTCTACATCTACAAGGACACTCCTCAGGGAATCTACTACGAGGCTGCTGGCGAAGCCCCATCGAGAACTCTCTGTGTCGAGTGGTATGTCTCGCGCTACCGGGACAGGGACCAGTACTACCACTTCAACATGCTTCTGGAGGAGGCGAAGCCGAATGTGGTCACGTACAAGTTTTATGAGGCCTTGGATAAAGGTGCTTCGTGCACTATTGGGGCGCAGGGGCCTAACAGTAAGTTCACTTGAGAGCCTCGTGGATTGGAACTCAATGGCTAACACTTAATGCGTAGGTGCGCAGTTGTTTTCGTTCAACGAGGCCAAAGCACTTCCGGGTGTTCAGGTGGTGATTGACACTGCTGCTGACTCCTTCACAAGGAGTACGTTTGCAATCTGAACAAGGGTAAGACGTGGTCAAACATTCCCACAAGTCGCTTATTGTCGCCTTTGTTGGATATGTCGATCTAATATTGATTTCTTGAATTGAATAAAGCTTGTCCTTCCTTATTTCACATTGGATTACTCTCGAGCCATTCAGTGCACGTATCTGAAAGACACAACAGCACCCCCATCATCACCAGCCCTTCCAGACCCTATGATATGGCTATAGTTGAACCCACCTCGCGTCTCCTCTTCCTCAAGCTTCTTGTTCTGTCGCTTGAGGTAGTACTTGATGTACAAAGCCATGGCGCCGCAGACCAGACAAGCCCCAGCCATCATGCCTCCACCGATGTAGTACCTGGGCTTTTGCCAATCAGGGAACATGTAGACGGTGTAGAAGTGCGCGACACCAGCAGCCATGACGTTCACAATTGCAAGCGCCGCGGCGCGCTTTGCCCGGGGTCGTGGGAGCGAGGCACTCAGCCAGCTGACGCAAAGGCTGTATGGCGCGTAGGATCCGGCGGTCAACAGGAACATGGAGAAGTAGCGGCCGCCAGTCGAAGGCACAAACATGGCCTGGAAGCAAGTCAGCAATCTCGAGGGCATGGTTTCATGGGGCTCAGGGTATTTACCAGAATATTCCCAAGAACTGCAAAGGTCAGAGGCACGGCGATGTGCCATCCTCGCTCTTTCTTGTGACCCGCGTGGAAGGAGATGCTAAGAGAGACGACGAAGGCAAAGAAATAGGGAGGGGCCGTAAGAAGCAATGTCGTTGTGCTTCCGTATCCCAAGGTTCCCACGATCGAAGGGAAGAAATTGTTGAAGGACTGAGAGGTGATGAGTGCCATCTGCAGCACAATAAACATGTACAGCTTTGGGTCGATCAAGGCCTGTTTCAATCCCCACCAAATCGACTCTGGGTCTTCGTCCACGATACCAGCATTCTCCTTACGAATCCGCCATTCCTGTTCAATATATTAGATCCGCCAGCAAACCACAGTATACACAGAGGTTAAGGACAGCTTACACCGACGAGTTGGAGCTCCCGAGAGATGAAGTAGTGCTTGCTCTGAAGAGGATAATCGGTAAGGACCGGCACCAGCATAATAGCAACAACAATAGTGACGGCACCCTCGATGATAAAGAGCCAAGACCATGACGCCCGGCCAGCAACATTATCCATACGGCTTGTGATGCCCGCCGCGATCAGCCCGGAGAAAGCCGCCGACATCATGTTGCCGCCGTAAAGGATAGCAATGCGGGGAGGCAACTCGCTGCGCTTATACCAGCAGCTCATGATGACGAAGACGGCGGGCAGGAAAGGGGCTTCGACGAGTCCTAGCACAAAACGCAGGGCGTAAAGCTGGCTGTAGTTTTTGGCGAAGCCCTGAGACATGGACACGATCCCCCATAGAGAAGTGACAAGGCAGATGTAGTATGATGGGCGGACTTTGCCGATGATCATGTTGGAGGGGATTTGGGTAATGATGTCTTTGTGTTGTTAGCCAGAAGTAGTCTCCCAGGTTCGAGCTTCGGTGCCACATACATCCGATGTAAAACATCATGAGAGCAGTGTTGTATTGGTTGTTGGTCATGCCGAGATCCTCTTGGAGACCCACGATCTTGGCGCTTGCAATGTTGTTCCGATCCCTGGACATTTTCGCATTAGATTAGCCTATCCTAGCAACAGTTTCCATGTAAGTCAACCCACAGAATGTTCAATAGGAATAACAGAAAAACAGTGGGCATCAGGGTCATGTCCAGTCGACGAGTCAACCTCGTTTCGAGCTTATGGATCTCATCTCTGCTCAGATGGACCAATTCATCGGGGAGAGGCAAGTCGTTGGGGTCAATGTGCCGAGGCTTTCCGATCTCTGTCTCCTCCATGTGAGCTTTGTCGTGGTCGATCAGATCTGCCATCCTGCCGCTGGTGTTCCTATGGCGTCAAGAGTCGATTGCTGGATGGAGGTCAACGAATTCTCTAAAGAATCCAAGGCTGCTCTTCAAGATGGTCTCCACACAAGCATTATATGTGGTTGAGATGGCCCCTTGACTTGGTGTTCTGCGCTAAGCCTACCAAGGCGTCTCGGACGAGGCGCCGTGTCCAAACCCACGCTGTACTCGCTTGCGGGTAACCCGAAGAGTCGAAGCGCTTACTGCTTTGGAGTTGCGGCCGATCAAGGCGTCCTCGGCAATAACGTCGACCACTAAGATGTAGCATACTCTCCCCATTACCCCAGGTTACCTCCAGCCGGGGGAGGGGCGTTTCCACTGGTGGCAGGGTAGTGTGCGGGGGAATGTCATCGAGGTGTCTGGATATGGAAACGACGGCTCCTATTTTGAATCACGGGGCGAATATGGATATATTGGCCGTGGTTCTAGTGAAGTACAATGTAACCGAACAGATGGTCTCTGTATCCAGGTAGAGTGTCGGCCGACTTGACACTACCGTGAATCTGAGATAGATCTTGACAGGGAGTCTCGATACTGGTGGAAAAAGAAGATTGACGGGAAGTAACAACTAAACATAGTATGATCTCCTGTTTAATTTGAACATTAAGAGGTCCCATTACGGTCTAAGACTCTAACATGCTACATGCGCTTGACCCTACTTTCTCCAAGGCCTTTCCTTGTCCGACTTATCTAGCACGCTCAAGGTCTCCAACGTCCACTTCTTCATGGCATCGCCAAGGGGCTGATACGGTTGCCTCATCTCCCACGTTGACTCTTCTCCCAGGCCCAAATCACGTCCTAAGTAATACCAGGCTCCATATTTTGTGCATGCGATGCCCTTCTTGCAAGCCCACTCGGCGTTGGCCACACTATCCTGCAATTCCTTTGCCTCCTCGAGTCTACCGTCCTTCCAGAGGTCGTACACGCCTGAAGTAGAAGCCGGAAAGATGTTTCCCATCCCAGTCACGCACCCACTTCCGCCGGCATGTAGCGTAGGGAGCAGGTAGTCGCTGCTCCCGCCAAAGACGCCAAACTGCTCGTGCTTGAACTTGCTCGTGAGCCGCGTCAGCTTCCTGACGTTGCCACAGGTGAGCTTGACAGCGACGATGTTAGGATGAGAGGCCAATACCGAGAGCTGGTCGGAGTCGAGGTCCACACCCGCGGTCACGCCGGGGAAGTTGTAAATGACAATCGGGATCGGTGAGACGTCGGCAACTGTGCGGAAATAGGATAGGTGCGCGTCGCTTGAGAGGGCCTTTGCCCAATAGCTGGGCGGCAGAAGCAGCCCGAACTTGGCGCCCACGCTCGCGGCGTCTTTGGCATTGAGAATGGTTTCCTTTGTAGACTGGGCAGATATGCCTGCGACGATGGGGTAGTCGGTCTTGTCCAGGTCATTCACTGCGCGCACAGCTGTCTCGACAATGGCCTTGCGCTCGGGAGCAGTCAGCAGAGCAAGCTCGCCGTTGGTGCCCAGATAGACCAGGCCGTGCATCCCGGCGCGGACCAGGGCCTGGCATTGCTTGTACATGGCATCGTGATCTACTTCTTGAGTAGGGTCGTTGGCCTTGTATAGGGTGATGACGGGGGTGTAAACGCCCGGAGGAAGGGGCTTGGCCTTGGCGGCGATGGTACTGGAAGGCATTGTAAGTGGTGACGATGATGGTTGTAATTTGGGAATCCTGGAGAAATTCTGGCGCTCCAACGATGGTCTCGATTAACCCAGAGGCTTGAAAATATTGCCGATACTGAAATTGTAGCGTGGGAGTCTCGCCGTGTAAGAGCGCCTCCTTGTCTCAACTCATTGTTTTTAGTCGGTTCCCGATTCACCCCATCGGGCTCTCGGCCGGGATCTACACGCGGCGCCAACCGCTTGACGTGCGGGGTTACAGACACACTGACGAGACATGCTTGGCTATGATTGATCATGAGGCGTTACATCGAGGCGTGTCCCTAGTCAACCCGACCTCATCCCCGATGCACGGTGAATCCGGCCGATGTGGGGAACGGCCCATGCCGAACTTGGCCGTGAGAGGAAACACGGCTGGACATCACGGAACAAGCTCCAGGTTCTTGGTGTAAAGCCACAGACACCATGCCATTGATCCTGTTGCTTACCCTCTGAAATGGCGGTTCCCTCTTAAGAATTCCCTTGGGAGACACCGCACAGGATATTCCAGCTCAACTCCAAGGTGGAACAGCCACGGCAGTTCTTCGTCATGGCCGAAATGTCAGAAAAGCAGACCCCATTGATATCGCTTCAGGATTTGAACAAACACAGTACAAAGACAGACTGCTGGATCGCGGTACACTCAAAAGTCTGGGACATCACCGCCTTCGTCGACGAGCACCCGGGAGGACCATCCGGCAAGCCACCCCGTCAGCTCCTCGCATGTCCCACACTAAGTCCTTTGCAACAGTCCTGCTTAAGTGCGCCGGCTCGGATGCTACACAGCCCTTCAACGAAGCCCACGCACCAGACATGCTCGAAGAGATGCCCAAGGGCTCGTTTATCGGTGTCCTCCAGGACCAGCCTCCAATGCCGCCATCAGTAGAAGTTGATCATACTCCGCCGACTATTACCGCGACAGCACCGGCCGCCCCCGAGCCTACTCCCATAGCGGAGGATACCTCAGCACCGGACCTGGGATCTATCATCGGTGCGCCGGACTTCGAGCTCGCGGCCGCGAAAGCGTTGGCCCCTAAGACCTGGGCGTTTTATTCTTCGGCGGCTACTGATCTGGTGACGCACACGAAAAATAAGGAGTTGGTGCGGAGGGTCATGATAAGGCCGAGAATATTAAGGAATGTGTTGAACGTTGACTATCGGACAAGCATCCTGGGCTTCAAGACCTCTGCGCCCTTCTTTATTTCCCCTACAGCCATGGCAAGGCTAGCACATCCAGATGGCGAACTGGCTCTGGCTCGAGCTGCTGCATCCGAAGGCATTATTCAATGTGTAAGACACATCTTCCATCTGGATATCCCCCACACAAGTCCCAAGTATTGAACAGCCACTGATGGGTGTTCCCAGATCTCGAGCAACGCCTCCTATACCCTCAGGTCGATCATCTCAGCCGCTCCACCCAACCAACCATTCTTCTTCCAGCTCTACGTCAATTCGAACCGCGAAAAGACCATCGAGCTCCTCAAGACAGCCCGAGAGCTGGGTGTGAAGGCTGTGTTCGTGACCGTCGATGCCCCTGTGCCTGGCAAGCGGGAGGCTGATGAGCGAGCTGCTCAGGCCGTGAAGATCACGTCTGCAATTAGCGGGGGAGAAAGCAGCAAGGATAAAAAAGGGAGTGGTCTCGGCCGTCTCATGGCGCAGTACATCGACAAGTCCCTATGCTGGGATGATCTGGCCTGGATCCGTGAGGCAAGTGGGGTGCCCATCATACTGAAAGGGGTACAAACCGCAGAAGATGTGCAAAAGGCAGTTAGCTACGGCGTGGACGGCGTACTCTTGGGTAATCATGGTGGTCGGTCATTGGATGGGTAAGTCAATTGCACTATTGCGGGGGAGAGGTTTGTGAATGTCCCGCTGCTAATTGTCGACTATCTAGTTCCCAGGCTAGTATTCTCGTCCTTCTGGAGTTAAGAAAGATGTGCCCTGAGGTGTTCAGCCGTCTGGAGGTCTACGTCGATGGGGGATTCGAGCGAGGCTCCGATATTCTCAAGGCCATCGCCTTAGGAGCCACTGCTGTGGGAATTGGCCGGCCTTATCTATACTCTCTAGTATATGGTCAAGAGGGTGCAGAGCACCTGACACAGAGTAAGCCCAATGACTCTACAGCCTAGATGTCTCGACTGCTGACTTGTGTGAAGTCCTCAAGGATGAAATCGAAACCTCGATGCGACTTTGCGGAATCACGAGTTTAGAAGAAGCAACGGCGAAGCTGGTAAACACACGAGATATAGACCACTTGGTTGTTTCGGACGACCAAGAAGCGGACCCGGTTGTGAAGAAACAATGGTCATCCAAGCTTTAGCGATAGCTGGGTCAGTTAGGAAGGGTCAAAAGGTTTCTTTCTCCCTTCCGTTGCTTGAAGTATTCCGTTAGCTATAGGATAAACCAGCGAGATTATAGATTTTGCCGTGGTAGATGTATAGAAGGCATTGCATTACGCAGTAGTATTATCCCTTTTAGATAGACACAGCAAGTTGAATTCAGAGCCAGCTAATTTATAAAGCAAGTCTGTGAGTGCAGTAATTAAATAAAGAGGTTCCGTAAGAGCAAGACTGAATAGTCCGCTTCGTTCTTGCTAAGGCCTCGAGCCCGAATACTCCGCACCGGGAAACTCTTGCAAATCCTCGATCCCAATACCATTCGGATCAAAGCCAAACACCGGGGACAACCCGAAGCTCATGGCGTAGTCAAACATCATATCGCCCTCGCCTCCTGTAAATGGCTGCTCGCCGTCGAAGAGGGTCGCTGTCGGTTCGAGTGTGCCGTTGGCGCTGTGGCTCACCACATCTTCAGCCCTCCAGTTCTTCGCCTGGTCCTCTCGATTCGGATTCAGCGTCTCGGCCATCTTTGCCAGCCCCGACGCCATTAGATTGGCGAGATGCCATCTCCCGACCGGCAGCGACCGGAACTGCCGCACAAGGCGGGTGATCAAGTCGCGGACACGGTCCAGCTCGATCAGATTGCTACCGTATCTGGTAGCTACTTTGGTGAGGAACATGCAGGCAAACGCGGTCATGCAGTGTAGGTAGGAAGGCATGCCGACAATCCCGGCTGCGACGTCGCTGTCGGTGAGGATGAAGTCGATGGTTGAGGTGGCCGCCGACACGGCCGCAACGGCGCAGTCGAGGAAATAGTGCGGGATGGTAGTGTCGCTACCAAGGCCCCGGAAAACATGGGAATGGAGATGGAGCTTCGCAAAGTGGTAGTGGAGGTGGACGCCTTTTCGCGGGAAACCGCCAATGTGGTCATATTGCTCTGTTCGGGACTTGTTAGCTAGTGAGAGAGAAACGAATTGCCTTTGATAACAGTATAGATTATATGCAGAACTCACCCTGCAATGTCACAGACCAGTGGCTCACCCAGTTGTCGAGCTGCTTATTAAAATGTTCAACCTGGTGGAGATATGCGCGTGGGATGGGTTTCCCGGTGTCGGGGCCAAAGAGTTCGCGAATGCTCCCAAAGATGCTCAAAAGGGCCACCTGGCTTGCGAGTCGGGTGTCTTCCGCATTTGCGATGGGTGATTCCAAGAAGCTCTCCCAGCCCTTCATCGAAGTATCCGAATGGACGATGGCAGGCCTCCCGTACAGAGTCGCGAGATGTTGATCGCAAATATTGAGGATGTACCACAACCTTACACCATCGGCAGCTTCTTCGCTCTGCTCCTCCTGGGCTCTAATGTGGATATTGTAGAGGTTGCCTTCCGTCACACGCCGGATTGCGTGTCCGGACAGCATCCAAGACATGTCGCTGAGCCAGTACGACGCAACGCACATTGCGCGGAGGTAATCGTGGTTGACTTGGCGATCGAATATAGACCTCTCTATCAGCCGACGAAACTCAGCCCGGCACAATCCATATATCGAGTTCGCAGCTGGGTCATGAAGCGCGGCAACTGTAAGTATCGCGACGGTAAGGATGGAGCTTCTTTGGCGCAGCTCGTCCAAGGTCTGGTACCGGCAACCCACCCCGTACATAAAGGAATCCAGCCGGTCCCGATACAGGGAGAAAAGACGTTGGGCGTCGCTAAAGTTGATGGCGCCGCGAGAGATGAAGTCGTCTATGGTACGACCGTGACTTTCTTTCGGGCCATCTGGAGACCTAAGGGCTTGGAGCTTGGTGAGCCTGTAGAGCGAGTGAATGGGCACGTGGGGGAGGTTGGCTTCGTCTGCTGGCGAGATCTTGGGTGAGTTGTCACAAGATGGGCCGTAGCTGTCCTGGCTGGACACCCTTAGGCGTTTGCCCCCGTTGTGGGGGTTTTCTTGGCCTGTGAGGGGATCTCGAGCCGTGGGCGATCTCTCTGTGTCGCGGACGAAAGATGACTGCAGTGGTTGAGGCTCTGGGAGGCCGACTCGCTCGGCCACGGCTCGCAGAGTACCGTGGATTTGGTCTAGGTCTTGAAACACTGCGTCGAGATATCTACGCAGGATACTCAGTATTTCTGTCGGATTCAAGGCGCTGCTGGAAGGTAATGTACTGTGACTTTTCATCAATGATGGTCTGCAGGTTCTTGCCCAAGATGCAATCCAGATTCCGCTCAGCGCACCGGCGACAGGGAGGGCCATTATCGTCCATAAGGCATTTTATCTAGACCACGGCAGTGCGTTTAGTTCAGGACCTCCCGATATTATCAAGGGTTTGTTCAGTCGATGCCGACTTGTCTGACCTTTTGTCTCCGGCACACAGTGCACGCCTTGATCTTGCGTGATAGCTGTGGAAAGGGGTGATCGTATGGAACAAAGCTGTAGCCGTTGCTCCCAAAGTTTATATCGGCGTTTGCATTGCCGCCATTGGCGTCTGCTGTGCCCATCTTGGACGTGAGCTCCTTATAGAACGAGAACGGGCTTGTCTGGGCCGTGGCTGTGGGGGTGGCGTCGGTAGCTGCAGCCCTATAAGCGCCTCTAATGTGGAGGCGGGCCTGCTAGAGTGGAAGGGTTGTTGGTCCCAGTAATGTGAGACAACAGCCTCGAATTCCCCTTTCAAGAACGTTTCGGCAAAACGGTAGACCTAGGGTGTGAACTTGATAGGGCATGCACCGGAGTGTGAGATGCGAGATGAGGGCGTCGGCTTCAGAAAGGGAATAGACAGCGGGATTGGCACAAGTAGAGCATGGTTCCCCGCATTCGCTGACCGGTAGTTACCATACGATTGGATTTAATTCGGGGTTTAATGTGCTTTCTATTCGGTTTCGGTAGCACTTTTTTCCAGTCACGGTGGTTCTTGTAATGGTGTGACTTGTTAATTAGTTGTCGCATCTGCCAGTGACGGAGACGGGGTGAGAGAGGCTGAGAATGTTCATGCCACTGTTCTATTAAAGGGACTGCGGGTGATAGTTACAGTTGTGAATCTGGCACTGTGGGTAAGTTTACTAACCTGTAGGATACTCAGAGCTAGCTATTGATGAAATTACTATTATTGAGCAAACCTTTGTTTCCCCGGGGTTTTGCTAGTTAATAGCTAGGGTTCAGATACTTTGTACGTAATTCCTCATTATCTATATCCCAGTTTTGCTATTACTTGCGCTCTCAGTCCTGCTAGGTCTAAGTAAGAAGCGGTGCGTCGCGGAAAGAAAAGGTTTGAAGTTTGGTAAAGCCTAGCTTGGGGCACGCAATAGGACAGTACCTAAACAGGATGCTGACCACCCTAAACAATTCGTCATTTGAAGCCCGCATCTCTTCTGCCCGTTTTGGGATTTGCCTGACGCGTCAGTAAGCACAGTGATTCACATTGCAGACTACTGTGGGTTGTCAATCAGGGCCCAGAGATGTGTGCTGATGCGGGGTGGTTGTAGACAGTGCGGAAGCCATGAACACTGTGCACGGCAACCTGCTTCAATTGCGAGTCACCCTGATTGCCGGAGGCACAATGCGTCACGCCCAACTAATCCGCGCGGAACAATGGAAGGCCTCTCGCAGATTTGCGTCAGATGATGGTCACTTTGGCGGATCTCAACAGTGGCCCTCCAAGGCAGAGACAGCCGCGTTTGCCAGTCGACATGGTGGGCCTCCGAGATGCAGGCTGCCCAGGCGCTGCCTACTTCACACCTTCACTGCTCGCGATACGTGGACGGTAACGCGTCCCAGGGAACTTTTGCTTCTCTTCCATCGCGCCTGCAAAAATTGCGCAACATCGGCCCTTGCTGCTCCTCTCGCGCCTCTGTCGCCGGCCGACTCATCATCCAGCGGCTCGCTGCGACTCGACGGGTCGAGGCCGCGGCTTCGTCTGCGCAACACCACTACCACCACCCCGGAAGCGCTCTAGGCAGCCATTGACTCATCGCCGCTGCACCCTCGCAATCTTCGTCGCTCCCCACAGAGTGACGAGTGTCGGTCCCTCGATGGAGTCGCTACGCTTCGTGTCCTCTGGAGAGAGCGGTGATCCCGAGTCCTTGGCCTTGGATGACCCGGCTGGTGACGAAGCCGCTATGCCTGGCGCCGATATTACAGAGACGGTTTCCGTCGTCGCTGCGGATGGTTCCTCAGGAATCAACTCTGTCTCTCTCGTCGAGCCCGGGGCTGAGGCCATAGCACCAGACAGGATGAGTTCCCGCGCGTACCAATTGGAGATGCTGGACCAGTCCCTCCAGCGAAATGTCATTGTTGCCGTAGGTTGTAAACGGCCTAAATGTGTGCCTGAGGATATAAGCTGACCTCCCTAGATGGACACCGGAAGTGGTAAAACACAAGTGTAAGTCGCCATCTGAGTCTGCTGTCATCTCAAATTGGAACTGACCGCTGCCGAAGTGCTGTGCTCCGAATCGAGGCAGAACTGGGGAAATGTCCGTCAGGCAAAGTAAGCTGCACCCTACACCTATTGTGACATGCCTAACAGTATGAAGTTGGTCTGGTTTCTCGCCCCAACTGTTTCGTTGTGCGAGCAACAGTGCGAAGTTATCCGACTCCAGAATACTTCAGTTCCCATCAAAGTGCTCACTGGCAACGACAAGCTTGACAGCTGGGCCCCAGAAACATGGGATATTATTCTAAAAGAGACTCGAATCATAGTCTCGACCTTTCAAGTCCTGCTAGATGCTCTGTCCCATGGCTATGTCAACATGGAGATGCTGGCCCTCCTCGTAATTGATGAAGGTTTGATTGCCCCAACGTTCATTCTAGCTGCCCACGTTAATATATATCTCATAGCTCACAATTGTGTCGGAAATTCCCCTGGAACCAACATCATGACCAAGTTTTATCATACAGCAAAGGATCTCAAGCGACCAGTCCCAGCCGTCCTTGGTCTGACAGCCAGCCCCATTATGCGATCAGACCCCGACGGCATCAAAGTTCTTGAGGCGACGCTGGATTCCAGATGCATCACACCGACACTCCACAGAGACGAGCTTCTCCGGTGCGTCAACAAGCCAGAACTTTGCCATTCAGAGTACGGGTCTATTGAGTTTCCTGATCACACGGCGATCATGAAGTCCTTGCGTACGGTGTACAAGAGCATCGACATAACATCCGATCCGCACATGATCAGGCTTGGCGCTGACCGTTCTGAGAGAGGTCAACGTGATTTTCGGAGTGCAATGATGAGATACGACACGTATACCCAGAACCAGTTGAAGGGGTTGTGGGGTCGCAGCAAAGAGATTCTTCGGGAGCTCGGCCCGTGGGCTGTTGATCATTACATCTCAAAAGCCATCGGGGAGTTCCTAGAGCGCGTCGATGAGGACCACAATGGTGGGACACACGGGGACAAGGAATTCCTTGCCAACTTTCTCCGCAACGTCTCACGAAACGTCTCTCCAGTCCCGCCAGTGGGATCACACGAACTCTCCGAAAAGGCCAATCAGCTTATCCGAGAGCTCATTTCGGCCCCGGACAACGTGGTAGGTATTGTCTTTGTCAAAGAGCGAGCCACAGTCACAATCATCATGGACCTCCTGACAACTTACCCGGCCATACTGGAGAAGTATCGCATTGGAACCATGGTCGGCACGTCCAACCACCATGCGCGGAACAAGAACATCTACGAGTTCAACAGGCTCGTTGGCCTTTCTGCCCTCCAGAACTTCCGCTCGGGCAGGATCAACCTACTCATTGCGACCAGCGTGTTGGAAGAAGGCATCGACGTCCCTGCCTGCAACCTGGTCGTCTGCTTCGATAAGCCCGCAAACCTCAAGTCCTTCATCCAGCGCCGTGGCAGAGCGCGGATGAAGCAATCCAAACTGGTTCTTCTCCTGGAGCGCTCGGTTCAAGGCTCGCCTCAGTGGGAGGCTCTGGAGCAGGACATGAAGGAGCAGTACCAAGACGACAAACAGGAGCAGCGTCGACTTGCGGAGCTGGAGGAGGAAGCTGTAGGCTCGCTCTCGTTTGTGGTGGAATCCACGGGTGCGAGACTTGACTTCGATAATGCTAAGCAGCACTTGGAACACTTTTGCCGCGTCCTAACTCAGGGCGAGTTTATCGACTCTCGTCCCGACTACATCATCCGTCGGGTATCCCAGGAGGAAGACTCGCCAGTCACGGCGACTGTGCTGCTTCCGTCATCTCTACAGGCAGACCTGCGTCACGCGGCGAGCGCTTCGTCTTGGAAGTCGCAGAAGAATGCGACAAAGGATGCAGCATTCCATGCATACTTGGCCCTCTACATGGCAGGGTTGCTGAATGACAACCTTCTGCCTATCAAGGATGCCCCTCCTGAGGATCGAGTGCCCCCTGTAACAGCTGCGCCGCCCTTCAACCCGTGGGCGAGGGTTGCCCAGGAATGGCAAGGTACCGGAAGCAGGTGGGTACTCCCGTTGAGTCTTCACGACGAGGCAGGCAATTTGATGGGACGATACGGCGTTGTCCTCCCAGTCCAACTCCCCCAACCCCGACCTATCAAGATCTATCAGGGGTGGAATGTCCAGTGGACCATCAGCTTTGGCCATTCAGAGATGGTCAATGATGCTGCAGTGTTGCCTGAGCATACATCGACTCTCCTTGCCCTCCACTTTGGGCACCGCTGGCCGGTAGAAGACCGTACAGATCATGTCGTTAAATTCCTTGCCGAGGATACAGAGACAATCTCCAAGGAGCAGATTGGATCGATCGATTTTGATCCCCGGCAACATGATATAGGAATGCCATATCTTGTCCGAGATCTCTCGAAGTGTCCATACGAGTACACCGGCATACTGCCATCGAAACCGCCAATCGAGCAAGTACAGAATGCCTTCCACGAGTACGAAAAGGCACCCCAGGACGTCCCGTACCTCACTCTAAAGAAGACCACACGACGGGCCGATTTCCTCCACCCTGTGCATGCGGACCCTAAGATGCAGAAGCAGCCGGCTAGTGGACGGTTGTATACGTGGGTTTTCCCTTTGCCGTGGGCCAAGGTCGATACCATCCAGAAGAAATTTGCCCAGTTTGGGATGCTGATTCCATCGATAACGCATGAGCTTGAGGTCATGATGGTTGCCAATGAGTTGTCTAGGACGATCCTAAAGCCAGTGGGCATTACTGACCTTCAGCTTGTGATTGAGGCGCTCAGCTCTCGCAGCGCCGCTGAACCGGTTGACTATGAAAGGCTAGAGTTTCTAGGAGACTCTATTCTCAAGTTTTGCGTCGTCGTTCAAGCCTCTGCCAAATGTGAGTTGTTTTTCGGAAATTCCAGATCGTTTATGTTGACCAATTTCTAGATCTCAACTGGCCTGAGGGCTATTTGTCGTTCTTCAAAGATCGGCAGGTTTCCAACGCACGGCTGTTGGCTGCCTCGGTCGATATTGGTCTCCCTGAGTTTGTCCTGTCGAAGATCTTCACTGCTCAGAAATGGAGGCCCATTTACACAGATGACATACTGGGAGAAGAACCGAAGATGGCGTCAAGGGTCCTACCCTCCAAGATGCTGGCAGATGTGGTGGAGGCGCTTATTGGGGCTTCTTACCAGGACGGAGGAATCCCGAAGGCCCTGAAGTGCATCTCTTTATTTCTCAACAGCAAAAAAGGTGACAAAACGAAGTGGTACAACGAGAGGGAGGGACGGGATATTCTCTTTCACCACGCTGCTGCCGACGTTCAGCTTCCACCTACCATGGCGTCTCTTGAAGATCTTATTGGATACTCATTTCAGAAGAAGTCGTTGCTAATCGAGGCCATGACGCATGGTTCTTACTCGGCCGATACCCATTCGCGATCGATGGAACGTCTTGAATTCCTCGGCGATGCAGTCCTTGATTATATCATTGTCACGAAGGTGTTCAGTTCAGAGCCGGCACTGGCGAACTCTCGTCTGCACATGATCAAGACGGCCATGGTGAATGGCGATTTTCTAGCCTTTGTTTGCCTCAATCATTCCCAAAAGCATACAGAAACCATTGTCGGCGAAGATGGAAGCCTGGAGACCAGAGAGACTGCTCTATCACTTTGGAAGTTCATGCGGCATTCGCTCCCAGCTATCGGCATCGAACAAGCCGCGGTGTTGACGCGATTCGATTCGCTGAGTGGTGTGATCGTTGATGCCCTGGCCAACGGGAAGAATTATCCCTGGGCGGCGCTGGCCCGGCTGCACCCAAGGAAGTTTTACTCTGACATATTCGAGGCTCTCCTCGGTGCGGTCTGGATCGACTCCGGGTCCGTGGAAGCGTGCGAGGCGGTGCTCCGCAAGTTCTCGATCCTGCCGTACCTAGAGCGAATCCTGCGCGACAACGTCCACGTCCAGCATCCGAAGGAGGAGCTCACCAAGCTTGCGGTCAACGAGAAGATCAACTACAGGTACGAGGTTGTGGTGGGCGCCGATGGCTCGCGAGAGTTTCGCTGCACGGTGCAGATCGGGGATCAGGTTGTAGCAAAGGTCGAGGGCGGCGTGGACAAGGAGGAGGTGATGACCAAGGCCGCGGAGAAGGCTGTTAGGTTCTTGAAAGAGACGAGAATGGCCGTTGACTGAAGGATGCCAGGATTGGTTTGCGGGCTTGGATTTGACGAGGATCGAGATATGAACGAGACGGCTGGAAACTTGTAGTGGGACGTAATGAGTAACGGCGGTATGAAGACGCAATTGCGCTTGGTGACTTCTTAGTCCTGCAACGTGAGGAAATCCAGTCTCTATATCCAGGGTATTTGCAAATCTAAATGCGCTTCTCCAGCTCAGCGAGGATAATATCGACAGTCCACTCAAGCGTCTTGCTGATATCGCCATCAACCCCAACGTCCTTCTGCACCTTGATACCCTCCTTATCCAAAACATCCTCCTTAAACCTACCCTCGACGTCACCGCCCTCAAACATCCACGCATGCTCCTCGACGTAGTTGGGCCAGACAATCTTATCGACGTAGCCCGGGGGGTCGGCCCAGAAGCCCTCGAGGGTGACGTATCCGTCGCGGGCCTCGCGACGGGCCTTGGCCTTGGCGTACGAGGCGCGCAGGAACAGCTTGATGTCGAGGCTGGGCTGGATGGCGGCCATGGCGGGCGAGAAGAGCAGGAAGCCATCGAAGAGACACAGGCGCAGCGAGGAGCGCAGCAACGGGTGCGACGGCGGCAGCGCGGCGGCGACCTTGACGCGCTGGGCCTGGACGGTCGCGCCGGACACAGGGCACTTTCCCACCGAGTTGCGGTCCTCTTTGGAATCGAGCGTGGGCTACGGGGGCGGGAAAAAGACGCCAGGCAATGAGTTACGCGGACCGGGATTTAAGGGGGAAGAGGGAGGGGATCGTATAATACAAGAGGTGCGCACGTACGGGAAAGGCCGCGTGTTGGCGGATGTAAGCCAGGGAGTCGGCCATGGCAGGGATGTCGAGCGACTCGGCACAGTCCCAGTCCAGGAGGCCGTCTTTGGAGGGGAGTCTACAAGGGGGAGTTTGTGCTGGTTTAAGCTTATTATTTATTTAAAACCCCGGACTCACTCGTTCTCCGGGCGGTAGAAGTCGTCCTCGTGCAGGATGAAGGTGTGGGGGAAGATGTCACGCAGCAGGCGGGCGATGGTCGTCTTGCCGCTGGACGAGCAGCCCGAGAGGGCGACGACGAGGGCCCTGTCGGCCATTTGTGTGCTTGGAGGTGGTGCTCGTGTGACTCTCGGGGGTGTTTGGCGTGGGCGGATTGGCAGGTTTTGGTTGATCTGAAGAAAGCGTGCGTGTCTGTCGTACAGAGGGGGCTTGTCGTTGTGATAAACTTGCCAATTAGTGGGAGGCACAGCGACCAGGGTGATGCTTCGGAGGGGCGGCTGGGCGCTGGAACCCCACGGTGCAACGGCGTACCAGATGGCGTCACGAGTTGGCCCCCGAGTGTTCCGGGTCTGGTTTAATTTAGTCAAGTGTGGCTTTTGCAGAGTTTTTTTTTTTTTTTTTTGTTCTGTCTAGTGTGGAGGCTCCTCAACGGGCCGGCGGGTAGTTGAGCAGACAAGGGGACGATATCGTGGCACCGCGAGCGAGGAAAATACCAAGTCCAGGGACGGGACGGAAGGGAGACAGGCAGATCCAACTGGGACATCACCTCCCCGTTTGTTCCTCAGGGAGATCAGCGGGGAATGTGTAGGGAAGCTTGGCCTTCCGGGCGAGATCGATCTCGGAGATAATCCAGCTGGCCCTGCCCGGCCTGTTCCGCTGAAGGCAACAGAATTTGATTAGATTGCGCGTCGGTTTCTTTTAGCTTATCGCCCGCAACTGCATGATAAGCCGCTGCCTCCTTTCGTAATCGTCAATCTCTCGTCAGAAACACATTCGGCGCTAACTCCTCCTCGGGGCTAGCGGTGGCTGTGTTTGACAAGTTTCTGCCCGCGGCGGAGGCTGGGAGATGGGACTAAATAACCACAGCTTCCCCATTTGCCGGCTGGCAAGCCACATCGATCGACTCAAGGTCGCCGGCCAGTCGATGGACAACGTGGCGAACTCGAGTTCAGACCCCCCAGGGCGCCAGGGAAAGAGGGTAAAGAAGCGCCGGAGCCAATGCGCCGGCCTAGTAAAGGAACAAGGGAAGGAAAGGCAGAGGAAGGAAAAAGAAAAAAAAACCTGGAATTCCCCTGGCGAAAAGTAGCATGGTCTTATCGGCCACGGACGCATACCATTCACCGTCCACCGTAGCTCAGGGGCTCGCTCTCGCACCCGCTGCTGCTCGATTGGGATTCTGCGTTGAGAGGGTCAGGGGAGATTTGCCTGAGCCCGTAATTCGTAAAGAGGACTGGCTACAGGAAGAAACGGTTGTTGGATTGGTAGGATCGCAGGCCGTGGGTTAATTACTGCTTGGCTTGGCTTGGCTCTCCGGCCCAGTCCATGGGCCCGTGGGATTGCATCGCCTCTTTTTCTCGTGTTTTGCGTCTTCACGTCCCTTCTCTTTTTTTCCTTTCCTCTACCTACCTATCTGCTTTCCTCCCCTTCTTCTTGCGCCAGTTCGTTCTGTCCCGCCTGTCTCACACAACGAACACCGGAGAGGCGTCGCGCGCAAGCCGAATGACGCACCGGGGCGATTAAACTTCCGCCTAGCAGACTACAACAGAAAAAAGAAAGAAAGGAGAGCAACATTCGTTCAGCGTACGGGCAATACACCGGACGCAAACACCACCCGCCGCGCTCTCTCGCACAGGCCGCACGAAGATCTTCATCCTAGTCTCTTGTCGCTCGGGTCGGGTCACCTGACCACCACCGCCGCCGTCGCCTCTGCCAGTCATTTCTCGGGGCCCAGCAATGATCCTAGGAAAGCGCAACGCGGTCCAATCTTTCCTCGCTGCGCCAGGCTCAACCACCAAGATGCTGTCCCCCCGAATGGACGTCTATCTCGAGAAGGCGAAGCACCACCTCGGCTTCGTCAAGTCGCGCGTCTTCCGCCGCATCGCCACCATCTTCCTGGCCTTCTCCTTCGCCGTCGGCTTCATCATCGCCACCGTGCGCCTCACCAACGTTGGCGAGGTCTTCCCCAAGGTCATCGGCAGCTTCCTGCCCAAGATCCCCACCTGCAGCAGCCAGAACAGGACGATGCAACATGACGCCTGGGTCAAGGCCGAGTCCAAGTACACCCATCTGATGGATGACAAGTTCACGTACGTTTTTTTTTTTCCTTGTGCCCCTTTGCCCCCCCGTTGCAATTCCGTCCCAAGTCCTCCGTCCGCGCTCTTCGGAGCTCTCGGATGCGCCTTTCGACTTGGCTTCGACTGCCTCGCAGGCAAACAGACAAGCAACATGGTTCAAAGTGCTAACGCTGGTTTCTCCCCTTTCTAGAATTGCTATGCAGACCTACCAACGACCGAAGGAGCTGAACGACACCCTCCATGCGATCCTCAGCGAGGAGGTCCCGTCTCTCTACGAGATCGTCATTGTCTGGAACGACCTGGAAGCTACACCCCCTGAGAACTTCATCTCGAAGCATGACGTCCCCGTGCGATTCCGCGTCTCCAAGCGCAACAGCCTCAACGAGAAGCTCTGGCCCGACCCCGACTACAAGACCCAGGCTATTCTCCTCTCCGACGACGATGTCTACTACCACCCCAAGGACCTGGAGTTCGTTTTCCAGTCGTGGCGCAAGTTCGGCCAGCACCGTCTCGTCGGCGCCCTCGCCCGCTGCTCCACCGTTGATGCTTACGGCAACTGGAAGTACAACTTCTGCTCCAACAAGGCGGAAGAGGACGTCTACTCCATGGTCTTGACCAACCTGTGCTTCTCGCACATCTCTTTCCTCGACTACTACTCGTCTAACGAAACGACCATGAACGAGATCCGAGATTACGTTGACGACGGCTTCAATTGCGAGGACATTGCCCTCAACTACGTCCAGTCTCTCCTGACCGGCGACGGGCCTCTGCTCGTCAACGGTCGCGAAAAGTACGTCAACTTTGTGCCCTCCAAGGGCATCAGCACCAAGAAGGGCCACATGGAGGCCCGCAGCCAGTGCCTGAACGATTTTGCCAAGATGTTTGAGTGCATGCCTCTCGTCGACGAGACGGCCCATATCCAAAAGGGTGTTATTGTAATGTAATGACGAAAGCGCGACCGGGGGAGGATCTCATTGCTTGAAAAGCTCAACTGGACATTTGTCGGCGTTAGGCAGAATCTCGGAATCAAGGTCTAGAATACAGGAGTCCGAGATGTGTTGGTATACCTTAAATGTGTATGATTTGGATCGAGTAATGATTGGGGCCGTCTGCAAATACACGGAAATCTGAAGCGAAATTTACATATTGCATAATTTATTACTGTTCATTTCGTTCTCTTCGGCGTGTCTACGATGTGTGTTGTCCTGGGTACCTATGTTGCTCGTTGGTGTCTTTGCGTGTCCTGTCGAAAATTATGCAAATGGCCTACGTCATGTTTCGTTATCAACTTAGCGCCTCCAAACGCCAACGGCCAGCTTGTGAAACGGGCCCGAGCACGGTTGAGAAGCCATCACCGCACGTGATACTCCGAGCAACACCACAATCGCAGTTTACCAAGCACACCAGCAAACATCGAAATCCCACTCTTTACTCTAGCCCAACCCCTCCTCTCCCTCCCTCCTAAAAGCCAACACCCCCGCCAGAGTTTTCTTCCACCATGTCCGACGACAGCGGAAAGCAGATGGGCATCGTGCTCTCCACGGCCTTCGCATCCCTGATCGCTGGGTACATGTTCGGCGTGTCGACGACCCGCGGGTACCTGATCTCGCCCGAGCTCGTCGAGCAGCGCCGGGCGAACCTGGCCGACCCCGTCGAGAGCGAGGAGAGCGACGTGGACGAGGACGACACGGTGCTGGACCACGCGCCCAACTGGGCCAACGGCAAGGACGCCGACCGCAGGCAGGGCCTCCGCGTCGAGCCCGAGAAGCCCGTCGTCAAGGACACGGGCGAGGAGTGCAAGCTGGTCTTGGTGGTGCGGACGGATCTGGGCATGACCAAGGGTTTGTCTTCCCCCTCGTTACTCAATTGAAGAAGAACGGTGAGCGCTAACACCAATTCCTCCTCGCTAGGCAAGATCGCCGCGCAATGCTCGCACGCCACCCTCGCCTGCTTCAAGAAGCTCTCCAAGGCCGCCGAAGGCTCCGCGGAGCGCAAGCTGCTCGCGCGCTGGGAAAAATCGGGCCAGGCCAAGATCGCCGTGCAGGTCAAGAGCCAGGCTGAGATGCTGGAGCTGTGCCGCAAGGCCCGAGGCCTGGGCATCACCGCCGAGGTCATCCAGGACGCCGGCCGCACCCAGATCGAGGCCGGCAGCATGACGGTGCTGGGCGTCGGGCCCGCACCGCGGAGTGTCGTTGATCAGGTCACCGGTGGCCTGAAGCTGCTGTAGCGGATGGGCATAGAGATGGCAATGTGCTGCTGCTGGGTTGGCCTAGCAATGGCGTGGGTATGAGCGATGAAGGGTACGTACGGTTGTATCATATGTGATGTTGAACATAGACAGGGACTCGACTGGGTCATACAAAAGCATACTGGGAAAACATAGAGCGGTCTCCCGCGGAGTTTATTGACACAGACACAACGCTCACTTCAAGCATGGCACGAGTGGCGAGGCTCCAAAGACGCACGACGTGTTCGTCAGGGGTATTATTCGTATTTCTATAAAAATCCAGCACTACGCCTTCTTTGCAAACCTCGACAACGCCGGCCCAAGATCCTCCTCGACCTCCTGTCGCTTCTTCTCCTTGTGCTTCTGCTGCTCGTTCCACATCTCGTCGACGCGCAGGCGCTTCTCGTCGATGACGTTCTTCTTGCGCTGCTTGCGGAGGTACTTTTTGAGGGCGCCGTTCTTGCCGCGGGCGCGGTTTCGGATCTCCTCGGCGATGTCGACGGGCGCAGCGTCGAGGTCCTTGTCGGCGCGGCGCTGCGTGTCAGAGCGCAGGTCCAGGTTTCCGATGAAGTTGGGGTCCAGGGCGATCATGTCGGGCTGCAGCTTGTTGAGCAGGCCCTTGACCTCGGCCTCCTGGCGCTGCTTGGCCGTCTCGAAGGGGTTGGCCTCGAAGGCGTCGAAGTTGGCCTCGCCGGCGCCGGGGACGATGATGGACGAGAAGCCCTCGTCGTGGCCGAGGCCGAGGACGTCTTCGTAGGGGCACCACTTGACGCGCTCGATGCGCCGGCCCTCGCCGCCCCACGCCATGTACGGGCTCTGCACCTTCTCCTGGACGGGCAGGTTCTTGTTGAACAGGCCCTTCCAGATGGTGGTCTGGGTGCCCCACCCGACGGCGGTCAGGCCGCTGTCTGAGATGGCTACTGACGATGCCGGCTGGCGGGTGAAGTAGCTGTTGACCTCGCGGAACATCCTGATGTCCCACACGGCCATCTTCTGGTCTTGGCCCGTGGAGACCATGTATCGGCCCTCGCGGTCCATGGCCAGTGACCGTACGGGCCCTCGATGCGCTAGGAGCTTGACGAGTGGCTCTTGGGAATTGGGTGACCATAGCGTCACGGCGCCGTTTTGGTGGCCCACGTGCAGGATGGCGTTGTAGGGGTTCTGTCCGAGGGAGACGGGCTGGCCCAATTTGGTCGGCATCTCGGCGACCAGCTGTCCGGTCGAGGTATCTTGGTATTTGAGGACTCCCACGGCACCCTGGAACTGTCAGTAATAGATCCAATCGGGGGGGGGGACCTTCCAACTCACGATTGTTGCCAGTAGGAAATGGTAAGGAAGAAACTCCATCTGGGACACCTCCTGGTGTTTCCTCAAGGTGTGCAGCTCCACGCCGTTGTGATCGTAGATGTAGACGTACTTCTTTTGCGCGACGGCAAAGTACTGGTTGTTGTGTAGCCACTTGACATCGCGCACCGTCTCGTTCAGCTGCAGCTCGCAGCCCAGCTTTCCCTCGCGCCAATCCATGGTGGCCACATGGCCCTTGCGGCCACCGACGAGCAGCTCCCGGCCGTTACGCGTGTAGTCGAAGACGTAGGGGCCCAGGGCGTCGAGCTTGAGCTCGAAGCGCTTCTGCGCCGTGTCGACGGCGACGTCGTCGACAATGTCCTCCTGGCGGACCTTGTACGTTCGCTCGAGCTCCCGCTCAGGCTCGAGGAAGCCGGTCGTGTTCTCGAGCAGGATCTCGGCGTCCTTGGCCTTGACGGTGGCATCCTGGTACTTGCTCTCGAGGCGCTTGAGGTTGCTGCGCAGCTTCTTGTCCTTGATGGTCCTGGTGTTGATCTTCTTGCCGCGGCCGTAGGCCTTGTTGGCTTCCCTCATGCGGCGCATCTTCTCGCGCTCGTGGCGGGGGACGAGCTCCGTCCGCGTGCGCTGCACGGCCAGGGCGCCATTTTCGCGCACCTGGGTGATGGGTTCGTCAATCGTGTCGACCTCCATCGCTTGTTTCGGTCTCGCAGCGGCAACTCGGGGGGTTGAAGATGGGATTGCGGATCGCGGATCGAATTGGCAGCAAAGACAAAATTTCCAGCGCCAAAAGCCAAACCGGCGTATCGGTGTGGCGCCATTGGCCAGGCTGGGACCCGCTCCGCTTATCGATAGCGGCCCACACAAAATTTTCTGGATAACCACAACCCCGCCATCACCGCCTTCGATAATGGTTGATATTGCCATCGCCAAACCATCAACTTTCCCTCCAAACGGATCTTTCTTCGTGCGTTTCCCGAGTACTGCTCAATCTGGCTTCTTTACCGTTTCGATTCAAGGCCGGCGGTGACTCCAAGATGCCTGTCGCTGTGGCTCATTCGCATCGGCCCACCACCAAGGTGAATCACAAACCTTACAAGTCCAAGGCAGCATCCAAACATGAGTTGAGAGACCGGGCCAAGGGTGAGTCACTTGGTGAAAGTTTTTTTTTGTGCGACCTTGATGATTTCTTACAATCTCTATTTAGGTCGTGTTCCCAACGAAAAAGGCCAACGAAAGACCATCGCACAACAAGTCATGTCCAAGTTCGACCGCCGAAACCAGGCCAAGCAGGCCCGCCTCACCAAGCACAAGGAGCACCTCAAGGAGACCTCCCTCTTTGCTGGTCGCGATGGTGCCCCGAGGATCGTCGCCGTTCTCCCGCTCTGCGCGGATGGAGATGCCAAAGCCGCTATCCGACAGCTCAACAACAGCCTCGACATGGAGGACGAAGTGGTGGATGGCAACTTCCGAGTGACCGTCGATCGCTTCAAGCAGAAGCTACAATACATCCCCCTGGAGCGCGACCTGACTGCCTGTCTCGACGCTACCCGGGTGGCCGATTTCGTTATTGTGGTCCTTTCACCCACCGTGGAGGTCGATGAGCTAGGAGAATTGATCCTACGTAGCGTCGAGAGCCAGGGCCTTTCTACACTTTTCACCCTTGTTCAAGGTCTCGACAACATTGAGCCAACCAAGCACAAGGGAATTATTAGCTCGCTCAAGTCATACATCACTCATTTCCACCCTGAGCAGGAGAAGCTCTACAGCCTCGAGAACCGACAGGAGTGTTCCAACCTCATCCGATCACTATGCAGCACAACCCCCAAGGGCGTTCGATGGAGGGAGGACAGAAGTTGGATGTTGGCCGAGGACATCAAATTCGCCTATTCCGAATCTGACTCCACTGTCATCACTGGTGTCGTCAGGGGCAGAAACTTGAAGGCGGATCGTCTAATTCAAGTTGGCGACTGGGGAACCTTCCAGATCGAAAAGATCGTAGCAGCTCCTCTTTCCAAGCATATCAAAAAGAAGGGTGAAGAGATGACTATCGATGCTGAGGAAGGCGAGCGGATTCTGGAAGCCCCTACCGAGGACCAGGATGATTTGGTTGAGCTGGCACCCGAGGAGGTCATGATGGACGCTGATGCTGGTGATGTTGCCATGGTCGCCCCCGAGTCAAAGAAGGGTGTTCTCTTGGACGAGCATCACTATTTCTCCGATGAAGAGGCCGAGGCAAGAAAGATTAAGAAGAAGGTGCCCAAGGGTACATCCGACTACCAGTCAGCCTGGTACCTCGAGGATGTGTCCGATTCCGAGTCGGACATGGAGGATTACGAGATGAAGGACGAAGCCGAGGAGGCAGCTCGCCCCGAGGACGGCCTCGAAGGATATGCTCCCGCTCCCCCAACAGAAGGTGGTCCTTCCGAGTATCCCCAGTCAGAGATGATGCAGGAACCTGATGAGGAGGAGGACGCCAAGCAGCTTGCCCAGTACCGAGCCGGAAAGCGAGACGAGGTGGAGAACGACAGAGAATTTCCCGACGAGATTGAGCTCCATCCTGGTGTGCTTGCACAAGATCGACTGGCGAGGTACCGCGGCCTAAAGAGTCTACGAAGCAGTCCCTGGCAGCAGGATGAGGATCGTGCACATGAGCCTGAGGAGTGGCGAAGATTACTGCAAATTCCCAACTACCAGTCTTCAAGATCCCGAGCAACCCAGGAAGCACTGGTCGGCGGAGTTGAGCCCGGCACCCGCGTTCACGTCTATATCAAGGGCATCTCCCCCATCCAGGAGAAGACTTACAACAAGAAGGCGCCCATCACCCTTTTCTCCCTGCTCAGGCACGAGCACAAGAAGACGGCGGTCAACTACCTCTTCAACCTCAGCTCGGACTACACCAAGTCGATTAAGGCCAAGGAGGAAATCATCGTCCAATGCGGACCCAGACGCATGGTCGTCAAGCCCCTGTATTCGCAGTCGGGCCAGACACCCAACGACGTTCACAAGTATTGCAGATACCTGCACCCCGGTCAATCAGCCATCGCAACCTTTATGGGACCCCTTACCTGGGGATCTGTGCCTGTCCTGTTCTTCAAGAAGAACAGCCCCGAGGAAGCCCAGGGCGAGGACGGCCCGAACCTGGGGCTTTCACTCATCGGCACCGGCACATCCCTACCGCCGTCGACTGGACGCGTCATTGCCAAGCGCATCATCCTCACCGGCCACCCCTATCACATCCACAAGAAGATTGTCACGATTCGATACATGTTCTTCAACCGCGAAGATGTGGAGTGGTTCAAGGCGCTGCCAATGTGGACTAAGCGCGGTCGCAGTGGCTTCATCAAGGAGCCTCTAGGCACGCACGGCTACTTCAAGGCGACTTTCGACGGGCGCATCAACCCACAAGACTCGATCGGTGTCAGTCTGTACAAACGGGTGTGGCCGCGAAATGCCACGGCCGTCGAGGGGCGGTTGTTGGAGGTGGAACCCAGCACACAGCAACCCGACGATGGAGACACGATGATGGAATGACCAGGCTTAGATGACGACGTTAGGTATACCTTTTAGATGCAAAACACAGGCGTTTCCCTCTTTATTATTCTTGATTAGTCTGGCTGTATCCTGGTGATTAAACACTCCAAACTACTTCGCCAGAGCCTCCAGTCCAGGAGTGGGCCGCGGACCGCCCTTGCTCTTCCGCTCCTCCTCAGCACCGCTCGCCTTCCAAGCACTGAGGATGAGGTTGACGATGTGGTCCACGCCAACGTCCTTCTTGACCTGCGCAAACACAGTCGGGCCGCCCTCCCGCATCTTGCGCGCATCCCGCTCCATGACGCCCAGGTCGGCGCCGATGAGCTCGGCCAGGTCCGTCTTGTTGACGACGAGCAGGTCGCTCTGGGTGATGCCGGGGCCGCCCTTGCGGGGGATCTTGTCGCCGCCGCTGACGTCGATGACGTAGACGATGAAGTCGGCCAGCTCGCGGCTGTAGTTGGCGGCGAGGTTGTCGCCGCCGGACTCGATGAGGAGCAGGTCGGAGGCGAACTCGCGGTGCAGGTCCTCGAGGGCGGCGAGGTTGGCCGAGATGTCCTCGCGGACGGCGGCGTGGGGGCAGCCGCCCGTCTCGATGGCGCGGATGCGGTTGGGCGGCAGCGCGGCGTGGCGGGTCAGGAACTCGGCGTCCTCGCGGGTGAAGATGTCGTTGGTGACGGCGGCGAGGGAGTAGTTGGAGCGGAGGGCGAGGCAGAGGGCGAGCATGAGGGCTGTCTTTCCGGAGCCGACGGGACTGCGGCGGATGGTCAGCGGTACATCCGGGGACGGAACGGTTCAGTTGGAGAGGTCCCTACCCGCCAATGCCAATGGTAAAGGCTCGGTCCGACCAGTCGCGGCCCTCGACGATGGGCATCTCGCGGCCGAGGTAGCTCCCGGGGCCGTCGAGGATCTCGTGCGAGTGGCCGTGCTCGGCGGCGTTGAACTCGTGCGAGTGCGGGGCAGAGCCGTCGTGGGAGTGCGACATGTTGGCGGGGGTTGAGGGGTTTCAAGAAGTGAAGAGAAGCTGTGGGAGATGCAGTAGATTAGATTCGGCCAAGGGTGAGACAGGCAACGAGATGTTTGGGGGAGGGAAGAGAATTGGACTCGCACGAAAAAAAGCTTGGTGGTTCGTTCTTATCCCGCGAGGGGAGCTTCTCCAACTTCATCTCAGCGCAAGGGATGGTGGAGGGCGGGGGCGGGGCGACCGGAGCGCCGGCGGCGGCCGGCCGTAGGCGAAGTGTGGGGAAACCCGGTCGTCGATGAGAGCGTGACAGCAATACTTCATATATCTAGCCAGTATACCTTCTACAAAACTGTACACCAATCTCGAGAGCACCACCTTCTACCAATTTTATTTTCCAAACTCCTTATCCGACAAGGCAGACCCAATCCGAAACAGGAGGCATCTAGGCCGTTCAACACGTATCCGAGCTAGTTCAGTGCTTCTCCGTCTACCTGATTGAACCTGCGAGCCCACTCCACTACCTCATAGCTCTCGATCACGGGTTCGAACACTGTACTTGACAAGTTAGCCAAAAGCCGATTGTCCTCTCAGAGCTCCAGCTAGGGTAGGTATATCACCTCCAGAAGGTAGGTTGCCGCTGTCCTGAGGGAAGATGGTAGCCCAGAGCGCTTCCCAGCTTACAACCTTGATATCGGGCTTGCGGGACCGTAGCTTATCTTCAATCTCGCTGTCGATGCCCATATAAACCGTGCCACTCGGTTCTGCGTGACAATTTGTTCTCTCCTTGTGGCTATGGAAGCTTTCAAACGTCTGAAAGTACGTGTTGCAACAGGTGCACCATACCAGAGCCTGGGAGTGCCCCGGTCGGTGTTTTCCCGTTATGTGGCGTCTGGTAGTAAACAGGTCAACCATCTGAAATTTGGCACACTACAAAAACTAGCCTTCGGCACTGGTCCGGGGACTTACTTGACAAGTGATATGCTGCCGAATGATTTTGTTGCACATGCTTGGTGGTACTGCGTATTGAACACAAGGGGGTTGCGTTTGCGGTACGGGCAACTATATCGCATCGGCGTCTCTCGTCCCTGGGTATTCGAAGCAGAGGCATCCACGGCTACCAGACTGCGACGATGCCGGTGGTCGCTCGCTGCATTGGCAGAAAAAAGAGTGTCTGGCGCAACAAAACTTTCAGAAACGTGCGCCATGTTCGAAGTATCTGAGATACCCGCCAGGAATGAAGGAGGCCTCAAAGCACATGTAAATGAATGGCTATTTGGGGGCGCTCTTCTGGCTGGCGGATGCCACAGGCCTGAAGCTTTTATATTTGGGCGCCCAGCCCCTGGCGGGACTGCCTGCTGTGGCTAACACACCTGGCGGTCAGCACCTCCAACAGCGGCGAACACGGCATCAACTCGCGGGTTACTCGCGAGTATTTGCCATGTATATCTTACAGAACCTGCTGCATCTCCAGGGTCAGATGAAGTGCACTCGATAATTGTCTCTTCGCTGTCTCGATCGTCTTTTGTATTTGTTCGCCATATCTTTACTATACCACTTACCGCAGAACGATATCGAAGGCTGGGGACGGGAAGATGAGTCCGCGTCCTCCATCCTTTGCAACTCCATTAATAGCAAGTTCACTTGAACCCTGACCTATTTGATCCTTCCCGACTCCCACTTGCGCTTTTGGAGTTGCTGAATGCCTAGACCGTAGCCACAAGGCCTAATAGCAAAGCCGTATACACACCAAAACATCCAATCGCCCACGCACCTCAAAGTCCTGTATACTTTGAAAGAACCTGCTTTGAATCACTCCCAGACCGCCTCTGTCCAACTGGGCGCACCTCGGCACGACGCCACATCAACCTGTGTGAACTGGACGTCAGTTCATACTTGATGCAGGCATCTCAGCCACACTATCCCAAGTCAACTCGTTTCCTGACCCACAAGAGGAGGCTCAACCTAAAACCGAGAGAGCAGGAGGATGAGGACGCCCACGGCCAGTCTTCTGCTCCCCTTTCTACCGTTCTGTGGCTTCTCTTCCGCTTCCTTGAGTCGGGTCTGTCTGAATCCACACAACCCCCGGCACTATATCCTACCCCTGTTCCATCCATCAAGCACAACGCCCTATCTCGGCTCTTTTCAAGGCCCAGAATCTCGTCATCTGATTTAGCGTGGACAGATTCCGGGGTACGGAAGATTCGGTCTCTTACTTTGGGCGTGGCATGCACACAGACTGCGTATCCGACATCTCACTGGCCAGAAGCTGGTGCTTACAGATCGAGGTGCGTCCTTGCAAGGATGAGGAGGCGCCCAGGAAGGAGGTAAGTGGACAGCATGGGTGCGTGCTAGCCCTGCAAATGCACGTTTACACAGCACAATCTACATTCAGTACCTCCGTAAGACGGCCTCGACATGATGCTACGTTGTCTTGTTGAAGCTGCGCTGGCTTGAACCAACGAATGAAAAGAAGCAATTTGATGAGGAGTTCCCAGATGAGAAACCTGCGTGCTGATTTCAATTAACAATCTCATACATCCAGCTCTGAAGACCTACACACCCGCTTGTTACCACGCGGAACCCACGCAACAAGTCTCATCAAAGCCCTGTTGCTAGAACTGCAATGCCTTCCTTAGGCAACCGTCGACTCCCATTCCGTGCATCAGGCATGGACGCATGTCGGCAGACCGTTCGCCACTTCAAGGTGCCCGCCCCGTTGGAATGCGGCACCCACACGGAACGACCGAGTCGATCTTTTGGCTCTGGAAGCATTCTATGCTGCTTCCTAGCTTCACCATCAAATTTGTTTACATGAAGGCGTTGTGATGGACGTACGTTGGGACCCCAGCATTGGATGTAAGTCGCCGGACAACACTGCCTCAGTACTACCACGCCTCCGAGTCGCCCCCGTTCCCCACAGCCCAGCCCTATCCAAGACGTACCGGTACGCCAACCAAAAATCGAGTGTGAGGGTTGTACCACATAGAAAATCATCTGCTAGAACCAGCGATACGACGCATTCTCATGTGTTTTTCTTTGGTCAGTACTTGCTGCGCCTACTGCAACTTTAGGGCATGGCATGCATGCATGTTCCCTAGAACGTTACATGGCTGGGTAGAGGGGATGGGAAACTTGACATCGTGTGTCTAGAGGCCTCCATACCTTGTAAGCCAATCACAGTCTCTATCGAGGCAGCGATCAAAGACTTGCTCCTTCTTGTCCAGGTTTGCCCCTCGCCTTAGAAGGAGGACAACATCATTCAATACTTTGGGCTGCCTCGTGCCCGAGTGGTATGGTCAAAGTTCTACCAACTCACCGGATTCTCCGTTTAATAACATGGTGGATATTTCGTTGTTGGCTATACGGAGGGCCGACACTTGATACTCGTTGTAAGTGAATCCCTCGAGGCCATTGCACATCTCAAGAAGAGTTTCCAACCCCCTTTTTTTTTACCATCATTGTCAACATGTTCGGTCCTTTCTTGGCTTCTTTAAGCGTTTGCTCTCAAGAATTTACGAAGCCATGATCTCCCTGTTGGTACCACAATGGCAATCCTCTTCGGCTTTCCCAAGCCCACAAAAGCCGTATGTCCCACAAACCCCCATACTCAAGAGTTCGTAGAGTCCAAGTGAGGGGAAATATCTGCCAGCGATTGTCTTTGCACAACGTTAACAGCAACAGCTTAGTACTTGCGCGGTTCATTCACGACGCATTGTCACTCCAAGGCCGCTTGATCCAAGGCTCCGCAGCGCAACCTAGCGGCAGTGAGCCTCGGGGTCCTAACACAGGGAGAGTACTTGAACAACATAACGATGCGAACATATTAATAGTCTATTGGTTGTTTACACAAAGGGATGGGTGGGTTGGTGTAGTGTTTTGTTCTCGGTTGCGTTGCGCACCCCTGTTCCAACTTGTGTTGGGTTCTCTTCTGGAGGGCAGGCGTTAAATGTTTCCTCCCACGTGTTTGAGCCTGAGGTGTGTGCAAACCCAATGCAAGAGGGTTTAGAGTAATTCTGCATCAAGCACAATTAATCTCCAACTCCCATTTCTCGCCAAATGGAACGGCAATGGTCCCGTATAATCGTCCGCACATATAAGAACCGCACTCACTGCACACCATGATTTATAGGTGATGTATTTCTAGTAAGTAGCTCTTAGGGTCAATGTTACACTATCTTGCACCATCAATGTTTGTGATCTAAGCAAATCCGAGCCACACAGCCGTATATTTGTACCTCCAACTCATCAGATCAGATTCTGCCCATGTTCCTCCTTTTTCTCATACAAGTTGCACCGTCCATGATACACTAGTAGTTGACAGAGTAGTTGACAGAGCATTCCGGCTATAATTTGGCTGCAATTAAGAGACTTGGGTCAAGATAGGTTATGGGTAGTACGTCACTCAATCTGTATACAAAGATATATGCCATTCAAACTACTAGATTGGTCAGCCAAGTATTGTTTCCACTCAAACAAATAGTGTTGAATACCCAAGTTTTTTTTTGGAAAGTCGGAGGTTGCGTTAGAATAAGAGAGCCAGTGTCCGCATATGAAAGAGGAGAGGTTGGTGGTATACAATGCCCCTGAACCTGAAGGAAGGCACAGGTATTTAAGCCAGACTCTACATGACCATGTGTATAAACAAACAGAACCAGGTCATACAGCCCTCAAGGATTCTCAAGGTAAGTTTAGCACTTACCCTAGTATTTCACTTCTGAGGACTTATCTGCCAAAAGAAAACAGCTTAAAAATACTAATTAAAGTAGTAAATAATGAAGTATCCAAGTACTAGAAGGTACCAATCAACTCATTTTTATCCATTAAACTTTTCATTTCTCATCTTCAAGACCCATGAGATACTGTACCGGGACCAACGGTTGAAATCCTCAAGGGCTGTATCCTCCTGTACGGCGTTGATCACTACTACTTCACTAACTGGAGTATCAGCATCACCTTGTGCAGAACGCTCGCTCCCCGATTGGATGTTGCTGCGGGTCTCATCCACGAGTATGCCACACCTCCGCGATCGGTTGTTTCAACAGCTCCTATTGGATGTGTTTCGATGTTGCTAGTTGCAACTCATAGATCACTTCATGTTGAGACGGTTGGTAGGTAGCTCATCAATAGGCTAGACAGGGCTCAACTCATCCATTGCCTCGCGGCCGAGAAGGGTTCCTCCGGTTCGGTCCTGTGTGCAGGATGTGTTGTGGTATAAAGAGCCAGGCCACTGTCCCCTGGCATAATGAAGTCTTCTATCCAAGCTATATCTACCTCTGCTTCCCTGAACCGTTCAGGGTATCCGTCGCAAGCTATACATTCAGCCCTTGCCGCCGTGTCGTCTGTCAGTTCCTCTTTGTCCGTGTACTTGATCACCTTGGCGTTCCTCCGTCGCAGCTTTACCTGCCAAGATGCCCACCTCTTTTGCTCCCTCCTCCGCCACTGGGGACCAGACACCGTATGTCCCATTTATCTCTGTCTTGCTGTATGAGGCATCGTCAACTTACGTTCATCTAGGACCCAGGCCGGGAGCTCCATGCTTGCGTCGTTCATCTACGATACCTCGTCCCTTCAAGACCGCCTTATACAGGCCTCGATGGGTGCAGCGGGGGCTACCAACATCCCCACCCCAGAACCGAACCAAGCCGGGAACAATACTGCGGCGAGGATGTAAGCGGGATGGGGAGTGGTGTACATATGGCCGGTGACTCCGGTGTCAATATGCCAACACCAAGGGCCATGAGGCCGTCCTGGCCACTATCGGCAAGGTTAAGAGTTGAGGCCTGCCACATGATCGAGCGGCAGTGAGTGAGGTCGACGCCGTTTCTGCACCATGTCAGTTCACCCAACTATAGAAACAAAAGCGACGAGCATGTCGTTGACAGGGATCATTGCGTCTATTCTTGCGCATCGTGATGTACATTGTAGTTGCACACGTATAATTACACTTGATTGTACCTCCCTTGGTACATCTGTCGCCGTCGAACAAGTCCTCAACACGGTCGAGGATTCTATTGTGGGGCCGTGGGAGGGGGTATAGACGTCTCTTTTGCGGACGCAACCTCCGTTACTCCGGCGTCCTTGAGGGCGGCCTCCTTCTTCTGGGCGATAATAGCACCCAACTTCTCCAGCATTTCGTCCGTGAGCTCGGGCTCGCCCGCGGCTGCGCGGATCTCCCGTCGCATAGCGTGGAACTCTTGCAAAGGTGTCTGCATGGACAGAACCGAGTCCTGCCGGGCCTTCTTGGCCGCCTCCTCGGCCTCTCTCTTTTGGACGTACCAGCCCTCGTGACGGGTTCGGAATTTGGAGTATTTGTTGCGCAGTTCGTCCAGGACTTGCTCGGGCATGGGAGGCGACAACAAGTTGTAATAAAAGGTTCGGTCCTCGACCTGCTCGCGCACGGTGTCACCGGATTGGGTGCTGTATTCGGGAGCCTGCACCTCGGGCCAGGGGATCACAACGTTGATTCCAGGAACCACACGATCCCACTTCTTTCCGTTCTCCCATCGCTCCAGAGTCATGTTTGGTGATTGCATGTTCGGAGGGACTCCCTTCAGCTGGTTGATGACGGTGTCCTTCGTCACTCCCGTCTCAGGGTTGGTGATGGGATATACGAGACGAATAGATCCGATCGAGATGGGCATGGGCTGAGAGCGGCTGTCGTTGCCAAACATACCCACAGAGATTGCCTAGGCATGGCCGTTAGAAAAATCCGAGAACATGAGAGTAAAGAGACATACCCGGTGATGGGCTTCCAAAGTCACATGGCCGGATTGCAGGTTGATTGACCTAATGCGGTCAATCTTGCCGTGATCGGGGCCATCCAGGATAACAACCCGATCGCCAACCACGAGATTGAACATCTTGACTCCACCAGCCCAGGCACATCTCTTCGCAAGCACCTCAGGTCGCGGTGAGTACAGGCCATAGTTTGACCAGTCGGTTCGTACGCTCTCCGAGAACATGCCGTAGCCGTTGAAACCCAGGTCACGCTTGGGGGCGAGTGGTCCCATCTCCCAGTCCTCCGCTCGGGCACGGCGAGCATCCAACAGGTTCTCGCGGACCTCGGTAACGGCGCCTCGCAGGGCCTGTCGATTTCGAAGCTTGTAGCCTTGGTGTTCGGTTTCCGCCCGTTTCTGTGCGCGGCGGCCGGCCTGGCGCTGGGCCTGGGCGACCCGCTTGGCGAGCTTCTGCATGGTGCGGACGAGGAGCTTCAGACGATTATGGAGGGGATTCGTGAGCTCTAGCAACCCATTGGACGGGGTCGAGGTGCTGGCGCCGAGCTATCGCGAGGACGTGGTGATGTATATCGTGGTGGAGTTGACGGCGAGGTGGAAATTCTCGCCATGGTACCACGGAATTAGCCGTTTGGACGCAAGTGCGACATTTACGATTGCACTGTACGATACGCACTGTCCCTGTGATACTACTCCACATGCGGAGTCGTGAGCAATGTGACGTGACGTGATAGCTTCAATTTCAGGACATGGGCAACTGATTTGTGTTACCTTTCAATGCTTATGGCTATTTAGTAGAACTCACGATTCCAGGCTTCTCAGTTGGTTTTGATTGAGCAATGTGCATCACGGATCCCCAAGCTATGGCGATTAAGCTACCAGAGATGCTTCCCTCACATCAGATGTCATGCCCACGATCCGATTGGATAGTGAAGTGAGGCTATCATAGAGGGAAACACTCAGCGCTCATCGGGCAGGGAGTGCCTCTGTCAGTCCAATCTGCATTGAGCCTCGTTTCCCAGGTACAGTTCGTGTTATACAACCGAGGTGTTGATAGACCCAGAATCCAGGAAACCTGCCACCGCAAACACACATTCGGGTCTGGGAGCACAATGGGAGGCCTACGGCTTGAAAGAAGGGAAGAAAGCAAAGAACGGCACCTGATGTCTGCACCAACCCTGGCAATGCCGTTCCTTGATGGTTTCCCGTCGCAACGGCGCAGCCCGCGGGATATGAGATAAGCACGTGCTTGCCACCCAGAGTTCGGTCACCAACCTGGGACGCTCGCTCCAATGACGAAGGCGAAGTGATTGAGAATGGAGCTGCGAAAGGAATGGAGACCAAAAGGATTAAAAGTTTAGTTTTCACGGAGTCTCAGGACGAGTGCCGCGGCTATGATAGGAAATCGGAAATATGGACCCTCTCCTAGAATGAAGGATAACAATCAAGACAAAGACCACGCAAACCACACCCATCGCATGGGCTGGGCCCCATTACCCAGAATACGTCGTAGGTAACCCCAGTAATAAGAAGAGTTTGGTCAGGCAGATTTGGGGAAATGCACGTGTGCTTCGTACCGACATTGCAGTCCTCCGTATGAAGTACTCCGTACAAGGCTCTGGAAAGTTGGTGCACGAGTCCTAGACTACCGGCTGATGTAGGACTTTCCTCCACTATTCTTCCTGCCTCGCTCTCAGTGACCAGCCAACTGGCCCTCTCAGTGCTCCAGCTCACTGCTGCGCTGGGACAGGACGGTGCTTGCGGGCCCTTCCAGGGCATGGACTGACATGGGCCAGAGCTTGTGCCGACATCCACCACCTCACCTCACAGCTCGGGCCGCTACGCTACGTAACGTGCTCCGTATTTAGCACCAGACGTACGTACTCCCGGACGCCAGGAAAATCACCAGAAAAGCACAGCCAGCGGCGGGCGTTAGCTAGTGCAGGACGTCAGGACGTCAGGACGATGGTGGCCGGTGACCAAGAGCTTCAACGCGAGCCTCCGAGAACATTGGCAGCAATACGAATCCTGGGCATGGTGACAGGTTGCTAGGCAGGCCTCCATCCATCCTTCCCACAAGTCATCAGATCCCCACGATCGGAGTGAGGTCAGATAGGGATGGATACGCAAATGGAGCTTCTAACAGGTCCGGAGACAGGGTCGGTTGTCAACATCAAACACCGAGCAAATCAACCGTCCGGCTTTTGTGCCATGACCACTCAGTGTTGGCAGCAAGATAGCGGATCCCAGTGGGATATCAAGATCCCTCCCCAGCTGGACAGGTCACCGAGGGAGCTAGCGCCTGGTGTCGAGGTGATGATGGTGGATTGTTAGTGTCGTCCTGCCCGAATGACACAAGCCGAGCCACGGTTTCACGATGGGCAGGACGAGAAACGGCCAGATCAGGACTGGGAGGTGGGCCGTCGAGGACTGCCACAGCGCTCGCTGCACGTCAGGCCGGTAGGAAAGCTGCAGAGCGAAGGCAGCCCGTGGCCTTGTCGCAGCCTCGCGAGTCTCTAGGTAGCCAGTGATGATGGAGGAGGTGGTGTTTAGGACAGCGCCCAGGCAAAGCAGGCATTGTAACTGCCGGCGGCCAGGCTGACTTTTAGATTCCTCAACGCTGACGGGGAGTCGTCAACTTTACCGAGTGGTATAAAACAAGAGATATACTGCACAAATAGGGCCCTTTGAACAATCCCTCAAATCAAGCCGGTCAATCCACCACAACGGCCACGGCAAACCCCATCACCACCGACCCCTTCAATCTTCACCCGTTCATCCAACTCTCCACCGAATCCATCTCGCCATCATCCGCCAATTTACCTACTTTGCCCCCATCACCCCTGATCTGCTTGCTGTTCTTGGCTGACCGCCTTGGTGACGGAAAGCGACTGGACGTGTTGTGTTTGACGACAACCAAACCACGGCATAGCACAGCCAGCTGCCCCAAACGGCCACTGAAAGTTTAGCGGACTCGGTTCGGTAATAAGTTTCCACAGGTCGGTACCCTCCACTCCATCCATCCAGCCAGCCAGTCCTGCAAGCCCGGTACCTACCCTCAGCCCCGGGGTCCTGGAACAGCACTGTGCACGCACTGGTCACCCCCCACTAACTGCCCCGGCGGACAGTGCACACAGCACAGCGAGTGGCTCCGTTGGCGTTCGCGGGTTGACGATTGTTGCCACTCACACGAGCCAACACACACGCGCGCGCGCACCTCTGGTTGCCTCAGGACGCTCACCCACCTACGCGACCCCCCTTTCGTGTGGCAAGCTCCCCCAGGTACCGCTGGAGTCGTGCCGCCTGCATAAAGGTACCTCCCCTGAAGCTCCAGCCCGGGCAGACACGCCCGCCCCCCAGTATCGCGGCCCCCCCAGCAACAACAAAGCGCCGCTGCTGTCGCTTCGATATTTACCCTGCTCGGGGCGATGACTCTTTGCACGTCGTACTAACATCTCCTCGTCATCAGGAAGAGTGATCCGTAGGCCTACAGTCCTTGTCAATCAGGCAATTCCACATCCTCAACAACCCCAACCGTCCAAAATCATTCGCGGTTGGCTGCTCGTGGCCGTTGCTCGACTGCTACCGTACTAGTACCCGCCAGAAAACACAGTGCTAATTGCCACGGCTCACTGGGCCCACCCGAGCTCCCTCAAGTACCTTGCCGACGCTGTCACGGCCACTGCGCCGCGCCCCGGGCTCTGTCTCTCTCGCCTCCCGTCTGCCCCAACAACCTTGTCGATTCGCCAGTCGCAGCGCCAGCCCCCTCCCCGTCGCAGCGAGGCCTCAGCTTACCACTACCACGTCGTAGGTACCTGCCGGGCTGCAGCTCACTGTCGCTGTACCTCTGTACCTCTGCACCTTGCACCTTGCACCTTATTTACCGCCTGGCTGCGCGCCGTCCTTGCTTGCTCCTTGCTCCTCCCTCCTGGCACCTGGCACCTTGCACCTTGCCTATTCGTACCTTGCCTGCCTGGGCCTGCCTTACCTTTTTCCTGTCCCTTTCCCGCTACCCTACCTGACCTAAACCAAACCAAACCCCCTTCTGACGTCCTCTTTCCGCGTCCAACTTTCCTCCTCCTTCTCCATCCCATCCCCCATCGACCCGCAGCCGCCGCTCGCGTCCCATCTCGCAAGGCAACGCAACCTCTGCAACTCGCTCGTCTCCGTCTCCGACCGCTCACCACTGCACCTCCATCTCCATCCCCATCACCATTCAACCAGACGCCATGGCTGAGATCCGCCGAAAGCTCGTCATTGTTGGCGACGGTGCCTGCGGCAAAACCTGCTTGTTGATGTGAGTTGGCCTGAAGCCCACCCCGTCGGCGTTCCCCGTTCCCCCAGCCAGCCCATCCCATCCCATCCAGCTTCGGATGCTGGAGTCGCCCTCGATGCTCGCCGAGCTGCCGCCATCTCCGTTCATCCATCCAATACTGACTCGTTTGCAGCGTCTTCTCCAAGGGCACTTTCCCTGAGGTAAGAATTGGCTCGACCGCCCCGGTGCTCCTCGCCGATCGCCGCCGTTGATTTCCCCGGCCCCATCCATCATGACGACGCCACAAAGGCGGACCATCGACTCGTACTCCATCGCCCAACAATCACGGCGCGAACCCTCTCATCATCGCTCTCGCTGACCCCGTCTTCTCTCACAGGTCTATGTCCCCACCGTCTTCGAGAACTACGTCGCCGATGTCGAGGTCGATGGCAAGCACGTTGAGCTGGCCCTATGGGATACTGCTGGTCAGGAGGATTACGATCGTCTCCGACCTTTGTCCTACCCCGACTCCCACGTTATCCTGATCTGCTTCGCCGTCGACTCCCCCGATTCCCTCGACAACGTCCAGGAGAAGGTACGCACTTGCCGCCACTGCTGCCGCAGACGCATCCTCGACCGTCTTGGATAAGGATTTGCTGACACGTGCCTCGACCTTTAGTGGATCTCTGAGGTCCTTCACTTCTGCCAGGGTCTCCCCATCATCCTCGTCGGCTGCAAGAAGGATTTGCGATACGACCAGAAGATCATTGAGGAGCTCCGAAAGACCAGCCAGAAGCCCGTGTCCCCTGAGGAGGTAAATTTCCCCATGCAATCTTATTTCTAGTCACGTCCTGTGTCCATGTCCACGGGCACTAGGAACTAGGCATCGTCCTTGGCTCCAGGACAACCATAACTAACATCGTATCTATAGGGTGAGGAGGTTCGCAAGAAGATTGGTGCCTACAAGTACCTCGAGTGCTCGGCCAAGACCAACGAGGGTGTCCGCGAGGTGTTTGAGCACGCCACCCGCGCTGCTCTCCTGTCCCGCAGCAGCCGCGGCAGCAAGCACAAGAAGTGCCTTGTCCTGTAAACGGGTCATGGCGCCCTTGAGCGAAACGCACACCCACCTGTTTCGGCTCGACCCCGCGTGGTAATCCACCGTCGTTCCAGTTCGCCCTCAACTTAGCCCCGGCTGTTCGGATGGTACGGGTTTGCGGCAGCCAGGATGGCGACGGCTGTTGATGTGCATCGGTTTTCTCGGAATCTGGAGTTTGATATCGTCTCGCCTCATGTCTAGGTCCATCAGCTCATACTCCAACCCCTTGCCTGGCTGATGGTTCTCGTCGGTGAGGACCTCCGACTGCTCTCGGTCTCTTTGACGGGGGCGCAGGGGGCTATGCGGGGGAGGGTGTCTTGCTGTTGAAACCTCGTCATTTTTATTACCAGTGGCAGGCGAGCGGGACCTTGTTTTATGTATCTCTGCGTATTTGAGTATGGGGACGGCGGGCCAGATGTTATTTTGTGCTGGGGCAGCCGAGGAGGAGGATGAGGATTGTCTCTCAGTCTTGTCTCTGACTCTGACTCTATCTCCCTCTCTTCTCCAGTGACTGGAGATGTTCGGGTTGATGAAGGAAGGGCCGGGCAGGGACGAGGCAGGGAGGCCTGTGGACTGGTTGCGAGTATGTGTGTGTGTGGAAACGGGGTCCGGCTAGGGAAACCGAGTCGGGCCAGGCGATAAATCTTTTCATTTTCTCTCGAAGCCTCGAAACCGTTACTTAGACCATGGAGATGGGACATCTATTGCGTAGGGCCTGCCTGTTTAATCTCTGTTGTTTTTCGCCGTCTCAAATTGGATTCCTGTGGCTTTGTGCATTTGTTCGTGATTGAGTGGCTGTCTTTGTTGTGAGTGCTGGCCTGTCGCCTGTCTACTACTCAGTTGGTGCCTATTCCCAAGACATGTTGACTTGGAGGTGTCTATGTCAAGGTCCATTTACATAGCGTCCGCCTAGCGCTTGGCTACGCATCCCTTCCTCAAGCCGCTGCTATCTGACGTCGGATCGATAAGACAGATGTATCGAACTCGAGCAACTGCTTTGTCCTGATAGCTCTGTTGATCGTCCACGGCTTTGTTGGCGTAGTGAGGATCGCCTCGGCCATCCGTCCGTGGTCATGTGCAGCTTTGTCCCACCCGCAGTTGCAGGGTGGGCGTATTACTTTTGGACTAAAGTCGCCGACGACGACGACGACGACGACGACGACGACGGCTAGAGCGGGTGATGTAATGGCAATCGCCCATGGCCCATCCCGCGTTCCACAACCCAAGTGCTATGAAAGTGTTGCATGCCACATCGCGGAGGTGCCTCCCTGTCTGTCTGTCTGTCTGCCTACTTGCTGCCTGCCTGCCTTTGACCAACCGACGAGCCGGCAGTGCAAACGGGGGGGCCGAGCAGTGCCGGGGACTTTGAGGCTGACTGTGTTCTAACTAGGTACGCATGTCGTCGTTTCTCTGTGGGAACTTGGTTTTTTATCTTACCTTGTTAGGCGGGAGGGCTATCGAGGAGGGAGGGGTATGGGGATGTCATGATGGGGGGGGTTTCACGCTGGCCACGGGAGAGAGAGGGGCGGTTTTGGTGGTTTGCTTTGTTTTATCATGCTTCGTTAGACTCGAGTGCTAGCTGAGTGAGGGAGGTTGGGTGAAGATGGCATCGTTTCCGCCCTCAGGCACCATCCCATCCCATCCATCCATCTCTCATCCCTCATTCATTCATCAATCTCCACGCCACGCCACGCCATGCCATGCTTCCCCGCCTTCCCATCGCCGTCGCCAGTGCAAATCGCAGAAAAAAAGATGATTGCCTCCCCCAAAGAACTACAACTACAGAGGCCTCAGCCCAAACCAGCACCTTTCGGTAAGAAGGGCTTCTTAGCTTAGACGGGACAGTGCTGCTTGGGTGGTTAGTTTTCCGTGAAGAGGTAGCGAGGGCGAGAAGGGGAGAAGAAGGAGGGAGGGAAAACTCACGGCGCCGCAGCTGGAGCATGTCTTGTTGTCGCCCGAGATGGAGGCGCTGCACGTGGGGCAGGTCTTGCCGTGGTAGTTGACGAGGGGCTCCATGGTTTATGAGTGAGAGTTGGTGTTGTTTGTTAGGTTGGGTTGGGTATAGATTGTCGTCGTCGTGCTGTTGTATGGATGTTTGTTGTAAGAAGAAAGAAAGAAAAGGGAAGAGGGAGGAATCACAGATCAAGACGACAGGAAGGTGGGAAACAACGGGTACTAAATAAATGCCCCCTTCCTCCCCCCCATCCCACCCTCACCTACTACCTACTCGACGAATACACTCCTCCCACGATGGGACCCCGAAAAGCATCCCATCCAAAGCGGGGTCGTCTATCCCGTCACGTCGTGCATTTTGCGCCCGCCGCCATTCGCCGAGAACCCCCCCGAGTGGGACGCGGCAAGAGAGGAGAAAGTGCGCGACTGTTGGCACTAACTAATCTAGACTACCACTACACTACACTGCCTAGTGTAGATTGTCCCTCTGTTGATCGACGGGACAAAGACGCTGATGAGAGAAAAAGAGCGGAGAGAGAGGAGGGGAGGTGAGGTGGGGGGGAAGACGACGGCCACTCGTGTCGCACCGCGTCGGGTGAGGAACAGGTCATGGTCACGCTTGGGTTCAGCGGTGAAAGGACGGTAGATGTGGGAAAGGGCATGTGAAATGTAAATGATGAAGACGTAAACAGTGCCGTCCGTTGACTACACCCAAGTTGCCATGTTCCCAAAACCCCCAGCCATCCCTCTACTAACACGCCGAGCTCCAGACCAAGTCTTTTGGTGAATTTCCCCGTCTGTATAATAGTAATAAAGTGTCTAGTTCTTCTTTTTCCTCTTCTTCTTCTTCTTCTTCTTCTTCATCTCTTCTCGACCCATCCGTCCCATCGTTCACTTACAACACGACGCCAAGAAGTTGACATCCTACTCCTGATCCACCCCCAAATGCGGGGCCTATGTCACGTCTTTTCGTACAAGAGGAGGGGGCCTTGTAAAAGTAATAATCGTACACCATTTTCCTTGTCATGGCCAGGATTGCTGTGTTTTCCCGGTTCTGTCTCTGTCCCGTCCGTCCAGTTTCGGCTTCTCATGCACACGTCGCCGGCCCATCCTTATCTGTTCATTCTTGGGTCAGTCCACGGCCCAGAAAGCAGCAGGTGCGTAATTACGCCGAAGCATCTCCGCGGCGCAACAAAACAGCAAACAGAAGGGGGGAGAGAAACGTACTGCTGACCAGCTTGCCCACCGCCTGAAACACACTTATCACCATGACAATGACGCCAAAGACAACCACGGCGTACGCCATGTACGTCCGCCAGCTGCGCGTCGTCAGCTTGATGTAGCACATGGGCGGCAGGATGTAGGCCATTGCCACGGCGCTCGTCGCGCCCACCAGCTCGAAGACGGCGCCCAGGTCGCACGTCACCAGGCTCAGCACCATGGCCGACACCACCAGGCTTGTGCTGAAGAGCAGGTGCCGGTTCATGTTGAAGGGCTCGTCGGGGAAAAAGTACGTCAGCATCACCTCGCGGCACACAAACGCCTCAAGCGGCAGCGTCGTCAGCATGTTGAGCCCGAAGCACAGCCGCGCAATGTTGACCATGGTGTTGTCGGCCGGGAAGTTGTTGAGCACGTTGCCGAGCGTCTTGTCGCCAAACGTCAGGAACCCGCCCAGCGCCAGGATCAGGCACGCCATCATCGAGATGCCCGTCGAGTAGTGCGTCACCCGCGAGAAGTTGTCGATGGTCGGCGTCTTTAGCGATCCGTAGATGAGCAGCGAGTTGTGGTGGCAGACAAAGGCTGTTGCGCATGTTAGTCCATGTATCAACGTATTCGGCCAGGGGTCTGTCAATGGGCATGGCATAAATCGAGCCTGGAAACCGTACCAAAGGAAATGACTCCAATCGCCTGGAAGAAGCCGCCGTTGATGATGAGGAGCTGAGGCCCAAACGAGCCCCGTTCCGACGAGGGCGTAAGAATCCCCTGGATGAGCACCACCACCACGATGACCATCATGCCGATGAGGGCAAAAGTGCTTGCCTTGGCCAGCTATTTCAAGAAAAAGCCATTAGTCCATTCCTCGTAACGCAAGAGGGCGGGGAACTAGGGGAGGACGAGGGCGCAGAGCATGCCAACCTGCAAAGACAGAGTAGAGACTGCCCTCTCTCTCCTCCTCTCGTCTGCTCTCCGCGCGCCTCTCCCCCCCCCCCTTTTTTTTTCTGTATCTGGCGCGATCCTCACCTTTGCAATGTCTCGGTACAGCGTCAACGGATATCCAATGCCCATGATGAAGACGGCAATGGCCACCTGCCGATTCGCCAGCAGACCCAGGACCGGCACGCCCGGCAGCTCCGGCCAGACGGCGGTCAGGACGTGGGGGATGGTGTCGCCGACGATGACGCCGTAGGCCACCATGCCGCCAAAGGCAAAGACCCACTGGGCGATGCTGATGGCGATGAGCCCCATGCGGCCGAAGCAGTGCTCGACGGTGCCCTGGAAGTGGCTCGTGCCGCTGAGCTTGCTGTTGATGACGATCAGGCAGATGGTCCAGTCGACGATGATGGTCAGGCCGACCAGCAGGGCGACGCCGGCCAGCAGGCCCGCCTGGCGGATGGCGTAGGGCTGGCCGATGATGCCGGCGCCGATGATAGAGTTGGCCATGTTCATAAAGGCCGACTTGAGGCCCGACTTGGGCCGCCGCAGCTCGTTCTCGGCCCGCTCCTCGGCGTCGCCCAGCGAGTTGGCCATGGTGACGCTGGGTGCCTCGATGCCCGTCAGCAGCGGCATGCGGTGCCTGCGCCCGGGGCTCGCCGGCTCCTCGACGTCCATGGAGCCGTCCGACATGGACCGGCGGTGGCCCTGCAGCGGGTATCCGTTGGCACCGGCACCAGCACCGGCGTCGCCATTGCTGACGCCGACGATCTCGGGCGTGAGGTCGAAGCGGACTCGGTTCGGGGTTCTCGGGGGCGGCGCGCGGCCGTCGTCGTAGGCGGGGGGAGGATCGTCCTTGGCGACGCCGTGGATGCCCAGGGCGTTGAGCGAGCTTCCATGATGCGCGCCGCTGCCGTCGTCGTTTCCGTTGCTGTCGTCGTCATCGCCAATGCCAAAGTAACCGTCGTCGTCGTCGTCATCGTGGCGGGAGCTCAGGAGGCCGCGGTCCTCGCCGTGCGGGTTCGCGCCGGCGCCATTGTTCCTGGCCTGCGTCATTGTCGGAGGAGGAGAGCAGCAGCCGGGACTCGCGTGCACATTTTCCCCGGGGGGGAAAGCGGCTGTTGAAGAGGAGAATCAAAGCCCAAGCAGATGTGTGAGAGAGCACGAAGTAGAAGAAGTGAGAAGAAAGAAAAAAGGGCACCGATTAAGAAGATTCAAGAAAAAGGGGAGGGTGGTGGTGGTGTTGTTGGGTGATGCATACGAATTATGCGGGAGACTGCGTTGCCTTTTTGGCGTTACGTTGTTCTGTCTAACTTCCATGGTCCCTGCCGCCGCCCCCGGGCCCGACAGCCCGTGCAATGGTACAGTAGGGTCGTGGGATGGGATGGCTTGGGATTGGTGCGTTGGCTCAGCAGGCCGCTGGAGGGCCCTGTGAATCGGGAGTGCTCCAGTGGACCTGGCCGCTGTGTCCATTCCACTGGGTTTGACCTCCTGAGTGCCGACTGAACTTCAAGGTAAGTTAGACGGGCAATGCAGGGGCATGCATCCGTCGACTTGGCACTACGGAGATCCACGAGCAACTGTCTTTGAGAGCTCCCGCAACTGTAAATGCGCCTAATAGAAGCACATCGATGCAAGAACAAAGCAACTCAGTCTTCAATAGCTGTCCAACATGCAAACATGACTCCCCACTTACCAGCTCGTCGTACATAGCCTTCGGGTCAGCTCTGAAACGCCACGAGTAAGCAACGTGGCCCTCGGTGCTTCCATCGTGACATGTACTTGCTCGATACCCGTAAAGCCCGTCCCGATTGATCGAGCAGTGGACCCGACGAAATAGGGGTCCTGTCGCGGGCAATATTGTCCCCTCTCATTGACGTTTACTGCGTAGTCGACTTATTTATTCCATTCAAACTAGCCAGAGAGCTAAAATAATAGTCGACAACTCACAAGATCCCAAGACACACTTCCCACGCATGTCACGTCTTAGTACAAAAACGATAGGGGCTTTTGAAAGATGTGGCCGACGCATTGGGCTGCGCTCGAGGCTGCTGCTTCTTCTCCTTCTTGGTTCTATAATTCTACAGCGGCGTCTTGCCGTGGCTCTAGGACTCCGAGAGTCTTTCGCAGCTCGGTCCTATCCATCTTCTCGTCTTGTTGTCCTCCACCAACCCCTAAGTTGGGTATCATGTATTGTCGGTGTTGTCCTCCACATCACACCACCCGTCCCATCATTCCACCTGGCCTCAGCTCGCTCCGGAGATTGACTTCACCAAAACCAAGTCTATCCGTCTATGCAGGGCCCGGGTTCTCCAAGCACAAAACTCCGTCGTGCATCTATCTGGTCCGGGTTCTGTTGATGATGTATTTCTTTCCTGTCGTTTCCTGGGTTGAAGAAAAAAAATCGCAAAAATGGCAGTATTAAAAGAGTGTAATGTTTCGCTTGGCCCATCTAGGCCATGAGAGCGAATAGTGTTATTAAACAGAAAGTGAATGTGTAGGGGGCTTGTGTCAGGGGCCCGCCAGGTGATGAAGAGTCTTTTGTGCTGGTTGACTTGCTCGTCTCTGAAGTGGTGGTTTCGGTGGCAACTGATTCCTTGCCGAGACCCAGGTCTGCTGCCTCGGTTGATGTGGTGTCTGGGAGTGCGCTGATAGTGCTCTGAGTGCTTTCGGTGCTTTTGGACGACGTCTTAGTCGCCGTGCTGGAGTCCTTGGACGATGACGTCTTGGATGAGCTGCTACCAGAATCGCTCGTGATAACGGGCTTGGCGAAGCCTATCTCAGGTTAGCAATCATTACATCTTCCTTCTGGGGCAGAATAAAACCCATACCAATACGACGCTTGTCCTTGTCAAACACAGCGTACACGTTCTTGATGAAGGTATCTCCCAGAAGCCAAGCTCCCTTGACAACTTCGTGGCCATAAACATTGCTAGTGCAGGTTCCCGACTTGCTCTTGGGCGAGATCCAATCCTTGGGGGAGAGGACATACTCGGTGCCAGAAAAGGCAAACGTCAAGTTCTTGTCGCTATCGCAAGGGACGGTCCAGGTAGTGTCGTCCGAACTCTGTGCTCCCGGAATGAGACTGTGGACCTTTTTGACAGCATCGGAAGGGCCAAAGATGAACGAGGTACCGGTATCGATGTAGCTTTTAAGTCCACCAACACCCGCCTCCTTGCCGTTGTACGACACGTCGTCCATTTTGATGATCCAATCGTCGCCCTCTTCTATGGAGGTGTAAGTAATGTCGCCAGAGTACTTGTCCTCGTTGGCGGTACCAAAGCTAATCTCGCCTTGGTTGGTGCCATCCGAGGCTCGGTTAAGGGCGATGCAGAAGATGTTCTTGTCGAGTTCGTCGGCATCGGCCACGGTGTCGAGGAAGTTCTCGTTGACGCCCTGGTTCAAGGAAAGGCCCAGAATGCCATCAAATGCAAACTGGACGAATTGATCCGAAGTTGTCGTGGCGAGGCCAAACTGGTACTTGAAGCTCATTCCTGCGACGCTGAATGTGTCCTTGGCCAGCTTGCCACCAACCTTGCCTGATCCATAGGCGATTGTGAAATCTTCCGTTGACGTCTCCAAAGTGTCTGATTCATCAGGTCCAAACAAGTTATGCATGGCGCAAGCGTCGCTATCACAATCGGAGCTCATGACCCAACTAGAACCAGCGCCCGTGTCGATGAGCATGTACAGCTTCTTCTTCTTGGAACCAACCTCAACTTCGACAAAGTATGAGTAGTCGGTGCCATCCTGGTCGATCCCCGCACTGAACTTGCCGTCGGTCTCGTCGGCCTCCATGATTTCGTAGACATTGTCCCGCTTTAGCAGGGCATCTTCGACGGGAGCATTCGGGGGGTGTCGTCCAAAGTATTTGGTGGCTAGCCGGGCGGCTTCGTGGGCTGCTCTCTCGGATACTGGTTGGTTGGTCTGAAGGATCAATTAGGTTAATGCAAGGACGGCAGCGTTGGTCAACGCGCTGTGCGACTAACCTGTGAAGTCCTCTGCTTGATGTCGAAACGCAACCTGGAAACAATGTTTTCCTCGACGCTCCTCCGGTCTTCGCCATATAGTTGTGAACGCTTCTCCTGCTCGGCTTCCTCACGCCACTTTGGAGTGTACGGCCAAAAGGCATGTACAGACGAGGCCCATAATGCCAGATTCGCCAGCAAGACGGCTGAACGCATATTGCAGGGACAAAGAAACGGGAAGGATCAAAGGCTCCTTAAGCAAACGTGTGGCCTCGAGACGGATGGAGGTTGATGATATATCCGTGGATGTGGACCAGTGGAGGAAACAAACAGGGAGGGCTTGGGACAGTGACGCAAGTTGAGGAAGCCAACCCGTTGCGGATTGTCTTAATGCGGGCCGGTCAACGCAGATCCAAGCAAGGAGGAGAGGTCCGACAAGCGGCTGGAGGGATGTATTAAAGGATTAGAGATTAAGAGGCCGGCATCGCTCTAGAGAAACGACACGACACGAGTGGGTGTCGAGATGGATGCGAGCAGACACAAGCAAGCGAGCATTCGTAAGTGGAGAGACAAGCAACGGTACTAAGCGCGGCGGATGCAGACGGTCGCGGGCTGGGCTGGGCTGTTTTACGATGCAATGTGCACCTGCGTCTTCCAAACAAAAAGCGTAGACGGGCGAGACGAGACGAGACGAGACGAGGGACAGACGAAGGCGGCAGGCGACAAACAGAACAGGTCCAGGGATTGAGAGGCGGAGGTACCGGGATGCTCGGGGCGCGCGCGATGTGGAGAGGCTGGTCAACGCAGGGGAAAGAACGAGCGGCAAGAAAAACAAAGAGACGGGAGATGCAACGATGCGAGCGGACGACTAAAAAGAGACAAGCGGAGGAGGTGGCGAAGACGGGGAAGAAGGAAAGAGGGGGAGCCTCGGAATATGGAGGAGGAGGAGGAGAATGAATAGAGAGTGAGGTGTGGAGGAGGAGGAGGAGGATGGATGGAGGTGGTTCAACGGAAGGGAGGTCGGCGGCTCTCAGCTGTACACGGCCCAAAGTACCAATCGCTCCCAGCCTACGGTAGCACCTGGGACGAACAGTTCAGATACCAAGCCCGCCCAGCAGCAGCCAAGAAAGGACCGCCCGCAGTGGCGCTGGAGAGCAGCTAGCTAGTAGGTAGGTACCTAGGTAAGGTAGCTAGCGACCACGAGACTACCTACAAAGTACTTCGTAACTGGCAGGCAACCCCTGTGGCGCCGCCCAAGGGGCCGAGGCCGACCATGACGATTGCCGGGTGGATGTGAATGTGGATTGTGGTGGATTTGATTCACGGACAGACAGAAACGCGAGATCAACGTTGGACAACCAAACCACAACAACACCAATCCAGGGGAGCAGAGAGCAGACCAGAGCAGAACGAGGCCAGGGACAAGTAGCGTCCCCACGATGGCTTGCGTTTGATCCATTATTTTAACCCTCCTCCATCGTCAGGCTGGCGGCTGAAGAGAGTCGAGTCCAGCGGGGGGCACAGACTCTCTTTCCTCCACGACCGGTCCGTCGGGGTTCCATCATCTGGAGTACGTAGCGATCCACCGCTCGTCCACCGCCCTGAATGGACAAGCACCGGCCTGTTCATCTCTCGCGCAGGGATCAGCCGCCCGCTGCTCGTCGTCGCGGCTAGCCCGTTGCGGCCATGAGAGTCGTCGAGGCTTCTTCCTCCCCCGGCCTCGATAATGGGATGAGGCGAGTTTAGGTATTACGGTGCGCCGGCGGTGGGAGCTTCGTCCACTGCCAGAACGGACCCATGGGATGGACACTTGGTGCGTGCGAGGTCTTCTTTGTCCCTGTCGTCTGCTGCTCTCACGGCTGCTTGCCTGCTCGTATTCAGGGCAATAGAGCCTCCCTCGAACATGCTTTTGTTTAGCATTCTAGCTTCCCCTGACCTGACAAGATAAGCAGCAGAAGTCCCCGATTCGCGGTGCGCCATGCTCCGTACCTGGCATGGCCGATCTCCCTCGCAGTCCGTCCTACATAGGTACGTAATTTGATAAACGATCACCAGAGACCATCCAAGGCACAAGAGCTCTTCTTCCTCATCCGCCAGCTCCAGTCCATCACAAATCAACCGCAAAGACCTCTCTCTCCACAGTGACGCTTTCAATGGGGAAGCTCAAATCCTCTCCCCCCCCTGCAGCCGGCCCCTGGACCATGCATTCACCACCTCGTACGGAAAGGGACGATCGGGCTTCGCTGCTGGGCCTAGTGGCTGGCTAGTCAGGTCTCGCCGACATCCCAGCAGCGCCCCGGCCATTGGCGGCAAGCTCAGAAGGGCCATCTCAGCCAGGCCAGAAGAATGCAGCGGGTGATGTAAGTATTCGTACATTGATACGCATCCGCGCCTTCATAAAATATAATAAAGCCATGCGAGAAACGCCACCTTGCAACCGTGCAAACCCGACCGACCTCATCTCTCGCCCACCGATCGGCGTGTCCTCTCGTCGTCTTGCAACGCGGCCGGCACTCACTCCGCCTTTTATGGTTCTGCTACGTACGAGGTTTTTTGTAGCAAGCACTGTCATGGATTGGATCATGGTTCCGAATTGGGATCCCGCAAAGCCCGGACCATCTCCAGCGTCCATTCGGTTGCTTATTCCGGTCCCTGTTCTGGCCGCGTCGCTGCGCCGAGACGGGGCATGGGATGGGACGTGTGATCAGTCAGGGCCCTGGGGAGTCTACCGCGCAAATATGGAACCAGGGCGGTTCATCGCAGGTCGTTGACGTGTTGCCTGCGTGTACAGGTACGAACGAGACCGACGTGCATGTCCACCATGAAAGGGGAAGGGCATCATCTCTCTCGCTGTGAGACATGTCAAGCATAACGTCCAAGCATCGAAGCTGCAGTCTCGGGGACCCAAACACGAACTGTCAGAGGTCACAGGTGAGTGCGGTCAGAGGCCGGAACCCTGTCGATCTCGGCCCCTGCCTTGGATGGCGTGCGGCGTACGACTGGCTCCCTGGCTCAGTGCTACGTACTTTGCCCAGCGTGGTGAGGGAACGAAAGCAGAAGACGGATTTGGGTAGGAACTGCCATTCATGGTGACACTGGACCAAGATTATACCCGAAGACCCAAATACAGCTTCATTTGGTTCGGGCTTTAGTGCGGACCATCAATGAGGGCCAATACTGGATGTATTTGGCTTTGAAAACCGGTCTACCTAAAGCCAAGGCTCGCACCAATCATCTTGGCAGGAGAGCTATTGTATCTCGTGGGAGATTTTATCCACCTGCGTGCCGTTCACCTCAACAACGACCTAATACCTACGGGGTACCATGGACAAAGGATAGCTCACATGAACACTGATGAAACACATCCGCAGCCCCTAGATTCTAGATCCGCAGATCCTCTCACACAGCTTGGCAGAAGGCCTGTCTCCATCTCCGTGGCGCTTGGTTCGGTGCAACACCATGCTCCTAGCCCGTCGATCTACGGCCGCGCCGCTCGAGCATGCCAATTTCGCCGCAATACTCTAACGAGACCCATCCGCGCGCCACCTGTTGGTCGTCATCTTAGATAAGGGATTGCTTTCTCGCTCCGACGGCTGCGAAAATGACGTTTGGCCATCGTGGTTTGTTCGGCTCAAGAGGCACTCAATGGATGTAATTTGTGTGCTTGGAGGTATTCTGTGCCCTAGGAGCATTGGAGATCGTCGCCTTAATCTACACCAGAAATTGGCCGTGTTTATTGTACAGCGGTAGCATTCCTCGACCCCTCGACCCCAACACTAGATACCTAAACATGGCTTGCGCTTGTTGCTGAGCTCCAGTTATGTCTCATCCTCAAATTTGTCTTGAACATGAAGTCTTGAGTCAGCCCGCCGCCTCCATTCCGATATCCAAGTTCGAGCTCTGGGGGAGCCATTGTCCCGCTACTTCAAGCGTGCGTCTCTCCTGGCTGTCTTCTGCGGCTGTCTCCCAAAGCGTCATCCGTACCCGCGTAAACTCTTCTCGGTCGTGATCTGTAAGATGCTTCGAGGCCGCGACTGTGTATCGGAGGAAGTACCAGACCGACTCGTTGCGCCACCTGAACGACTTGGCCAGCTGAAGGGTCTCGCGGAACGTCGGCTGTGTCTCTGTCTGGTGCCTCTCGAGCAGAAACATGAGGAACTGCCAGCCGGAGATGTCGTCGTGGTGTGCAAAGGACCACTTCTTGACGACAGTGATTACCGTCAACATTGTCTCCGCGTGTCCGGTAGACTCTGCTGAGAGGGTGCTGATTAGGTATCTGGCATGACACCAGGCGTAGTAGTTCCGGGGATGTCGCTCTCCTGATACCGTGACGACTCTCTTGATGTCGTCCTCGACTGTGACGTCGACTCCCTGCGTCTGGAACTGTTCCATTAACCATCGTCGGTGGCTCCATAGTGTTGGCGACTTGGTATGGCGATGGAGGCGGCTTGTGAGTAGAGTGTCGACAAAGTATTTCTCGTTTTTTATATGGGTTATCACGTCGTCCTTGTCGTGTATCCTCATCTGTAAAAGTCTCTTTCTTATGTTGGCAGCTGTGAGATACTCAGGGTCCATTAATAGTATGACGGCCGTAGCTCTCAACACCGTTTCGATTGACCCATCATGTTTGCCCTGGATATAAGCCCTCAATATTTGCCGTGCAACGATGAATCCTTGCACGAGACGTAGCTTCGGTATGGCAACTGCGTTTCCATCTTGGAGTATGGTCGTGTCTGGATCGAAGATATGGCTTTGTCCAAGTAACTCAATCTCCAGAAGCTTAGCAGGAGGGTATGCAAGGACACTGGCTATTTTGTCAAACACAGCCTGGTGATTCGCATTTTTCAGAGCCTCCTTCACGTGTTTGTCGAGTGCCCTCGACATCTGGACGACGCAGTATGAGATGATGGAGTTGCCAGGTGAGTGAAAATGGACGGTATAGGGTAGCCGAGTTGGTGTGGAGGGGTTAGCAAAGCTGCGGAGCGGGCCATGCAATGTGTCGGGGCGATGACATGGCAGGCCAGACCACGTTGGCAAACCACCGAAACCACCACCAGCACCATCACGAGCACACCTCGGCCTCACGATCTCCAAAACACGCGCGCAATGCGAAACTAGCCAGCAGCGGACTTCTCACACCCTGGCCTACACCCGCCGCCACCGAAATGCCCTCCCTTCTCGTCGCCATCTTCGCCGTGGAGCTGGTGGTCAACATCATCAATGCCATCGGCGCCACGACCATCAACAACCTGGTACAGTTTCCCCCCCTTGCGGCGCCCCCGAACCTAACGTCTTCTAACAAACCTGCAGCTATGGACGCTGATAAACTTCCTCCCCGTCCCGACGTCCAAGGCCGCCGGTGAGCAGCGCAAGCTCCAGGCCGACTACCTCAAGGTCCGCCGGGAACTCACCGGCACCAGCAGCCAGGACGAGTTTGCCAAGTGGGCCAAGCTGCGCCGACAGCACGACAAGCTTCTGGAGCAGCTGGAGACCAAGAGTACGTGCGATCAGGATACGGTTATACACATGGCGCGCTTGGACAAGAACTGACAGATGTTGCCGCACAGAGAAGAGCACCGAAGCCGCGCGATCCCAGTTCGACACCTACCTGACCGGCGCCCGAGTGGTGCTGACCCGAGCACCGCAATATTTCCTGCCATTCTGGTTCGCCACGGAGCCTATGTTCTGGCTGCCTCACGGCTGGTTCCCCTACTATGCGGAATGGATCCTGTCTTTCCCCCGTGCACCCATCGGCAGCGTCAGCATCGCCTCGTGGCAGCTGGCCTGCACCGGTGTCATTGCCCTGTTCAGCGACCTGTTCATGGGCATCATCGGCTTGGCGCTGGCTGGAAAGCAAAAGGAGGCTGTGCCTGTCGCGGCCAAGCCCCAGGCCGAGAAGAAGAACAGCAAGGCTGCTGGGGAGAAGGGATTATAGACGGATGGGCATGATTTAGACGGACAAACATATTATATAGCTACCCGCAGGAAAATGGAAGAAGACTGAAATCAGACCATTTTGCAAAGCAGTTCTACGAAGTGATGAGGGAGTGTATCTCTTTGAAATAATTTGACGCAAAGTTCTTCATTGCTGACGCTGAGACTTTGTAACACGACAGAGAATAACCCTTGGCAGGGTATTTGGGGATCGATCTAGGCTACCTTTTGACTTTCGCGGTCAAGGAGAGACGATCGCGAAAGCTTCGAAAGTGCCAACTGGGGAGACATCACGGGGAGGGAGAGACGAGACGAGACGGAGAGAAAATGCGTGGGATTTGCTATCCTGTTGAGCTCGAGCTCTAGAAACACTGTGTAAGGGGGCAGGAATGGGTAAAAGGGGGATAATGAGAGAAAAAGAGCTCGCAAACAGCTGCAGCGAGGTGCAATGCTGGTTGTGGTGAAGAAATAATGAAAAGAAGAAGAGCAAAGACTCGACAAATTTTCGCGGCTGAAGAAAAGAGAACCCCTCGGCCCCACTTTCGCCTCGAGACCCCACACCCAGCACCGGCCTTGGCGTTGCGCCGTGGCAGCCTTGCTCGCTAGCGCCTGATTTTCTTTGGCGGGCAGCGACCGCAAGTGACGTTGTCAGCCTCGTGGGATTCGCTGTCAACTGCAACCTACAACCGTGTTCATCTCGACGGCGAACAAAAAGCACGGCGAACGATCGGACAGAAGCCGGAAAAAAAAAACGACGTGAAGTGAGACCGCCGGATCACTGCGACGACAGGATAAACCAGAGCACATCGTCGTCATTATGGCAATCCCCTGGGACTCGTGAGTTCTCCCCCCCTCTTCGCCAACTTAGACGGCAACCTCGCCCTGTGGCTAACCGCGCCTCTCCCGACTGCCAGCATCCGCTCCCTCGCCCTCTTCTTCGGCCCCATCCTCCTCCCCAAGGCCATTGGCTACTACCGCTCGCTGCGCGCCGCCTCGGCCTCCCGCACCGCCCCCATCCAGCCCGTTCCCGCGCGCATCCGCGTCGTGCTCGCGCTGCTGGCCGGCCTGGCCCTCGCCTGCCTCGTCAAGACGCTCTCGCCCTTCGGGCCCGAGAACCTCTTCCTCGCCACCCAGAGCCGCCTGCAGATCCCCGTCGACGTCCTCTTCAACCGCGCCGCCGTCGGCCGGCCCCTGTCCCTCACCGACGAGCGTCTGAGGCCCCGCTTCGTCAACCTCGAGAGCCGCCTGCTCTACCTCCAGTTCGGCCCGGACGTCGTCGCCCACTGCCCCTTCTGCTCCGCCGACGAGCCTAAGAGCTACTTCTACTACGCCCTCCCCTCGCTGCTGTGGCCGCACATCGCCAACCTCGCCGTCGTCGCCGTCGTCACGTCGCCGTCCCTGACCGGCCGCTACGGTGCCCAATGGCGCTCCCTGGCTACCATCGCCGCCTGCGTGCTCGGCGCTCTGGACGTCTGGCTCGTCAGCTCCTACAACTACCAGGCCAACTCTCGTGCCCTGCGCCTGCCGGACGTGGATTTCTTTTTCTGGGATATGCGCATCTACCGCCTGCTCGCGCTGGCATCGCTCGATGCCCTGCTCGCCTGGGTGCTTTACCTGTCCTCGACCAACCGTGCCTTCGTCGAGGCTCCCTCGGCTGCTGAGCGTGTCGACACGGCTAGCCGCACCATTCACCTCGTACGAAGCAAGCTGAGCGCCCTAGGTATTGTCAAGAACACGGCGCTGCGGGACGAGGACCTGCGCGAGCGCGGCATGGCTTACTGGGCACACGAGGTGCGCCTAATGCGCGAGGTCATGGAGGAGCGCGAGGTGATAGAGGGCGTCAACGATGCGCTGGGCAACCGGATCGACATCCAGACCATCACGAGAGACGCCGAGGCGTACGCGCACAATGTGTTACAGCCACTGCAGCCGGCGTCGGCCGATGGCAGTTAGTGTAGTAGTGTCCCCCTTGCCGCAGCTATCCCAATCATCAAGAAAACCTATTCGTACAAAGAATGCCCGCGCCCATCAATTGCTAGGTTGTTTTGACACCTCCCGTTGCCAACCCACGCAGCTTTTCTCCTTCAAGAACCATCAGAAACGTCCATCACCCAGTAACCCTCGAAACAAGCCCTCGGCACTTCTACAACAGCCACGGCTTTCACTGTCAGAATAGAACTCGGCCACTCATTCAACATTAATGCCGAGAATCCGGCCTCGTAGGACCCGTCACCACACTGCTAGTGCTACCCTTTCTCGACGACGTGTCACCGGAACCCTCTTGTGCGCTGCGCTCGAGGAAGTTGGCCCACAGGTCGGCGAGGGACTCCCTGTCCTTGGCCGAGGTGGGCTCGGCGAAGACGTCGGCGTTGAGCGAGGGCGAGCTCGGGGTGCGGTGGAAGGGAGACATGGGGAGGCGGAGGTTATTGGTCGAGGTGCCCGGACGCGTGAGGCCGGCCTGCTCGCGCTGTTCGTCGGTCCAGGCGAGGTAGCCGGCCATGATCTGGAGGACCTGGAAGCGCTTGACATCACCGCGGTCGAGCGTGAGGAAATGGAGTAGATGGTTGGTGACAATTTGCCTGAACGGGCTGTTAGCAGGCGAATAGGGCCAAGTAGATATACGCAAAATACGAACCTGTCCACGTTGTCCTCCGGCTTCGTCTTCTTGAGGTACCGGAGCGCTTTGGTGAGGTGGTCGTTCAAGACGATGGCCTCGTGCCTCAGTTTGCCGATAAGGAGGTTCTTCTCTTTGACCTCCTTCTCGTACGGCGCCGTCCGCTCAAGCTCCTGGGTCAGCGACGACTTGGCGGCCTCTGCCTCGGCTGCGCGAGCGTCGGCGTCGTGCACCAGCTTCTTCAGGCTCTGGACCTGCTCCTCGGTCGTCTCGACCATCTCGCGCAGCTCCCTCTTGCGGGCGTCCTGGATCTCGCGCAGGGCGTTCTGGAGGTTGTCGATGAGCGTCATCTGGCTGTCCCGCTCCGCCGTGGCGCTATCGTAGCCTTGCCTCAGGGCGAAGACCTGCTCCTCTAGCTCCGAGACCTTGTCGCTCAGCGTCTCTTTGATGGAGCGCTCCTCCATGGCGATGACCTCCCACTCGCCCATGGCGTTGGCGGTCGTCTCCATCTCCTCCTTGAGGTGCTGGACGGCCCGGACCAACTCCTCCTTCTCCTTTTGCCAGTTCTGTGCCGATAGGTTGTTGCGGCTTCGCAGGGTGTTGAGCTCTCGTGTCGCATCTTGCAGGTCCTCCTTGAGCTTGTTGACGTCGTCTCCGGAAGACTGGGCCGCGTTCTGGAGCTCCTCGTTCTGCGCCTCCAGCTCCTCCACCCGCTCCTTGGCCTCCTCCAGCTCTGCCTTGTCGCGCCGTAGCCTGTCGCTCAGGGTCTCCTTGATTTTCTCTACTCGTCCGAGGAGGTTCTGGTACTGCTCCTCCGCGTTCTCCTTGGCGGCGTTGCTCTCCTCGAGCTCCGACTGGAGCTGTGTGACCTCGCTGCTGTGAGACTCTTGGATGCTCTCGAGCTGCTTCCGCAGCTGCTCCACCTCGGCCCGCAGAGCCTCCCGTTCCTTGCCCATGGCCTCGAGCTTCGCGGACGTGTCTGAGTCGTCCGTCTTCTCGCCATCGATCGTCGGTGCTGGCAGCCCGTTGCTCTTGGGCTCTACCGCATGTCCGTTGCCCTCAGCGGCGGGGTTTGTATCATCGGTAGGTGTATCCTATGGTTTCGATGTCAGCGCGAGGAGGCATGCCAGGAGAGTTATGGACACGCACCGGCAGCGTGGGCGTATCGGGCTCTTCGTCGACGGTCTCACTGTCCTGCCTGGCATCTCCGGTGCCAGCCGAGGCGGAGTCCTTGTTCTTGTTGGCGTTCTTCTTCTTCTTATTGTTCTTCTTCTTGGACGACGCTGCGCACGCAGACACCCATCAGGACACGTTCTCGGCTGCCAATTGCAGGGAGCGGGGGGTCTACACACCTGAATTCGACGCCTGGGTCGGGTCTGTCGCAGCTGCGGAAGACATGGTGAGGAGGGGATGCGCCGGCCTGAAGCATCAGCGTCCGTGGCGGATACAGATTCGAGCGGTGCGTCGTGGCGTTGCGCACGCGGTGTTGAGGTGTTGCGAGCGAGCGTCGGGAGTTCAACCACCGTAGCTGGAGTTAGAGAGACGGAGGCTGCTGGAGCGTGGAATTTAGCGAGCTCCAGCGGTCCTGAGCGGTTGCTAACGGCCAGCTCGGCGTCGGCAACGTCCGCCCGGCGCTTCTGTATTTGTTGCGCCGGGGTCACCCTGCGATTCTTCAAGGTGTCTGTTTTTGAACCAAAATCTCACAAGAGGATCTGAGTAATGATTGAGATTTGGTGACGTGTAGTGAGACGTGTTTGCAATCATGCCGCCGTCGTTGCTTGTCATAGCAGCGTGGTCTAGACTTGGTCCAATGATGGTGGCGGGCATTGTATTGATGCAGATATTACGGCTTGGAATAGTACAACCGACCCATTAATTTTCAATACTGAATCCTATGTTGAGCTATACTGACTGGTAATTGCTATGAAGCGGTTACGTATCAACTCAGAACTATCAGGTGAGAGCAGGCAATATCAGGAAGTTGTGTCTTTGTCGTTTCGTATCACCCTTACCTTAATACTAAGGCTTACGGCTCTAGGTGGACTTGGCTGGAGCTAGCTTAGTCATCCTCTCCATGGACACCCAAAACCGTCGCAACTTCAGATCCATTTCGACATTTTTCTCTTCTTCTTCACATATTTTACCCTTCGCAGTCATTCAAAATCGAAAAGATCATGCCTTACGTGGCTTTTCACCACGACCGCGAAGTAGAAAATCAACGCCTTTCTTAATCCTATAGCTTGCTCACATTTTCCTACGAGCGCTATGGGTTCGCTTATGTGCGTACATGCAACCTCACAATGGGGAACAATTTTGCCAGTTTTTGTGAAAGGAATGCCCAACTGTCATTATGGACTTTTTGCCAATACCTAGATCGCCGTAGACTCCGAGACAAGAAGATCAACGCACAGTGCTATGTAACTAAGCCTTCGCCTTGCGACCCTTTCCCCTAGCTGACTTGGCTCTTGTAACCTTGGCTTTGGGAGCGGCCTTCTTCGTCGTAACTTCGACCTCAACCTCGACCTCTACCTCGGGTTCCTCAGCCTCAGGCTTAGCCTCGTCAGCGACCTCGACGGCCTCGATAGCCACCTCGATCTTCTTGACCTCATCCTCCTTCACAACCTCTTCCTTATCGACGGGCGCATCCTCGACGGGCTCAACCGCCTTCTTCTCAATCGGCGCAGGGGCGGGAACGTCCTTCATCTCGGGAGCTTCAAACTCGTAACCAATCTCCTTGAGCTTGGCAGCCCTCTTAGTTCGCTTGCTCTGCTCGTTCGATATCTTGGCCGCCCAGGCAGACTCCGTGAGGGGCTTTTGCAGCTTGTTGCCGGCCATCTTGTTCCAGGGGACCTTCTTGAATCGTCGATTGGCACCCTTAAACAGGTCATCGTGCACCTGGTCCTTGGGGATGATTCGGCACTTGAGGATGTGTCCGAACAAGAGGTAGTTGTTCATAGTCTTGGCCACAATCTCGGCCGTGGATGCCTCGGCAAACTCGACAAAGGCAAAGTGCTTGCTGGCGCCAGTCTTCTTGTTTCGCGACAGTCGCAGCTTGTTGATGGTGCCGAATTGCTCAAAATACTGTCGCATTTCGTGCTCGTAGAAACCGTGGGGAATGCGGCCGATGTAAAGAACGCCGGTTTCTCCGTCGGAGCCCTTCGCAGCCTGTTGGACCTGCTTGGAAACCTTGGGGATCGTACCAACGTCCTGTCCGGTCTCGAAAGCATTGTCGCCCTCAGTCATGTCCTCGTCGCCAGAGTCCAGCTCAGTTGCGAGGATCTGGACCCCCTTGCCCTCCTCCTCGTCGCCGGAGGAAACATCGGGGACTTCGATTGTGGCATCCTCCTCCTCGACCTTCTCCTCGACAGGCTTGGCCTTCTTGGCCTTCTGCGCCGGCTTCTTCGCGGGCTTGGGCTCGGCCGCAACCTTCTTGACCGACCTCTGCTTCTTTAGCGACACAGGCGATGCATCCTCGGGGGCTGTTGGAGTGTTGTTAGCAAAGAGCGCACCGTTGTGCAAGTCAATGGGCAGCCTGACCTTTGCGCTTGCCCTTGGGCGACGGCTTGGCGGATTTTCCGATGTTGTTGAGCTTCTGGACCTCGGGAAGAGCTTTAGAATGTTAGATTATGCAACCGAGTTGCCTGCGAATGCACTCACGCTTTCGTTTCCTTAGTTCGGGAGCCATTGTTGCGATTGTTGCGGAGTGGTTGTTCAAACTGTACGCAAAAGCTCGGGCTGGGAAAGCGGGAGGTGGGTGAAGAAAAAATTTGGGATTCTGCCGTGGTATGGAGAGCGGTGAGGGTCCACTATCAGTCTATCGGCGAGGTGGTGGGGGCGTGGGTTCACCCGTTGTTCAGCGCTTGATCCACTAAAGAGGTGCTGGAGAGTTCATCGTACAGGGACCTTCACAAGACGTCTCATTTCGGACCAACTTTGGTCACTCTTGAACGGCGACGCAACGAAAGGCTGCTTGTTTTATGGTTCATCTTAAGTGAGAAACCGGAAGAGTTAGAAGGCCGCCGGTGAGCTTGCGGGTATTTTACGTTTGATCAGCTTGGGAGTGCTCGCCTATAAATATTGCCTGAGGACAACTGCGACTCGCTCAGAATCCTTCACAAGCTTGTCCTCAGACCCAACCTGACCCCAACAAACACTGCATCTACACACGCTCACATTCTTCGGGATGGTTGGAAACCAGAAGGATATCAGCCACGAGGAGGTGTGGGATGACTCGGCCCTCATCGACTCATGGAACGAAGCCTTGCAGGAGTACAAGGTATGTTGTGCACTGGACCTGTTTGGCCTTCCTACGTCGCTGCGATCGACTAAACTAAATTCCCTGCAGAAATATCATAGTATCCATGCGAAAGGCGGAAGCGTGAGAGACTTGGAGCCAAGCAACCGGTTAGTACCATCCTCGATGCAAGAGACAGCAACTGAGACGATGTGATCTCCATAGGACCGCAGCCAAGCCGGGAACTCAGAGTGATCACCCCGAAGATTCATCTGAAGACGCCGAAGTTGCTGGAGAAACAGCTGCAGTCGACAAGGGAACTGCGGACGAAAGTGTAGGTGATCTTTGTTATGAGGATCAAACATGATCGCATCCATTTGGTTCCCGTCAAATCTCTAATACAGATCAGGGCACAACGGCCATGCACGATGGGCCTTCCGATCATGGACCCAAGGCCGGCCTAGGTACATTTCCAGTGCAAGCTGTGTTCAGATCCGGTACGTTGAGGCCCTAGTTGATAGCGCTTTTCGCTACCAGTGTACGGATACTGACAGTCGGGCCTCGATCCTGTAGTGCAAGACGAAAACCTCAAGAAACTTCTCATGTCGTGGTACTACGCTGGCTACTACACTGGAATGTTTGAGGGCCAACAGCAAGCGCAACAAAGCCGAGAGCCGTAAAGCCAAGACACCTTGGCCGGGGCTGAGCATCGGATGAACAGAAGCCGCGAGAGACGGCTGAAAGGCTGCGACTCTATCCGATCTAACAGGGCGGACGGGCTGCGACGAGATCTGTCGCAGATGCGCGGTACCTCGCCGGCGCCAAACGGTGGTCCTCTCCTGGGGCGTGTCAGAACAGCCAAGGCGACGGCAAAGGCCAAACCAAGTGCAAACACGGAACATCAGGAGCGAGTCTCCCTGGTCGGCTGCGTGAACCGCGAATCTACGACATGAGGGTGGCTGGGCGCATCACCGTTTAGTGGTTGCGGTGTGGGGTGGATTTCGTTTCAAATCCGAGAGGCAGCATTCCGGGGGTTCTTGGCTACCGCTCGGCTGGGGTACGATGGGAAGCCAAGTCTTAATAGAGACTTATGGGCGCCTAGGGCACCATTTATGATTTGACACGCGAATATTGCTATTGCCTAGGGGACGCAGTTAATAAGATGGATTTTGCTGGACAACATAGTGGACTCTCACGGAAGACCTCTGTCAAAAGTACAGGTTCACAGCAGCCTGGACTATATGTCGTGCATCTAGATGGGATCCTGCAGAAAGCGAACCTTGTAAATAAATAAAGTCACGGAATCGCTGTTGAAGGCGCTCAAGAGATACTCTGGGCAAGGCCAGTTGAAATGTCGTCCCTTTATTCGGGTAGGTCGGTAAACTAGTCCAACACCTGTGACAGCATGGCGATGCGTTGGGAGAAGAGTTTCAGACGGGTCGCGATGTTACCGGGCGGTTTGAGCCACTGTAGATCGGATGCCAAGTCTTGCATCTCTGCACCCAGCCTTTTGGATTAGCTTAAGGGTTGCAATTGCTGAGACGGGTTGGCAACCGGGCGATGCTACGCTGCAGGTTCCAGGAACGGCGAGGCGATGTTTGTTGACCTACCGGAGCGACCAAGTAAACACCAGCGGGGGCATTGCTTGAGTGCATGCATTGCATTTTCAGCCATGATACTGAATGACAGAGATGAAAGTGTAATTGCATCCCCAATTCCAGTGATCAATCACAAAACGACCGCCTTGGACGGCCAGTACAGACGTGCAGTCAGTCAGTCCTCGCTTGTCGACCGTTTTGCCGCTTTGGGTCTCGGCCAGGGTCCCAAGGCGACTACACCAAACACGACCCGAGACGAATCTGTCACAGCAAAAACCTCTGCCGCATCGCAACCCTGGCCCGTCGCATCGGCCGGGCTCCTGGCTTCGGACGCTCCCACAGCCGAAGGAGGCCAAGCAAACCGGAGCCGTGCCTTGTGTGTTTCGCACGGGTGCTGCTGGAGCCGACTTGCACGGACGGACGTTGTAAAGTATCTAGTACCGGTAGTTAGTCCAACGCCTCGGTCTGGATATAAGTCGACGGCCGTCCCCCCGTTTCCGCTGCTGGAGTATCAACTTGTTTTGACCATCTCTTTCTTCGCAACCTCGCCTACGCGTTTCGCTCTTTAAACTCGACGCCTTGTCTTTTTTTGTCTCATTCTTCTACGAGCAGGCCCTCGACTCCTTGAGCCACCGTCGCCACGTCGATTCAAGCCCTCTTTATTATACAATCCATCCTTTGACAGGACTACCCGCGTTCCCCAAGATTCTCCGGATCTTGACCCTCCCCAAACACCACATAATACCTATTTTTCACCAACCGTCCAAACCCGCCAACATGAAGTTCGCAACCACTCTGGCCCTGGCCATGGCGCCGCTGTCCCTGGCCGTCTCGGTCCGCGACCCCAAGTCCTCCTTCTTGCCTTCTCGACGAGACCACCCCGAGGGGGACAAGGGAGATGGCAAGGGCAGCGACAAGGGCAAGGATGTCGGAAACGTCATCGAGCTTGATCTGAGCAACTCGGACGGGTACAAGAAGTACAAGGGCGGCGACAAGACGCAGGTCATCATCATCTGGGTCAACTCGGGCAACGGCGCCGAGACCACCACGGTCAACGAAAAGGTCACCGTCACCCAGACCGTCACGGCCGGAGCCGGCGACGGAGCTGTCGCCACCACGCCGGCCGCGGCCGCCTCGCACACCGTCACCGTGGGCGGGCCGGGCGGCCTGGTGTTCCAGCCGGACCAGCTCGACCAGGTCCCCATCGGCGACACCGTCATCTTCGAGTTCCTGTCGCAGAACCACACCGTCTCGCAGTCGGCCTTTGACACGCCCTGTGACATCCTCGAGGGCGGCATGGACTCGGGCTTCATGCCCAACCCCAACAACACCGTGTCCCCAGCTCCCCAGGTTGCCATGCAAGTCATGGTCGACACGCCTCTCTGTAAGTCGAATCTAGCACGGCGAAGACCAAGATGAAGACAACGACGCTGACAAAACCCAGGGTTCTACTGCAAGCAGTCCGGCCACTGCGGCAAGGGCATGGTCTTCTCCATCAACCCGACCGCCGACAAGACGCAGGCCATGTTCCAGGCGCTCGCCATCAAGCAGAAGGGCGAGGGCGCCGAGACTCCCATCACCGACCCTGCCGCGACGCCTGGCCAGGGCGAGGCCGAGGCTCCTGCTGCGTCCACCACCGTGGCCAGCGCTCCGGAGGGAACCCAAGCACTCACCCCCGGAGAGGGCACCTTGGGCAGCGACGGCAGCTGTGTCTGCATCGTATCGTGCGCCGCTGGCTCGTTCCCCGCCGAGGCTCAGGGTCTCGGTGCCTTTGGCGGCCAACCCGGTAAGTTCTCATTCACCATCTTGCCGACTCGTAACCTTGCTAACATCTTCATCAGGCGGCATGGCTATCAAGATGGCCGCGCTATAAACGGGGCAACCGCTTGCACGCGATTTCTGGGGGGTTGTAAGACGATGGGTTGAAATCTTATACAAGGGTATCTAGAGGGTTCTTTGACGTATCTTACGCGAGTAGCTTGGAGGGCTTTAAATCACACTTCACGGGTATGAAGGTGCATATGACTGGCTCGTATAGTCTCTAGGCGAATTAATATTATGATTCCTTTTTTGCAATGATAGTTTTCTGGGAACCAACCTGTGTCCGAGGGAGAAACACGCGCGCATACACCTTCCGCAAAAACGTGTTTAATTATCACTACCCACACTTGAGACATGCCCACATGGCAAGGCGTGATCGAACAAACGACATGGTGAGATGTTGCATTTAAGCGGCTAGTGTAACTGTCCCAAGGCAACCCGAACCCGGGCGCCCAAATCCGTGCACCACTTCGCCTTTGCTATCCTGAAATAATTCGCAAATCGGTTTATAATTCATGGTCGTACCGTGCCGCCCCGTATCGTATCCTGTCCCTGTCCTGCTTATCCGTGTCGTATGCAAAGGAATGTCGACGGCGAATGAACAAACTGCGGGCGTCGTTTGCGAGCTGAAGCAACCGACTACTTCTTGGCCTCGGCCTTCTTAGCCTCAGCTATCGAGAGGAGCACACAGGTTAGCCACGTACTGTCCGGCTTAGAGCGGAGGGCGGAGGGGCAATCTTACCAGCAGCCTGCTTCTGGCGCATAATCTCGGCGGCCTGCTCCTTGGAGCGCTGCATCTCGGTGCCGCTCATGGTGTTGCCCTTCTTCTGCAGCCGGCGAAGCTCGTTAGCCCTTGGCCGAGAGAGTGCGCGACAGGGAGCCCAGCCGCGGCGTGAGCAGCTGAGGAGGGAAGAAACGTACCTGGCCGGCCGCCTTCTTGAGGTTGGCCTCGCGGGCCTTGTCGCGCTGGTTGCCGCGGGCCATGGTGGAACGGGAGTGATGCGGGAGAGGAAGTGGAAGAAAGAGGTCGTTGGGGATGCGTTTGGCAGGCGATCGCGAGACGGACAGAGAGAGTCGGAGGGAATAAAAGTTGCGGCGGTCACGAAACGTCTGGAGGAGGCGGTGCGGTGACCTTTTCGGTGGTTTGCAGGGAGCCAATCGGATTGGGTGCGTTGAACCTGAATGGCCTCGCTTTTTTGGGAGGGTCAATGCAGGTACCTGCGTTTGTCTGGGGCGCTGCATACAAGGCTAGGTACCTTTTGTCATTGGCTGTGATCCACCACTAACGGCCGCTTACACCCACCTCGCCTTATCAATTGCGATCCTCTCGGACACGCCGTGCTGGACTTCCTTCTTGGTCACATGGGCGTACAAACAAGTCACTATTGTTCGCGACACTCGGGTTTTGTCTTTGGAGACTTTGATTCACTCTGCGTCACGCTTGTCCAGCCGGCGCAGCAAATTGCCATTGCGATTGGCACGGGAAAAGTGAAAGACGAGCACCCGACAGACAACCCCCCAAATCGCAGCCTGATTCAGACCACCACCACACCCACCCCGTAAGCACGTCAAAGTCAGAGATCCCCCACAGCCACGGTTTCCAGGCCACGTCTCCGGACACCAAGCGACTGACCGGCCTGCGCAGATCCCGGCGCGGGGATGTGCACCCAGGACTACATCCTGTACTCGTGCGGCTGCGCGCAAAAGGGCGAGTTCCGCCAATGCCCCGAGAGGTTCCAGACCAACGTCCGCTGCGATCCGATGGGCCGCCAGGAGAAGACGGTCGCCAACTACTGTCCCAAGCACCTGATCAAGGCGGGCGGTGATGCAAAGGTGTACTACACGCATCCGAGTTGAGGTGGCGCATCGCTGGAACACGCACCTTCAGGGCATGCGACGTGAGGTGGGAGCGCAGTGATGGTCAGACGCATCGGCAAGGTAGCGTTCCTTTGTGCCCGAACAGCACGGGTTTGATCCGTGAGCCGAGTCATCATCCGCGGGAGCCTGGGAAGCGGTCGGCTGGAGCTGGACGAGGCTGCGGCTATCCCCAACATCTACGCGCCGAGGAGGGCCCCAAGAAAATTGTGGCATGTCCGAAATAGCATCGCGGCTATGAGACGGCGGCGCTTGGGAGAGTGGGACGAGGCCGAGACATAAGCGACCGCCAGGTCGGACCGCGAGCATTTCGGTACGAGATCTATTTAGCTCTGGTGGGATGATGGAGCCAAAGCGGCGGCTCGGTGAGGGACTGAAGGAATAGGCGACGTGTGGGAGGATTACCACAGTTCTCGACTTCAAGGTTGATGTGGGTTACCCGGGAGGCATTGTCAGATCTGGGCATGCAGCACGGAATTGCAAGCATCACGATGCATGGTCGTCATGCATCGCTGCAGAGGATGAAGCAGACAAGTAAAATGTGAATGTTCAATGTACAGTGTTTAGTGTTCAGTGGGCTGTCCTGACTGACCCCTGCATGGTTCGTAACAACTCTTGAACAGAGCTGGGACGAGTGGTGATGCTGACAACCCACGGCCGCCTATTTGGTGTCCAGGCTTTGTACGGAGTAGTCTGTTCTTCGTACTCGGTCCCCAGCATTCCAATTATACCTATCTAAAGACAAAAACTTATGCTACCCCGGTTCTAATCCCTGGATTCATCTTCTCATCGAGTTGGCTGTACGGAGCATTTACCCCAAGATCATGCCCATCAACACCCTAGCCTTCCATCAGTGGCAACTCGACGAAAAGTCTCCACGTGGGCGGCTCCCTTTGGCGCTGTATCGGAGACCACGAATAGGCGACCGCCCGCTGAAGAGCCCACCACGGCCGGCCCACTGAGAGGCCCGAGGCCTTCTGAAACAAACTCTTCCGTCTGGAGCGCCGACACCCAATCGATCATCCGCCCAACCCCAGTCCTGAGAAACCTCGTAGTCCCGATTCCGCAACACCGCAACGGCGCAAATCCAGGGAAACGTCCATTGGGTCTTGGGTGCTCAGCGCTCCTTAGGCGCTGGTTGGGGGGTGGGTGGTCTTGGGCTCAGTTGGCTGTCCCACCTCCAGGGCATGCAAAGGTGTTTTGGCCTTTGGCCTTTGGCTGCTCGCGCTTCACCTCGGACGCGCGCGCAGCCAAGCATCGCGGCCATGAAACCGGCCGGCTGGTGGCGCGTTGAGACTGCGTGCTCCTCCTGCGTCCGCCCAAGACCGGCCTGTCCCGCGGGATTGATTGGGCTCCAGCGTCTCCGGGGGAGTCATTCAATCAGCTCGAAACACCGAGTTGCAGCCCGCTTCCGGCGACGACGCGCCCTCTCTCTCTTCCCGCTCGAGGCCCCCATGTTTTTGTTCCCTTGGGACTTGCCGCCCTTGACAGGGATTTGTTCGCCTTTCTGCTTGCTGCAGCTTCTTTGTTCCCCTTTTGTCACACGGTGTTGTGATTGTTGCGTTCGTGGGCGTGTCCGATTTGCTATTAAAGAATCGCCGCCCTGCTGTTCAGTGACAATGTGCCCCCCCCTTCTTGATTTGGTCGACACTTATTCAGACAATGGTGCTTGTGAACTAAAATAACGACTGTCCAGTCATTTCTTTCTCTTCCCCTCTCTTCTTGACTTCTCACCTTCGTGTTCCCCGGACTGGCTCCGTCTTTCTTACTTAAACGCTCTCGTTGATCTCTCACTCTTCCTACTTACACCCTCACCTGCAAACGCTCTCTTAAACGCCCGCTCAGACAGTTTCCTGCAACACAACATTTGTCTAGGCTTACTTGGTAGGAACTCTTCCTCCTTCTGAAAGCCTCTTTGATCATCATAGACTGACACCTTGACAGACCTGCACTGCCTCTCTCTTACCAACGACCTTTCCTTCTCTCACGACCGACCATGTTCAACAGCGACTCGATCCGAGGACCGGGGATGATCATCCTTCAGGTCCTCCGCGCCATAACCCTCATCACCTTGGTCACGGCCTCTGTGGCCTGCTGGACCTTGATCATCAAGATCGACACCTCCAACGGCTTCTTCTTCTTCGACGCCGCCTCTCTCTTTTTCACGAGCACCATCTCCATCCTCCTCGCCGTCTCCGAGCTCCCCATCGCCAAGTCCTACTTCCGCCGCACATGGCCCGTCCTCTCTGACGAGTCTGGCCTCACCTGGCTCGGGTTTGCCATGACCCTCATCGGCTGCAATATCCTTGGGAAGCTCAACCAGCCCGCCAACGCCAGCGACGAGATCGGCCTCCCCTTCTGGCGCCTCGTCCTCGCAGCCGGTGTCCTCGCCATCACCTTTGGTATTCTCAACATCGTCTGCTCCTTTGTCTTCCGCGACTCAGCCAACGGCATCAGTGCCCGCATCGTCCGCTCCGAGGGCTCTCTCGCGACCAGCCAGGGACCGCCCATCTACAAGGATCAGTACTCGATCCGCAGCAACTCGGTCCGCAACAACTCGGTCCGCAACGAAAAGTCCAAGTCCGCCTTCATGTCCTTTTTCTGGAAGAAGAAGGATGGCCAGAACCCCATGGAGCCCTCCCCGCGGCCAGAGATCAGCGGCCCTATTCATTCCCACCCCGACTACGACGTCGAGCGTGAGGCTCCTTACTCTCCTCCTACTCGCAGCCTCCAGGCCGACGACGAGTGGGACCGACGGAGTCCTATTGCGCCCGCCGTCAAGCGCCCTCCCACGGCTATGCACCCCATCATGCACAGCCGCCGAAGCAGTAGATACTCTGAAGCGAACATGTCCCGATTCTAAGGTTCATTCAGCAAGCTAAAAGGGACACAAAGAACGTAACGATAAAGGGTGGAGGGAACAATGAAGGAGAGGTCTTGGCTCAATGGCGTTTGGTTGCATGTTTAGCGGAATACCCGTCTTTTTAGGAGTGTCATAGATGTTTTCAGTTCAAACTATTTCAAACAATCGTTTTGTTCATTCAAATGCACAGCAGTTCCCCCAATGCAAACAATGTTGCCTCCATTGGTCAAAGTTTGTCAATGGAAGCAAGAACAATAAGAATGCCTGTTCCAAAAGAGGCTTTGATAATGGGCTCCTCAATTGGCCGTGCCTGGAGGTACGTACCTCTGTTTGAGACCAGTCACGTGAGGAGAAACGCTACAGACTCCAACGACACCTTGAAGAAGCTATCGCACTCTGCTCACATCATCAACTCTTCACAATCACGTCGGCCCTCTAACACCCTCGACTCAGGCTTCCACCAGACCTTTGAACGCTGTCAAAGATTCGCCTCCGCTTGAAAAACCCGTACCCGTGACCAGACACCTGCACAGAGTCTGCATCTGTTCGTCATTCAATCAGCTCCTGCACACGCGACCTGCGACCCCGATCATCGCCCGGCTGCATTCGGATCGATTGCCATAGCCCTTTAGAGACTCCAGAGACGTGTGTGCGCTCGTGGTGAAGACGGGTTGGATCCATATCTGTTGAGGCTTGATCGCGAATTCCGCAAGGTTGCTCTAGGAAAATAACTGGTGTTGGGGCTGGACTGGGGAGGCAGTGTGCGCCAGGAAGGAGGCTTCTTGGAATAAACTTGACCAGATTAGAACGTGCTCGTTTGCGCCGTGCCCTCGGTGCCTTTGTCTACCAAAGTCCTCGGCTGCTCTGGGAACGCGCCTTTGTCGCCCGTTGAACTGGGGGATCTTCATTGTCGCGTTGGACCCGGGCATATCCTCTTGCATCCATAGCCTGCAGTTTTCCCATCTGCTTTTCCTTCTCTTCATACCCAGCGACATCCATCACCATGTCTTCCGACTCAGCTGAGGTGGCGGAGGATTACCGCCAGGCCTTGGAGGACCTGTCCTCGAACATGCGATTCGAAATCAGCAACTTGACAGTAATTGCTCGCGAGAACACGGAGCACGCGCTGGCCATCGCCGAAGTTCTACAACAGCACATTATCAAGGTAGGTTTAGTTCTCGATCGAGCTTTGAGGACTCTTGTGGCCCTTGTTTCTTTACATTGCAAACGTACCAAGAGTTATAATTGCTTACGCTCCTGCTAGGCCCCCCCGAACAAGAAGCTGCCTGCTCTCTACGTCCTGGACTCGATCGTCAAAAATGTTGGCACCCCGTACACCCTCTACTTCGGCCGCAACCTATTCAAAACATATATGGAGTCATACGCCGTGGTCGATCAGCCCGTCCGCCGCAAGATGGAAGAGATGCTCAGAACGTGGAAGGAGCCCGTTCCTGGATCGATGGATAGCCGACCTGTCTTTTCGCATGAGCTGGTGCGTCCGATTGAGAATGCGCTCATGAAGGCGAGAGCTGCAAGCATGCCTCAAGGAATGATGCCTGGCAGACCTCGATCGGCCATGCCTCATCGCGACACTCCTACACCTCCTGGAATGCGAGGCTCTGGTGCGCCACCGGGATACCCGGTTCAGCAATATCCGCCCTCCAACGGCAATTCGCCCTATCCGGGCCAGCAAGTGAGCGCTTCCTTTGCCGTCCATCTGAACTATTACTAACAGAGTCACAGGCCCCATTCTATCCTCCTCACTCGACTCCGCAGCCTGCTGGTTCAGCCTCCGCACCTTTCCAACCTCCTTATGCCGCAGCGCATGGAGCTGCTGGAACGGTCGCACCGGCTGGAATAAGCATAGAAACATTGAGCAATGACATTCAGAACCTGATTGTGGCGACCAAGGCGGAATTCTCGCAAAATCCCCATGATGCTAGTGTTCAGACCAGACTAAGAGCCCTGCTGGACCTCCAAGGCATTGTGCACAGCACTAGCTTGCCACGGGACCAGCTGGAGCTCATTAAGAACAAAGTAACTGAACTTGCTGCCGTAAACATGAGGGCCCTGTCGGCCCAGAACTCTGCCCCTACGCCTGCACCTGTACTTCCTCAGGCACCGCCGGCACGACCGGCGACCGTAACTCCTTCGCCAGCTCCTGCGGCTCCGGCTGCCGGGACTCTGACGCTCGACTCGCTGTTGGGGCAGGGAGCGTTGGCGGCGTTGATGGCGAGGCAGTCCGCAACTCCTCAGAATGCGACGCCAAACCCAGCTCCTCCGTATGCCAAAGTGGCTATCCGATCACCACCGCCGTCTCATATTGAACCACCAAAACCAGCCCAAGCCCCAGCTCCGTCACCGGCTCCAACAGCTCCTATGTCGCAGGGACAGAATCCGATGGCGTTACTTGATCAGCTTCGACTGGCCGGTCTCTTGCCATCTGGTCCTCCAGCATCGGCTCCGGTTGCGCCGCCTGCATCGATGTTGCCTCCTAACATTGCCAACCTCTTGGCATCCACCAAGGCTGCTGCTGGTCTCATGAGATTTGACATTCCACCCGGAAAAGGAGTCAACCCTGCTGCGCTGAGGCAACCGTGAGCTCTCAAAGTCCGTTCTTCTTTGACAACATGACGCTAACTCAGGTAGATTCCACCCATCCTTGCTTTCCAGACTCTACGACGAGCTTGGCCCACCGTGTACGCAGTGTGGCCGACGATTCAAGACGGATGAGGAGGGCAGAAAGAAGAAGACGGCTCATATGGACTGGCATTTTCGAGTCCACCAGCGAAGCAACGAAGCCGAGAAGCGGGGCACGCACCGGAGTTGGTATGTTGACCAACAAGTAAGTCAAGCATCTCGCTCCCCGGTATAGATGTTGCGACTAACATGAACAAGGACTGGGTGAAGTCGCGAGAGGTGGTCGATACAGATCATATCCAGCCCACCGAAGAGGTCACAGCACAAGCAACCAAGGCAGCGGCGGAGGCTGCGAAGCCCAAGTACATCCCCGTTCCCGAGCCGTCCAAGGGCATCAACACAGTGTGCCCGATCTGCCAGGACCGGTTCGAGAACAAGTGGCTCGACACGGCGCAGGAGTGGGTGTGGCTGGATGCGGTGCTGGTGGGCAACCGAGCATACCACGCCTCGTGCCACGCCGAGGCGACACAAGACCGCGAGAGCACGCCGGGGCTTACACGGCCGCCCGAGTCGTTGCTGGGGAAGCGCAAGGCCGAGACGAGCATCTCGTCTCCCAAGATACGGTCCCTGAAGACGTCCGCCTAGACTTGCCACTACGACCACAACCCCCAGGATTGTCTGGGCTAATGAAGCTAGAGGTTAATTGACGTGAGGAAAAAAAACTCGGTGATTGAAAACAATCAGCGAGTAGAAGTGGTAGCACGGATGGGCGTTTTGGTTGCATTGTTAGGTATGGGTAGGTGGCTGGCTAGCTGCACCTTTCTATGGGGAGGATGCATTGCTCTAGGTCTTTTTTCAACAGAGATGGGCTTCTCAAGGGAGACGTTTTGGAGGATCTATCCAGTCGGAGCTGGGGAGAAGGGGAAAGTAGTAGGGGGAAGTGTCTGTACTTGACGATTAATACGGACAATACAATTGGCCTTGAAGCCAGTGTGTGAGAAGAATTTGAAGTGACTTGGATAAATCATTGAGGCTCTCGCTATGAACAAGCCCAGCCCGTGTGGACGGAGCGGCCCGCCTGTCAGCCGGCAGTTCCATTAGGTCCCCGCGCTTAGAGGTACGTACTCGCACAGGGCTGTCAAGTTAGCACGCGGGAGGCACCTAAACCCGACAGCGCGTCATCCACACTACGTACCTCGCTCGACTCGACAAAGTCGCCCTACAACTCCACGACTCCAACACTCCAAGACCGCGTTCCGCTGCAACGACGCCCTCTCTCCGAGTTGACGGCTGCTGCTGCACACTGGATGGCACAGCGGATGGCCCATGCATAGCTCGCAGCCCGGCCACCCCAGCGTCCTCGCCCTCCACCCGGCGACCAACCGAGAAGCCAGCCCGACCATGGCCGTCGACTGCCCCATCTGCAACAAGCCCGTCAAGCCGTCCGAGATCAACAGCCACATCGACTCGGGCTGCGCGAGCTTCCTCTTCGACGGCGACAAGGACCCCTCGCCGCCGCAGTCGCAGACGCCCCAGGCCGCCTCGCAGAAGCGCTCCGCCTCGACCTTTTTCTCCACGCCCGCGCCGAAGCGCCAGGCCGCCCCCGATGGCCGCGCGCTGACGACTCCCGTTAATGGAGGTGGTGGTGTCGCTAATGGGAAGAAGAGGACCTTTGAGGAAGGGCCTGGCGCGGGCTTTGGAATCTCCCTCGGCGAGAACCCCGAGGCGACGACGGACGCAGACGGCAAGACGGACCTGCAACACCACCGCAACGGAGACGGCCCCGCGGCCAAGAAGAACAAGACGCTTCGCTCGGCGCCCCTCGCGGAGCGCATGCGGCCGCGCACGCTCGACCAGGTGTTCGGTCAGGAGCTCGTGGGCCCCAACGGCGTGCTGCGGTCCCTCATCGAGTCCAACCGCGTGCCGTCCATGATCCTCTGGGGCGCGTCGGGCACGGGCAAGACGACCATCGCGCGGTGCATCGCCAGCATGGTCGGCAGCCGGTTCATCGAGCTCAACGCCACCAGCACGGGCGTGGGCGAGGTCAAGAAGCTCTTCCACGAGGCCGGCAACGATCTTGCCCTCACCGGCCGCAAGACCATCATCTTCTGCGACGAGATCCACCGCTTCAACAAGGCCCAGCAGGACGTCTTCCTCAAGCCCGTCGAGGCCGGCACCGTCACCCTCATCGGCGCCACCACCGAGAACCCGTCCTTCAAGGTCGCCAACGCCCTGCTGTCGCGCTGTCGCACTTTTACCCTGCAGCCGCTGACCACCGACGACGTCGTGCGCATCCTCAAGCGCGCGCTGGCCGAGGAGCAGCCGTCCTACCAGTCCTCCTCCTCGTCCTCGTCAACGCCGTCGTCGCCGTCGTCGCAGCTCCTCGACGACGCCATGATCGCCTACCTCGCGCGCTTCAGCGACGGCGACGCCCGCACCGCCCTCAACCTCCTGGAGCTCGCCCTCTCGCTCACCACCCGCCCCGGCGTCACCCAGGACGACATCAAGGCGTCCCTCACCAAGACGCTCGTCTACGACCGCGCCGGCGACCAGCACTACGACACCATCTCGGCCTTCCACAAGTCGGTCCGCGGCAACGACCCGGACGCCGCCCTGTACTACCTCGCCCGCATGCTGCAGTCGGGCGAGGACCCGCTCTTCGTCGCCCGCCGCATGGTCGTCATCGCCTCCGAGGACGTCGGCCTTGCCGACAACTCGCTGCTCCCGCTCGCCACCGCCGCCTACACCGCCACCCAGCAGATCGGCATGCCCGAGGCCCGCATCCCCCTCGCCCACTGCGCCGTCGCCCTCTGCGCCGCCCCGAAGAGCACCCGCGCCTACCGCGGTCTCAACAACGCCTACGCCGCCCTGCGCGAGCCGGGAGTCGCCAGTCTGCCCGTCCCGCTGCACCTGCGCAACGCCCCGACCCGCCTCATGCGCGACCTGGGCTACGGCGGCGAGTACAAGTACCCGCCCAACTACCGCGACGGCCTCGTCCGCCAGACATACCTCCCCGACGACCTCGTCGGCCGCCGCTTCCTCGAGGAGCGCGACTTGGGCACCGAGGTGGATCCCGACCTGGACATGGCAGGGACTTAGAGAAGCGTCTTCATTATTATCAAAGAGGCGAACCTGTAGTATAGGCAGAAAAGGTATGGCGATGGTTGGATATAAAACGGCGGGACTAGGCGTATAAAAAGACACAGGATAACTCCCTTTTTCGGGGAAGCTAGTTACAACACTTGTATAGATAGGTCAACGAAGGAATGATACCAAAAAATGTATAACACTTATATAGCAAAAACTCATATTCTAGCATTTTGCAGTACTGTCGTCAAAATGCCCATTTCGAGCTACTCGTAAATCATGCTTTTAACTGGAAAACCCCCGTGAAACGCCCCGTCCCAAACAACGCCAGAAACCCAATGTCGTCGTGGTTTGGTTAATCATCGAGCGTCAAGTCCACATACACAACGTCGCTCATCCGCGTGACACGGCCGCGGCCGCCCCTACGCTGCAGCAGCTCAGTCTCGCGAGCGACGCGCTCCTCGTACTCGTCCGCATCGACCTCGACCTCGTGCAAGAAGCCCACCGAGCTTGTGTGCTGGACGAGTATCGTCTTCCGCACGGGGCTGGGGCTGGGGCTGGGGCTGGGGGTGCTAGAGAAGACGTCCCTGGTGCGTTTGACCGGGGATGGTGACGAGCGAGAGACGAGGGAGGCGAGGGTCTCGAGCTCGGATGAGTCTGGGTCAAAGTCACTGAATCCGTCGTCAAGGTTGATAGGTTGTGTCGATGCTTTGGCTGGTTGGGCGACGATGGGTGGTCTTGAAATGACCGGCTGACTGGCACTGGGCCTGGCCACCTTGCTAGTGAACATATCCATCGACGTTTGGTTCAGCTTCGTGGGCTGCGATCCGCTGGCACCAGCCACCTTCTGTGTCATCTTCACACCACCTGGTTTCTGTCTCAACCCTTCCGCAGGACCAGCCGAGGAAAGTATCGAGCGAACAGACTCAGGCAACTCCTGGCTGAGGGCGGGAAGAATCCGGGACGGGCGGGACGGGGAGGGTGAGGGCCGAGGTGGAGGGGAGTCCGCTGCGCTGGATGGGCTAGATGGGATAACAATCGCTTCTCGTGCGCCTGTCTCGCGGGTTCTTCTAGGCGTCGCTGGTGAGCTGGCAATTGTCCAAGGGGTCCTCTGGCGGACCGGACTGGTGGCTGCCGAGGGCGCAGGTTGCTTACTAGGTTCCAGCGGGGACGGCACGCGCAACCGCCGGCGTGTCGAAGCCCGGGTTGGTGACATGCTGCTGGAACTCTCCGCTCTGGTGTCTTTCATTACCTTTAGAGTTGTCGTGTCCTTGGTGACCAGCTTCTCGACTTGCGTATACTGATCGAGAGCCCCGAAAGGCATGCCACCTCCGGCCTTGGTCTTGGAAGTAGCTGCCTTCTTGGAAGCGAGAGCCTTGTTCTTGGCCGGTGCCTTTTTTGCAGGTTTTGCAGATTTGGCAGCCTCCCATTCTTCAACGGCAGAAGGTATGCATTTCCTGGCCACGGCCTCCAAAACCCAGGCTAGATTAGGCTCCGCAGGGTCGCGGACATTGCCAGTGGGCTTTGAGGCTGTACCCGAGTCCACGCCGTCGTCTGATGTTTCAAATTCGTCGTCGCTGTTTAAAGCAAGCCCTCCCCGGTCTTGTGCGATTTCTTCGTCTACTTCTTTGGATAGGTCGATAGGAACAATCGCTTGTGGGATGTATTGGAGACGGAGCTCCGAGGTCCCATCGGTGCTGAAATGGGTTCTTTGACCCGTAATTCGATTGACTTGGTCCCCCTCGGTCGTCTGCTGGAGAATACTGGCGACAAGCATAGCCGGGCCCAGAACATGGATGAATTTGATAGCACCGATTCGGTAATCCCAGTCAAACGTCTCCCGGGTGAACTCTCTCAGTTCTTCGAGGTGTAGATGGCGTTTCCGGTCAAACTTCTCGCGAACGGATTCGAGGCGAGACTCCGGCGAAACAACTGGATGGGTATAAAGACGGAGTACCTCGAATCTTGGGAAATCTTCTGGTATCGCTAGCGCCTTGTGCCGTGTCTTGAAAAACCCGTTTTCGTTTGTGCTCAGTTCGTGTCTCAACGAATCTCGCCATGCCTGGATCCCTTTTTTGTCCGACGCCTTAAGTCGGCAAACAGATTTCCCAAAGCCAGCTTTAGCGGCTTCCCACGCCACCTTGACACCACATCCCGGGATCCCATCAGGCAGATAGTCACCTCCGCTCATCAAGGCAATGAGAACCATTCCTTCTCGATCAAGCCCGAGCTCTGTGATATCGTAGACGGACACGTGGGTAGGCTCCGTGCCCTTGCCCTCATTAGACCAGTTGCGCAGGGTTCGAGTGCATCCAAACATGATGGTGTCGACATCTTCGCTAAGAACCGCATCAACGATGCCGTGCCGCTGTAACAGCGCGCACTCCGCCTCAGCTTCGCCCGGCGCATCGTGGAAGGTGAAGCCAAACAGTTGGATCAGCCGCTTTGCTTGGGCGGTCGCAACGCCATCACCGCGACCTGATCTTTTGTTGCGCTTGAGGGCTGGCTTGTTGGGCCCATCAAAGACGAAGATGGGCTCGATGGGCGTTCTCAGGAGTCGGGTAAGGCGGTAGAAGAGGGTCCTAATGGCAGGGTTTGTTCCTCCTGAGAGGATTGTTAGAATATTCCCAGACGAAGAGTAGCAGGGCCGGTATACCTTGGGCTGCCTGAGTCTGGAATTGCCAAATGGCAATATCAATGGCTATGCGTAGGGGTCGTTTTGAGTTCAGGATGCTCTCCGCAGCGAGTTTTGAAAGAGACACTCTCCTGCCCTTGCCAAGCTCGTTGTATATTCTGTGAGAGTTTGGTTAGAGTTAGGGAGTAAAACATGTCAGAGAGGGAAAAGCCCACCCTTTGATGCCCATCTGGAGCGCATGCAGCCTCCAGGGCCAGTCTGCTTCGCAATGGGTGAACGGAAGGAGGTTGTTGATTCACGATGAGCCCCACGTTCCCTGGAGTTTAGTGTCGCCTCAGTGACTTAGGCCTAAAGCGCCGGCACATCGGCGCTTCAAACGCCGACGTCACAGCTTTGGCCAGCCAACCAACGACGAGCACAACGCTCGAGTGCAAACAGCGGCATCGCAACGATCAACCACCAGACCTAGCCAGGCTTGGCTTTCTGCAACGCCTCAAACAGGAGGAGGGAAAAAACACCGGCTGCTTCGCCCTCGCTCTTCAGTTTTTGCCATGGCCTCCGGCGCAGGCCCGGCTCTTGCCCACCGGAGTGTGGCCAGCATCCGCGCAGCGCCCATACAGTCCGGCCCGTCCACACCCCACACGCCGGGCCGCAACATCGCCTCGACGTACGGCTCGCCGTCGACGGTCCGCGCCGACGACGATGTTGTCGTGATAGAGCTGGGATCCCGCCATGTTCGCGCCGGCTTTGCAGGTGACTCGAGGCCCAAGGCTACGCTGCAGTGCGGCCCTCAGGACCAGCGCCGGGTCGGTGATTTCAGGGGCTGGCAGGGGTCTGGGCGCCGCGCTGGACTGGACTGGTCGTCGGAGCATGAGTTTTGGCGCTTCGACATGCGGAATGTCGACTTGGGCCTTTGCCAGGATAACCTCGAGCGTGTGATCCGGGATGCCTTCACCAAGTAGGTTCGCACCACCTGTCTGTTCTGTGGCATATATTCATGCGAGACCTAGATATCTACTCATCGACTCCCGCCCTAGGAGGCTGGGACTTGTGTTGGACTCAGCTGTGCCGGTACCCCTATTAACCGCCGTGCTGGATACCATGTTCAATCGATTTCAGTGTCCCACTGTTTCTCTCATGGCCTCCTCAGTCACGTCAGCTGTGTCTGCGGGTGTCCGTTCTGCTTTGGTAATCGACATGGGCTGGGCCGAGACGGTTGTGACCAGTGTCTACGAGTATCGCGAAGTAAAAAGCACGCGAAGCATAAGAGGAGGCAGGCTCCTCTTGGACGTACTTTACAAGGCCATGCACTCCTTGTTACGGGACAAGCACAGTGATGACGAACCGAGGATCATCAGCTTTGACGAATGTGACGACATTGCACGCCGCATGATGTGGTGCAGACCGTCAGCTTCCAGGGCATCTCATAGAGAGTCGACGCAGCTGGAAACGGTTGAAGAGCAGGATGAGTCTGAGGCAGAATCATCACAAGATGCACTCCAGAGTGGCGTGGCCTCTATTCCTATCAACTCAATGAACCCACCCGAGACCCTGGAAATTCCATTCGAGAAGCTGGCCGAGATATGCGACGAGACCTTCTTCGATGCCTTGGCGGCGCAGGCAACCTTTGACGACCACGAGCTGCCGATTCACCTACTCATCTACCAACATCTTCTGCAATTACCACTCGACGTGCGGGCGATATGTATGCCCCGGATCATATTCACAGGCGGATGCTCCAACATCTTGGGGATCAAGCAGCGAATCATCGACGATGTGACAGCCATCGTTGCCAAGAGGGGCTGGGCGCTCGTTGCCGGCAAGGGCGTGGATCAGCTTCGGAACAACGCCAACTTACACCGGAGACCCAGCAGTTCGCCGCCCGCTGACACGACTCCTCCACCACTGGAGACGGGTGAGGATCAAGAAGCCGCGAAACCGAGTGCTGCAGATGCCACTCCTGAGCACGATCCAATCGAAGCCAAGGTGGCACGGTACCGCGAGACGCCGCCGCAGATGCACGGGCAGTTCCGCGTAGTACACTCACTGGGACCGTGGACCGGAGGCAGCTTGCTCTGCCAACTGAAGATGCCCGCAATGGCAATTATTGATCGAGAGGTTTGGCTGCAACAAGGCGCCAACGGAGCGTCTCGTCCAAGCGACATTGATGTGAAGGCTACGCAACGACAGAGCATGAACACCGGCGGGTACGCGCGGGGCGGAGGGCACCACACCAATTGGACTCTGGGGCCTTGGGGGTATCTATGAAAGGTTTACTGATTGCGTGAATTGGGAAGATGGACCTTAACGGGTGGCCTGATTGTCATGAACAGTCGGCCCTACTTGAGAGGGAGGATCCACGCCAACGACATGGATGCTGTTAAACAAAAATGCTTCCACGATGAAAGAAAATGGGAGACGTCAGCAACGGCAAGCTTAGAAATGTAGTCGACGTCGTTTACGAATATACCCCTTTGCAGTCATCGGTTGCTGCCTGCAACAGAGTTGGAAGCGAGGTCGGCTCAAAGGTTGAAGCGGGCGCTTTGCGACGGCTTCGTGACGGAGTCGGAGTCGGAGTCGGAGTCGGGGACGGATCGGTATCGGATAATTGCATAACCCACTTCCTGAGCCTCATCCCACCAGCCAAAGCTTGGGGCGACGTCGAGCTCACCACCCTCGTCGCCATGAGACGACAAGCCCACTCACAAGTGCACAACACACAATGAACAGGACACTGACACGCCTGCGGTGTCGCAATCTGCGGCCCGGGGCGCACGCGGCCCGGAGCTGGAGCCGCGGACTCGCCGACGCCGGCGCCAGCACCAGCGCCAAACGGCCGCCCTCGGCGCCGAAGCCCATCGTCGACATCAAGCACATCCGCCAGAACCCGGAGCTGTACGAGCGCACCTGCATCGAGCGCAACTACAAGCGCCAGGCGCCCAACGCCGCGCTGATTGTCGAGCTGCACGCCAAGTGGCAGGATCTACAGCGCCAGGGCCGCACGCTGCGCGAGCGCTCCAACCTGCTGCGGCGCCAGCTCGCCAACCCGGCCACCAGCAGCGACGACCAGGACCTGCAGGAGGTGCGGCTAATGAGCCGCGAGCAGATCCAGGACGAGGCGCGGACCCTCAAGCAGGAGCTGTCCGTCATCGAGAAGGGCGAGTCGCAGGCCGTCGCCCAGATGGAGGAGCTGGCCCTGGAGATTCCCAACCTCACCAGCGACGACACCCCGCGCGGCGACGAGCCCGAGGTGCTCTCGTATATCAACAATCCGCCCACCTTTACCGAGTCGCCCGAGGATAAGATCTGGCGCTCGCACGTCCACATTGGCTCCGAGCTCGGCCTCTTCGACTTCGCCGGTGCTGCAACTGCGTCCGGCTGGGGCTGGTACTACCTCCTCGGTGAGGCAGCCCAGCTCGAGCAGGCCCTCGTTCAGTACGCCCTCGCCACGGCCACCCGCCACGGATGGACCCAGGTATCACCGCCCAGCATGGTCTACAGCCACATCGGTGCTGCGTGCGGATTCCAGCCCCGAGACGAGAGCGGCGACCAGCAAGTCTACACCATTGCGCAGTCGGCTGCTGATGTCGAGCGCGGCGTACCCGAGATGTGCCTGACTGGAACCTCCGAAATAGCCCTCGCGGGGATGAAGGCCAACACAACTCTGGACTCTGAGGATCTGCCTCTCAAGCGCGTCGCCGTCTCGCGGTGCTACCGTGCCGAGGCCGGAGCCCGCGGCGCCGACACCAAGGGCCTATACCGCGTACACGAGTTCACCAAGGTAGAGATGTTTGCGTGGACGGCACCCGACGAGGATGTGGGCATCGAGGTCATGGACGAGATGCTCGACATGCAGACGGAGATCCTCTCGTCGCTAGGCCTGTACTGCCGGGTGCTCGCGATGCCGACGCACGACCTGGGTGCCTCGGCCACGCGCAAGGTCGACATGGAGGCCTTCTTCCCGAGCCGGCGCGACGGCTGGGGCGAGGTGACGTCGGCGAGCCTGTGCACCGACTACCAGAGCCGACGGCTGGGCACGCGGGCCCGCATCGACGGCCGCATCACCTTCCCGTGGACGGCCAACGGCACCGCGCTGGCCGTCCCGCGCGTGCTGGCCGCGCTGCTGGAGAACGGCTGGGACGAGGAGTCGAAGACGGTGGCTGTGCCCGAGTGCCTGCGGCCGTGGATGGACGGTAAGGACAAGATTGGGCTGGGCAAGCGTCGGACGAGCGTGGACCGGGTGTAAAGCTTTTCTGTTTTCTGTTTTTGGGGGAGGGGTTGGACACGCCGGAGTTTGGTCACGTTTGATGACGGTGTACTACCATCCAGGCTGTGTCGTGTATGAGCCGGTTGAGCGTTGGCTGTCGTGTCACGGAGATATTGTATATTGACTGGGTCTGATAGTGGACAGAGAAGGAACATGTAATGCACAGCAGCACGTGGGGGAAAACGTCTTGCAGCCCGACTCACGGTCTTGCATCTAGTTTGTTTAAAAAGCAATAATATCACAAATCCATCCTCCGCAGCACGTCACCACGCCAAATCCCTCACCCTCTCCTCCCAGCCCGGCATGCGAAACTCCAGGCCCGGGCTGCCGCGCCACATGTACCACCCGCTCATCTTCTTGACGGCGCCGACCCACCCGAGCTCCTTGCGGCGCCACGCCCGGCCGCCGGTGCCATCGCCGCGCCGCTGCACGACGTAGACGCCGCCGTCGGCCGCCGTGGTGACGCGGGCCTCGCCGCGCTCCGGGTCGCCGCCGGCGGTGCTGAACTCGCCGGCGTCAGGCTTGCTGCGGCGATGATGGCTGTGGTGCCCCAGCAGCAGCTCGCCGGCCTCGACCTCGATCCACACGTCCAGGCCGCGCAGGTGATCGGCGTGGATGACCAGCAGCGCGGCCACGCTCGACAGCCCCGCCGCCAGCCAGAAGACCCAAAAGGCCGAGCCCTCGGGCCCGTACGTGCCCTCGATGGACAGGATGCCCGACACCACCGTCAGCGGGAACAGCAGCCCGCCCAGGTACGCGATGCGGTCCAGGCTGCGCGAGCTGCCGTCCTTGGCCGGCGGCGTCGGAGGTGGAGTAACCAGCTGCGTTCGCCGGTGCACCCGCTCCGCCAACCCCGTCCAGTCACCCGCCGACACGCCGCCCATCCGACCGCGCCGCTCCATGGCCCGCGCGGCATCGGCGTTGGCCTCGAGCGCGCGCGCTAGCGGCCACAGGACGTCGGCGGCGGTGCTGCGCGGCGGGAGGGCGTCCAGCGCGTCTAGCCAGGCGTGGTAGGCCAGCTCGGCGACCAGGTGCTCCAGCGGCAGGGCGTCGCCGAGGCTGTCCCAGAGGGCATCCTCGAGGCCCGAGCGGGCGGGCGGGATGCGGCCGTCCGAGGTGCGTGCCGTGCTGGGCGTGCGGCGTCGGTGGGAGTGGCGGGAGAGGCGAGGCGGGCGGGAGGGGAGCTGCGGAGGGAGGCCGTCGAGGAGAAGGATGGGGATGCGAGTCTTGGTGGAGAGCGAGGCGCGGCATAATCGAATCCCCTGAGCTGGTCCTCCGTCGCTCCCCGTCCTCGCCTCCGGTTCCGGGTACTCCCACGCCCAGCCGTCCCCGCGCCGCCTATCCCCCAGCTCCACGCCCACAGCCATGTCCATCTCGGCCTCGCTGCCCCTCATGACGACCAGCCTTCGCCAGCCCGCCCGCTCAGGCGCGCCCATCTCCTCCCTCAGCTCGTCGACGTCCAGGAGGCCCCGCTGGCGACACGTCTGCGCGCACCACTCGACGAGGTACGGCCGCGGCTGCAACGCGTCCGTGCCGGACCTGCCCCGCTCCGAAGACCGCCGTCGCGAGGGCCGGTGTCGGGGCTCCGAGGCCGGGCCATGCCGCGACATCGGTGCAAAAAGAGCCGACTTCAAAAATGCCCGTTGATGTGGGTTTTCTTCGTTTGGTTTCTGCTCTTGGGTTAAGTAAATCGCTAGTGGCTTGATGAGCAGGATGAAACAAATGAAACATCCCGCGAGGGAGAAACCGTGGGAGGCCCTCGGCGCTTTTGACTGCGCGATGCGTCTCCAGCCAAGACACCTTTGAGACCCCATGAGCACCATGCCTTCATCATGCGAATCGTCCTCAGGGCCCATTTCGAGGGGGGAGCTGTCAGAAATCCGAGACCTCAAGGGTTCAACTAGGCAGATGTGCCCTGCGCCTCCGTAAGCCCAGTGTCCGGTGGTGTTGAGTCTGGGTCATGCGCGAGTGCATCCGCCCATCTGACCTCGACCACATCGATAAGTAGATCCACATCGCCCACGCGACTTGTCGACAAAACTCAGCAAAAATGCACAACCTCATCAGCTTCGGATTAGGAAATATTACCTTGATCTATTGGTAGATTTTCACGTGCTCTTCATCTTCGTGGGCTGGTCAAGACTGTACATATCATTGCTCTCTTTCCCGCTCTTCCCAAAACGCCAGGCCAGACCGACGCCACTTTAACAGCACACAAACTACGAATGCTGAGCTTAATCTTCTCTGCTTCAACTCTCACCTCAATGGGGCGGTTGGGACCCCCAATCAGCGCTGAACGATAGTCGACTATCTTCTCGTTGTTCTTCGTCCTCCTCTCTGTCCGCCGCCCGCTCTTCCTTCGTTTTCTTCTAAAGGAGTGGCTATGATTTGAATGATGCTGGAAATGCACAACCAGCAGACGCCTCGATACAAGAATCCCAAAATCATGATGCCGCACGTGTGTACATATAAGTGGTGGGTGGTTGGCTGGCTGAACCGCCTGGCGGAGGAACCTTGACTAACTCGCGCCAGCGCACAGGCGGTGCCTCTCCCTACCCGTCCTTCGTTTCCGTTCATGACGAGCCGTTGAGATTTGAGATGTTGTGATGGTGATGCGTGTCGTCGTCTCCGTCGTGATGCAGCGTGATGCTATTGAATTCGAGAAATGGGTCGGCAATGTCTCCACCGGGCGTTGAAAGCCCGCTATCCAAGGGCACTCCCTTCAGGTTCATCGATCTTGATCCACTCAAGTCGACGCTCTCGCTCTCCTTGACGTTTCGGAAATTGACCGTGTCAATGCCCCGGCCAGCGTGGGGGACGATCGGGGGCTTCATGTGACGAATCAATGCCCACTGTGTCGTACGGAAGAAGGGGTGCGCCTTGATGTCCGAGGCACCTGCTCGAGCTCCCAACCGGCGGTTCTCGTCCTTGATCAGTAGTTTCCTGATCAAAGATTTGCACAAGCTGTCGTGGCTGTCAGTTCTGGACGGGAATCAAGGTTTGATGGGGAAGCTTACTTGGAGATCTGGGGTGCGCCGGCATGGTCTGGGAACGGAATGTCTTCCCGCAAAATGTTGGCAAACGTGGCATTGCGGTTCTTACCCTTGAACGGGGTGGTGCCGTAAAGCATCTCGTAGATCAAGATACCCAGCGTCCACCAGTCGACAGCACTGGTGTGACCACTACCCTTGATCACCTCCGGCGCGATGTACTCTTCAGTGCCGACAAACGAGTTGGTTCGGAAGTTGGCAATACATGATCTCGTGTCGATAGTCGGGAGTTGGTCTGTTCTAGCGCCGTTCTTTCCTACAATCATGGTCGGCTTGCCACCGGGGTCCGACTGTTTGGACAGATCAAAGTCTGACAACATGATGTGGCCGGATTGATGCAGCAAGATGTCTGAGGGCAATTTGTCAGCAGGTATTTTTTGTCCACACAATGAATGCGACTCACTCTCTGGCTTCAAGTCACGGTAGATGAAGCCCATCAGGTGCAAATACTCCAGTGCGGCTGTTACCTCAGCGGCGTAGAAGCGAGCATCTTCTTCGGGAATGCATTTGCCGGGGCGGGTCTGGAGCGCGCGGAAGAACTCGCCACCGCTGCAGTACTCCATACATAGGTAGAGGTAGTCCTCGGACTGGAACGAGTGATAGAGGGTGACGATGAAGGGGTGGTTGCTGGTGGCTAGGATTTCTTGCTCGGCGAGAGCTCGCTTGATCTTGTTGCGCTTGATCATTTCCTTCTTGCTTAGAACTATGTTGGTCAGCAACATTTCGGCATCACTTCTAGTGGCGACAACTTACTCTTCATAGCGTACAATCGGCTGCTTTTCTTTTCCCTGACGAGGTAGACCTTTCCAACATCTCCTTTGCCGATGAGTTTAATCTTGTCGAAGCTTGAAGGGTTCACCTCGACGTTCCTGACTTTGATCGAATTGGAGCTGTATGTCCTACGGAAGGCCATGGCTGTATGCGGGGCGGGAAGGGCGGCCAGCATATCCTCGGCAGCTTGGGCTTCGGCCTTGGCATCTGCCTCAGCCTTGTTCGCCTCGAACAGGCCCAGAGAGCCGAGACCATGGTTGGCGACGAGAGGGTCTTTGCCGAGCTCAGCGGTGGCAGGACGCTCGCCGTTGGGCTCACCCTTAGAAAAGAGGCCTTGGGCATTGGGGGCACTAGCAACCCTCCTCAGCCTCCGAGCCAATTCCTCCTTTGTTTCGCTGGTGGCCTGTTCCGCATTGTTGCCGTCAGGACCCTGGACCTTGAGGGTAGGAGTATCGGGAGGGCTTGGGGGCACGGAGCCGGCGTTGTGATGACGCAATCCAGGCTGGCCCTGGTGGGCAAAGTAGGGGTTCGCGTGGGCAGTCGGGCTCATGGCCTCGTCGAGCTGGTTGCCCTCGCTGGCAACGGTGTGGGCGCGCAGGCGACCGACGGTGTTGCTGAAGAACTTTGTGTGCCGGGACGATTTGGAGGAGGCATCGGGGGTGGACAGGGCGGTCGAGCTCTTTTCCTTTTCCTTTTCGCTGGAGCCGCTGCCGGTACTACTGCCAGTGTTCATGCGGAAAAAGTTGCGCAGGCGATGGCTGACCTGGCCACCGGAGCCATTGGAGGTCTTGGAGGGCGGCATGGCGGCGGTGCTTAGGAATCGAGGGAGGACGGGAAGGACGGGAGCAACGGGGGCGACGGGGATAACGACGGGTTTGTTTCGGTCAAGCAGTCGGTTCCATGTTCGACGCAGTAGGGGAGGAGAGTGGGCGGTGCGGTCGGCGCTGGCGCTAGGGAGGGAATGGCGATGATGATTGTGATGAAAAGGGAGGTGAAGACGGGGACGGAGCTTTTGGAGGTTGAGGTTGAGGTGGAGGTGCAGGTGGGAGTGGAGGGTGCGTGAACCGGGACGGGGACGGGAATGCGAGGGTGAGGTTGATGACAAAGACGACGGGGGAGGAGACGATGCAGGAGATGACGACGTAGGAGTGGTCGCAAGGGCGAGCTCGGGCGCCTCACGATGCGGCGGGACGGGGACGGGGACGGGGGAGAAAGACGGCGACTCAGACGGCGAACGAGAGAGAGAATGAAACCGAGATTGGGACTGAGATTGAGACTGAGATTGACGGAATTGCGAGGCGACAGAGGAGAGAACGAAAGCACCAGTATCGTCGTTGGACTGAGTCTGGGAATGACACTGCTGGGACGGGGAATGGGCCATGGGAATGGGATGGATTCGGGTGCCAGCCGGAAGCCGCGGATGCCTGAGGCAGCAGCGTCTTGGCTCTCCCGGTCCTAGGTACGAATAAAGTGTCTTGGGACTCTCCAGCGAGTCCAGCCCCCAGGTCAGGTCAGGTCAGCAACCTCTCACCTGGCTGGCATCCCACCTCGTGCGCGGTCAAGCTCTCTCAGCGCTCAGTGGAAGCCAGGCGTTAGGCTCGGTCTTCGGGGGGAGCTCTAGGCCAGCGCCGGGACAGGGCGTTTCGACTTGGGACGAGGCAATGGGAGGGATCCCTTCACGGTGGAGAGGGGCGCGCGGCCGGGGTGGGTGTCGACTGCTCAGGCCGGACAGGTCGCTAACTTGGTGGATTTCGCCGTGCGCTAAGAGCGGATTTGGGGGCCACCGGGGACTTGGAGAGAGTGAGGCGGATGTCCTTTGTGCGAGGCGCAAAGCAAATGTGATGGCTGGATCGTCTGGGCGGCGGGCGGTTGAGGCCAAGGTTTGGGGCCGCTCGGTCGAGATGAATCGATGGGAGGAGAAGAATGTAGGAGAGACAGACGGCTACTCACGAGGGAGGGAGAGAGGGGAAGTCGAAGGGAAGAGGAAACGTGAGAGACAGGGAAGGGCGGCGTGGTCGGTCAGTCGATGGAACGATCTGCTTGCTACAGTACGATGCACTTCACAGCGACTGGACGAGGTACCTACACGCCTGCCTACGAATACAACCGCTTGTTGTCTGTCAGCCTATGGGCCTACGCTGCATGCCATCTAGCGATGCATAGGGTATGATGTCACAGCGCGACATAGCATTGACTGACAAACAGCGGCGATGTTCGACTGAAGCAGAACAGCAAAACAGCAAAGAGGCATTATCGGAGCGTACCAACCACAACTGGAACCCCCAGAAGAGCCAAGAAGCCGCGGAAGATGCACTGCGCTTCCAACACCGACGCTACGGCCCGCTACCGCGTGTCGCTACGTCCCCTTCCACGCTGGCCCGGCCACAGGCTATCGTCCATCCATGTCAACCCCCCCCCCAGCACCGTTTCTTCTTCCGCCGGGATCGGTGGCCCAATTTCCTTTTGGAGGCGATTACCACGCAGGGCATCGGTGCTTGGCTTTCGCCCGGGGAGCGGAGAGATTTCCAGGCAGGTGGGTTCGCATCCATCGCGTGGCTGCCATCGCCGGAACCCCGAGGAAGGCATCTTTCTTTGACCTCGTTTTCTTCTTCCTTGTCGTTGGTCGCCATCAATCTTCAATTCCAGCTGCTCAGGATGCTGCATTAGTGTGCCCTTTGACTGGAGCTGAGGAAAACCCCTGCCGCCCTGAATACATTGAGCAAGTAACACAGGGTATAAAAGAGACACGGGCCCACCCTCGTCCCGAGAGGGAAACGTCTGATCCGATCCTCTATCTGTTTCTTCTACCCATCGTGACGGCCCTCCTCTGTCTATATCGGCAACATTTCGTGAACCCCTTTACCATGCCGCAAGACGACAATCAAGCTCCCGTGATTGTGAGGCGCCGTGACATCCCTGACCCGCAAGGGTGGCGGGCTTGCTAATCGATCGTGCTCGACTGTTCTACAGGTGGCTGATGACAACGACTCGGCCCTGGATGTGGTATGTTGCACAACGTAGTTTTGACCCGAACCAAACAAAGGTCGAAGAACCGGGATTGTTGATTGATTGACACGGTCTTCTCTGCAGGGTTTCGAGGAGGAGTCTTCGTTGGCCTCGCTCCGGTCCAGCATCTTGCAGCACAAGCACGAGAATGGGCGGAGATACCACTCGATGAGCGAGGGGAGTAAGTCTACTGCGCTTTCACTATTACCCCTCATTCCAGCAGTTAGAGTTCATCGCCTTTTGAGGCGCAGTCGGCTGACATTTGACATCTGCTAAGAGTACAACTTCCCCAACGACGACGTAAGTCGGTTGATCAGAGGGTCGGTTCTTGGTCCAATCAGCTACTAACATTGACTGGCGGTGTTTAGGGCCCGATCGGCAAGAGGAGTATCGTAATCCAGTTTTTAGGAAAAGATACATAAGCTAGCATAACCCACCTAAAGTACCCCTATAGCCCCCAGTCAGTTAATGCATAGAAAAAAGTCTTACTACCTTCCACTTCCAGCGGTAGGGGCCCTTACTGTAATTGTTGAAAGGCTTGCGTACTACTCAGATGGCTTAGATGTGTGTGTATTGTGTGTGTGTGTTCTCTCTGTCTTATCCCTTTTGACTATTTGTCAGGATCACGATATAGTCCCAAAAGTGGGGCTCTTGGGCTCTCTGCCAGGGGTGACCGCCTTCCTCTTTGGCTACCCCTCGGCGAACGTTCGCCGGTTCCACGTGACCTCCCTTGGAGTCACTCTTTACATGTTCCAATCTAACAGTAATTAACTCCTAAGCTTATTATAATACCTAGAAAGTGACCTAAGACTAATGACCTAATAATCCTATGGTATTTCGATTAGTAATAGATAGTCTAACTATAAATATAACTAATACTATATCTATTGCTAACTGTATAGTTATATCCCTAATACCTAAGCTATTAGGGCCTCCCTACCTAATAATTAAAGGGAATAACCTAGGGCTTATAGCCTAAAGCCCTATAGTATTATAATTAGCTTTAGATAACCTAATAATAAATTTAGCTAGCCTAATATCTACTATTAACCCTAGGGTTATAGCCTTAGTAGCTTTACTTCTAAACTTACCTAGGATTATATTATATACTATATCTATACTTACTTATAATAATACTACTAATATACTACTATCTATATAGGTAGTATATCTTACTTAGAGTTAGATCCCTTTACCCTTAAGGGTAGCTCTAAAGTGGAAGAGGAATATAGTAGACCTATTTACCTACCTATTTTAATAGCCTAATATAATAATAATATTCTTAGAGTACTTCTAAGAGGTATTAATAGAAGGGAAGCTTAACTTAGTAAAGGTAATATACTTAAAGCTTATATTAGTAGATATCCTTATTATTATAAAGACCTAGTAGCTAAGTAAGCCTCTTATAGTACTAAAGCTAATAAATTACTTTAAGAACTTCTACCTTAAGTATAAGTAATTTCTCTCTATTATATATAAGTCTAGTATAACCTTTAATTATAATATAAGTATAATTAGTATAAGTAATAAACTATAGGAGGTATATAACTAATAGTATAGAGTAAATAGTACTTAGCTAAAGTCTATAGGTTTCCTATAGCTAGGGATCTATAGCTCTATATTTAAGGGTAATAGGGTAAATAGGGTAACTATAATTAAAGCTTATAATATAGCTAGGATTAACTAGATTAACCTAATAATTACTAAGGTAGAGAGAGAGGGTACTTTTAGTAATAAAGAAGATAAGGATAGGGATAAGTCTATATATATATAAGGATTAGTAATTTCTACCTTAGACTTATCTATAGTTACTCCTTATAGGTAAGGTATACCTAGTCCTACCTCCTTAGTAGTCTCTATATATACTTAGTAGGCTTAATAGATAAAGATCTTATACTAGGATACTATTAGTAATATAATAATAAGCTTAATTAGTACTTTAGCTACCTTTATCTCTAAGTATATAACTACTATATAAGAGGTTAAGTTATAGTAGGTTTATAGTTTTAGGCTAGATCTAGATATTATAATTAGTAATAGAAGGAGGCTTTTTAAGCTTAAAGGGAGTTACCTTATATACTTTATATATAGCTTATTAGTAATAGTAGTAATACTAGTAATATAGAATTACTATAATAATAACCTTAAGGTAAAAAAGGTAATATTATATAAGATACTAGAGGAAGAAGTTAAGGCTATTAATAATAAAGGAAGAAGTAATATCTAGGTAGTAATACAAGGAAATTCTAGTACTTTCTATTACCTAGTATAGTTATAGGTACTTGACTTTTTAATATACTAATCCCTCTAAGGCTATAAGGCTATAGAGGGATTACTAGTTTATCTTACTATATAATTACTATATACCTTAGAATAGGTAAATATTTTTAATACTATTAAGCCTATAGTAGCCCTATATTAGCTAGTAATATATAGGTATATATAAATTTTACCCCTTATAGTAAGTTATATCCTAAAAATAAGATATAATTCCTCTACTTAGCCCTAGCTACCTAATTCCTTATCCTTTTATATTATAATAACCTTACTATTCTACTACCCTAGTAGACTAACTATAATCTACTAGTAATACTATTATATATAAATTTACCTAGTACTATATCTAATTTAGATCTTTAATTATATCTTAAAGAGCTCTTAGTAGTATATCTATTATAATATAATTAGTAGTCTCTTAAGCCTACTAAGCTACTATAACTTAATCTAATATAAGTATATCTTTACCCTCTATATCTATCTTCTAGATAAAGTTCTAGAGCTCTATAACTATATATATAATCTTAACCTAATCCTTATACTAATATTCTAGCCTCTATTTATCTAGGATTAAGAATTTATATTTTACCTACCTAAAGATCTATTTAACCTTAATCTAAAGTTAAGTATAATATAGGTTATATAGTTCCTCTATAGTTACTAGCTTATTAGGGGTATACTCCTAGTTATCTAGGTAATATTATACACTTAGGTATAGTATAAGGATATCTCTCTATATACTAAACCTAGTATTACTAAGGTAGAACCTTCCTTCTAGGATATAGAAGGTCTAACTTAGGGCTAATCTTACTAGGGATAAGTTATAGAGGCTCCCTTCTAATCCTACTAGTATATATAAGAAGGTTATATTAAACTATATAACTATAAGTATATTCTAAGTTATACTACCCTTCTAATTAAAGAACCTTTACTACTATAATAGGGGTATAAGGGTATTAATATAAGTACTATCTAGGGTACTAATATAGCCTATAAAAGCTCTAGACTTTAGGTCTAGCTTAATCTTATAAGATATATAGTTATTATTCAGTAGGGTAATAAAGGTAGTATATAGCTAAACTATAAGGTTAAATAGATCCTATATTATATATAATACTAAGCTCTAACTTGTAAGAAGATAGACCTTGAGGGCTAGACCCTAGTACAGCTACCTCAGCTACAAGTAGCTCAGCTAGTATTTAGCCCCTCGGTGAGTAATCTCTAAAGGCTCACTAAGTTAAAGTCTTACATAATACCAATACCTACCCTTCATCGGATATCTCACCCTAGTTATATAAGCCTTTTATATAACTAATATAAAAGAAGTATACTATATTATACTAACCCTTATCTAACCCTATAATATATAGGAAGATTATAACCTTTTATTCTACTATTTAATACTATAATACTAATAGTATAGTATTTAGGTATAGCTAATAGTATAATTAGCTAAAGGTATACTTCTCTATCTAAAAGAGATTATAGAATTATATTACTAATCTATTAAGTAGGGTTATTACCTATATAGATATATATAAGTATCCTCCTTTATAGATAATTTCCTAGTTATCCTAAGGGCCTTACTAATACTAATAGTTAATATAATAATCTATAGTAACTAATTTAATAATAATTACTATAGTAAGAATTATAGTTATTATAATTAGGTTATATAGGAAAAAGAAAAGTAAGATTATAATATTATTATACTATCTACTAATACTAGGGTTTTAGTAGTACTACTACTATAAATTCAGATACCTATAAGACTTAAAGCTCTTTCTTAGTCCTAATAATCCTACCCTTAGCTAGGATTATTATTAGGGTAGAATTCCTACTTAAATATAGCTAAAAAAGGTATAGATACTAAGATACTAGGATTAATAAGGGAAAATATAAAAAGGTATATTAGATACTTTTATAAAACCTATTACTATAGATCCTAGGGACTAATAGGGGTTTCTAGTGTGATTTTAGGCCCTAATGTGGAATAGACTGTGATTTGATTTTATCTCTGTCTCCACAACAAGCCGCTGGATTACGATACTCCTCTTGCCGATCGGGCCCTTAGCAAGAGAACGAGCGGCTTGGTAAGTGAAGCCAGCTTGGTTTGGAACTAGGCCTGGCACTAACAGCGTAGACCTGCAACACCAGATATGGACTATCCAGTTCGACGGCGAGTTGGCTCTCAGCCCTGGGATTTCCGAGGCAAAGCGAGTCCTGGATATCGGGACAGGCACGGGCCTGTGGGCGATTGACTTTGGTAGCCCGCTTCACCTCCCCAGCCACAAGTGCAAAGTCTTGGCTAACCATAGATGCAGCCGATGCATACCCTTCTTCCCAGGTATGAGGCTCAAACTGACTTAATAGTCTGCAGGCATAAAGCGGTTGACTGACTGGAGCCACAGGTCATCGGCGTTGACCTCAGCCCTGTGCAGCCTCACTGGTGAGAATCCAATGCTGCTATGCACAATGACACAATTCCCCCTGCTAACAAAACGCTGCCAAGGGTCCCCCCGAATTGCCGCTTCGAGATTGACGACCTAGAAAAGGAGTGGACATGGACTGAGCCGTTCGACTTCATCCTATGCCGTGGCATGGCCGGCTGCTTCGCCGACGTGCCCGCCATGATCGAGCAGGCCTACAAGTAAGCGACCCAGAACACACACTCAGAGGCCAGGCCCGCATTGACGAGTCCCACGAACGCAGCGCTCTCGAGCCCGGCGGCTACTTTGAGATTGCGGACCTCTCGCTGCCCATGGGCTGCGACGACGGCACCGTCACCAAGGACTCGCAGGTGTGGAAGTACCACGAGGCGCTGTACGACGCGTCGGTCAAGATCGGGCGGCCCATCGGCAGCATCGCCAAGGACATGGCGACGATTGAGAAGGCGGGCTTCGTCGACCTGGTGCACCGCGAGTTCAAGTGGCCCTTCAACAGCTGGCCGCTCGACCCCAAGCTCAAGGAGATTGGCAGGTACCAGTGCGTCAACCTGGACATGGGGCTTGAGGCCTTCTCGCTGGCGCTGCTCACGCGCGTGGCCGGCTGGTCCAAGGACGAGGTGCTGACCTGCTGTGCGGCGGTGCGCAAGGAGATCCGGAACCGCAAGATGCACGGGTACTGGACCATGTGAGTGAAATATATGATAAAGTACGTGTCTAGAGAGTTGGCGCTGATCCATGAGTAGGCATGTTGTTTATGCCCGGAAGCCCCTGGCGTAAGGGCATTCCAGCCAGTTGCGGCGGGGTATTAAGATGTTGGCGGAATGATTAGTCCAGCATTGAGTGTGGAAACGGGATGTTCCTTGAAAGCGAGATGCATTTTCACATGTATTGGACGTTTCATGTTTACTTTGAGCTCTAATTTCACCATTTTTGTCTATCACATAAAAGCATTCGACTTGCTGATTGATCTCAAGGCTGGTGAGGTACTGCTCCCATCCCGGCTGTGGCCCAGTGGAACCTTCAGTGGGTATCTAGTACAAGTCACCGGGCCCGCTGGCCCTCTTTCAGTGGAGTGCACTCTGTCCCCGCCATCGGTCTTGGATCTCGTGTCTGTCTCGCCACCCTCGTTCCGCAGTGTGCAGCCCCTCTCTGACGTGCTGGATCATGGAACATTAAAAAAAAAGCACCGAGAATGACACATCGAGGCTGAGCTCGCCGTTGAGTTGGAAACCAAGAACGGGGCGTAATGCTGGCCTCTTTGGTTCCGTCCAACCCGAGCCGGAGAGGCCCCAGGGAGGCTTCCCGGAACGACCGGAAATAACTGACCGTTTTGAGCCGGAGATAGATGGATGACGAAGCATTTTGGCCCGCAAACGTTATTGCCGGTAGTCCCTCAAGGAAGCTCATTCAGAACCCTTCGTTGACCCCGATTCCAAAATGTCACAATGACAGCCAATTTCCTTTCAACCTACTTTCTCTCGGTTTGGTTCTATATTTTTAATGAGAAAATATGGTTTAGTATATCACTATGCGTCCAGTACCATGGCGCACCCAGCTCCCTCGACTGTCTGAAACCCCAACCTCCACGCTCAAGCAATGTTATAATTAAAACCTAAGGCTACAAAAAGAAAGTTCTCCGAGTCAGCGAAGAAGAATGGTAGAGCACCTACTGCCTTGGGGGCCAAGATACGCTGCTCCGACATCAGAAGTACAGCCAAGTTGCGTCCAGACCATCGTCAAACCAGGCAGCCTCAGTCTCCTGAACTGAATTTCGTTACATTGCGTCTCCATGTGTCATTTATGGTGAATTTCAGACACTGTGTACCCGATGTGAGATATGTGAAACCGCATCCTGGAAACTGGGGTTCCTGTTGTCAGGCTCACAGACAACTGGTTCCCGATCGCGAAATGCGTCCTTACTGCGTATTTTGATCTCGTAATTCAACTGACATTGGCTCTACGAGTACCAGATTTCCATTTTCCATGCTTCACAGAGCCTTACGCATATAGCATGAAATGGTTCCACCAAATCTCTTGACGCACTTGGGTCGCCAATAAAACTCCCAGTTTGCAGAAGGCACAGAACCTCACAGGAGTCTTATGAAAAGTTCTACCTCCCATGTTCGCCGAAAGTCATTGAACACTGTCGGATTGAAAGCTGAGGCGGGGCTAGTTCCTGCCAAGACCGCAAAGGGCAGCTATGCTTAGATGGCACTTCCGTTCTGGCCGGCTGATCTGCTCCCCAAAGCAAGTCCAGACTCGGGCAATTCTCACATTTGCGCATGACAGTAATATCACCAAGCAAACGGCCGAGGTGGTAAACCAGAATAGCGTTGTGGCACTTGGCAAGGATATTCTCTGCGCGCTATACAGAAATGAACTTTCGACCGGCACTTAGTATGCGTTGCTCGCAGTCTCGAGAGGTGTTGTCAAGGAATGGAGAAAGCCCATCTTATGTGGTCATAGCCAATGCCATCCTCATCTAATAGATCCTCGTCACCAGAGGAAGGCGGTATCAAAAATATCGTCGATTCTACTACAGCGGTCATCTTTGTCGGGACACTTTGCCGAGAAAACTTTAAGGTAGTAGGACTTGGTAAAGTGGTGTGATCTATTGTTGCACATTGGGTATGAAGACAGTGCCGGCTATGCTCAGTTCTCTTGGTTTGAAGAACATGATTCTCGAACAGGCACACGAAAAGTTCTCTCGACTATGGTAGCAGAATGAAATACGAGTCAAGATATTCCAAGAATACATTTACCTAACCAACTAGGGACAAAGGTCGCTTTCAATTACCCCCTCCACCCCCCCCCCCTTGATAGAGACCATCCCAAGCACGCCGAGACTTGTCAAGCCCATTATTTGGCGGTGTGTTGGCATCCGGGGATGGGGGATCTGGACCCTCGCCAAGTAGTAGGAAGGCTTGGCTCGATATATTCACGCTATTGCAAGGCTGGGAAAAAGTGCAAATCTCCTCAAGGAAGGCGAACACAAAAGCTTGGGTCATCTTTGAGTAATGTTTTGTCAGCTTCTTCTGTCTGGGTGTCCGCTCTATCAAGGACGTGTTGTTGAAAACACAAGGTCAAAAACCCCGTACAGTTATGTTTTATTAACAAAATCCTCAAAGCAATTGACAGCAGCTGAGCCAGCTCCGTTTACCTCAAGTTTTGTTTTTGTTTTCAGTCATCAATACTCAGCATCAGAAAGTGGAAAGACCGACTCAACAGACATACATGTGGCTATTCAAAGACTGGTTGTAACGTATCAGAAACAGAAGTTGAGAGGGTCATTTCGGTCTTCTTTAGCTACAGGGAAAGCCAGGTGCAGAAGAATCATCTTGAATGAAAGAGACTTTCCATCGAGCTGCATTCAAGCAAGTTGGTTTGATTATCGGACGGCGCTCGGGTCACGTGCAAATTCGCATCGCAGGAACACACCCTTGCAAAATAAAATCTCCACATCCCCACCATCACGCCCCTGCACAAAACCATTTCGAACCACTCCAAGATCAACATGGCAGCGGCCGCCATGTTTGCGCGTCGCACTAGTGTCGGCGTCCACCGTCATGTCGTTTTAGGACAACATATGGTTCGAGACTTCACTCATGTTGCTAAAGCTCGACTCAAACTGCTCGAGGATGTCTACAAGCCCTTCAAGAAGTTTCCCAGAAACAGCCCAGAATGGATAGCCCTGGCCGAGTCGGGACGTGTCTGGGAGGACTACCATCAACCTGCAGACAGCGTCAAACAAGGCTACATCCGATTGCAGGAGGTATATCACCTCGACACTTCTCGCGCTTTTTCGGTGGATAACTGCTAACTTCGCGTTTTTTTCTCTTCAGGAACATGCTTCAAGCCTTCAGGAGATCGACACTTTAAAGGACTCTATGAAATTCCCTGCTAGTGTCATCGCAAAAAGACTTGTCGCTGCCTACGCTCACCAGTCTGTCAAAATTGAAGACAACCGTCTCAAATCGGGAGAGAGTATTGTGATTGAAGATTATCTCAATTCTCACTACTTCAAGACGATTGACCTGAAGAATTTGTCCTCCGAGCGCCTCAAAGACCTCGCCCTTCCCGATGTCTCATTTCTTGTTCCCAACGTCGATCGGGCTCAAGTTGTCGAACTACGAAACCATCTTTTGGCATCCCATTGGATTTCCGAAACTTCACTACGACACCAAGGCACCTCGGGTTTCGGGGAGAACGAGATCCGCCATCTCTCTGCTCTGACGATGTCGGGCTTAGCACCGGGCGCTCACTACCCTGGAATTTTTGGACCAAAGGTGAAGCTGGGAGAATACCGCCAAACACCCATCGGCGTTCAGAGCAATCCCATGCGCGTTTTTCCATACCACCCTGAGGTTCCTGCATGTATGGGGCGTTTCTTCCAATGGCGGAAGAAAGTTCATGACGAAAAAAGGCTTCATCCCCTCATCATCGCTTGCCAGACCGTGGCATACTTTCTGCACATACATCCCTTTCCTGATGGCAATGGCAGGGTCTCCAGGATGGTCATGCACGACTACCTACTACGAAATGGATATGCCCCGATTGTTTTACAGCCCTTGGAAAGAAAGGACTACTTGAGAATGATCAAAAACGCACAGGATGGCGAGCCAGACGAATTCGTTGCTCGAGTCGTGACGACTCAACTGGAGATGATGTATACATTCAAGATGGAGGAGAAATCAGGTTACAACTGAGCCGAGGGAGCCCGGTTTTGTGAAAGGCCCTCGGACAACGTAATTAGCCGTCGGAGGTTTCAGTGCTACAGAAAGTCATATCAGGTCTGGGTTTCACGGTAAATGTTGGAATCTTGAGTTCGATTGGGGATGTACACGGTACATTTAAATGAACGAACAATCATTCTCGGCATGAATGGGAATTAGACAAATGTGCTCGAAGATTTTGTGTGATTAAAACTGTTGAGCTGCTGGCCCAAAACACCAACATGAAAAACGACCCCGCCCCCACCAATGCCCCTCCTTCCAATTGTCGTCATTATCACTACCCGTTCGCGTGATGTGATACGTACCGGCTGGTCACAAATTTCTTGTCTTGCCGACAACGCTTCTACAAATTCGCGCTTGCTGCTCCTCCTTCTGACCTTGCACATCTCTGCTCGACGATTCTGCTGTCATCGCATTCGACTAGACTCTTCAACATGACGACCATTGTTCTCGGTTCCCAGTGGGGTAAGTCATTCCGCTCTCTTCCCCGACGGCCATGGCTGCGTCGTACCAGGCGCGCGCCATCCATCGCGTTGAGTCATTCGCAGCCGTCGGAACCATCGCACCCGCACTGCGCCTGCGCGACGGCATGCGAGAGTCCTTTGAAGTCCAGTGCTGATTACATTCTCGATAGGCGATGAAGGAGTACGTGCTGTAGCTATTTCCCGACTTCCTCTCCACGGCCTGTCCTCAGCCCTGCCGATATCGCCGCCGTTCACTTCGCACCCAATACCCTACCCGCGAACCAATCCACGAACGATTGATCTACCACACAACTTGAGAATGGTGCTGACTCCGTGTAGAAAGGAAAGCTGGTCGATATTCTGGCGTCCAAGGTGAAAATCTGCGCGCGCGCTGCTGTGAGTATCTTGACGCCTCCTCCAACGTATTAATCTTCTTGCCTTGCTCAACGGTCTTTAGGGTGGACACAACTCCGGTCACCATTTCGTGTGTGTTTCTCAATCTCGGAGTAGTAAGTGCTGGTTGCTAATGCTATGTCAACAGGGTCAACGGAGTTTCATTCGCGTTGGCATCTTTGCAGTCCCCCTGCCGACTTGAAGCTGACGACTCATAGCTTCCATCTCTTGCCTAGCGGGCTGGTAGAGCCGGGATGCCTCTGCGTCATTGGTTCGGGAGTCGTGTTCCACGTTCCGACCTTCTTCAGCGAGCTCGCCGAGCTGGAGAAGAAGGGGCTGTGGAACGTCCATGAGCGCATCCTCGTCTCTGAGCGAGTTACCATCGACCTGGATCTCCACATCGCCGTCGACGGCTTGGAGGAAATCGAACTTGGTGCGCGCAAGATTGGCACTACTGGTCGTGGAATCGGACCCTCCTACTCGACAAAGGCCGCCAGAACTGGAATCAAGCTGGCAGAGATCTATGATGCCGAACTCTTCGAGAGAAAACTCCGCCAGCTTGCTGCCGGATACTCGAAACGCTACGGAGACCTCCTGAAATACGATGTGGAGGATGAGCTGGAGAGATTCAAGGAATACCGCACTCAACTCCCCAAGTACACCGTCGATGCGATCTCGTTGATTAAGCAAGCTCAGGATAGCGACACGCCTATCCTGATTGAGGGTGCGAATGCACTGATGCTGGACATTGACTACGGAACGGTGAGTTTCGAAAATACCCGATCGAGAACACCTACGAGGCTGCGTTTTAGCCCCTGACAAAAATTCTGACTCGAGATTCTGTAGTACCCATACGTGACTTCGTCCAACACTGGCCTTGGCGGCATCTTCACCGGTCTTGCTATCAACCCAAGAAAGATCAAAGACATCATTGGGTAAGTTCATTTTTTTCTCGAAGGTCTTCGTATTGATATCCTCTGGTTTTCTGACGTGTGTTTAGTGTGGTCAAGGCTTACACGACGAGAGTCGGAGAGGTCAGTTCCTTGCTTTATAATCACATATCTCCAGGACTTGGGAAATGTCACTGGAGAGCCTTCCGAGCCCGTGATGCCGACAAAAAGCAGCAAATTACTGACTTGCAATTTAGGGTCCATTTGCAACTGAAGATACGGGCGAGTACGTGATAGCCTACTGAATTTACGAACGAAAACTCTCAAGCAGCGGAACTAACCTGAGTCAATAGGGCCGGCACCAAATTGCAGGACATTGGCCGAGAATGGGTAGGCATTGGCCAATACGCAACACCGCCGTGAGCAAGCACTAATTTCGTTTAGGGGACGTCGACTGGACGAAAGCGTCGATGTGGATGGTGAGTGATTCAAGCGTCTTTTTAAAGCAGCTGTGCTGTCCCACTTAGACACGGTCCAAGCTGATGTGACATAGGCTTGGTGAGTGAATGCAGAACTCTGGACCACGGAGCCCCAACATCGGGCAGATAGTGGTCTTCGACCTCTCTATTCGGCTATTCTTGACCTACAAGGCAAACTAACTTTAACGAACATAGATCTTGTTGTATTGAAGCACAGTACCGTAAGTGCAGTTCTCGATATACAAGTGCAGTACGCCTTGCTGATGCTTTGCAGGCCGTGAACCACTATACATTGCTCAATCTCACAAAGGTATGTGACGAACTATATTACACGCGATCATTGCCTTCTAACTTATGATAGCTTGACGTTCTGGATTCATTCGAGACGATTAAGATCGCTGTTGGGTACAAGGACAAGGAAACTGGCGAGGTCGGTATCGCCCACGTGGACTCATTTTTCGTCACTGACCTTTGTTCTAGGAACTGCCCTCGTTCCCGGCTAGTACCAACCAACTTGAGCAGGTCGAGGTTGTCTACCACGAGATGCCGGGTTGGAACAAGCCCACAACGGAGGCGAAAACGTACTACGATTTGCCCAAGAATGCGCGGGACTATGTTCAGGTATGCCAACGGGTGGTTCTCTCTTCATTGCATATTGCTGACCATGACAGTTCATCGAAAAATTCGTTGGAGTCAAGGTAAGACAAACTTCTCACATTAAGCTGATGAAGCATTCGCACTCGTTGTTGATATTGGGTGTGATTCGAGATGTGATTAATTACTAACACATAACAGATCAAGTGGATTGGAACAGGCCCTGATCGTGACGCGATGGTTATTCGCAGTGATTAGAAGGATTCTACGAGGTTATTGCATAAAAGGACCAACAGCTAGTTGAAAAGTCAAGAAGATCTCAAGTTAGAGTACCTAGAATCAGCTAACAACAAGACACGATTGGTTATATCTTGAAATGGCCGAGATTTGTATTGTTGCAGAAGCCAAATAGATATATTACAGTCTTGGTTTGGTGGAGGAGAGAACGTGCCTGGCTCCTTGAAGCCAGTGAGTCAAAGCAGTGACATGGCACCTCAAGAAAGGTAATGGCATCGACTGGAGCAGATCCTCTCACTCAAACGCCATATCGAAACTCGCGGACTTTCTTTTGGTAGTAGTACGTCGCCAGTCCACCAGCAACACCAAGAGCCAATGGAACAGGGGCCCTGGCCTTGGCCTTGATTATCCTCGGGACTGCAGAGCCGAGAAGGACAACACTGTTTCCAAGCGCGAGCTCAGTGCCGTAATCCCTGTTTTGCTTGATGAGGTAGCCTAGCAAGTGAGAATTAGTACTCATCAGCCCAGGTTCTGGAGTATAGCTATGGGAGCATCTTACCGGCGTACGCATATGAAACTCCAAGCCCTAGACCGGCGACGAGAGAGGGCACGGAGCGAGTTCGCAGATAGCCGGCGGTTCCGCCTGCAGCGACTACGTTTCGAACCCGTTGGTTAGCTGGTGGCTCTTTCTTTCTTCTTCAGACGCCAATGCTGAATGAAAACCTACGTAGACCCGCGAGGGTGAAGGAGGGATGTTCGGCCATGGCTTGAATTGTGCGGTGACTGCGTGGCGCGGTCGAATAGTCGTGAGGGCTTTGAAGAGGGATGGGTTTTTGGGCGGAGCCTGGGTGAAAGTGACGACGTTGGCATTTTTGGGAGTGGCGGGTAAACCGTGGCGAATTGGACTGACGCCTTGGCAGGCCGTTGTGTTGTGATCGTTGACTTGAACGTTTGCGCGGTATTGGCTATGATTGGACTATAAGCATTGCAACATGGCGCAATGTTTTAGTGAGAAAAGGCAGAGGGACTGCGAATATGATTTGTGGTGCAGTGGCAAAAGGACGTTTCTTTCTACCCTCCAGACCGGTCGGCTGCTCGTCCCCCACGAGATGGAGTGAACTTGACCAAGCGCTGCGTTCTTCACCTGTGCATCATGAATAACCCTGCACTCTTAACAGTCTAGCTAAACACTTTTGCTAAAGTTTGGACTTCAGCTAGAGTATCTATTCAGGCTCTTTGCAGGATTATTCGTGGTGTGAGCTTTAGGCAGCTAGGTACCTGTTGTCAGGTAAACCAAGTTGCTTTGGTTGCTGTTTATCAGGGCGTTGTATGCCACAAGTCGTTCCTATACCTCAGGTATCTCTTTAACATCAATCTACTGACACCGTACTGGTGGTCATCGCGTGCCGTTGGTGGATCTCGGTTCAGCATCCCGCTTACCGATGACAAAATAGTCGCATTATGTGTGCTTTGACTCACTTGAGTATCCTCACAACTCAACAACGATATTTCCATTCAACCACTTACTGCATGCCAAATTCTCAGTGTACTGCTGTCAATTGAATACAATGGCCTCCGGGTTCTTCTTCCTTCACTATATTTACATCACAAACTGCGTCATGGCGTTCAACCCCATTCTTGCCCAGCTACCCTACGTCTAAACCCAGCCTCAAGATAATGAATGCCAGAAACAGTATCAAACCAGAGGGGAAATAGTTTCAAGTCCATTCATGTAGTGTAGCTGCTGGTCCTGTCCATTGTCACTCGTATTTTCGGTCCAACTACCAAACTTCGTCGCGTATTTTCCGGTTCCTGGCCCAAACTCGCCCATATTAGAAGAGTCGATTTGGCCTGCATGTGCTCAATCAGGGATAATTCTTCATCAATTACAGAAACAAGTGAAGTCTCAATTGAACAGGCTCTGGGTATTTGCCCACCACAAAGACTCTCGTGCGGACAACTTGCCAGCTATCACCTTCCAGTAGTCTTCAGCAGCCGTCGGGCCATCACGAGTTAGAAGTATCGTCCAGACGTCGCCCACAGGATAAGAGCGACATTCCCTATTGCATAAACATCAACTAGTTTGTTAGCGATACTGTGGCCGCGTAAGCACTCTGCATCCATCATCAAGCCACCGTTCTCTAGTGCTTACTAGACCGTGGCTCCACGGCACCCCAAGCATTAATGCAAACAAGCACGATTTGTGCAACTCCCAGCGAAGCTACCGCGCAAGCTCCGATTTTGACTTTCCCAATCTCCACGGGCCTAGTGTGGTCGGATTGCGAAGGCGCAACGGAAAAAAAAAACTTGCAAGCCGGAGCGAGGCGCGCTCTGGCTTGAAACGTTAGTAGGGATCCGCACACAAACGGCGTGAGCCACCGACGGGAAAAGAGGACGTGGAGGGAGGGACGGAGAGCCGCGGCGAGTGGTCGTCTCCCTGCATATGCAGGTACAAGGAGAACTCCCGGCGGGCTGACCTGCCTAGTGGGCTGAGAAGCCATCGGCCACACCCCCAGGGCTGAGATCTGGGTGTTTACTTTGGATGGAGATTTCCCCCGGGAGCGGTCAGCAATTGAAATGAACAAACATGCAGACAGTCTGCGTAGTTGATCTAATATTAGGAAATATTACGGAATAATGACAGCCGAGTTTGTATCTGGAGCATCATGAAATACGAGATTTGACCTGCGCTGCAAACCCTCCACCAACGCTCTCTCCAAACGCCTCGGCAACGCCACTGCTCGGGCTCCGGCGTCTTACGCACAGTCTCCCAGTGCCGCCGCCCGACGATGACGAGTCAATACGAGCTCGTATCCCTCTTCTCAGCATCTTCGGGGTTTAATCTCATCGAAATTGCAATCGGAACCGCCCCCATCCTAATCGTTGATGTTGGTCGACCAGATCTCCGTCTTGTTGGCTCTCCGAAAGTCGATGGCGTTTCGCTAGCCAAGACATGCATGTTCTGGACTAGCTAGACCGAGCCCTTGCTTACTTTTTTGTCAGGTCAATCGTCTGATTTTGAGAAAAACTTGCTTTTGCTATTGGCTTGCGCCGGCCAAGTTCAGCTTTCGCCACTTGGTGCTGCATGTCTCGCGGCTGCGTTTCAGCTTTCAGCCACTTTGACTAAGAAAGGGGGCATGTAAGTAGGGGCGGGAACTTGTCTAGTCCAGCGTAGCCGCCAGGCACACTGTGACTCAGGCCGCATGTGCACTTGCGAGCTAGGAAGACGGCAGCTGAAGCGCCCTGCCGGGCTTCAAGACAGTGTCTCAATGTACTCTCCGGCTGAGCGCAATAGGAAATGCGAGGTCCGAGTGTGAGATTTGTCTTATTAGCCCAGTCTCAGTCTTAAACTGACCCCGTTCTATGTATGAACTTGACGTGTCGTTTGGGAGCTGGAGCTGAAAATGATTTTTATTGAGGCGTTAGGCTTGTGTTGGGGCTTGAGTCTAGACGGAGTTCTACTTTACTGCTGAATGAATTATCGGTTGCTAGGCCACACCGGTCCAGCCATCGTAGTGGTACCTGTAAACTTTTTGTTTGATTGCTCAGGGAATGGAGATATTCCGCTTGTGACAGTGATGAGGTACAACTTCAGCGTATGGAGCCCAAGGCACGATGAATCAAGTTTTCCAAGTGCAGTGCGCCGCCAGGCTTGACACCATAGTACAGGTACACTGACCAAGCTGTTTAGCGTTTAATGACAATTAGGTAAATTGTTTCATATTTCTATCACAACCCTGATACAATCAAGCAAAATGTTGGTACAACAACTCAATTAGGTGAAAAATATATCTATAAGTGAACTCTATACACAGCCATGGTAAGAACCAATGGATTCGCTTATGTGCTAGACAGGAGAAAGAATTATATACCAAGTATCCGCCGAGCTTCCCATTAACTCGTCATCGGCGTCGGTTTCCAATCAAGATCGTGTACCTTTTGTGGCTGGACCTTGGGGTATCATCAAAGCTGCGAGACAGCATTTAGATCATGAGGAGAGCACCAAGAGCCAGGAGGATGTTGGCGGGGGCGACGATGGAAGCGGCGCCGGTGACAACGGGGGCGGGGGTGGTGGGGGCGGCCTCGGAGCCGGTGCCGGTGGGGACAACGGGGACAACGGAAGAGCCGGTGCCGGAGGGGACACCGTAGGTGGGCACAACAGGCTTAGTGGTGGTGTAGTGGCAGTCGCTGATGGTCAGGGTGGTGGCCTCAGTGACGGGGTAAGTCTGGTTGCCGATGGTCAGGGTGGTGGGCTCAGGGCAGTAGGTGGTGAGCTCGGTGACGACCTCGGTGGTGTAGCTGGGCTTCTCGACGGGCTTGCTGATGGTGCAAGGGCAGTCGGTGACGGTCAGGGTGGTGGGCTCAGTGATGGTGTAGGTCTTGTCGTTGTAGGTCAGGGTGGTGGCCTCGGGGCAGTAGGTGGTCAGCTCGGTGACGACCTCGGTGGTGTAGACGACGGGCGCGGTGTAGGCGGGGGTGGTGACGGGCTTGCTGATGGTGCAAGGGCAGTCGGTGATGGTCAGGGTGGTCTCCGCGGTGATGGTGTAGGTCTTGTCGTTGTAGGTGAGGGTGGTGGCACCAGGGCAGTAGGTGGTCAGGGCAGTGACGACCTCGGTGGTGTAGACGATACCACCGGTGGAGTTGCCGCCGTAGGCGGGCGAGGCAACGGCGACACCGGCAAGGATGGACCCGACAAGGGCAACTCGAGTGGAAAGACCCATTATGATTGTGAGGGGGGGTTGTTGTTTTTTGTTTGGAGGAGTTCGGAAACGAAAGTAGGGGGGATGGGTGAGCGAGTGAAGGATCGAGTTGTGAGTTGAGGATTGGCTTGTGGGTGAGGACTAAGAAAGGAATATGATTTGGAAGTCGGGCATTGCTGTCTCTTATACCAAGAGGAAGAGGGCTGCTCTTGGGAGTCTAGACGAGCCAACCCAGCCAGCCCAGTCCAGTCCGCCCAGTCCAGCCCGGCCCAAATCATTGGCGTCATGCCCGCCTTCTCGTCAACACACCGATACGAGCTTTTGATGAAAACTCAACCTCTTTCGGCTGATTATGATCTCATCTTCTCCATAAGCGCCTAGGCGAGTGGCATCGCGGCCAGGCGACTAGCACGCTTCGGGCCCTAGCGAGGCCGTACCTGGACGCCTTGGCCCTTGCGGACCTCGTACCTGGAAACGCAGGGGTGAGTGGGAGAGAGTCAGTCAGTCAGTCAGACAGAGAGACAGAGAGACAGAGACAGAGACAAGACAGAACTGAGAACTTCGGACGGCGGCTTACTGCTCGCGGCTTCTCGGCTCCTCGGCCCCCTTGATCAATGCAAGGGACGTTTGACTTTCGTATCCATCCGGGGCGCGTCTCCGCATCTCATTCGCCCCCTCTGCATACCCCCCCTGACCCCTGACCCCTGACCCCTTTTCCGGGCTGCATTGTCACTATCTGGCATCTCGATGCTACAGGCTGCAGCCCGCTGGCGGCTCCGGTTTTTCTGGGTGGTTGTTGTTGTTGTTCACGCTCATGCACCTAGCAGCCCAGCGCGGGCGTTCCTGCTCAAGTTTTTACGGGGCGTTTAGGTACTACGTAGACTAGTTGGGGAGAGGGACAGAAAACACCTCAGAGCTTGTCGTCCATGCTGCAAACGCACTGAGAGCGGGGAAGATTAGCCCGACGTGCTGAGGCTGTCTGCTCGTCCGACTGGCCGCCTCCTGTCAGCTACCGTCAGCTACTGTCCACCCACCGTCAGCCTCCTTCTTTCACTAAGGCAGGTACAGGAAATGCCCACGTTCTTCCGCCTGATTCCGCTTGACGATCAGTGCAGCCAACAGACCGGAGAAGGGGGACACGCACGCCCCCTTCTTGGACACCGCTTACTCTTCCCACCTCGTGCATAGCACTATCGATGCGAGATGTCCGCGAGGGTATATCCTGTCTTTGCGTCTGTCTTTCTTCTTGGTTCGTTTGTGTGATATTAGGCCGTGGGACTGCTCGTTCGATGGTCGTGATGCTCTCCCCTCCCCCGGCCTTAATCTCCCCCAGCTTCCACGCCCGCCCTGTAGCATCCAAGCCATCGTAAGCATTGCTAAATTTAGGCCTGGAAAATAATACCCTACAGCCCGGCCGGCCTCCTCGTCTCCCAGCGTCCCCACTTGGCGCGCCGTGATCGATGGTAGCGCCATCTCTCGTCGCCTGGTCCATTTCCGTCCAGTAGCTCCGGCGCTCCCGGCCCCCTGGAGCCGCTGGGCGGAACGTTGCACCGGGGCATTTTCTCCCTTGCTCTTCTGGCCTCGTAAGAGATGTTCCCGCCTTGTCTGCTTTTTCCAGGGAGAGGAGGGGCACTCGCCGTGCTGGATTCGGGCTCCAGTGCGAGTTGCGGTGCCGCCCTGCGTTGTGTGTGTGATAAGACAAGATATTCTGCGCAATCATTGGCTCACTATCGAGTGATAGCGCTGCATGCGGTTGCACAAAACTTAGCTCCAACCAAAAACTGACTTAAGATTGTGCATATGCACGCCGAGGGAGTCGACCAGACAAAAACCCTTTTTTTTTCGCGCACACGCCCAACAACAGCTGTTGGGGCGATACGAGGTGAGGCAAATTTGTGCACCGCCGTCGGCTGCCAGAACACGAGTCATTGTCGATCTGAGCTGAGCGTGGCTTGACGGCAGGAGTCAATAAGATGAAGAGCTTCCCCTATGTTTCCAGCCTTGGAGCCTTGAAAGAAAGAGAGGGAAAAGAGACAATGTCGTACATGGCACCATCTCGCACCGAAACGGAGAGCTGCAGACAATGACCCCTCTGATAAGCTGCGCTCGTCAGTCGGGTTTGCTCGCCGATCCCTTCTGCTCCTCCGGATCAATGCTTGGCCGCAGGATTTAGGCCCTTGCGAAAATCCTTGACCGTTTTTTTCTTTAAGCGGGACGCCGCCGTAACCTCGTCAACCAAACGACCGGCGGAAACTCGTATGGGATTCGATCGAGGCCCGTGGCCTGATAGTGGATGGGTTCGGCGAAGGGGAGCGACGCAACCGCCAGTTGACCGAGCTTGAAGGGTCTTGCGGATAATTTGCGAAATCGATACCCGCAAGACTTTTCGTGTTCTCCAGGTCAATCTCCATATCGGTTGGGACCAGGTGGTGCTCTTCAGCCGAGTTTGCGCAACACCATTGCTCGAGGGTAAGGTAGGTCAATTAAAAGTCCGTGAAACCGAGCTGCAAAGATGTTTCCTGCACAGCACATGCACGCAATGTTGTTCTTTCCAACTCCACGTTAGAGTGTATTTGTCGTATCCAGATTAAAAAGCCAGTTGATTCAGCCGGTTGAGGATCGAGGTTGGCTGCAGCCTGGCTCGTCAGCCCCTCTAGGACTGCAAAGTGAAGATAATTAAACGAAAGTCGACTTTTCCGAAAACTTCCTCTTTAGCAAAATGAGTGATACCTCGGAGACAAGTAACTGGACTATCTAGACTTGCGCCTCTGCAGTCAGAGTCAGATAAGGCTATATATACACTGCCACGATCTTTGTAGAAGCATCCCTCCACCAACTTGCCGTCTATTTCATCCGTGTTAAATAATCCAGGGTAGCCCTTCATTAGAAGGGAAAGAGAAACCGCCTTCAATGAAAAGGCGTCGAAAAGTTTCATTGTTCGAGTTCAAGTCTGAGCTCAGATATACTGGGGAGTTTCCTAATTCCATGACTTGCCCAGATATTTCCCTTGATGTAGGTTGCAAGTGTTGAACGTTTACATATCGGTCTCCAGTATACAAACAATAAACGATGAGCAATCTATATTAAGAAAGAAGCATCCGAAAATAAAGTGAGATCGGGGTGGATCACCATCGTGGGTGCGGGCCAACGCACGGATTTTGATGTAGGATCGTCCGCAGTTTAATTAACTCGGCTTCTAACCGAAACACCATCATCCATTGCACCGGTAAGTAGGATTAAGAGCCTGTCTAAGACGAGTGGATGCAAATTATCACACATACACCAGCTGTCTATTTGCCCCAGTTAATGCCAAGTTGGTCTACATTGAAACCATGCATTCCAGTGCTGCTCTTTATTGTTTGACGGGAGACTCAAATTAAGCGACTCAGGGTTTTCTGCTGAATCCGTCTGTATCCGTCCGTATCAGTGATTGCTTGTATTGTTAAGAAGCGCATGCGCTGACAAAGGACGCTGGAGAATGGCGGATGGGAATGTATATTATAGATTCTCAGGGGCCGGCTGCTCTAACATGGCCAAGTTAGTCATGGCATAGCAAAAGCTTCCCAAGTTCTCAACTCATGACGAGCCTTGAATCGCGTGCTTTTCATCTTAAATGATATCATTCTTATCTCGGTGATCGCAGTTGAAAATCCAAGGGATTCGACCTTGTTGACAGGGAGCTCAATCCTACCCAGTGCAGCGTTTCGATTTATAACACGAATAGCTAGCTTGTACAGACACTGAAGTCTGAGAGCCAATGTATATGGGATTGATTTTTGAACAAGGACGCAAAGGATGTCAGAGGTTACTCTAGGACACATTAATGTGACCGAGATACAACAAGAATTGGAAATACTCTGGATAAATAGTACCGATTCTGAGCGAGCTTCCACGAAGCTCGGATTTAAAATTAGTGTGGTTTCACAAAAGAGTATCTAAACCACGATACAGGCGAGCAGAGTTACAGTTTCATGACAGGGGAGCAGGCACCCAAGGAGGCACATTTGCACACGGTAGGCATATTCCACCAACGATATCTAGGAATGGGCTATTGTTAATGAGGACAATAAAGAGACTCTTAACGAAGATATTGCAGCTCAGATAATGATATAGGTTAAAGCCTGTGAGTGAGTTGGGATAATTTAAGACCCCAGCATAAAGGAGAACTACACACGTAAAACAATTACTAGAGAGACATCGCTTTCTACGTATTACCAGTTTCTAGGACCCCCAATAGCTACTCCTCAAGAAACCCCTTTTCACCTATTCATCCAGGCGAGAGCATCCCCATTGGCCCTCATGGGCTGCATCGTCGGCCTTCCTCAGCACATACGACCATAGCTCTTAGAAAATACGGGATCCCGTCCGCTCTCCCTTAGTCAAGCTGAGAAGCGGCGAATTAGTACTCGGGTCGGTGACGACCGGGGAATCCTCGCTGTTGTATGTCTTTTTTAATCTTTTTCACAAAAAACTCCACAAACGACTCCATAAACTGGATCGTCAGCCCCTCATACCACATACGACCATAGCTCTTAGAAAATACGGGATCCCGTCCGCTCTCCCCTAGTCAAACTGAGAAGCGGTGAATTAGTACTCGGGTCGGTGACGACCGGGGAATCCTCACTGTTGTATGTTTTTTTTGCTGTATTCTGTCTTTTTGCTGCGGGACACTCCTGGCCTTCCATCTGGCTGTCCGCTCTATCAAGGGGGCGTTGCTGCTGCTATCGCACGATGATCCCTCCTGGATACCTCCGCACAGTCACTTTTTAGATTCGGGGTAGACATTATCTTGGACTTTTCTTTGTTTACAGCACACTAGGAACCGCTACATAACCTGGGTGGTTCAGATTCTGTAACTTGAGAACGAGTGTAAAGAAGCACGTTAAAGAGGTATCAATATACAATTGTGGAGAGCGTAACGTTCTCACACTGTCGGACGCAAAGTCGTCAATTTCAAGGCTCACTGCGGAACGGGGATTTGGCCAAACGGCAGTCCGGGTTCGTTGGTACCCAAAGACGTCACCTGTTTGATCAGGCTCTGGACTGGTTCAAACGGAACCTCCTTGGTCGGTAATCCAAAATTGGTGACTACTTTGTCAACTCACACTTGATTAACGAAAAGTTTCATATGCGGAGGAGGACATTTAATATGATGGCATCTCTTAGGGAGCAGTAGCCGCCTGGCCGGAAGTTCTGAAGCCCGGATTCCGACCATAATGGGAAGCATGTCGCGAAACCGAAGAGTATTCATACAACTGTTTTGCTCAGTGCATTCAAAGCATCCACAGAGGTGAATTGCAAGTACATGCATAACACCTTAAAGATGGCGGAATTGCTTCTGAGTAGACTACACAGTGGCGAGTCATCTGTCTTCTATAGGAACCGAAATACAACAACTGATGGAAGAATACTAATTAATATCCAAGCGCGTCCCATGGCGTCCCATTTGCACCCTATTCTCCTCTTCTACATGCTGCCTAGTTCCGAAATGCAACTTTCAGACCAAAGGTTCTTAATCCTCAAGAACCACACCCGCTTCCTGGATTGCACTCATATCCTCGCGCGACAGCTCGTCTTTCTCAGAGTCGACCTCGATCATCCTGTTCCACCAATACCCCCAAAAGAATTCTGAAAATGGCTGGCCAAGCTCAATGAACCTGGTATTGAATTCTTCAACCAAGGCATCTAAATGTAGAGCTAAATGCCGGTCCTCTTCTTGTATCTCGGCGATATCATCGGGGTCCATGATTTCTATCAATTCGTATTCGCCGTCGCGTATCGCCTCAGTCACGCTTTTATCGTCGGTTCTGTCCCATTCCATGTACGTGCAGCACGTATGTTTCATCCCAAGACGAGTGAAGGTACTTAGTCGAATGACTTCATTGACAACTCCGGCCAGTACCTTGCCAGACGACACGACAAGCTGTATAATTTCCACACTAGAGCGCATACGACGATATTGCTTGTTTCGGATCGCGTTCTTTGGTATAGGCACCGAGGCCACATTCAGCCACATACTTCGAGCAAACAGTGAGGATGGGGAACACCCCTGTGGCGCACAATAGCAGTTGCAAGGATCACGTGTAGAGTCTCCAAGAATTCTGCACAGCTGTGCGAGGTGTAGCTCGTCATAGATGGATATTTGTGAAAATTGAAGACTGAACCCCGTCTCATCGGCGATACGGTGGATAACTTCATATCGTCTCGTCTCCCATTTGGGCGGGACCCATGTCCGGCAAGCAGCCCAAGGTATTGAACAGTTGAGATCTGCACCGTGGTCTACGAACCAAGCCACTAGATCTAAAGTTCCTTTCAATTTGCGTCGTGTCTCCAACCCCTGAATGCTAAAAGTCATCAAAGGAGTGAAACCATGAAACGCAACGTTGGTATGATTAAACCCGGCTTGAAACAAGGTCTCAGCGAGGGTAGCGCTCATTTCTTGTGAATGGTAGATTGAACCAGGTTGAACCCTCTGAAAAGGCCAAGGAATTGGGATTAAGAGATTCTGCAGAATCTCAACAATCTCAGAAGCATCTTCTTGAAGCAGTTTCCGTCCTTGGAGGTCAAACTGAAATGTTTCGTATTCCGAAAGCCACTCGAGAGCGAAAGATGTGAGCTCTGCTCTGCGATTTGCCAAACGCTGGCTCAGAAGATAGATAATTTCATCCGATTGTGCTTCTTGTGGGCCTATCCTGTCGACCACTTCTATGTTTTGAGTGTCTTCAAGATCTATCCTAGAACCAGCATCTAGGAGGAGCTGAACGGATTTCGTTTGCCGTAGTTGCAAGGCATAGGCAATGGGAATAGTACCGTGAGAATCTTTGGCGTCAACGATACCCCGAGTAGTGTCACCCCCTAACTCAAGAAGAAGATCGACTCCTCTTGACCAGCTAGCTGAGAGATGAAGAGGTGTTTCTCCACCCGGGGCCTTCTCGAGAATAGCAAGTCTTGATGTGCGCAAGATTCGCCGCACGTCTGATTCGGATTCCTGGAGTACTGCATGAGATAAGAGACCATATTCAGAGGCTTTGAAGATATCAGCAAACGAGGTATTGAAAACGAATGTTAACCACTTACGGCAGGGCATTCCTAACAGCCGTCGTCGATGGAGCGGAAGATGATACAGTTCGACAAGCCCAGATAAGGGTGACGCGTATGCATGTCTTAGCTCTGCGCCATGCAAAAAAAGTTCTCTGGATATAGCCCCAGAATAGTTTATCTGCTCGCCATATAATTGATTAGACATTCTTAGTCGATCTAGAATGATCCATAACGGTGTCCTTAGTAGGGTTTGTAAGTAAATCTGGCCATACTACAACCTGAGAGATACGTACGCTGGATCATTGTTGAGTGGCACTCCCATCTCGATGAGCCCTCTGAGAAACTGCACAAAGATTATTGCCGTTTCATCTGTCAATTGCATAGCGTATTTGAAGCATGCCATCTACCGGTGTAGTTAGTTTCAACCATCAGCGAATATTGTGTTTTGCTGTAACATACATGAACCAGGTTCCAGCCACGTCGGTTAACATCAGTGGGCCAGGCCTTGCGATCCATAAAAAATTGCCGAATACGAATTAGAGAAGATTTGAACTCCCTTCTCATAGTATCGGCGGCCATTGACGTGTGACCAAACTGCTCTGCAGCCGTGGAATCCAGAAGTTCGAAGGCTGGAGACCTATCACGGGTTGCGCTGACTGTGAAGTTGGGATAAATTTCGAAATCCCCAGGAAATGCATGTGGGGAGTATTGCACTTGAATCTTGTACCTGAATATGTAATTAAAGATCTTGATTTTCCCAACCAGGGTGCATCTTTTCTGCTCCCGAAACGAATAGACGCATGATTTGTTGTGGGTTCCTGTAGTGTCAGCGAGGCACCGACATTCAAACTCCAGTAGTGAGCCTTGAGAAGAAGTAATTGCCCCCTCAGACAGAGCTGGGTTGTCTCCAAGAAAACATGGGGCTGGTATCTTTGGGGCTTGTCCTTGTTCGCTTGGATTCTGGGGAATGGCAGTGGCTCCAAACTCAGCTTGACTCGAATCAAGAGGTTTAAGTTCAGCACACTCAACCGGTTCTACCCTTTGGTGACTTTGGAAGGAACTCTTGATCAACTTCTCAAGACCGATGAGCCGATTCTGAAGTGATTCCTCCAGCTGCGTTATCCTCAAATCCACGTTTTGTTTCATGACAGGAAGCACGCCAGAAACTTGATCAGATATGATCAATCCTTGGGCAGCGATTGCTGAGGCAAGCTTGTTGGACTCCGAGACAGCTTCACGACGCAGGTCTGTGGTCAAGTCACTAAGAAAGTCAGTCCCGTGTTCGAATTTTTCTTGTCATACACATACTAGTTCATCAATAAGACTTGGGTTGACAAGGCAAACTGGAACTCATGCATTTGCTGCTTGAAGAACTCAAACATATCCCTCTGAAAGGGGTACTGAAGTCTCCTGACCACGGATTTTCCCTGGCTCTTGAGACTGGGGAAGGGAGCTTGCTGAGAATGCTTGTCATTAAAGGCGCTGAACTCTTGCAAGCAGAGATCGCAGGCGCCAAGGCACTCGCTGATGTAAGATTTCAGATCCGACTTCGTAGCCGATCCCTGTTCGCGGTCGTCGAGAAGGCGTAGAAATATGCGGAGCCGCTCGGCATGCTGGCTTAGGACAAGAAGGTCATCGCTTCGTGCGCGATAGTTGCGGCAGTAGGTCAGAAGTCCATCGCATATCGTTATGCCTAGCGAGACCAGGCCAGCCGCGCCCGTCACGGCTGTGAACGGGTCCATGGCGACGGCGTGAATGGGTTGAACGATGAGATGAGATTCCCCAGGAAAAGATGAAAAGAAGATCAGGCTGTAGGAACTGTTAGGCTGAGCTGGGAGATACCGGGCTCTGCTCGCAGGCTGAGTAAGCTGCAGGACACTCTAGACCTTTACTTGGACCTATCAACGATGGATATGATGTGCGACCGGTTGCGTGGCTGTAGGTGATTATGCCTTGGGTGAACTGGAATTAGAGGTGATGGTGTCGCTGTCAGGCCTCTATGCATGCACTGCCTCCACCGACTGGGCGCTGCCACTAGCATCTTAATGATTGTTGACGTGTTAGGTCAACACTGAGGCCAGAAAGCCTCAGCGTTGCCAGCCTTTCAAATATTGCCTAGTGAAATGAGGCATCGATTGCGGCTCGGTTTGGCGTAGCTGTGGATCGCGGAGTTGTTTACTACCCGGGGACTGCCATTGCCATGAACGATCTACATTACATAACCATGAGAGAGCGTTGGTACTGTCAAAATCTGTAGGTTGATAGATGAGGAGCGCGATGAAGAGCGGGCGAATTTCGCTCCTGTTCACTGTTAAGTTGGTGCATCACGCTTCACAACCGTCATCATGGCCTGCTTCATGCACAAGTATGGCGATTCCCTGTACTCGAACCCGGTTCTTCCGTTTGAAGGAATCGAAAGATCAAGCCTAATTAATTTCATGGATCAACTGGCCATATGGGCTGACGCAGAGTATGAACTCCAGACCAATACCGCTGAGATGACTTCAGACCCGCCGCACGACGCGTAATTACCTTGACCGGAGAGTCGACAAGCTGAAACTAAAAGCACGACTAGTAAAGGGCTCACTTTGCATCTGTCTAGCTACTCCCCTGCCTTCGCTACCGCTGTGTCTTGGAAAACTTGATACAAGCAAGACAGGAGTTTCCGCATGCGGAGAACATGCACCGAATGACATCCTTCTGGCTTACCTATTTCACATAGCCTTCGCATCGGTGATGAAGTTGAATCAATGCCTCTTGATATCTACTCTGCATATATAAATATATGAAGAATGCCCAATCTATATCACGACGCAACTTGTTAAGTTGGGATCCACGCTACAAATCAATCCTCCTTCAACGGTCCATCTCTGGCAACACACAAACCTGGCATCTGAACACCATACCTTGGAGCAGAGCGTTTTAGTTTATTCTAAAATGTCGGCCAAATCTTCAGATTGCGAGCTGCTCGTTTGCGAGCGGCTTCACAAGGTCTACGGCGATCCAACCCGCAAGATCAACATCGAAACTACTCCGAGCAAGATACTTGGGGATTTCGGAGTTCTCAAAGCTGTTCTCTACGCCCAGAGCCTTGTTACAGATCAGAGACTGACCATTTATCCCCCGGTAATGCCTGAGTTCATCTCGTTCCTGAGGCGTCTTGCCAGCAAAGGGGTGGGAGTTTCCGACGACTACATGTCTGCGAGATACAAATTCGTTGAGCGCAAGCCATACCTTGAAAGTACTCTGGCAACGGATGGTTCTCAGCTTTGTGGTTGATTCGGATGCATTATTCCCTAGCATAAAAGGGAAGAAGCCTATTTGAGGAGCTGGAGGTGGAAGTGTGGAAGTGTGGAAGTGAGAAAAGGGGCGGCTGTTACTCCAGTGCTGAGTGTAGGAATCTAAGGGAGAAGAATTAAACATACAGTCTCCTGAAATTCTATTGCACCATTGTGATGGAGGTTGTATCAATTTGCAACAGCGAAATCCATGAAGTGAAGATGTAATTGTGACGAGAATACTGCAATTCTAAGAACAATGCGATTCACAAACGTAGAGGCATCAGGCTTCACTCGATGAGAATGTTGGATACCTGCTCCCCATAGATCCGAGACTAAGCGCCTCAATGGGCTCATTTACGTACAATAACCGGATTCCACAAGATCGGGATCACTCGACAAGGAATTACCGCAAAGCCTTGGGCCAGACACAGCCAGAATACCAAGTGACCGCATGCTCAATAAGAAGCTCCCCTCCGTTGTCTTTCTGAATAGCCTTGTCCAAGACATGAGCACAATGCAACGAGTGTTTGTAGCTCATCAAGTCAGGCAACGGATTGCCAGTGTCGTAGCTATAGTGAAGCAAGTCCCAGCTATACATGCAGAACAGATTCACGGAAAGTTGCGCGTCATTGTCCCTGTGCATCAGTATCACTTCATGCACCCTTCCCGCCGATCGCCGCCCCTCGGTTAGGTCGGAATCGCTACATCGGTGTAGATGCGAGGGCGAAGAGTGGTGCACCAGCCAGGGACTTGGCGAGGTTTGAGAACCCCGGATTCTTCTCCTCCATGCAAGTCAGCCATCAACTGCCTGTACCCCGCTTTCAAGCCTCCATCACCTGGCCATTCGGAAGTTAGAGCGAGTTTCCTATCTCGGCATCCCGTAAAGTAGCATCCGCTGTGCATTGCGCTCAAGTATGTTGTCCCCGGACGATATTCTTCTACCAGTAACATAATTTCTTGGCAGCTGTGGTCAGCAAAGAGACTGGGTTACATACCGCAGATAGCGTTTATTCGGGTTGGAGTGCCGCCACATAGTATGCGGTACTCTGGGATACCTGATGATACGAACTGGAGACGTTAGTAGCACCGAGGGAATTGGGACGCACACACAACGGCAGGCGGCGACATACTTGCAAGTTATCGTAGGCGGGAATTGGAGGGGCTAGAGCCACGAGAGTCACTCTGGGCAGCCTGATGCTGGGCCACCGATGCTTCCTGTGCAACATAGTCGAGTTCGTCTCAAGGCCCTTGTCATGAGTAGATTTGAGTCGGCAGTTCAGATTTGAGTACCGTAACCAAAACAAAGATTCAGGCATCATTGAGATAATCACATTATTTTATTCAACATTTCGTTGGTTTGAACGGAACAAATTTAAGCTGCTACCCGTTCGACATGTCGCCGTTGGTCGGCGGTCTGGTGCCTTAGAGCTTAACAAGAGTCGTGAAAGGGGCGCAAGTTCTTGTTGGAAAGCCGTGATAAATTGTCTTGGACTTCCGGGTTCGTACACTTTAAGAGCGATATAACCTCTTAATATCTAGTCGACGAGGGTTTTAATTGAGTCAGTCATAAAAATACGACATTTGGACAATATTGGATTGATCTTTCTGCAGATACATGATATTCTCAGCGAGCCTTTGCTAGTCTACTGGACATAAACCTGAAGCTGAAATATTCGGAATTGGGCAAGCCAAAGGAGTAGGTATAATGCTAATCTCGCCGAGGGCATTGGCTAGATAATCTCCGGCATCAATGAAATGGAGACGACCAAAGGGACTTTCCTGGAGTGCAAATGTACTTTTGGAATGTGTTATTAGTAGCCTGGACGTAGCAACACTGCGTTCTCGATTTCGAGTCACCGCTCTTCCCGGGTTTCATTCCTTGCAAGAACGGGCTGAAGTTATCGAGCACTGGATCTTGGATGTCTTAGGGAGTTGCTGCACTTCAAGACCTATTTCTTTGCAGGAAACAAAAATGGAGACTGCAGTGGAATCTAAACTACAGTACACCACCATCTGCGGCAGCTGATCGTACCAACTACGCCGATACACCCCCTTACGCTGGAATTGGAGTCTGGGTCCGATGTTCCGAAGAAGGCTGCTGGGATTGAGGTTCATGATAGTGAGACCTCCAAGCCCGCCATTTCCGTTATACAACATGCTGAGAGTCGGCATATGGTCGGTCGGCAGGCCACTGATCGTAGGAGAAGCACTCTTCATCAATTTGCTACCCTTTGCGAGACGACATAGAATAATTTTGAGCTTCACCGGACGGCGGTCGAATTGTGTTCCGTCTACTTCAACCTACTGTGTCCTGAGGTCATCCTACATTTTTTGCGCGGCGGCTACGATGCAGGAAAAAAGAAACTTGAACATGACCGGAAGTTGGTATGAGATCATGAAATACCTGCTATTCGGAGGGGAAACAAAATTGTCTGGCTTTTTTCTCATGATCTTGCCTTCTAGATAGCACCCTTGAGTGTCGTTGAAGGCTAGGAGCGTACTACACGGACGTTGAGCTGAAACCGGCGACAAGCAAAAGTCTCGGGTATTCCGCCCAAAGTAAACATCTCCATAGATGCCGAGGGAGCTCAACTTCACTGCTGTTGTCGCGTGTGTTGGTTCTCGCCAAGTCGTACAAACACCTCACCTGCTTCAAGAATTAAATTTCCAAGTGCACAGCACCGAATTTCCTGCGGCTGAATAGTACAAGGCTTGCATGGCGATAACAAAGATTCGGTGTTTGGGCATTTTCTGTTTACCGATGCCGCTACTCACATGCTGTACTACCTGTTCATGTCCGATCGTGGCACGCACCGCCTGCATGTCCCAGGTGCCCTGCTTCACAAGCGCTGAGCGGCGGCCTACGGTGAGACCTCAGCTGCGACGGCCGCATCATTCTCTGGCGCGTGCCGTGGCGGCTTATTAGACATCGCCTGCAAAAAGTAAAGGGGGGTTTCTCGTAAGGTGGTTTCTATCTCGCGTAGGTTGGATAGATGAACAATCGTACGAAAGACTCGAAATAGCACATCGTCTAGATGATTTAGGGATCTCGAGACTTGAGGCAAGCCGACTGACGTACTTAATGACCGACGGTGTCACAGCAAAATCTCAGAATCCGAAAAATGTCTCGGGATGGACACGGGAGGAACACAAGCACCAACATTCGTTAGTGAGAATGGTTGGGAAGAAGAGTACGCCGACTCTGATTGCGACCCACAGGTACACAACATGATTTGCATCGTACTTAACGCCTCACTTCCACTGCATTGAATAGATTGCGCATGCCATAGCCAAGATCAATCTCTACGAAACTTGGCGTCTTCATACGAAGCCCGGGACAACGCCAATCCATTGTGTCCATAGCAGATGACTGGCCGCTCCCGTCTCACTTCCCGCATCTCACACACATAGACAAAATCCGTGGGAGATGTCGACCACTCATCAAGCTCTGCCCGCGGGTAGCTCCGTAAATCGTATCTAATTGTCCATATTACTGGCGGGCCAGACTCGGCGTAAATTGACGCCATGGCCTTCCTTCACCGACTCCATAGGTCTCACTCGTCAGCCGTCACATCTCACAGAAGCGGGACTGGCCAGGCATAGTTAGCTCTAGCGCTCTTACGAGTAGTATTGATACCTAGCTAGGTAGGTTGCTAATACAGTGTGGTTTAATGCTGGATGCTGCGTTTCGCTCGGCATTCGCAATCCAAGAGTCACGATTTGAGACACATCACGCAAGGGCACCAACAAAGAAACCATGGACTTGACAGTACTGTGAGCAAAGACGGAGTCACGAATTTTCCCTATGTTACCATGGCGTGTTTGGAAACTGCCTTGGCACAGACAATGTCTCGCACAATGAGGTCCCTAGCTCGGTACGTATTCTGGTTTGCCACCGTTGGTCTCACCCAACACCGATTCTCTGGCTTTGTTCAACCGGCGGTGTACTGACGCCCCCTCGGTACTTTATTTCGGCACCTGAGTTTTGCTTTTAACACTCTCCCTGTCTCTCGTCTTGATTTGTTCTGCTTTTGTCATACCTCGGCTAGGGTGTTGGCCGTGATCCTCCCGAAGGACATTATTGTCCGGAGCACAATTTCCCCCGACGGACAATCTTCCCCGGAGGATATCTGCTTAGAGACCCTCCCCAACGAGAAGATTCTGGCCATCAATGCATAGAAACAATTGTTCTCCGTCATTTGAAGAAAACCACAGTGTTGCTCTTCTAGTTGGGCACTTGACGATCGACTACTACCCTCGCGATGCCGTGTGAACCGACCTCCCCCAAGTATCAGCAGTCCCACGCGTACGATGCCTCTGAAACTACCCCACTGCTGGAAAGTGAAGGAAGCGACGCAGTTAGGAGAACCAAGTCCGGCAAACCGTTCCCAACATGGCAAATCCTCCTACTCTGTTATGCGCGGTTGATGGAGCCCATTGCCATGTTTTCTGTGTTTCCCTACATCGCGCAGATGGTCCAACACAACGAGAACCTCCCTGACTCCGATGTTGGATTTTATAGCGGCTTGATTGAATCTCTCTTCTCCATCGTCGAGATGGCGGTCTTGCCCATTTGGTGCGACCTTGCTGATCGTATGGGACGCAAGCCAGCTCTTGTCCTCAGCCTCATTGGGATGGCAGCTGGTCCCGTCTTTTTTGGACTATCCAGGTCTATATTCCAGATGATTCTCTTCCGCTGTTTGGCTGGGCTTGTTTCTGGCTCGGGCCTCATCATTCGGACTATGATCGGAGATCAGGTCACGTCCGACACTCAGGCCAAAGCCTACAGCTGGTTTGCCATTGCTGACAACCTCGGCGCCTTTCTTGGACCCATCATCGGAGGTGCGCTTGCCGATCCCGTCCGCCAATACCCTAGATTCTTTGCGGGCATCAAGTTCTTCGAGGATTACCCGTATGCACTGCCCGGTATCGTTGTCGGGGCTATCGATGTGACCGGAGTCTTAACTTCCGCCCTGTTTCTTGAAGAGACGCTGGATAAAAGAGAAACCGAAAGCGCCGAAGACGAGTCTACGGATAATTCAAAACAAACAATATCTTATTGGCAGCTTGTGAAGGCCCCTGGCGTCTGCATTGCCTTGTGGTTATACGGACATGTTAACCTGCTCATGGACTCCTTCACCGCAGTTCTTCCGGTCGCGCTTTACACCCCGGTGTCGATTGGAGGCATGGGATTGTCACCTTCTAAGATCTCATTATACATGGCCGCGCAGGCTGGAAGTCAGTCTCTATGGCTACTGCTCGCGTTCCCTTGGCTGCAAAGGCGCATGGGAGCCAAGGGGGTGCTACGCATCTGTTCGATTGGGTACCCCATATTTTGCGCTGGCTTCATAGCCATGAACGCTCTACTTCGAGAGAAGAGCGAGGAATCTCTTTTCTGGTTCTGGATTGTCACCTTTTTTGTGACGAGTTTTGGTCCGGCGGTCTTCGTGTCCTTCACCGCGGCTCAACTTGTTGTCAACGACGCGGCGCCAAATCCACATCTGCTTGGAAAGCTCAATACCATGGCCATGGTTTTTCATAGCGGCATACGATCAGTGTCTCCTGGAGTCGCAACTGCTATCTACGCCGTTGGAGTTCGCGGCCAAGTGGTCTGGGGGTATTTATTCTGGGCAGTTCTCATCCCACTGTCGGCTAGTCTTGGGATCGCTCTTCGATGGTTGTCTAATGATAGAAAGGGATAATCGCATGGAAGTAAGATGCAAATTACCTAGACGTGTTTTAATAGAAGATGTTCGGTGCAACACAACCCTAATCTAGACACTGACAAGCCGTCTTGCTTATGACGACGATACCGCTTTTTCTCGGGACAAGTTAGAGCCTGTATCGTTTTTTACTCATCTCCTCTCACCCGTGCTGATATCGTGGCATGTAGTAACATACCAATTATCATCGCGTGCTTATCGGCTTGTTAGATTATCTATTTTACGATCTCAGCAAAATCTTAGGCCCAATCGCATACTGACTTAATTATCTGAGTTTCATTTCGTCTGTCACGATTCCATCCTAGGCGGTTGAACGAAGATAGTGTGAGATACGGTCACGTGAGTTCGCGAACGACTCCGCGGCTGACGCGACAAGATGGCCGTGGGCCCATACCATTTCTTCACCACCATCATTCTTCACGTAGCAATTAAAGGGCTCCGAGCAACATCTCAGGCATTGACTTACAGCGCCCCCATTTCCAAAAATCACCGCTGGTTTATCACGCAACAATGCCCACAGATCGCATTTTCTCTGAAGAACTGATTGATAAGCTCACCTGCACCAAAGAGCTGAACCTGGGCGGAATGATTCGAAACCTACCTCTGCCGAAAACCTCATCCATCAATCGAAACGTCACCAAATCATCGCTGGGGCGTATTGGTACTCTACCACCAGAGCTCCTACTATTCGTTCTTAACCTCCTCGACTTCCAGTCCTTGTCCCGACTGTCGCGGGCCTCTTGCTGGGCAAAGGTGACAGTTGAGGCACTCCCGGCTTATCACGAGTTGCTGGAGCACGCACCAGACGTGTTGGTAGCATTGGGAAGAACTCGAATACTACGATATCACTCAGCTGCCTTACTTCGACACACCCTGAGGGCCAACCAGTGCGCGTCATGCTTCGACTTTGGTGCCTTTCTATTCCTACCAACTTGCGAACGGGTATGCTTTCAATGCCTTTGCGAAAATTATGCCCTACGCATGACCAGCCTTAGCCTCGCCAAAAGGTGCTTTAACCTAACCGACAGTCACCTTAAAAGGATTCCAATACTATACAGTATACCTGGCACCTATAGCGTCATGTTTGGTATCTCGCGCCGAAAAGTATATCGTTTAGTCAGCGTGAAGCAGGCCAAGCAACTGGCAATCGAGGTGCATGGGTCTGCTGAGAATGTCGCCAAGCTCTTACCGGCAACTCCTCCACATGTAATGTCTGAAAAGGATTTCTGGATTTTCAAGTGGTTTCATGAGGCACCACTAGATCCACCAGCATGCGACCTATCACAGAAACCGGAGAAGGCGAACCTGGTGGAGGACGATTTTGGTGGTATGGCGTCCATCCGTATACCTTCATTTAGTGGAACCAGTGCGGACCGTGGACGGCTTTGCAAAGGATGCCGTCTTATCGATGAACTTCGCTCGGAAGGATCCCTGCCAAACGCAGTTGTGCAAAATCTCGATCCTCAGGGTATTGGTCTGAGACGTTCCCTTCTCGCGTTGATGACTCGGCTGCATTCTCGAGAAGGCTTTCTGGAGCATATCAAAACCTGTTACGGAGTGGATCGATTAATGGCGGAGTGGGAGAAATAACAAAATGTATAATCTTGTACAGTAGAGCAGTATCAACGATGATACTAAGAAACGGCCTGGAGGTTTAGCTAAGCTCCGAGCCTTAATATTTAGTCACACGAGTTCCCCTCAAATTTCCAGGAAACCTCGCTCTGTCTAGACCTTAAAGCAATTAAGTGTCGCTATTCGTTACCTAGCTTTAGTAGTAAGATTTTAATATCCTACTGCTGGCTTATGATAGATAGTCCCACAGACCTGATACTTGCTGTGTTTGACTGTGATAGCAAATTGTGCATATAAAAATGATTGCACACTCATGTAATTGGAGAAAACGAGTACGGGAAGGGAAGGGAATATAATAATAATACACGAACCGGCTTCTTGATAATGACTATATTCTAAAAACCGCGACTAACGAGTGTAGTAACCAAGCGCATAGTTCTTAGTGATCGGCCCAGGCCAAATCTGTGCATCTGCCTGCTCCAACTTTCAAGACCGGACTGTTCAACCAAAATCGCGAACTTAGGGCCGGCGAGGGTATCGTCCTCGGAATTCCTCCTTAGCCTTGTCCTCGCCCACTAGGTGTTTAGAGCAGTAGTTGCGCGATTCGTTGTTCCTCCTGACCACCCGGTTGCACTTTAAGTTGGACTGTGCATCGTATTTCTCGTTGCACTGACGAAACTCGCCGATCTTAGCACACCAACACTGATACAAGTTGTACTCTTGGGTACACATGACGTCCACAGAAAGTTTCAAGTTCTTTAAGTCTGGTAACGCCCAGTAAGTAAGCCAGTTGCACGAAGATCGTATGCTAGAAAGATGCAGAGAGGTTACCTTTGGTAGGCGAAGTGATTTGGGTATCTGCCGTACTTGTAGGCTCTGCAGCTTATGCTCGGACAGGTGGTGCTTGTGTGACTGTATAGTCAGGGTTATCATTCTGATCTGAGCGTCGTAAAGAGGGCCTGTTATCGTTGAGCAAAGCGCCGGTGGAAAAGACTCACTAGTTGGTGAAAATAAAATGAGTAATCGATCCAGTTGTTGATGAGAAGGTATTGAAGTGATGAGACAGCGGTTTGAGGCGGAATCGCGTCCTATTTATAATCAAGAACGTTTCTGTTGTCAATACTTAACCGGCTTGATCAAATACCGCGCCAAGCAGATTACCCGACAGCCCATGGTTAGTTTGCAAGGGTCCAATTCCGTACTGTCGCCCATGTCGCTGAAGGCATGGTCGACGAGACAGAGCGCGTATCGCGGAGCCCTGAATAATATGTGTAGCCGCTGAGACGACCCGAGATCTTGGGATAACCGCCCGCACACCATCCTTAGCTTCATCCGGTGGACTGAATTGTTGCACTAGTGTTTGGAACAGGACCGATGTGTTGGTTTTCTAATGGAGAAGGTTGATGGTCATCATCCATCCCTGGGTGACTTCCCCGCTTGCGAGGTTGTATTGCGCAAGTTCCATCTCACAGGCTGGATACACGGAGACGCGAATCGCTACAATTTTATTATTGAGCAGTCCACGGGACATGTGAAAATGATCGATTTCGAACATGCGGAGCCTTACGATGAGACAAAGGCACATCTAGAGCTACGAAACCTTAGGGCTGAGCTATCCGAGACAACGGGAAGAGGGTCTTGTGTGGTGGTTCGAGATGAGGCGGAGGAAGTTTTTGGGCCAAGCTCTTTTACTGCGAACGCTATAGGGTATTGATTATGTATTTCCTCTAATGGGAAAAAATACCTTAGGGGTTTGCAATCACGCCGTGGCTATTTAACGACTCCAGAGCCTGCGGCAATTATTTGTTTTGTTGTGTGGGTATATCGCGATGTCATCAATTCTGAGGGCGACAATAGTGCTTTGGGTATTTCACTAGTCTCCGCAGTTCAGAATTCACTATTAAGATCAAGCTACGACAGAGGTTTCTCTTGTCTCTCAGACCCAGATAATTTAATGCATCGCGGTCGGCTAGAGCGCGGCTGCTACTATGACCTGAAGAATCGCCGCGGGTCCAACCCAATCCAGACTGCAGACAACCATGAAAGCAAAAATCCCTGAAAGATTGCGTAAGCAGGTCCCTTCTTACCCCCCTCCTCGGTCTCTTGGAAGATCAGATCGCTGAGTCACCAGCGTTGTGAAGATGATAAATTCCACGTGCCTCACAATACTCCCTCCTACGCGTAGGCCGTTGTTATGATCGTTAATCCCGCTCTCAGCTTCTTTCCCTCATTGATAACCTCGCACTCAGCTCCTGAAAGATCAAGATCAGACCTGGAAGACTGTGCTTCTTTGTGTACGCATGGTGGGACTCTCCTCGCATTCTAGAGTTGTCCGCTTTGCCATTTAAACCCGTCTGTTCGTCTTTGAGTAGTTGAAAGTCGTACAAAGAAAGCCTCCATGGGACCTAATCACTGCTCTTGCTTGGACGCTTCAAATGACTCGTTCCACTGAGGAGGGCGTCTGCAAAAACCGCTCTAGTCCCCTTCCTTTCCACAGCTAGCAAAGTCTGGATTGTGCACCCTCGCGGCGAAGATATGTTTTCTCTAAGTATGGCCGGATGATGCCCGTTTTGCAGCATTGTGCCGAGACCGATGACGCCCTGGACAGCCAACTCCAACGCTTCCTGTCGCCGAAGACCTTCGACAACGGAGCCGTCCAGCAGCCCATCCAGAGGTACAGATAAGGTTGCCAGACATGTTGTTACAAGGACTGAGCCGACATCGACTAATCCTGGGCTCATCAGCTTCACCCGACCGACTTGGTTGAAGATCCATTCCAACAGTGCCAGCTGTTTTGATGGAAGATCTGGGTCTGACTGTTCGAGAATGGTCATAGATTGACGGTAGCGCGCTGCTAAGTTCGGTATCGCTTTCGCAATATACGGCATTGACTTGTCGCTCGATCCGGCAGTCTCTTTGATGATGTTGGTAACATCGGTGACAGAGATACCAGCTATCATGCTGATGACCAACTTGCCAGAGATAGATTCGTAGACCCCTGGTTCTTGTAACACGTCTTTGGCCAGATAAGGCTTCACCCCCAGGACGATGACATCTGCCTCATCAAACGCTGCTTGATTTTGCCGATGGAGGACCCGGACTTGAGAGACGTGTCGACCAAGATCGTTCTCAAGGGCGCGGGCTGACTTTCCAGTGTTGGTGCATGCAATAAACTTGGCAAGCATTTTAGAGGTTGGATCCTTGGACCTTTCGGGGAAGACTGTATCTAGCAGGCCCTGGAGGACGGCGGAACCCATGTTGCCTGCTTTTGTCAGTCTTGTTCGATCTATTTGCAGGAGAGCGAGACTGTACTTACCGCAGCCCACAAAGGCTATTGTCAGCTCGGAATCCTTCATGATAGTGCGAGTGAACTTCTATGATGAATGGAAGGAAGAATTGGGAATGAATTGGCAGTAGTCAGATGTGAAGCTCTTTTCTTATCTATCCCATGGCGGGGCCATGCCGACTTTTTAGCACGACTCGGTAGAACATGCCGCTCGGGATCGCATTCCGACTTTCTCGGGCATTGGGATACCAGTGAAAGCTCGAGTACCTGGCTTGATGCAGTACACATAAAAATTCCTGTGAACGGTAGCTCTCGTATTTCACTGAGTTCTGCGTCGTCGGACTCGGACTGGCCTCTCAAATCTGGTTTGACCATCGATTCATGTCTAATGTGCCTCCGCGTCATACCATCCCTTAATCAAGCTTAAACTATAACCTAATCCAATTTCTCAATGCAGTTACTGAATGACTTGTTGACACTTTCAAGACTGTCTTCCGTATCTGAACCACAATCCGGCACCATTTCTAGAATCTTCCCACCAAATTCATCAACGCCATCCTTGACAGAGCTGATTACATCCGCCACAGCACTACTGAATGGGGTGTCGGAAATCGCATCGATATTTTCAGTGACGGTGTCTGCAATTTGCCCAACCGCTTCAAGGAACTAGCAAGAACTAAGATTAGCATCACAGCTGGATTCTGGAAAGAAATATGCCCGCGTACCTGCTGCAAGCCGTCACAAATGTCAGTCTGGTCAGTTGCCTTGAACGTGGAATTGCCGGCGCTTATTTCTTCGACATCGGTTGTGATAATCTCGACTATTTGGCCGATGTTGTCGATGATTTTCTAGGCGCATCATGTTAGAGTTGATGGGGGCCTGGGTTATTTGGTATTACTTACCGGCGCTGATGTCAAGATGTTCGTAATGTCAAGGCCTTGCACGAGACTAACTACCTCGCCAGCCAGTACAGCGATATCTGTAATGTCGCTGATTATGTCGGTGACATTGACCTGGGCATGAACCAACGAAGCAGCTAGGACGCTGGTCACAACAGCGAAGTGCTTCAACTGCATGATTGGTATTGATTTTGGGTTGAGAGAATGAGGTACCGCGGCGGGATGAAGGCGAGAATTTTGTGGATCGGATAGCTGTTTGGAATGCAGTCTGCAGTGGATGTAGGAGCAGATATTTAACAAAAAAGGCAGAAACCACCCCGACCAAACAAACCAGGAATCCAGATCTTAGTGCTACTTCTTTTGCTGTAGTACGCTGTGCTCCGTTTGTGTTGCACTTGCGTTGAGTAGATTACAAGATGCAACCTACCTCCATCAGATGTGTAGCACGGAGCCATTCACAGCGGTGACATCGAGAGTTATCGGACGCATTAAGACCAGGGCGTTGTGATCCTATACTGTTTGGGCCTGTCAAAAGAATGAGATGAAACGCAATTACCCAGCTGGAGCGCCTGTTGTCGAATCCCAGGGCAGGGTTTGGTTTTGTTTCAACCGGTCCTCGACACCCCGCGTTTCATCCGCCGTACGATGCTCGCTTGATGCATGGTCACTGTCAATGCTGTTTCAAACACGCCTAAATAATGCTCTTCGTGCATTTTGATAGGTTCCCACGCACATGGGATTGATTAGTGACTGGCGATTTAGTTGGAGAAGGTCGCGCGTATGGTCGAAACAGCTTTCATCTTAATTAGGAGGGGCTGGATAGATCGCAGATTGTAGAGCCATCATTTGGTACTCAGATAGATCGTCGCGATCTAAGGCAAAGGACCGACACCGAGGACCTGCTGTCTCTCATTCTAGCCGTGCGGATTTACCCGAAGTAGCCAGTCTGACTCAAGTCATAGCTTCCAAATTCTTCACTCACTTGTTCTTTCTTCCACGTCTGTAGGAGCACCACGACGGATTAGTTCAAGACACGGCTCGGGAACTCATGGCTCGGCGCCTTCTATCTCTCTCGCTAATCTCTCTCGGTGCGTCGGTCTGAATAATGGGTCTTCAGCAACCTAAATTACTGTCGTCGGACCGTCCCTGTTAGGCCACCCACCAACAAACGAGGCGGGGCCATGATTATATGCCTCAAGGTCTAGCGTTCCGTCTCACACGTCCTGATCTATAATCTGTACTATTTTCGCCTCTATGTTCTTTTATTCTCTTCTTTTAAGCGACTAAGTCAGGAGCGTGTCGACTATCCTCAGTTGTAATCTGATGTAGGTATCTTCCGTTGTCTAAGCCTCCTTGATTGGGTTGATCGCCTACTTTAAAGACCTCGACGAGGGGCAGCTCCACCAACACCGGCCGATGTCTACAACCGCTGTCGCTTCAAACGCCGCTCGTGGTCAGAGGTGGAGTGAAGAAAACAAATTCAGTTATCCAAATCTTGTTCAACATGCCGAAATATTCAACAACATCTCGTGAACCGGCAGCAAAATTCAACAAGTAAATCTATCAATAGTTACAGCTAATAAACATCCTAACCGCCACCACTACAGTGACACCTCTAAGACAAAGAAGAAAACCAGATCCCCCTTCGAAATCATCACCCCAATCATAGATCCTCCTTGAACGCCTCCGGGTATATCTTCACCATCTTGTCATGAGCCTCTTGGGCCCTGGTCTTCAGGTCCCAGTCAGCATCCTCGCCAACCGCGTTGGCAACCTCTTCGAGCTTTGAGGCCCACAACTTCCACCTTGCTGGGGTCACGTCAACCTGCCATTTTTGGGAAGGTGTTTTCGCTTCTCTCACCACAGCGTCTCCCGCAATGAGAATGGGGTTTGCTGCTGCAAAGACTTGGGCTTGTCGGCCAATGTTGGTCGCAACGTCACCGTGGGCACCTGTCTCAAAAGCGCTCTCAAAATCACCCCATGTCCAATGAGGGCCATCAGAATCGAGCAAGCCTCTTTTGAAGAGCTTCGCTATCAACGCAGAGGTATTGACCCAGCTGTCAGAGGCTTCCTTGATAGTTCCCCGCGCGCTGTCTTGAGTCCAACCATCCACTATGGAAAAGAACGGAGGTTAATCTCAGGAAAGTCTGCTACTTTTACACTGTCAAGAAATTAATCACATACCTTGAGCAGAGTTCCAGCTGTCATTTGCAGCGCTTCAAGCCCCCAGCCGTAGTAAACGAATTGAGGATTCTGCCCATCATTAGCAGAGACCGCTAGGCATGGAGGAAAAGGGCAGCACGTACGTCTGTTTCAAAAATTTCCACTGCACCAGCCTTAACAGCAATTAGAAGGTCGGCTAACCTGTCGTGTTTGATGTCCGTGAAAGGCACACAGTTCACAACTTCGAAGATAATGACAGAAATGCTGTTCAAGACTGCACCGGCGGAATATTCGGGAGGCTTTCGCTTGCTGAGCCTTTCTTCAAGAAAACCAGCAAGATAGTCATTTTGGAAGCGGTCGGCTGCCTTGGACACAGCGCTGTCGTCGTCGTCGTCGTCGTCAGGGGCAAGGAGCATGTCCCGCACAATCTGATAGTGAGTTGTATACAAGTGCTGCCTTTCTTCCTCCTCAATCCTCTTTTTTATGTACGTCATCCAGGAGGGCTCTGCCGAAGATACATCAGCTGTGGTATCTGAGGTGTTTTGGGCATCGGCATGGCTCATTGTGGACGAGAGGGGCATACAGAAAAGACGAATGGCGGATGGGTAATTGATGAAAAAGGGTCAGAGTCGAAAGGGTCGTGAGGGTAAGAGTCCAATGCCTCAAAGGGAGACAAGAGAGGCTGTGTTGGAACACGAAAGGTCGAAGAGGGACATGACGGTACGGGCGGAGCTTCTTTTTTTGGCGCCCGAGGCGTTTCTTGCGCCATAAAGATGTCATCCAATCAGCTGCACAATGCTGTAGGCGCGCAACAAGTTAGCAGGGATGTCCACCTTCACGTCAACGAACATTGGGGGCCGAACCGAAATCCCTGAGGCGATGGACTGTGACGAGTCGAGAACAACCAACACGCGCCAAACCGACGGTCGGAAGAGCGGAGGCTCGGCCGACCTTCCCCAGCAAGCGCGCGGTACGGCGAGCAGTTCGCCAAGACCCATGGGGAGTTTGCCGATCGCAATTCAACAGGGCCGTTTTCCGGCTCTGGCCGGTTTGAATCCGACCGTCTCGTCTCAGGTTCAGTCAAAATGTGTGCGTTGGTTCTACCAACATACTTATTCTGCCTCTCTAACTTGCAGGCTTGCGTGCTTCCGCACGCTCCCCCTGAACATGAGATGATTTTATTGAATGTTACGGCCTCTGGGCTATGTCTTCCTCTTGCTCGATCGGTATTTAAAAGTCCTGTTTTGCGCCATTCGTCTCTATCGTCTGACTAGGACAGCAGCACCACAGCTTGCAACTCAAACACTCTTCATCGCTACATACCGTTACTTTTGCTTTTCAGCGCTTTCGCCCTTTCAACGCCTCGGATATTTTCTGCCTCAGTCACGACCGCCAACATTTCTCTCCTCATTTTTCTTCTCTCCTTTGTCTCTATGTATCATCTCGTCTGGCTGCCTCTTCAACCAATATGGGCAGACTATTCGACCGATCTCATACGCCCAGGCACAACACGGACGACGACTGTAATAAAATGGTAACCTTTGCCCTATTTCCTCTTCTTCTCTGCTCTTTCTCCCGCCATCCTCTGTCTCTTTGTCGTTTGTAACATCATGCAATAGCAACACTGGACCCCACGAAGTGCCTTTCCAGCAAAGGCAGTTGACGCGTAAATCCGAGAGGTTGCGGACCTACGGCAAGAAGGCCTGCGCAAGGATTTCCCTAAGAACTTCCGCAACAACGAACCTAACGGTGCCCTGATCCAGCCCTACGAGCTACGAAATACCTGGGCATCAGTTCTTCGTGAAATCCCCGTCGGTACTCGTATGGATCTAGCCAGCCCGCTCGTTTTCAGCAAGTGGGGCAGAGAGAGCAACAGCTCCATCACAATGACAGACGGCGGGCACCTCGAGACGAGTTGAACGGTCCTGGGGTCTTCTGTGGCATCGTGGCCGCTGATAGGGCCACCGATCGGACCCAAGGAGTTGCGGCGGTTCTGTACCACCCTACTGGAAACCAGGGCGCATTCGAGCGGGCAAAGGCTGAGCCACTGGATCGAGAAGGTCGCCAATACATGCGTCGCTTCCAAGACGATAGTGCCAACTCGAATCGCGTAACCACTTGGCCTCTAAGGGACGAGGATACCAGTGACCTCGTGACGTACGAGAACCGGCATCAACATATGAGAAGGCCGAGGAACCAGCCAGCCCCAAGGAGACGGTGATTAGTTGGAAGTTATTGGCTACGTCGGAGGAACTGAACGCGTAGGACCCAAATGTGGAAGAATATACATCGGGATGCGTCAGGTACAGGTGCCTGACCACAACCATGTTGGGGCAATTGTCATGCATTAGTGTTGAACTTGTCCTATCTTCGCGGAGTAATTTGGAGTTTATCGTTTCTGGGCAGTTCGCTTCTTCTCGTTCTGTACCTTTGAACCTCTTTGAATCCAACCTTAGAGTCAGTAGATAGTCAGCTATCTGTCCCTGGTGCCACCTCGTCAAAGCGTAACAACTCGCACGGCGGCGCTGTTGAGCGCATGCTATTGGATGTCAAGAAACACAGGTTCTGACAGGCCGTAAGCAAAATCAACAGATGAAGGCTGAGTAAAGCAGAAATGTTAAAGTGATTTGTATTTATTCCTTGGTATGGGAGAGTCAAGCGTTCAATCAATGCGTAGAAAGCGATAATTCTGGCTATTACCGAAAGACGTCTACGGCCACCTCATAAATGAATGGGTCTTCAAAGCTAAATTGGTGAATAGAAGGGTAACAAGTCACAGATTTTGTGGAAGAAACTTCATGTCCAATAGAATGATTGCTTGATAGTCTACTTGTACGATGAATCTTGCGAGTCGGTCATGATTCACGAGGCGCCTGGATCAACTACTTTTTGCATCTTCGAAAGCTAATCACAAAATCATCAACAGTGGTCCGCCCTATACTTAATGGGCTAATGTGGATTGATGATATCTTGAAACCTTCATAGACTACACCCCTGATCGAGAGCGAATTGCAACACATGCGTAGAGTGGGTGATTCCGTCCTACTGAAAACGTATATTGTAGGACGTGAAAGGCTGCATCAAACTAGCCGTGTTCGATTTATTGCACAAGAATCGTCATGAGCACATCACTGCCATCCCAGGACGAGCTCCCAAAGAGTTGAGCGTAACAGTATTAATACAGCCCTTTTCTCGCTTCAAGTCCGAAATAATTAAGTTCCACCTTGTCAAATCCACAGACCAAAGTATTACAAAAACGACATCTACATCATTTCGGATAGAACGGACGCTTTTACGCCAGTAAGTATTTGGTAACACTAACAGGCCAAAGCCGATCTGGCTTTAGCGCATTTTATAGCTACAGTCTTTTGATAGCTGAAGACGCTCTTTCGACCAGGGTATTCATTCGCCCAAGATTCCACTTCACTGGAAGCAAGATGTCACGAGGTTACATCAATACCAAGACTTATGACGAGGATGCTCTCACGATCCTATATATACATGACCGGCAGAGAGACCAATGGGCAGAGGTCAATGTGCTTCGTAGATTCGCGACTGCATATAATAAGTCTGAGCTGGTAAGTCGGCGTCTTCGCTCTGATGGGCGTTATAGGGCTCTGATTAACTGTGACTGTAAAGGACGTGAATGGAAAGAAGCCTTTGTCAATGACTCTCCCGTGTAGATATCTGTTCGTTCTGTAAGTGAGACACCTTACACCCCCCGTTCTTGTTTTAATTATTTCAAAAGGGACAGTCACCAGGGTTCTTCAACGCCGGAAGATAAGCGACCACGCATCACCCTCAGTGTTGCAAGTGAAAGCACCTGGGAAAAAGATGGCTATGCAGTTTCGACAGTGGACGTCTTTTGCAAACATGACAGGCCACACTGTGGCTACGAGTCGTGGTTTAGGCGCAGTAAGTGCCGGGAAAACTTTACACACAAGATAATTCGGAATAAGCTTAAGGAAGCGCTATCTTTACGACTTGATATTGCGCCTGAATGTAGTTCAGAGCTACAAAAGCAAGGTCTTAGCTTCTGACTAAAGAGCTAAAAAAGATAGACCTTCAGCGACTGTGGAAGCACTGGGGTTATAAGATGATTCAAATTCTGAAAAGAAATTCATTTCTTTCGTTCGATGTCGTGATAGAAGCAATCGCGCCCGTGATATAACTAATCGCTAGAAAGAAGCATGTAGTTAAAACTGCTCCAGCTAGGCGCAAAAAGGATTAAAAGATTACGAGGTTAGGGAAATACTTTCGTTAATTTCAAGCTCTACAGCAGCTTCAAGCATAGGAAATACTTTAAAATGTGTCCCAACATTCTTATAGCTTGTAGCTGTATATGTTAAACTAAAAGCTCCTCCGACTACCTACGCTTACATTAGACTCTTCAAGAGATAGGGTTAAGTCATATGATAGCCGTAGTTTCCATGCACTCCATATCTTGCTGTAACATGTACCTAGGTACATAGGTATCTAATAGCCCCTGAATCAAGATGTGGGTAAATGGAAGAATATTGGGATGATGGTTGCCATATTGATATGGGAAGATGTCTCAAAATAGAGGGCATGATTTTCCAAATGCTATGAGCCGTCTATGCAAATTGCTTCCTAGTGGAACTGTTGAAGAGGCCTATAGAAGGCTTGATATATCTACGCTCTGTAAGCTTGAGACAATTCGTATGAGAAGAGCCGAACCGCATTTTCGCTCACTAAGGATGACCCTACCAAATAGTGACCAGTTTGCCCCCGCTAATATTAAGATAAACACAAAATCACTTGCATAAATTTCCATAGAAGCCCGGCGCACTGAGTTTTTCATATCTTTGGACCGGTACGACTTGATTGAGTGTTTTGTCGGAACTCTGTGAGCCCCGTGTGTACCCTAGTCACCGTCATTGAAATCCCAATACGGCTCCATGCGTCGGGCGACTTCAAAGACACCGGCTCACGAGTAGGTCAGATATGATGATCCAGCTTGCGAGGTCTCGCCGAGAATGAGCCCTAAGTGGTATGAGGCTCGGCTGTTCGATCGGATGCATAGGTGCATTCGTCCTGTTCATGAAGATGCGCTGTGGATTCCCCGCAGAAATACAAAGTTAACCAGACATTTCATGGCAGATGGGACACATATGAAGTATGCAGCGGCTAGAAAGCAATGAAAAGAAGACAGGTGTTGTGTGCATCTTTTATTCAAGGCTGAGGCTCTGACTCTCATCGCAGTGAACCACAGCCACATACAAACAGAGAGACCCCAAAGAGCAATGCGTATATACAAATATGTCGTGCTTATGAACTCCATCCTCGGTACTTCAGAGCCAAGTGAGGATTCGGTCGAAGAGCGGAGAGTTCTCCACGAAGCTGCAGTCTGTCTGACAGGGGGCCATTAACCGGCATCCGGAACTTGACAGGGGGTTTCGGGGCAGACTCGAATGCTTCCCCCTAGCGGCTCCCCAGTCTTGCGAGCTTGGCCAATGAACAGAGACCGCTCGGGGGAGCTCAGAACATTGCCCCGAGAGTTGCTAGGATTCTGGGTCGCATCCCACCATCAAAGGCCTTGGCATATCCCCGCGCCAAAAGCCGGTGGTGGAGTAGAACACGACGTGGTCCACGACTCGGCCATAGGCTAAAGTAAGCTTACACCCGTGGTCAACGCATCCTCTTATTTAAGTGTCGATTGCCCACTGTAAGGGACTTCTGCGTCGCTCGCGCTTTCGCATGGTTCTACTGCCAATCTGTTGTGGCCCAGATTCTCCTCGTTTTACTCTGTGGTTGCTTAAACTCTCGCTACTATGGTTGCGCAATCTGCCTTCGTCGACAATGATGTCGACGCACTTATCAGCCAGCTCACGCTGGACGAGAAAGTTCAGCTTCTTAGCGGACAGGGCTCTTTTAAGACGACGGGTCTCCCAACCCGCGGCATCCTAGGCATCACTGTGAGTTTTGTATCGGCTGCTGAAAGCTGAACCAGCCCTGCCCAGGCCATGGACAAATTACTGAATCGTGAATGTTCCTGTGACTAGACCTCGGATGGACCGCACGGAATCCGTGGCGCACGGAAATTCAAGCGCGTGAGTTCTCCCCCGTAATCACTAGACTCCTGCTATCTCACTCATGACTCGTCCCGTGTCATTGTCTTAAAATGACGAAAGGTAACTGCGCTGACCTGCTCTTTTATCTGTCTAGGCCCCCAGTGTTCAACTCCCTTCGGCAACAGCCATGGGTGCTACTTTCGACGTCGATCTGATGCATCGGATCGGAAGCCTACTCGGAGAAGAAGCTCACAACAGGGGCGTTCATGTCCTGCTGGCTCCTACTGTCTGTCTCCAGCGCTCACCTCTTATGGGTCGCGGTTTCGAGGCGTTTGCTGAGGATCCTATCCTCAGTGGTCTGATTGCTTCGGCCTACATCAACGGCATCCAAGAGAGAGGTGTCGCCGCTTGCATCAAGCACTACGCTGCGCACGACCAGTCCACAATGTCAACCGAGGATAATGTCCAAATGACTGAGAGGACCTTGCGAGAGTTGCACCTCTTGCCCTTTCAACTGGCCTTCCGTCACTCTGATCCTTGGTCCATCATGACCTCGTACAACAAGATCAACGGCGTACACTCAAGCGAAGACCCGCTACTACTCCAGCAGATCCTTCGCGAGGAATGGGGCTTTGGCGGCCTTGTGATGAGCGATTGGTGGGGAACGTATAGTACTACTGCGTCTATCAACGCCGGCCTAGATCTTGAGATGCCAGGCCCTACCCAGTTCAGAGGCAAGCTGCTTGAAATCGCCGCCAACACTCGCAAGGTTTCCCGCAAGACTATCAATGCAGCAACGAGAAACGTGTTGAATTTTGCCAAGAAGGTCACGACAGCAAGTGAGCCGTGGGAGGGTGATCCATCAGCTGCGAATACTTCGGAGAACCGCGCTCTGGTTCGCAAGCTTGCGGCTGACAGCATTGTTCTCCTCAAGAATGATGATGGCCTTCTTCCAATCAAAGACAGGAAGGCCAAGTCCTATGGCCTGATAGGCGACCACTTCAAGCTCCCTGCCCTTTCCGGTGGTGGCAGCGCCGAAGCCGACCCTTACTACTCGGTGACCCCGTACGACGCCATTGTTGAAGCGGTCGGGGAAGAGAACGTGACTTACACTTCTGGCCTTTACAGTAAGTTAATGGCAAAAGAATGTATTTGGATCATTAAAGTAGAAAGTCAGCTAACCTCGTTGACGTAGCCTTCAAGTTTGTCCCTTTTCTAAAGCATCTCAACCAGCCTGACACAAGCGACCACGGTTGGTGGGTGAACATCTATGGCGAGAACCCAGACGAAGTTCCCGATGCCGAGCCAGTTTACTCGACAGCCACTGACAAGGACTTGATCGACGTACCCGAAGGCCTCCACAAAGACCTGCCGCACAAGTATTTTGTCCGAGCACGAGCTACCTTTACCCCCGACACTTCAGCCCGCTATCGGTTCGGCTTCAGCGTTGCTGGAAAGGGAAGAGTCAAGTTTGACGGCAAGGAGGTCATCGATCTTTGGAGCGATCAACCGCCCAAGACTGATGACACGGCATGCTTTAACCGGCTATCCATGGAGCGCTTCTACGATGCAGATGTGCAGAAGGGCAAGACGGTGGACATCGAGGTCGTCATGGTAAATGAGGATGTCAGTGGCGGCGTTGGAACGGCGTTCACCTTGGCTGGCCGTCTGGGTGGCTACGAGATTCTCGCGCCTGAGCAAGGCCTCGCAGATGCGGTCCGGATCGCACAGTCGGTCGATGTCCCGATTGTCATGGCCGGGCTTTCGGCGGACTACGAAAGCGAGTCGAGCGACCGGAAGCATCTCAGACTGCCTCCAGCCGCAGACAGGTTGGTGCATGCGGTACTTGATGCCAACCCTAATGCTGTAAGTGTGAACCATTTATCCATCCATCGCCCCGGACGTAATTTTCGTTGAAGGGTGTAATACTCACTGAACCTCTTTACTTTCAGATTATTGTAACTCAAGCCGGATGCCCGATTGAGATGCCTTGGGAACAAAAGGCCAAGTCACTCGTCCATGCCTGGTATGGCGGTCAAGAGACCGGGCACGCTATAGCCGACGTCTTATTTGGCGACGTCAATCCCGCTGGCAGGCTCTCGGTCACGTTCCCAAAGTCAGTCAAGCATACACCCGCGTATCTGACATTCGGGAAATCCGACTACGACATTGTATACGGCGAGGGCGTATTTATTGGCCACCGTTTCTACGAAGCAGTGGACCGAGATCCTCTCTTCTACTTCGGTTACGGCCTTTCGTACACCAAGTTTGAGTACTCAGACCTGGTGGTCCCGTCAACGTTTGAGCCATCGGCGGACCATGAGGCGACTGTCACAGTCAACGTGAAGAACGCTGGTTCGTATGATGGTGCCGAAGTTGTTCAGCTTTACATCCATGATCCCGAGAGCGCAGTCCAGCGGCCGGCGAGGGAGCTCAAGGCTTTCGCCAAAGTGCATCTGTCGGTAGGCGAGACCAAGACTGTCTCACTCAAGCTTGACAAGTACGCCCTCTCATTCTGGTCACAAGAAGATGAACAGTGGAAGGCCGAGGAGGGAGACTTTGAGGTCATCATCGCAACCAGTGCCAACCCCAGCGATGAGGTCTTGCGCAAGGGTTTCAAACTCCCGCATACCTTCTTTTGGTCTGGGATATGAGCCGTCCGCAATAGGGCGAAGCGAAGCAGTTTTAACAGAAGAATCGAGTTGCTTTGAGGAGATTGCTTGGTATTATTAAATAGTATTACTGCAAAAAGTCCATTAGCTAATCCACCTGTTGACCGCCTACCGCATGCTTCTTTCTCCGCTCCGCGTTCGGGCCCCTCTCTTCTTGAATCTCTCGTCATCTTCATCCACGTTCTTGACTCCATGTCGTCTCCCCATGTCTCTACCCCATGTCGACTTTATAAACATTGGTTTACACTTGCTCATTTCCTACAACACATCTGTGTGTTATATTTGGCAAAAGGGTTACTGTGATCTTTCTGCGATTCTGTTGACTAGCAAGCATGGGAACTTCATCTCCGCCTTCCCCTTCATATGGCGGCTCTCAGTTCCCAATGCGACGTCGTGTCCTGCAGGCTTGCACCAACTGCCGAGCTCGCAAGACGCGCTGCGACGCGTCCAAGCCTCGATGCAGTTTGTGTATGTCTCAAAACGTTGAGTGCGAGTATAAGGATTCGCAGCAGCTACGTATCGAACCTAACACAAAAGTTCTACTGGATCGTATTCAGCTCTTGGAACACCGGTTGCTATCGTCACCCGCCTTCAAAGCAACACAGACTGGAATACCCAATATCTTGCCGCTTTCTCAGTCTCACCGACCAATAAGGACATCACTTCCAGAGATTGCAATACCTCCGCCGGTTGCAAACGTTGACGAAACTAGCAGATCTGACCAAGCTGCTGTCACCGACATGCCTTATCCCTTGTCTCATACGGCCAATGCAAACCATGTCCTCAACTGGCCCATAGTGCAGCAACTATTCGCCTCGGTGCAAATGGCAGAAACTCCTTTGCTCCTCAGTCAGGCCGGTCGAGATCATCACCCAAGCGCTGCCACCGACATTTTCTTCAGTCCCGAATCTGCCACACGTAGTAACTGGAACGACGCTCCTGTCGATTCATGGAGGCTCTTCAAGGGTCAAAGTCTTGCCGACTTCTGTGATCCTATGGAATACAAGACCCTGATCTCAGATTTCTTTAGTAGCGTTAATGTCTTTTTTCCCTTGCTCTCGTTTGGGAAAGTTGTCGGCCACCTCGAACGCGTGGTTGAGACTGAACTGCATGGTGGAGAATGTCGATTTCTGGACTTTTCCCCTGCCCAGTACTGTCTCTTATTGTTGGTCCTCTGCCTGGGCGCCTTCGTCCATCGTGGCGGAGCCCTGGTGAGACTTTCGAGTCGCAATAAGCAATATCCTCCTCTCAGGCCAGATCATCATTCGATTTCACATAGCTTGGATAAATACTTGTGGCGGAAAGTGCAGCTTCTGCTTGGTCATGTCTCTCCAGATATTACTCTTGAGGCCGCCCAGTGCACTATGCTAGCAAGGTAAGCCCCATTTTAAGCAGCTCATTATTCCTCCTTGCCCATACTTAACTGAACTACCTGACTGACTGACTCCAACTCTAGCATATATATGGGAGCTCTTGGCCGGGTGTCTGATTCCTTTCACTGGTCTCATACTACCTCCGTAAAATGTGCAACCCTGATCAAAAGGTCCAAGGTCTTCCACAACTTTACGAGCTTTATGCTGACACTAATGAAAGTCACAGATCTTGGATTGACCCTCTTCAAGCTGATGCTTGTCCGGAAGAGTTTCGCCGTCTCTACTGGGTTGCCTTCATATACGAAGGCGACTTCATGTCTGAGCTGTGTGTCACACTCCCTTCAGGCATTAATCGCTACGAAGACTTGATTCCCTACCCCACGCAAGTGACCTCGACAAACAAAGGTTCTCTTTATCCAACACCTAGTCTCGAAAATTGCACAGGGAGTGCAAGTCCTACCCATGATAACGAAGAGCTGGTTGCCTTCCAAGTCAGCACTAACGCTTCTATCCGCCGGCTTTTGAACAGGGTACATAGCATGGTGTATGACAGTAAGGACCGTTTTCGCATGACCCGCGTCGAGTACGTAAAGTGGCTTCTACGTGTTTCGGAAGACTTCTGGGCCTACCATGATACCATCTACCGCAACCTACCCGAGTTCCTCCTTGTTAGCCAGCCTATCCCGGACCAGTCCCGGCCCGAATCAGCACAGCATTCTGGATTTCCGAGCATCAAAGGTCTTTACAATAACCCGTGGAATGTCTTGCGACTCCAAGGTCGGTACTATGCGGCCCAGCACATTATTCACAGGCCGTTCATTGACTATGTCCTGCTTAATATGGACCATATTGAGAGTCACCCCGATAGGGTTGCGATCTTGCAAAAGTGCGGCCTATGTCTTGAAGGTTGCAAGGGATTCTTCTCCGTCTTCAACGTTGAAGAAGCAAATAGCCTCACTTGCCTGTTCGCAACTGGTATGGCGTAAGTGATCCATGGCCTCATGTTTGTTTAATCCGACTCCCTAACTTCTCGACGAACCTTTACGTACCTTATCATCTTACGAATTGCGACGGTCTGCGCTATTTTTCGAAACGTTCTTCCCAGCGATATCGAGCAGACAATAGTCATCGGCAAGAAAAACCTAGCTCTGTTCAGTGTCAGTATCGTCGAATTTCAACACCATCTAAATCTCCTCGATGCTTTGGACTCGGCCTGTCGGGGATCAAAGGAGACATGATGATGTGAAGGCCTTTTCGTTTGCGATTCAGGAATAATGAGCATTTTTGACAAGTTCTGCAATTCAAACTTTGAACCAAGCTTCAAACATGAGTAGTCTAAACGTTTACACTCCACCAAGTGAATAAGGGGAGTTTGAGATCCAGATAGCCAGTGAATTGGCAGCAGGAGATAGAAACCGGCTTTCTAAGGGTGATATTAATGCCTCCGTAGTTGCGGTTATAGAACGTTTCCCTTACGCGTCCAAATCTATATTTTCCAAGGCAGTTGAAAGCCTCTCACATATCCTCTCTCTTTTCACTCCCCTCTCCTCCTCCTCGTCCAAGTGCTGTAGTAGCCTTCCAGGCACTACGCAGTTGTACCTATAATCGTCTGCTCCCTTGGCCATATGACTAAAAACAGCTGACATGCCCTCAATGCTAGCCAGGTTACCAACACACCGTATGCGTGGCTGGACGTCGCTTTGGCGCGAGAAATCCAGCAATAGGCCGGCAAGACCGGCAGCGATGCTCGTCGCTATGGATGTGCCAGTCAATCGTTCTTCCATCGATGGTGGAACGGCTACACCTTCACCGAGGATGGCAAAGTTTCTGGACTTTGTGGTTTGGGGTGCTGGGTTGATGGACGACGACACCTTGGCTCGGCCGTCGGTACAGTAGACGCAGATGACGTCCTGCATGCGCGCTGGAAATGTGACCTGTCTGATGTTCCCATAGTTGGACGCTGCCGCGAAGACAAGGGTTCCGTCGCTGGCGGCTGATTTAATGGCTTTCCGCATAGCAGCATGATCTCCTTCAAACCCGGAAGCAATGCTAATGATGTCGACATTCCATATTTTTCTTGCATATTGTATGGCCTAGCAATTGGTTGGTTAATCAAGTAACATGTATCCGGGAATACTCGCTTTACCTCGAGCATCAGATCTTGGGTATCTTCGTTTGCATCGTTGTGCTCAAACACGCGGGCAACGTAGATTTCAGCTTCCGGGTAGACCTGATACACCAACTTGACTGAATTTGTCCCGTGTCCAGTTACGTCTTGTTTCAAGTCGTCGTTGTTGGTGACAAAGTCTTTGTAGCCACATATGCGCCTGGTAAAAGGATCCTTCCCGTTGATGCCGGTGTCAATGACAGCGACACGGACCCGTTTAGGACCTTGACTAGTCCCGTTGGGGATGTGGTAGAGAACTTCTTTGAGCTTGTCTAGTTCGTCGAACCATGGCTCTGACGAAGCTGGCCCGATGCTGGTAATACCAGTCAGTTCTAATTTCCAACGAACGCATCCATGGCATTTCTTACCTGCTTGCCACAGAACCGTTAAAGGTAGCGGCCTTGGTGGCTTGAGGTCCTTCAACCGCCTTTAAACTGCTAAAGACGGGGTTGAGTTCAGCCATGTGCATATAAGCTCGGCATACAATATGACCTACCTTACTAACATCCTTTGGTGTAGAACAGACCCGCTGGGAGAAGCGACTGGCTGTATGGAAGCTCGCTGAAGTTGTGATGACTTCATCTGAACCGTGGGCCGGAGCTCGATCTTTTCTGGTTGGCCGTAGAGTCCTATAAGAGTGTGTAAAGGATCCACTACCTCCTCTTGTAGGACTTTCCTGAGTTCCTCCACACTATGGCGATGTGGCATGAATTTCTGGGGCCGCAAGCACTCGCCAATCACCGTCTTCAACACCGGAAAGGTATCCTCTAGCCGGTCTGGGTCGTCGTATAGCCTCAAGGCAGTGTACAGATCCACGTCGGCGTTGAGTGTTCCGTCTGAGGCGTAACAGTCGGCATCAAAATGGTCCTCAATGAGCTCCCCGAGCTCAATCTCCAGCAACACGATGCCAAGAGCCTTGATCTTGGGGAACTTGTGAGGCCGAAAAGACGAGTCATCGTTGCTGGCATCTGGATCGAATCGGGCGGAGATAAAGGGCTCGTTTAGATACACGCCCGCGTTGTTGACACTTTGACGGTGCTCGAACATGAAATGGATGCTGTCTTTTGTCCATTCCTTACCCATCCAGTCCGTGTTGTAGAATTGCCATACAGACTTGGCTAGAAGGTATGAGAGTAGATATTTCATCTTTTGAGACAGCTTATGGCTCTTGAGAATGGTGGAGAGCGACATGTGGGGGGAGCTTGGAAGCCATGATCTTGCTCCTTCGCACCATTCGATGAAATGAAGCTGCTGGTCGGATACGACGAGAGACAACTGGTATTGTTCTCTAGTGCTGATTCTCTCGCAAAAGTCCGTAATGTGACTAGGGCTGTTTAGTAGAAGTTGTACCTCATCGTCGGTTGCGCCTGTAAACTTGGCTTTTCTCCTACAACCGGTCAGCAACCAAGGTTAACTCTAGCAAGTATCCGTAAATCGCAGTAGTTGGTAATGGTACCTTTTGTTCACGCAAATTCGCGTTTCTCGCCATCGAAATGGCTCTTCCCGTAGTTGGTGATGTGGATGCGCGAGGAACATCAAGTTGAACGCGGGTGGCTCATCATCACAGCTTTTCTCGACTGCCAACCTAAGCTTGCCTACTATTTCCTTCTTTTCACTTCCAGCACGACACACGATGTGCTCGGACAGTACTTTGTGAAGCGTTCGGATCGAGCTCGTGAAATCGTCGCCAACCCAAGTCTCATTCTTCGTCTTGGGATTGGGAGCCTCATTTGCAGCATCTAACGGACCGACGAATGTTTGCAAGATCCTCAACAAGTCATTCTGTCTCTTGGTTGCTTCAGAGCTACGGCCAGTGGCCAATCTGCGAATGCCTTCGACAGCGTACTTTCGGTTGTTCAGATGTAAGAGATGCAGTCCTGGATATCGAGTAGCGAGGTCGAGCCCGTGTTTCTTCGTCCTTGAGGGATTTGGCTGGGACTGAAGAGAGGCACCAGACCTGGGCTGGGGGTTTGGCAAATTCTAGGTCAGCCATGAACAGAATCCAGATGAAGACATCAATGATGGCAATGCACACCTTGCAAAGCTTTTCAAAATTACTCAACAGCTTCAATAGGCGAGGCTTAAGCTCTGGGCTGGCTATTTCTTGGTCTCGGAGTTGTTGGTTGATCAACCAAAGAGTAGCAGACAGTGCAGCGCAAAACCGAAGCTCTCCAGTTGCCCCTAAGCCCTGTGAGATCGCCGCAAGCCGCTCAGCTGCCTCAGTTGCAAACTTGATCAGGGAGATTTCGTTGGCGCTCATTTTGGGTTGAAGACACGGAGTGACGAGAGTCGAAAGCTGACTCCCAGCTGAGTTAATTCGCCCCTCAGCCTCAATACCACATCGGGCTGCTGACTGATCAGCAGACCAACAGTAGGCCAATCATCTTTGGTTTTCTACGAAGAGCGACTCGGCGACTGATCTCCTCTACCCAGCAAGAAAAATATATTTACCTTCCTTAATTTGCTAGGCAAAAATAAGTCAGATTATTTCCCGGAACTGCATTGCTCAATCCGATACTCATCACAAATGCACCGCCAAGATGAGTCTCAAAGCTCCTCAGAGAAAACTAAATGACAAAAACCTCGTGTCCTCCTTCGCTGGAATCCACGCTCAACACTTGGCTGTTCAAAAGACCTTCATCTGACAAGGCAGCTTCCAAGTCCTCTTTACTTCCCGAACCTTCGCTCATGTCGAATGTCGCACCCTTAGAAAATGTCTTCTGTGACCATTTTTTGTCAAACAGGCCTTTGGTGATCTTCGAAAGTCGCACGGCCCAGACAAAATCATGTGTGTACTCTGTCGACATCGAAACAGACGTTCCCGATGAAATACCACCCTCTATGCTGGCCTCGGCTATGCTGGCGACGCCTCTGATTGAATGGTAAGATTGGTGACTTAATGGTGGTGAAGATCTTGAGATGCTTACAGTCCAGGGCCCCCGTGGGTACCTCGTTCTCGCCCACGAGATACCTTTTGTATCGAGTTGCCGTGAGCAATTTTCAGCCCAGTAATCATAAAGATAGACCAGGTCGGACCAAGTTTGGCGTGCTGCAAGAATTCGGCAACCGAGTCGCTCGCCAAACAGCGGTTTATATAAGCCCGCGATGGCTGTACAATCGCTGTCTCAAGTTCGTCAATTTGCCAGTAATTGCCCACAGTCTTCTTTATAGCGAAACCCAGCGATGTCTTTGCAGTAATTCCTGGTGCAGCCGCAACCGGAACCTCTGCCGTCGCTGATAAACTGAGCTCCCGTTCTTTATTCTCCTCCCACTCAAAATTGGTTGGCTTTGTCCGGTAGATAGACATATCGAGTGGAAATGGCTCAGGGCCGCTCGAGTTGATCACCTGGTCAAGGTGTTTGAGACTTTTGATGAAGTGGCCGAGACAAATGGGCCCCGTCTGCTTGACTGCGCCATTTTCGTCTTCTTCTTGCGGGGGAGGATAATGCGTCTGAGGGAGGACAAACCAGCATTTGTCCATTATCGGTGTTTTCGCCGTTGCACCTCAATACATGCTCCCAGTCTTAATAGGTCACCAGAATGTCTGGCCTTGGCTGTTGTTTTATACGTGCGTTGAAGAAACATGGTGAGAGAAGGTGAGGGGTACCCAGCCGACAAGGGCATCTCGGATGCTATTGGCTGGATCGCCTGCTGACATGTACCCAGTATCTTAGCTGACAATGTACCTATGACCTGGAATCAACCTCACATTATTCTTGGGACGTGAGCGAGCGTCAAGATGGATGGCAACAGCCTCCTCTGCCGCCGCACCGAAGAATGCGACTCTCTCTTCAAAGCCGTGTCGGCTGATCCGAAATCTTCCGATGACGACTGGTTTGAGGATCGCGCCGCCGACTTTGCGTGGTGGTCACATGGCCTCAAGGCTCAAAAGACAGGCCGAAGCTCCCTCGACTATCGCGTGAGAAATCGGCCAGACATCCAAAAAGTCATCGCAGGTCTCTTGGACAGCTTGATTCTTGCATTAAAGGAGATACTGCAGAGTCGTGAGAAGGTTGACCCCTCGAGAGAATAGCTGAGGCTGACCTCGGCCAGGCGTGGATGACCAGAAGAACGGCAACCAGGAAAATCTATCAATCGAAGAGTCTCATGGGGCTCAAGACAGTGGGAGCGATTCTCCTTGGTCTGAGTTCTCAGATGAAGATGGTTCTCCGAAACCCGAGACAGCCTCGACCGACACATCAACCCCCGAAGCCTCTGACCCTAGGTTCTACATCAAGACAAACTTGGGGTTACTTTCCAAGATATCCATCGCAATTAGGAGGTCTGGTACAAGACTACGCTACGTCAAAGCGGACGAGTACCTAGAGAGTCACTTGAATAACGATGATTACGTCCAGCTGAGGAATCATCTACTGTTTCTTACTTTAGTAGGCCCATATGAACTCCTTCTTTTCAGGGCGCTTCAGCATCAATTACTCCGGAAGAAAATATCAAAATCAGTCCAGATTGTCATCCGCTTATGGATTATCGACCCAGCCAGGGCGACACCTTTTCAGCACCGACTTGTCGAGACGAACGTCAAAAGGAGAAACAGAATCATGTACTCTTCCGGCGAGGCTTCTTTTTCGATAAAACCTCAACAAGACAATGCTGCAGCTAGAAGAGTACTTCCAGTCCCCGAAGCACTGGCCCGACCAGATGTGAGAGCAGACACCGACGGTCTCAACATGGAGAAGCCATCAGAGGGCAAAACGCCACCGACAGTCGTCCTATCAACAAAGTCTTTGACCGCGACTGAGCTAGAATCTCGATTCGTGCTGCCAGTCATCTCGGCATATGAGCCAAAGAAAACACTCTCTGTTGCAACAAAGATGACGCGGACTGGTGCGAAACAAGACTACCCACCATGTCCTGCTGGCAAGGGCAGTTTTGAGTGTCCATACTGCCACCAAGTTTTGCCCAAGGAATATGCAGTGAAATCTAGATGGCGGTACGCTACATCCGGTATCATATTTCCCAACAACACCTAACATTCGTGCACATAGTGGCCATGTTGCGCAAGATTTGAACCCATATTCGTGCATCTACGAAGACTGCCCGAACGACCATCAACTGTTCGCCACCAAAGATGAATGGGTCAATCATACGACAGCCCAGCACAGCATCGAACGTTGGGTTTGTGATGAATGCACCTACCGTGATGATTTGGATGAAGAACCCGTCTTTGACAACGAGTATGACTGGAAACAACACATGAACATCTGTCACAAGGACAAATGCGGCGCCCCTCAACTGGCATTACTTTCAAGTCTATGCCGGAGACGACTGACTAAACTGGTCGACTGTCCTCTGTGCAAACGCTCGAATGGCCTCGTGAGACCGGACAAGGACGATCACATTGCAGAACATCTTCATGAGTGGGCGTTGAGGGCGCTTCCCTGGGACTCCAAGAAAACAGGCCAGGATCAAAACGATTCTGAAGCCATTGCCGGTTCCAATGATGATCCAGCAGAGATGTTGGATATGAGTGTATCATCGGGATCTGGCCAGTCCGACGATAACGTGGGTGTGATTGACGCCCTAAGCCGGGAAACGATTCGTTGGAAACAGGATTTCGCTAGACTGGATGAGTACCCTACGGCTCGCATAGAGGACTCACTTGTCGACTTCACTCGTCAGCTTATTAAATGGGACTCTCATGATCTTACAGACACGGAGAACGAAATAGTGCTAGAGCATCTCCTGAAACTCAACCAAACTCTGACGCAAACCTTCGATTTCCTAGAAACAGAAAATACTGCAAATCCCCAGCAGATACAAGAGGTTTGGGAGAATCTGGCCACCAACGCACAGATGGTAACGGAAGAAATGATGCGGCTGGCCAGTCGAATTAGCCTAGATGCAGGTTCGGCCGAACCCGACAATCTGGACGACGACCTCGCCAACCCATTCCCGGAGGTGAAGGGCCAAAATATCCCGGCGTCGGATAAAGGAGTCGAAAAAATACTCTGGGGCGCACGAAAACACGTTCTTCATTCCCAGGACCCGACCATGCAGCTTGCCTGGGCTCGTGATGTCTTGCGGTGGGTTGAGATTGAGGAAGATTTTAGGAGGAGGAAAATCGCAGCAGACGGCATCGACCGCGAGTGTCCAAGAATCGAGCATGATCTGAAAGAGGACGCCATCAATATCATGGAGCACTTGGCTACCCAAGAACACCCGGAAGCGCTCTTCATGGAAGGCAAGGCTCTCGAATTTGGCAAATTTGGCAGTCCAGTGGATAAGAAAGCCGCCTATGCCAGGTACAAGAAAGCATCTGCACTTGGCTACGCACGTTCCGAATACCGCATTGGCATGATGTACGAGCAGTCAAACGAAAGAATTAAGGCTCTTGAGCATTATGAGAACGGGTTGAAACTACATGACTCGGCGGCATGTTATCGTATGAGCATGGTAGCACTGCTTGGGCAGCTCGACCGACAGTTGGATCGAGAACATGGCCTAAGCTTGCTTGGAAAGTCTGCTGAATTCGCCGACGAGGATGCACCCCAGGGAGCCTATGTGTATGGAATGCTGCTGGGGAAAGACTTGCCAGACATCGACGTTCCCGAATCTCTATTACCTCCCGATGATGCCTTGGCTAAGATGTACATCGAAAAGGCGGCATATCTTGGGTTTGCAAAAGCACAGCTTAAGATGGGGCAGGCCTATGAGCTTTGCCAGCTTGGATGTGACTTTGACCCTGCGAATTCCCTTCACTACTATAACCTTGCTGCTCGCCAAGGCCTACCCGAGGCTGGTATGGGCGTCAGTCGATGGTTTTTGTTTGGCCATGAGGGTACCTTCGAGAAGAATGAAGAGCTGGCAGTCGACTACGCCTTTATGGCTGCCCAAGACAAACTACCTACTGCAGAGTTCGCAATGGGCTATTACCACGAGATTGGGATCTACGTGAACAAAGATCTAGAAGCGGCTAGAGAATGGTATGGCCTGTCTGCAGAACATGGAAACAAGGATGCTGTGGAACGACTCACTTCAATTCTCGAGCTTCTCAGAGCGAGGGAAGAGGCCAGCGGAAGGCCTCCCAGTGAAGGAAATTATATTGCTGTAGGCATGGACTTGGGGACCGCGTAAGTACAGGGGTGCTTACTTCTTGTTCCTTGGGCGCCGGCATGCTGACCTTGGACGCTTTAGATTCTCTTCTGCATCGTGGGCTCATTCTGCTGCTCCCCATATCATCCATTCGGTTGAACAGTCGCCCAGCACACTCAACCCCCATTTTCGTGCTTTGACTCGCCATCAATTCCCGACCCAATACGATCTATCTACTGGTATTTGGGGCAGTCCCGAAACACGTGCGGCACAACTACAACAGTCAGTTGAAGAAGGACGTGCGACATGCTACTCTCTCCTTGAGAATTTCAAGGAAAATTGCCATGACAATACTAGCGATTCCTTCGAGCAAATGGTTGGGTATCTCAGGGCATTCTGGAACCATGCTCTCTCCGAAATCAGCAAGGAGGAGGAGGCGCCCCACATCGACGACGTTCTCTTCAAGGTTTGTCTATCCGTAAATGCAAGTTTCGATGCAGCCACAAGGTATCGCCTTGCACAAGCTGGCCGCGAAGCGGTTTCTGAGACAAGTTCTCAAGTTTATTTCTATATATGCGACCGGCTTGAAGCCTTAGTTGTTGCCGCGATACTAAGATGCGACACAATAGAGGTAAGTTTTCGTCCGAGGCTTGATATTTGGCCGACTTAACATGCTGCGTAGACTGGAGATGCATTTATTGTGTGCGACTGTGGTGCGAGCAGTGCGGTACGTCATCTTCAGCTCTTCCTATCAAAACGGCTTTGTTTGACTAATGTGATACCAAATTAAAGCGTGTGGTTGCCTATGAGGTTTTCTCGACAGGACCTCTTCAACTCCAGCAGTTGACAGACTATGACAGTGAGTGCTTAATGATTACCCTTCAAACCTAAAGGCGTGATACTGATGGCTCTTGACTCAAGTAATCGAAAGCGGCGGCTCGCTAGCAATTGACGTGCAGTTCATCGATCACATATTGCACAAGTCAGATTCGAAGTTTTCAACATCCCAATCCGCTTTCGGCGATATAGACGTGTTTGTCAATGACAATTGGGAATACTTTACGAAAAGGCTTTTCTCGGGGAATGAGGTTGAGTACTTTGACTTGTCCTCACCCCGCGGCGAGCTTTCTCATCTGTCACCCACCCAAGAATCGGGAAAATTTGCTCTACCTGCGTGAGTTTTCTCCAAGAACCGCAGCATTACGGACACTAACCATTGTGCCTTACTAGGGTCCTTGTTAGAGAGTGGTTTGACAACGCGATTGACCCTATTCTGGCTGCCGTCAAGCGACAGGAATTGGAACTGGAACATGAAGGAAAGAAGCTCAAGGTTTGTTACATCCAAGGTTTTCCTTGGGGTTTCTTTCCATGATTAATTCATACTAACCGCTACGTGTAGGAAGTCGTGCTCGTTGGAGGATTCAGTTCATCGTCGTACCTGATTGACCGGCTTCATGAGGAGGCCCAGCGCAGTACCATTCGACAATACAAAGTCAACTACCCGTGAGTGGTTACGCCCTTTGAAAGAAAGAATGACATCTGATCGAAAATAGTGACAGTGAAACTGCTGCAACTGCGTCATCTAAAGGGGCCGTTATGGCTGTCCTTCGACAGTCACAATACATTGGGTCGTCCTCGCAAGGATGGATTATATTGCAGGACTTTCCTAATGATCCTTAAGGTCTAGATACTACCCGTTGGCCCACTAGATGCTCCAGTTGACATATATAATGTTTTGTTCCTATGAGTCTATCAGACTCAAGAATTGGTATCGTGTCACCGAATCTGACCAGCCTTGTCTATGACTCGCTGTGAAATATATCAGCCTCGGCTTTTGGACTTCCCCGGCTGATTTTGAAACTTACACATGCTTAAATCGTGCAAAGAAACCTCTTTCTTTGACCTCTGATCGTGGCAACACCCGCTTGGTGGCGCGGACAGCCAGATAAGAAGCGTAACTTAAACATTAAACGCGACAGCCAATGCACTTAAAATCCCCTTCTAAGCTCCAACACCCCGTTCTTGATTTGTAGTAAGAACAATTGACAACCCAATGATAAGATAAGGATCAGCATGATTTACTTGGTTTCTCTTATAGAACAGTACGTATTTCATAGAGTGGATTAGTTAACTGCTTCAATCTTCCATCGAGATAGGTTCGTGACTACCTACACCCGTTCGACCCTACTTATCCTTGCCTTGTCTATGTCCTCAGTATCTAGAGCCCGCACTTCAAGATCCTGCAAGTAGTTTGCCCTCGCCCGCGAGGCAAGAATGGAAACATCCCGCCCAAAGAGCAAGTCCATGTCCTCCAGCTGGACGCCTTTGGTCTCTGGGATAAGAAACCACGCGAATAAAATCGCCAACACTGTACAAGTGCCAAACAAAAGAAAAGTTCCGTAAGTGATGCTGAGGTAAGTCAGTTTACTTTCTCCGGTGAGGTAGCGATCACAACTTACCCAAGAACCATATGGGGCAAGCTGTAAACGATGATGAACTGAGTCACCCATTGAATACAGATGCAAAAGGCCATACCCAGCGTGCGGACCCTGTTAGGAATCACCTCCGAAGTGAATAGCCAGGGAATTCCGTTCCAGCTCATTCCGTAGAACAAGGCGTATATGTAAATCATCGCCACGGCCGTTTTGGCGCCTGCGTCCATCGGCGGTATACGTTCGAACGAACCAGAGATTTTTGAGTAGCCAGCAAGGTAGAACATTGCAAGCCCCGAGCCAGCACCACCGACAAGCAGCAATGGACGACGACCCAGCTTGTCAACGAGAAAGATGGCGTAGATCACACTCGCAACCATCTTGACAATGCCGAAGATTCCAGTGGCAAGGAGTCCGACTGACGTGCCAGTGAAACCAATCGATTTAAAGATAGTCGGCGAGTAGTAGTTGATAGCATTGATACTGAAGTGCGTTAGTGAAGGGATCAGTAGGCTTGGAAGAATAACTAACCCTGTGAAGTTCTGGAATGTCATTAGACCACAAGACAATGCGACCCTGCCTCGGATACCGGGCTGGAAGAGCTCGGAGAAGATCTGTCTCAAGTTTCCTGTTTGATTCGTTGATGCCAACTCGTGCTCAATCGCCGCTTCAATCATCGCCATTTCCCGGTCGACGAAAGCATGATCCTCTGGAAGGTTACGCACCCAACTAAGATTCTTTCTCGCCTCCCGCAGTCGACCTTTCGCTACTAGCCATCGCGGAGACTCGATCATTGGGATCATGAAGATGACCAAGAAGCCTGCTGGGACAAACTGTATGGCTACAGGAATGTACCACTGTTTGTTCCCCTCGGGGCTTATGTTTTTGTTGACGCCGTAGTTGACCCAGAAGCCAAACACCAAGGCAACCTGAAGCATGACCTCAAAGGTACCAACGAGGCGTCCGCGGATCAGCGCAGGAGAACATTCCGAGACATAAACAGGCAATATCATCGCGCTGGCTCCAACGCCCCAACCCGTCAATGCACGACCAGCGTACAAGCAATCTAGTCGACCGATCATTTGCAAAGCAGCCCCAAGAGCGAACACAAGGGCTGAAATAATCAACGTCGGTTTTCGTCCAAAGCGTTCTGCAATGAAGAAACTCGATGCACATCCAAAGAAAGCACCGCCTTGGAACGTGGAGACGATGTTGGAGGAGAGGTTTGCTTTCGTTGAGTCGCTCGCATCTTCTAGGCCGAACGTTCGTTGGAATGAAGGCAGACCTAGAGTCCCGCCGATGAAGGCGCTGTCGTAGCCATACATGGCCGCTTCTTCAGATTAGTGGCTTTGAAGCGAGATGGGCCCTGGAAGAAGTGTTCTTAGGAAACTCACATGCCCACGATGCCGACAAGGCCAGCAAATACGGCCGATAGCCATACACCTGGTGAGGCACCTCATCATTTGGGTCGTCTCTAACGGCGAAGACGTTTCGCATCTTGGCAATTGGCGAGATACTGTGTTTTGCTAGTATCTGATCCTTGGATGGCTCACGATTAGTTTAATAGACACCTCTATCATTCAGCTTGGTCGACCTTTTGCCAGTCACATCTTTCGTGTAAGCAGTTGACAAAACATTTACCCGCGCCCTCGTGACGTCTTAGAGGAGGCCAGGGTTGGCCCCACGCTGTCATTCCAAAGCAGCATGAACGCGGGGAAAAGTCGGGGTACAGACATCGTCCATGGCCTTGCATGGATTGCGGCGATCGTCAGGCTGAGGATTCTTCCAAGCGACCGACCTCGGCCTTGATAATTAACATCCGAGCCTTCTGTTCCGTTCGGCTGTCCGCTCTATCAAGGTGTGTTGCTGCTCACTGAGGTAAAAAGAAAAACACAGTTCCTAACCTTGTCAACTCGAGAACAACTGTCACAGGCAAAATGCCACAGCCTAGCCTCCCCCCGTTCGATGACTTACCCTTGGACAAGTCGGGGCCGCTAGGCAATGCTTGGGGGCTCTGGGGTCCTGACGACCAGCTGGGCATGTTGAACTTGCTTACTCCGGAGACGGTAGCTGCTGCTGCTGCGGAGATCCGGGAAGGGATTAGGATATCTCTAGATTGGCCCTTGGATAGGATCTCTCATCCACCGTTTGGGAGGATACCCTTCAATCACCGGATTCTCAACAAGGCTCCGATGGTGATGAACGACGATGTTGTCAGTTTCAACACTCAAAGTAGCACGCAATGGGATGGATTTAGACACTACGGTAAGCCTATTTGTAGAGATTTTAGTAAGGCGCTGATATCTGTAGGCTATCAGCGTATTGGCCAATTTTACAGAGGGCACAAGCAGGAAGACTTTGCGCCCGGCTCCAAGGCACTTGGGATTGATGGTAATGTTGCGACATATTTCTAGTTTCTTTTGTCTCTACTGACGGTAAAAAGCATTTTCCAATAATGGCGGCATCATCGGCCGTGGCGTCCTCGTCGATTGGTACTCATGGGCACAGCGAAACAATATCCATCTATCACCCTTCCAAACCGGCGCAGTTGAGATGTCCCATATCCAGTCGATAATCGCCGAGAACAACCTCAAGTTCCGCCAAGCAGACATTCTCTTCCTTCGGGTCGGTTTCACATCTCACTACGACGCCCTTCCCCTCGATGCAAAGCGGAATTTCCCCGACCGTAAACCCGACGGCCTGTTGGGACTGGAAGCAACAGAAGAATCTCTTCGATGGATTTGGGAGAGCGGATTTGCCGCCGTCGCGTCTGACGCCGCTGGTTTTGAGCGAGGACCGGCGACAGGGCCGTACAACCATCCCGACGTGAGCATTCATCAATGGGCTCTGGCAGGCTGGGGGCTGCCTATTGGGGAGTTGTTTGACTTGGAGGAGCTGGCTGAGAAGTGTGCAGCGCGGAAGAAGTGGAGTTTCTTCTTGTGCAGCGTCCCTTTGAAGGTGACCTCGTCTATCAAGTTGGACGAAATCAAGACTCCTGCTAACGTGAATCTAGGTCCCCGGGGGTGTTGCAAGTCCTGGCAACGCTGTGGCAATTATATAGAATTAGTAACCACCACGTAGACCAACACCATCACCAGCAGGGTCCGTTGAGCAAGAACACGACGCGGTCGAATGTGACGAACCATCATAAGATTTGCCATGGCGAGCGGCTCAAGTACTGAATTGCCCCAGTAAGTCCCTTCTCGGGTTCTAGCATTTAATACTTCTCTGTGCGCTCTGCCTCCTTACCGTAGGCATCGTATCTGTTACCCAACAACGAGGCTCTCTTGCTGAGATCCCCCTTGTGGAGTTTAACTAGATAGTCCCTAAACTCCCTTGACATCTGCACCGTTGCTTTGATATGGTCCGACTTGATGAGAACGCGACCCTCCTTGTCCTTGTGACCATGCGCCTCGGCAAGTGCAACGGCAACCTGGAAAGCTGAGTGCAGAACAACGTTAGCTCGTTCCAAAACAAATCAAGGCCGTGGATGTACAGTCCGCAACTACACATACCGTTTCTGATTTCTCTTCCGTTCCACTCCAGAGCTCTCAGCTCCTTGGACTGAACGTAGTCCTTGGCCGACTGCGTGATGCGCATCGTCGTTTCCCTATCTTCTTCCAACTTCTCGAAGAAGGCGTCCCAAAGACGATCGCGCTCCTCGTCCTCGAACTTGGGGTAGTGTACCTGGACGTGGATGCGGGAGATGAAGGCCTCGTCAAAGGTCCCGACTCGGTTGGTAGTGAGAAACAGGATGCCCTTGTAGTACTCTAGCGCTCGGAGGAAGCCAGCGACGAGATGGTTGCGTTCGATGTCCTGCACTTGTCTGTGCTCCATATAGATGTCGGCTTCGTCAATAAGCATGATTGCACCCCAGTTCTCTGCCAATTTGAACCACTTCACGAGGTTTTCTTCGATTGCTTCCGGCTTCACTCCGATGTCTGAGCAAGTCAAGGACAGCAGAGGTCGCTCCGTGAAGTCGGCAATGCATTCTGTGACAGTTAGCCGTTTCCTTTCTATTACAATCAAGATAACAACTTGCCTGCAGTGTAGGTCTTGCCAACGCCAGGCCGTCCATGGAGGAGTATGGTCAACCCCTCTCCTTTTCCTTTGATGAAATCAGCAGTCCACATGGTCTCTGACTTCTTCCGCCTGGCCGTCTTGTGGACCGAACTAATCTTGGTGAAATACGTTGTTTCTTGCAGGGTCGGCTGGGCGGCGCCTCTGATATACATCTGAGTAAGGCGCTGAATGTACTCCTTCGTCTCGTTTTTCATGACCAAGCGATCAAAGAGCGTTTTGTCGAAAGACGACTCCTGGAAGCCGTCGACGTGGAGAAAACCTAGGAACGGATTCAAATTAACATCCAGTCAACGATGTTAGGTAGGAGAGGTTCAACTCACGCCAAGATCTGAGCTTGAACAGGAAGGCCTCAACCATCTGGTCGCACAAGAAGTATTGATGATCGGTCAATTCCTCCACCACCAACGGGTTGATGTCGGAATAGCCAGCAAACTTTGGTTTCACGGCATGTTGATATATGTGTTCCTCACATCTTGCGCAGGAGCATATCTTCAACGGACCAGAGGGATGAGTGATCCCTTGAACGAGCACTCTCCGTTCGTCACCTGACCAGAGGGCATACTGGATTGGGTCAACCATGGCAAGACTTGTGAACTGTGATCAGGGTCAGTAGCTTTTTCTTCGCGATTAGATGACATGAACACTTACAGCTCGCCTCGGGAAGGTAGTTGTATGGCCGTCAAATCGGTACGACCGCACCTCACGTCTGAGTTGGTACCATTTCTTTCCGCGAGTCGTGAAATGCTCTTTAATTGCTTCGGGATCACCTTCATCAACATCATCCAGGAATCGGATATACTCGCATGGATACGCTCTGAGAGAGACAATTGCCTTCTCGCCGGCAAAACGACCGATGGTAAGGCTAGTTACCATTGGCCCGACGCGATTGGAATCCGCATCCAAATTCCAGAAATCGACGTCGTAAGAGTTCGTGGTACCGTTAGTCAGTTTGAACTCCACACTCATGACGACGTACGGTTCATGCTCGCCGATGTTGTACAAATCGTAGTAGACATCTGACCCGGGCTTGTATAGAAGCCAAAGCATGTCAAATGTGACGAACCCCCTCGCGTGGCGCTCTCTTTCAGCCTCGACAGCCTTTTGCGTCCGCTCTCTGACAAAGTCTTGCACGATGCCAATGTGCTTTTCAGCCCATTGGTTTGGGCACGTCGACGGTCCTTCCCCAGCCTTCCTCGCCACTCGTTGCCGGTATTCTGTCAGCTCTTTTTCGAAAATGACAAAAACTGAATAAGGCTCATGGATTTTGATGATGTTTGGGGAGAGGTCGATTCCGGGATAGTAGTCCACGACGCATCGCAAGGCTTCTGTCACCGCAGGCGACAGAATGTTGATGTACGAATGGCCTTTGCCTTGATCTGCTTTTGCGACATCATCAGTCGTACTAGTGGTGAGCTCGTCTTGACCTGTCAAACGAACTTCGACGAACTCGAAGATGGCGGGTTCTTCTGAAGTCTCGGGCCTTTTGAACTTCCCGTCGACGAAGACAGAGCCTGATACCTGGCCAACGTATTCGATCCTGTATTTTATAAGATCTGAGTCGTCTTTTGGAAAAGATGATTCAGCAGGATCCTCCGCCAAATGACCTGTCGCTGTGGAATGGTCATTGGAGTCCTCGGGACGCTCTGGCGGTGTCTCGAGGCCGGATGAGAGGCTCTGCAGTTTTGGGTGAGAAATTGCCTTTGTGGTGCGGCGGAGCTTGCCTACCAGCTTTGTTACTTCGCCTGAGATGGAGACGTCATAAGCGGTCGGTATTTGTTCCATCTTCGCAGGATCGTGTAATTGGCACTTGGATCCGGAATGAGCAGGCGAATAAATAGCGTCAGTATACGTACTAAGAAATACTGCCCAGCTCACGAACGAGGGGAAGGACGCCCATATGGAGCTAATTTATCTAGGAAGAGCGTGGGTTGGACCGCCAAATTTTGAGCCATGCGGCTTAAAATTGACACTGCAGCAGTTGTGTAGTGCACCTTTTGGCTGAACGACACCCCCTGTACTTCTTAGTTGCATAAGACGAGCCAAAGGAGCGAATGATCACCCGATATTATCCGCCCAGGCTGCATAGCTGTTACGTTTGCAGGCATGAGAGCCCTTGTTGCTGACGGCAGTGCAACCTGTTCAGAAACGGCCCCCAATTGACTAGGCAAGAAACTGTACAGTGTTCCCACAGCTGAACAACGCCTGGTAGGACGCTACGCCAATGTGTCAATCGTCTATTGGGTCTTTTACGTGCTGCCTGGTATTGTGCATTTCAGGTCGGCTGTGACCGCCGTATTTTCTTGGCACCCAGAAACAGGCCTGCCACCCCGCTCCCGACATTTCCAACCACCAGGCCAGCAGGAGACCTCATTGACAACTGCAAATAATCATCCCTGCTTTGTGAACGCTTAAATCTTGACAAAAACTACGGTACTCTGATATATATTGAACCATGGCGACAGCGCATTACGTTGACCCTGAGCCCGGCGCTCTGGTACAGCGCTTCTCCTGGGAAATTGAAGCACGAGAGCGCACTGAGGCTGACACGGAGGAATTTGATCAACTTCGGTCGGATTTCATCTCAGAGAGGGAAAGGCGGGAGAAGGAAAGGCGAGAAAACATCCGTCGCATAGAGGAGCAATTTAGCGTCACGAGGTGAGTCTTGGGATGGGCAGTCTGGTCTGGAGAAACCATCATCCTGCGATTGTCTACCACGGCTTGATCTGACGATTTTAAGATCAGACGACGTCTTAATATTCAACAAGGCCAAGAAGCAACTTCGAGAAGTGATGGGAAAGTTCCAAGACCTTGTCCCGGGTCAACTGAAAACAGACGGGTCACTAACCAGTTGGGAAGACATCTGGTCAGCAGCCACTGAGGCCCAGACTCAGTGGGAAACAAGGGCCAAGGAGACGCGTGTCGGCCAAGTCAAGCATTGGGTGCGAAGAATGTGCAATGGGATGAACAATCATTCGACAGCGCTCAAAATGCTGCCCTCCGAGAGCGAGTACGTGTCCTTGGTTGCCGGTTCCGTTTCCATGATCATTAAGGTAAGAATTCTAAAAGCACGGCGTACTGGTTGATTGATATGAAGAGAGGCTAATACAGATAGGCATCGGCTAATTACATTAATATTTCAGAGTCATTTGCTCGAGGCATCGTTGACGTGAATGACGCTGTCAACCTAGAGCATCTGAGCCACGTATACGACACACCGATTGTGCAACAACTCACGATGCGCCTCTATGTGCAAATATTCACATATCTAATCAAATTCATGACCTGGTACATGGATCGGAGTCGGAAGAGATTTCTACGAAGCTTCAACGAAAACATCAACCGACTCTTCGAGGACGACTTGAATCAAGTGAAGCAAATCTCAAACCTGCTCTCGCGGCAGATCCAAATGTACATGTCCGCCGACGCCAGGGTCTCCAAGCTCATGCTCGAAGATTTGAGTGGGGACATGCGATATCTCCTCAAGCTTTCGGAAACTGGCGAGAGACAGTCGCGGCTTCGAGACGCCGCGAACCCAGAGGTGCTGCAGCGCGCTTGGCGCTGTCATATCGAAAAGACCAAGGAAGAGGTTAGAGAGTGTGTGCAAGAAGTCATGAAAGACTATCAAGAGATGATGAGGAGGAGCATTTCCGGGAATGGAATCACGAATCTTCTGGAACAGCAAGCTTCCCGGGATTCGCCCGTAGCCACTCAATTCTCGCTGATTCACAGAGCCCAAGGTATGTATTGCTGCAACAATCAGTTCCTCTCATTTGAGAAAACAAAAGGCCTAAAAAATACATCCCTAGATCCCGAGGATAACTATACACTGGGCCAGAGTCGAACTGGTTCCACCGAAGAACTTAATCAAGAAGCCATGACGGAAGCAATCGACATCCGGTTCGAGTCGCGCCACTTTGAGGATTACTTCACATGGGACCACGTGCATCCCGAGTCGGAGACTCCCTTGCCTTTGCTAGCAGACGCAACATTCCTCGGGAGGCTGGACTATTTCACCACAAGCATGGAGTCAACAGTCCTCTATGCGCATGGGCAATATCAGGACGAGAGCACAAACCTCCTGCGACAATCAGTCTCAGCGTACGCATCTCACTCACAAGAAGCCGGCGTGCCCGTGGTCTCGTATTTCTGTCAACTTCCGCACGACGAGCCGCCGGAGCACAGGTCGCGGGAGTCAATCGACCTTTCTGCTCTCCTATATGCCATGATACGCCAGGTTGTCAACTTACTCCCAGTTGGCGCCTCAAGGGTGTCTCTTGATGCGGAGATATTTTCGACCCTTGACGGCACGCTGCGCACTTGGCAGGAGGCCATCGCTTTGTTTGAACATCTCGTCAGTTGCGTGGAACTGCCGCTGCTGCTGTTCGTCATTGATGGAATCAACGTCCTCGAGGATCAATTCGAACATAGCACCGACGAGGCACTGGAAAACTTAGTTCGCTGTCTGGCTCGCATGACTAACCCGGCGGCTGTGGGAGAGGAGAGGATGGTCAAGGTGCTTTTTACTACCATGGGGCTTTCAGAGACACTTTGCCGGTTGCTAGATAGGGAAGACATGGTGTCCTGCTCTACCTCGTCTCCTCGAGGGGCAAGGAGAATGCCTCGAGCCCGTCGAGTTATATCATCTTGACTTGGCATGAAGGTTGGAAGATGAGGCAGAATTCCAACTTGCACTCACTCTTTATTCAACTCTATCACAGCTGCGACAGAGCTGAGGGTATACGTAACTCACTGCAACTGGTGCCTTTCCACAATTGGAATAAGACATTCACTCTTCGCTCTCTACAACCTCATCCAGTCCATCATCGGGCAGGTTCTCGTCGCGCCGCGTTATCAACTCCCTCAAGCGTCGGCGATTATTTCTCCAAGTAACGAAGTCCTCTATCTTCTGGTCCTTCACCGAAGGCGTGACTTGATTCCCATTCTCATCCTTGAGATAGTCTGGAATTTCTGCTTCCACGTTCGCTACCTCTTTTCCACTCGAGTTATTCGGTCCGTCTCCAACGTGCCACGCAAAAGGTACCAGATGCGCCTGTTCCGCATGCGCCTCGAAACTCTCGTCGTCCTCAAACTCTTGACGGGGCGGGTTCTGTGCGCACTTCCCCCAGCGACAGGTCGGTTCCCAGCCGTGAACCACGTAAACGTGGCGCCGCAGCGTGTCCAGGTTGTGCAGCTCGGCCTTGCATTCCTGCCACTCGCATATGAAAGCGAAAAACGGTGGGTTGAGCTTGCGGTAGATGTCCCTTGGCTGTGGGGACGGTGCCTTTGGTCGTCGTCCCCGACGCTTCGGGAACCCGTTCGGTGGTGGCTTCGGCTTGACCTGCCGGGCTTCACGCGATGCTGCAGCTGTTGCATGGGTCTTGATCGGATGTCCGCCGTAGGACATGCCCGGCCTCCAGCCCTTGGGTCTCCCTCGAGGACGGGCAGGCGCTGTGGACGGGGTGGTCGAGATATGATCGACCTGTCTCGTTGCGCTAGGCTCGACTTCGGACGTGGCGGGCGGCTGGCTTGACAGCAACGCCCTGCGTCTCCCTTGGGGCGTCAGATCCGAAATCACAAGTCCCTCCGCGTCTTGGTGCACGGTTTCAAAGCTTTGAGAGCCCCGGCGCACTGGCGATGACTTCAACACGACGGCAATTCTGGAGCCGCCTCGCGGGCTGAACGCGTTGTTCGACGCGTCGAGGTGGACCTTGGTGGGACTATGAGCCAGCGTCGGCGCTGCACCGGACGACGCACCCTTGACGGTAGCGCCGTTTGAATTCTGCACAGGCATCGTTGCATATGCTGGAAGAGGTACATGACTTGGTTTGGGGCGCTCGTTGCCATGGCCGATGCGATTGGGTTCAGGCTCCATGGTTGGAGGCTTGGGGCCGCGGTTATGCTCCGAGCACCGCACAACACGAGAAACAAACACAGCTCTATGAGGCTGGAGTGGATAGTCGAGAGATCATGAGTGAGCTTTTGTGTCTTTGAGGGACCGACAGTCAAATACCAGGTTGCGAATAAACGAATCACCGAGCATTCCATGTTTGGGTGAGAACCGACGTGTCGCCTCGCAGTCACGTGGCTGGTGCGAAGCGCTGCACAGGGCAGGCACCGCGCCGTCGCAGGCCACCTAATGGCTTCGGATTCGGACCTCTCAGCACCTGAATGACTGAATATCAGTATTTCAGAGAAGATTGCAAGGTCATTTACCTCACCTCGTGAGACTGTATATCGCAAAGACCCGGCTTTGTCGCCAAAATAATAATTTAAAGAAAGCTACAACATTTCATGACTTGGAAAAAATGTGCTAGCTAAATAGTGTACAGGGTAATTGAAGAAAGCTGACCACCGTTGGAAACTTTGATGCCGGGGACGTAATCATACTCCGCCGAGTCGCCCCAGATGCTAAAGTTGATTGCCTTGTCGTCAACAGCATACACGCCCGGGATCTTCGTAGAGGACTCGGATGGTAGCGACGCTGCCGTGCTGCCTTCGACTTTAATATGGGCGCAGGCGTAGTAGAACTCGGCCTTGCCCTCGTGCGCACCATGCAACGCAGTGTGCTCGCCGCGAAGGAGGTACTCGCCGTCGGGAATGGTATCGCCGACGGTGAAGCTGATGTGGTTCTCTCCCCATACACACTATCCAGCGTTCCGAAGGTCCTCGGCAACGAGGTTCTCCTTGTAAAGCAACCCCTGGTGAACTTTTATCCAGTCGCCGCTGCCGTCGTAGTCCTTGACCGAGTCGGGGGCCCTGCTCAGATACACCTGTGTGGGGCCGGGGTGCTCGATGCCACCAGCGCCAAAGGCCTGCCGGAGACCGACGACGTCGCCGGCCTTGACCGTGTACACGCCGGTGTAGGTGCCGGAAGAAGCGCCAAGGTTGCAGCGGAAGTCTTTTGAGGTGGCTGCTTCTTCGCGGAAGGTGGGCATGTAACCGCGGGTGTGCTCGCGGACGTACTGCCACTCGTCGCCCACGAGTTCGCCATTGATGAGAAGGCCACTGAACGTGTAATGGGCTGAGGCCATGGACACAGCCATGGATGTCGTGATCATGGACCATATGGACCCATGGTAGCTTGTTGGCAGTATGAAAACGGTGAGAAGTTACGACAAGCAGTCAAGAGAGCGTAGGAAGCGTACTAAAGAATGAAACCAGAGCCAGCTGTAAGAATATCAACGAGAGACAAGAATATGCACTTCGTACTGGCACAAGAATTCTCAAGGCACGAAGGAGTTTGATAAAGATCACAAGGACTGAAGTGTGAGGCTATCCGAAAGAGCTCTGGCCTCAAACACGCCAATACATCGCTTAGATTGCCAGTGCCGGCGGGGATCCGTTGCCACACTCCACGTCTCCGTTGACTGGAGTCGTTATCCCGCGGCTTGAAATTAGGCGCCGGGGAGCCAAGTCCCTCAAAGGCGGTTTACTGGCTGTCTCGATGTATCCAACGAATGAAGCAGGGCTCTTGGTTTACACTAGGACTTCCAGGCGGCTGGGCCAACTACCTACTGCTCAGCATGGGTTTTATACAGACTGATCTCTAGTTTCAGGTCTCTATCGTTGGGACGCAGGGGCACGGCACACAATTTCCATATCGTCTTGGGCGGCCTGAACGAGATCGCACTCTGGGTTGTGGGGGAAACCCGCGCCACGGACGCCGCGGATTCCGACCGGACTGACAACGACATGCCGATTGTCTGCATGGTCCGGGATCAATACCTGTAGCAACCAAACACGCTTCCCCATACTATGCTTCACTTGCTTATGTCCAGCATGTTATTGACTGTATTCACGCATTTGCCATTCACGATCGCGATGAGTCTTCCATAACAGGATCGTTTAGCAGACAAAAGGGCTACCTAGTACACGCAACCATCTGATAACCGTTTAATCATACAATCTGCTACAGCATCACTCATCGACCTCAGTACAGCGTTTGCACACCCCGATCCTTGGCTCCAGCCCCAACCCGAACAAAAGAAATGAACCATTATCATTTTTAAGCCTCAGTCTCGACGTCAGGTTTCCGTCCATCCAGTGCTCCAAGGTTCTTGACCTTGCGCATCGCAAACTTGGCCTCGTCCTTGGCGAACTGCGCGTTGCGCAGCGGACGCCATTGCATTAAACCTCGGTGCTTTCGGTGCAGGTCCCGACTACGTTCTCGGTAATCCTTGAACCTCTTGATGGGATTCTTGCTGCTGGTGCTGGCGTTGCTGTCCTGTGACCCGCTGGTAGTGCCAGTTCCGACACTTTCCATCGATTGGCGACCGTTTTCAGAAGGCGCAGATGGGTCCGTATCCGCATCTTGAATTCCAAGATCTGGGTCATCATCGTCTTCATCAAAATCGTCGTAATCCTCGCTGTCCTCTGCAGGACCACCCTCTTGTCTTGCCATTAAAACGGAAGGATCCTCTCCAAACGCGCCGCTCCAATCAGCTCCGTCCTTGGCTAACCATTTGGCCTTCTCCTTCTCGTTCGCCTGGGCGAGGATATCACGACCTTGTGTCAATGACTCGTCGTGGAGTTTCTGGATTACGGCAGGAACTTCGGGTTGAACCTCCTGTTCGCGCACTCCCTCAGCGTAGCAAGCTTCCCATGCCTCGATGGTCTCACGCGTATCATTGGAGCTCACAAACTTGATGTGGTCCGAGTCAGTTCCAGCCGAGAACTTGCCCCGGAACCGAACCCGGCCAATCTCTTGAATATCCATGTCCGGGATGGAGTGGAAGTTCTCCTCCGTGATGTAGTTCTGTGATAGTCGAAGCGAGTTGTTGCACTTCCAAACGGGGATGTCAAATTCCTTCTCTTCGCCATCTGTCAACTCCAGCAACCAAAAGGCAGCAAACGCGTCAGGGCTTCGCTTGCCAGATGGATAAAACTCAAAAAAGATGGGGGAACTGTAGCGGTGGCGAACAGGGAGGCGGAGATGATTTTGCTGTTCCTGTAGCTCACTGTTGCCCTCACTGTTGTTCAGGTTAAACCTGATCCCGTCGCCCTCGTGGACAGAATCATTCTTCTTGATGTTGGCAGAAGATCCACCAGTTCTTAGACGGAGTCTAACTTTCTCTGACGGCACGTAATTGACAGTGGTGATGGCGTCGGGGAGGAACTCAAAGGTACCAATATCCCAGCCGAGCTGGGGAGGCGGCAGTCGCAGCTCCACGGATCGGAAGAGCAGCGAAATGCGAATTCGTCCGAAACCGATGCCTCCATCCAAGGGATGCCATCGGGTAGACTCACTGCTTGTTTGCAAGATATCTCCGAGTCTCAGCGGCACGACACCGATGATGGGATCGTGTTGCCGGTTTCGCGAGTCACGGACAGCGACAGTGACGATACAAGATCGCCAGTCTCGGACGAACCTTTCAGTTCCGGCGTTGAAGATGGGTTGAGATGACACAACCTTGGTTCGAGTCTTGTAGACCAAGTCATCATTGACCAGAATGGTACAATAAGAGCTTGGCAGCGCCTTGCTCTGCTCTTCTTTGACCGGGCCTGCCTCGGGACGAGCAGGCTCGTACTCTTTGCCTTTCCTCTTGCCTTCCGAGCCCTTGATATTAGCTAATTCGAGGCCGACAATCTGGTGAACGACGATGCTAAGAACTCCAGAAGGCCACAATGGGTCCGGAGGAGTGTGGATGACAGAGTCTTCTTCCTTCGAGTCGATGGCACCTTTCTCTTCCTGGAGCTCGGGTTGATCACTGAGTTCCTTCGGTAGGTTGAGATCTCTGCCGTCGGTGCGCAGGGCCTTGCGAAATTGAGTCTTGCCAAAGAAGCCCACCTCCCAGTGAAGCTCACCCGGCATCTCACTTTCAGCCTTGACGCCCTTGAGCTTTGACACCTGAGGGAACATTTTTCCGGGGTGTTGGATGAGCTTCTGAATGCTGAGTTCGACTTTTCCAACGACGTCGTCGGCAGAAGACCGATCGCTGTCCCAGAGTTCGACGGAAAGCTGCTCATCCGCCTTGATGAGGTCGGCGGTGACAAGAAGGCCAGCGCTCTCCTCAAATATGGGATTAAGGTCATCTTGAATAACTCTGGTGCAGAACTGGGGTTTGGAGAACTTGCTCCAGCTCAGAGTGATGTATGGGTCTGAACCACCGCCCTTGCTGCCGCGCTGGTCCTGTTTGCTGAGGCCAACAGCCTTGTGAATTCGAACGAACAAGACACCCAGTGCCAAGGTCTCCTTCTTGATGTCGTCTCCTTGCAGCATCTTGCTCAGGTCGAGGGTCATGCTCTTCGGGGCGACGTACATAGACGCCGCTGCGCCAATAGCCCAATTGACGAAGTTGGAGATAAGAGGGAGGTTGAGAATGTTAACACCCTTTTCAATCATGGGCGTGCATCCAGCCTGGACCTTGGGCAGTCCCATGAGAGTGAATGTCATGGTCTTTAGGAATGGAGGGTCAGGAGTCAGCTGGACGCGAATCCGAGCAGTGGCAACGAGGCCGATCAGCTCGACCCAGATGGGCAGGGGAACACCAAAGAGGCCCTTGATTCCCAGATAGAACACTAGCTGCATGCCCATGTTGCGTGCTTTTGAGGCAATGTCTTCGCCTGAGGGCTTGGCATGGTACGCAATGGAGACCTCAAGGTTGTAGAAGGAGCCTGCCTGTTCGTTCGCAGCTAACTCATCGGGGTCGGTGTTCTTCTGGTTTTCCTTGTGCAGTTCGTCCTTGATGTCCTTGACGTGGGAATCTGGCAGAGCGCGCATGTTGAGGATACGAATGGGGTTGTTTCCTTGAGAGATGTCTGCCACGCGGACGTTGTCGATAACGCCGGGGACAGAAGCTGCCATGACATCTTCGAGTCTGTTCGTCGTTAGCGACGATTGAAAGCTGGGAGATGGCAATATCAACTTACGTATCGGCAATGCCAGCGAACATTTCGGGGTTGATGAGCCCCCAAACAATGCCCAGCATTGTGTTCATCCATTCGACAGACTCAGGAATCAAGTTCGTGGTGGCAGTCTCGCCACGTTCCTGTTCGCTAGCCCACTCCATGTCTCTACCCTGACGGATCACATCCTTGACCCAGAGGAATACTCCAGCAGCAACGCAGAAGCCTAGAGGAATAAGTCCGAGCAGGCGACCGCCAAGCATCTTTCCAATAAACACAATCGCGAAGAAGATGCCCGTGCAGAGCACATTGGCGCGCGTCTCGAGAATCCCAAACATGGGTTCGTAGCTCACGGAGGGCGTCTTGTAGAAGAGGACTGATGTCTTTTCGCTTCGAATAGGAACATCGGATGTGGAGCCCTCCTGGACCGGGTCTGGTGGTGCGGTGACATCTTGGGCATGCCGGTATTCTTCGCCAGACATCTTGGATGAGGTCGAAATCGTGGCATGTTTCCCAAGGTTTTCATTGGGAATGGACAACTAGACAAAGTCAGCTCAATGGCTTGCTGGCTGTCGGGGACTTGGGATATCCTCTCGTGGAGCGTACCTTGGGGTTATCAACAGCCTCTTCAAAGTCGATGTCGGCGTCCTGGATAGCCACATCCTTGCCAGTGACAGGATCCCGAACAGTGCGGTGGTCCTTTGTCTTGGGGTTGGGAGCATTGGTGTGTGCCTTGGCTTCTGCAGACCCGGCCTTGTTCTTCTTCAGCTCGGCATCGATAGCGGCATCACGTTCCTTCTTGTCACGATCCAGCTGTTGAACAAACTGCTGGATGTTGGGGACACGATTCTGCCCGCTGTAGTGATGACCCGCGGGCGCGGTCGGCTCGTCCAAGTTCACGGTGTTGGGCATGGTCGCGAGGTGTAGCCTGAAGATCAGTCTGCCTCGAATCCCAGCATTGGGCGATTTTGGGTAGGGTGAGGGGTGAGGGGTGAGGAGGAGAAGAGATGAAAGAAGACAGGGTAAGAAATACGATGGCTGGCACGATTTCACAGCAAGCTCCAACCTGAGGATCACTGCCAACAATCGAGCATGGAAGCACCAGAATCAAGCTGAAAGATCGATGACGTCGACGTCCAGTGCCATCAACCTAGCACCCGGATTGAGCTGCAGCTATGAATGTGCGCTAACTCGAAACGGGAAAAGGATCTGCAGTAGTCGGCTTTGGGTCCGCGTAGCGTGCTATAGCGGGGTGAAGCTGCCATCATTAGGTACCTCAAGCCCCTGATGAAGCCCCATCCCACTGCTGACGCCCACTGACGTCTAGGTACCGTAGCGCTTCTCGGTTCGGAGACGTCCCACCATTTTCGAGTCAGATATGACGATGATGTCAGCGAATACGTCTCGAAGGGCGAGCGCACCTCAACAAAATGGATTGTTTGAGAAAATACATGCGAATGCTTGACGAGAGTTCGATCGAAACGTGAAGGACGAGAGACGACAATATGAAAGGATTACGGGTGACATTTCACAGGGCTCACTGAAACCTGTTCCCGATGTGATGATCCCCAGTGATTGATTGCGACGGCTGGAAGATCATCCCCGCATTTGCAGAGCTTTGCGTAAATGGCTTGCAATCCAGCCCACCCTCGATGCACATCAACAGGAATTGGTGCAACTGTCAGCTGAACATGGGGTTCCATCCATCCCAAGAGTGGTTCACATCCAATCCTTTCCACATCCGTTGCTGGGAGGCATCGTTAGCACGAGGCTGGCAGCCTCAGTCCACCACCCACTCCGCCAGCCTCCGTTGCTCGACTTCCAACCGATAACGCCAAACTTCTGGCAGCACCAACTTCTCGTGCAACTTTCACGAACTAGGCTCAACGGCTTTCCCCGTCTCCACATCGACCTGCTTTCCAGACATGTCGACCGCCGGTTCCAGCCTGTGCGCCCCATCGAACTGCTTGTACTTGACCGAGTCCAGGTCGACATCGTTGAACTGCCGCAGCTAGTTGATCGTCACTCAGTCAGCCATCGAGCATCATCCCGCGCACGCGTCACATCGCTCCACTTACGCTGATTCCATAATTCTTGGGGTCTTCGTGATTAAAGTCAATGCCAATGCTTACGCCGCAATTTGGGCAGAACATGTGGTCGCGGGTCTTGGTGTTGAACTGATAGCGCGCCACACGTTTGTCAGAGTCGTGGTGCCATTGGACTTGCTCGTACGATGGATCTGGATTGTGTATGAGCAACGCGAAAAATTGCACCGCACCAGCGAATGAGTAGAATCGCGTACAAACCAAGAGATATCCCGCGCGACGACAGATGGAGCAGTTGCACTGGTTGACCACATGCTCGGGGAACGGCGGGGAGAGCGTAACGGAGAGGCTGATGAAGCCGCAGTGGCAGCCTGCCTCGTACGTCTCAGAAGGCTTCGTCTCAGCGGCAGTCATCTTTTTAACAATTGAGATGAACAAGCAAGGTTTACACAAAAGATTTTACAGAAACAAGAACGATTCTAGAGATGCACTTTTTTTTCCTCGAGAATGAGAGGCCAAATCGCGCCTTATTATACCCACAGATGTGCAGCCAAAATAAACACCATCTCCCACCCTAGACTCCGAAACTCCGCCCCGAAAACTCCAGAACCGGTAATCAGTTAGGCACTTTTGCGACACTAAACCCGGAACCACCTCACAAGATTGGAAAGACTGCGCTCCACCCAGTCTATTCATAGGCACATTCAGGGTTCAGACTCCTTAAACCGTTCAGTTCTGTGGCTATCCCCGTTTATCGGCTCTCGTGGGAGAACAGGAAGCTGAGCGTGGCATGTTATCACAAACCCCCGCAATCTGAATAACTGCGCCACGATGATTCATTAAACGGCCGGGGTCCTTGCCATACCTAGGCACAGGGAAACCAGTAGAAAATGACAACTTTGTGCCGTCACGAGGCAGGATGAGATCTGCCGTATAGGTTGAAACACTGGGGGGAGGACACAAATTTGACAGGTCGAAGATACATATAATCTCACTGATCTCTCTACCGGCGCTTTGGGAAGCACCTGGTACGGATTTCAAATCCTCTCTGGCGGAGCTAATCAGAATGCCGGCCGGAAGGACTTGCACAAGATGCCATCACGCTGCTCCACCCAGTCCTCGCTTCCCACGCATTGACGGCACCAGAGCAACCCCCTGGGATCGTACTTGTCCTTGATCGAGCGCAGACGCGCGTAGTTGGGGCCGTAGAACGACCATTGCCAGCCAGGCTCAAATGCGCTGGCCTGTGAGAGTGACAAGTCAGTATAGTCACTCATTATCAACCATGTCAAGATGCCCCATACCTCGTTGATGTATGCCCCGGAGCTGCTGTCGAGTTGACGCAGCGCGTTTAGCTTGTCGTATGTCATGTCCTTCACTAAGGCGTCGACGACGCTGTCACTCAATTCACCGGTCCATTCCCGGGTCGAGATCAAATGGACGGCTGTGTCTCGCCAAGCTGGGTTAAGGGTGTTATCTATAGCTTTGCGGTTGATGGTCATCGAGCCAGATATCGATGGGTTCGGAGTTCCATCCTGTGGGTATTGTCAGCTCGGCGATTTAGATTAACCAAGTAGCCACTTACCAGAGGCGCGCTGAGTTTTGGGCCAACATATTCCAGAGTCTCTGCTAAACTTCCCGAGTCATGGAGCACCACCTTCTTGGAGATGAGCCTCGATGCAGTGATGGACTTTGATTTACCGGCGGAGCTCTCGACTGAAGGAAGCAATTCCAGCAGATCAGTGTAGCGGTCGAGCTGGGCCGACGAGAGCGAGTACGAGGCTGTTGCATTTCTTGCCTTCAGGAGACGCTCTACTGGAGCCGTCGCTTCTATCAGCGTCTGATTATCGCTGTTATAGAGGAAGAGAGAGCCTCTGAGATTGACGGTGTCGCTGGATGGAGGTCCTGTGATGTAGTAGTAACCGTGGATTTTTGAGCTCTGCAGCGAAGGTACGAGGGCGTGAAAGTCGGCGATAAGCTTCCACCAAGCCTTCGGCGATGTATCGTTCCTGGCATAAATATTGAGGCCGCTGAATGCGACCGAGGGCATCGGATATGCCCTGACGGTAGCATTCACGACCACGCCAGAGGTGCCTCCACCACCACCACCGCGGATGGCCCAGAATAGATCTTCGTTCTGACACGAGTTGGCGGTGAGAACTTCACCACTAGCAGTAACTATGGTGGCCTCGACGATGTTATCGGCGCCTATACCATACGTGCCCGTCAAGAAGCCGTGGCCACCGCCCATGGCCCAACCAAGGGAGCCAACGTCCTAGATGGCTTCAGCATCTGAACTGGGGGCGATAACGACAGACGGGATAACTTACCGCGTTAGTTCCAGTGACAGCTGTCACGTTGTGCTTCGCCAGCGCAGCCCACAACTCCCCACCTTGCACGCTAGCACCAATCGTCGCAGCCATGAACGGCTTTTCGTTCACGTTTTTGTTGTGACAAATCGGCGAGAAGCCAGGGTGATTCTCGACCGTTTTGAGATTGTGAGTCCAGATACTTCGGAGGCCCCGTTAGCGCTTCGTACATTCTACGTCTGATAGACGGTACGAAAACTTACGATAAGCTCCCGTGAGCGGTGGTGCTGCAGTTAGCGGTTAGTTGAGAAAGAACCTAGTACATCATCTGTGTTGCTTACCGCGCTCCGTTGTGTCCCGTGTTCTTCACCGTTACTCTGACGTTCTTGTCTTGCGCAAACCGCACCGCAGCCTGCACATCGGCTGCGGCCGTGGCGTTAACCACATACGCAGGATATCCTCTCCGAGAACAAACCTTGCCGTCTTCACCAGAGTTGGCGAGAAAGACGGTACCATTGGGATAGATGGGATCACATCCGCCCTCCATCCATTCGATGGCGCTAACACTCACGGGATCGTCCGAGTGGAATTCGTCGGTGCCCCAGTGATCCAACACCTCCTTGCAAGCTTCTTGGCTGAAATTATCCTCGGACTGGTAGCAGACGGATGCTGGAGGCACGGCCTGGATCAGTTGGCCTGAGATGGTGCGGTTGAGCTGGTTCCATTCCGCCGACGTCGGCCAGCATGAGGCACCAGGTACCTGGAATTGTAAGTAGGTATCATCGAGATATTTGAAGGTAACACGCACGCATTTGCAGACTTGAGTTGCGTCACAATAGCCATCAGCCAGCAGCAGGGCCAGGGTCAAAAGCAACGAATGGAGCATGTTGTCACTGTTGTCAGAATGCAGGCTTGGTTGGCTATGTGGGAGAGAATCTAAGAATCAAGGCAACAAGTCATACTATAAATACTCTAGCATGTACGATATAAAGCAAAAACCAATCGTATACGGTACGCGTATAGCGTTGCTCGGTACTTCGTCGTCGTATGTCTCAACCGAAACGCCGAAAAGCGCGAAGCCGCAACACGCAATAGCCCAACTCTTCTAGGTTCAACACAAGATTACTTAGTGTATAACCCACGAGGGTTGTTAGTGTTAATTTTGACGGTGCATTTTGCCACTAATTTCCCTTGTTGAAGTCTCACTATACCTTGATTAGTGCGATAAGATACCTAACTTTCCTAATCTATGAGGTGGTAATAGTGATTACTATTATGCTAGCAGTTTCCCGGATAGCAGCAGTTTTCCTCCATCTATGCTAAGACTTATGTCGTTGGTCGCGAAATAACCTTTTTAATTAAACGTCAGACGCATGATCTACGAAGATTGGGGCTAAAGATTTCTCCCTAATACTTGCATACGAGTATTCGGTACTGTATTATGGGTCCGATTGTGCAATGTACTGCAGGAGGGGAAAGAGAATTACAGAAATTGGAGATGGCGATCAGCCCCCGAAACCTCCAATCGCCGAGTTTTCGCATTGGCAGCCAGTCTTCGGAGTCAAGAATGACCCCGTCAACCCGGCAGTAGTCTGACCAATGCTATAACGGTGCCACCAAAAGACCGAGAGGCCGTGGAATGAGTTGGTGATTGTTCTTGAGGCAGAGAAAGAAGATACCCTGGCTTTGGTTGTGTACTATGGTATCCATTTAAAAGTCAAACGGTTGCGTCAGTCAAACAGTAACTCAGTTTTAGGCCTATTACAGTCCAGCGTTTTGATGTATTATTCAAGACTCTGTCCTGTGATATGATCTCTTTATCTATTCCTCTCTCTGGCTGTCTTGTGCATGGCTCAGTTCGTGGTCATTCCGTCTCAGAACTGCCAGCTTGCAATTTCCTGCACCAATCTCCAGATTCTCCGTTCACGAAATAGTTGTCGCTACTAAATTTCTTCCCGCACAGTTCTATAGCTAACCGGTACTAATTTTACTAGAAAATAGAACGGTTGCTAGAACGGCAGTCGGCAAGGTTACGAAGAAGCCCATCGGTATCCAAACGACTGCGACGGCGTCCTGGTCGACGCGCCGGGTATAAGCTGATACTGCTTTCTTGTTGTAGACGCGTATCCGTACCCGGTAGAAGCCTAGGAGAAGGAATTTTCTTCCCTGCGTTTGGGAGACCATCATGGCGGCGTCAATCTCAGTCAGTTTTATACGTCTCGGGTCATTTTCAAGTGCGTCATGGGCGCAGAAATCCTGATACATCTGAAATCCGAGATGATATTTATTAATATGCTAATTTGAACTACAGACTCCCAACTTAAAGTGTACAAGAGCCCAAGTTATATTCTTACTGATGAATCAAGCCTTCAGCCTCAGAAGTACCCATGTCTCAGGAGTCTGTTTCCGGCTTTCCAGTCTCTTGGATATCGGGTGCATTGAGAGTTTCTTGTATCCTCTGGCTGGGCAACCATTTTTCGGCAGGAGTGAACCACCAAGACACAATTGCGAAGATCGTGACGATCACCATTATGACCGGGGCATAGTTCAGTGTCTCTGCCGTGACTGGGAAGATGTACGGTGAGTATAGTACTGCCACAACCCATCCGTTCCACAGAACTGCAATGGCTTGGAACGGCTTGCTCAGGCGGCCAAGGCTCCATGCGGGTTTGGGAAACGTGTTGGGTGTCAGGAAGAGGCGCCCGAGGCAGATAAGCCCATATGCTGCTGCCGAAGGGACACCTGCGGCAGACACCAGAGATGTGAATGCAACTGCTGACGGAAGAATAGTGCATGTGATGATAGACGCGACAACCCAGACCACAATGACAGCGTTACGTGGCTGCCCATCCACGACTCGTGAGACCCATGATGAGTAAGGTAGAACACCGTCGCGAGCAACCGCAAACACAAGCCGAGAAGCAGCCAACACAGCAATAGCGGTATTCTACTTCCAAGTTAGCGATGCACATCAACATGAGCAGATATACAGGGCACAGGCCATCCAAGATAAGGAAGGGTGACGTACAAACCAGAGTGCGATGATGCAGATAATGTTCATGAAAATGTGACCTCCATCTCCAAGTATGGCCGCGTAAAGTGGGACAAATGGCTGCGCGCCGCCAAACGAAAAGAAGGTCTCGGCATCGGGCTAAGAATTCACAATGTTAGAGTAAGGGAACAGATCCAACATCGAGGCTTTGCACTTACCACGCAGAACAAGAAGAGGATTACGACAGCAAAGCCTCCAACTCCACTTGTAACCGTGCTCCAGAAGATTCCCCTGGCTGCGGCAACACTCGCATTCTTTGTCTCTTCGGCGACGTGGCCCGACGCATCGAAGCCAATGAGGATACCTGCAGTGGCCAGATACGACAGGCACCAGTTCCAACCAGCAGGTGCACCAGTACCGTTATATGTGGTCATAAATGCATCATGAGTTGAACGGAACCCGTATGTCTTACTTGTTGCCACAGGAAGCCAGATCAGGTTCAGAATGAAATCCAGCAGGACGGAGCCTGTAGACAAGTAGAAAATCCACTTGAAGTAACGCGCTTTCAGAGGTTAGATGCGGGCCAATTTATGTGCCGGGAGTGCCAGACTTACGAGGGAGAAGATTCCAGATGGCTGCCAGGGCAAGCATGACCTCGGTGCAGATCCATTGGACTGCGCGGAACTTGACACTGGAACTGTCGGATGGGAAGTCGAGATCGAAAACAACAATTTCCTGCCTCATAGTCAGCATTCGTACGCGACGTCAGGCAGTGCTCCTGATTGCGCATACCGAAAGCATGTAGTTGACGGCTGCCTGTGTATTGCCTGGTCTTTGTTAGCATGCGATTTCACTATCAGGGCGGAGTAACAGGTTCTCTCACTTGCACAGAATGTCGTCCATGCCGTAGTGCTCCACCACGCAACCACGAAGCCGAAGAACCGCCCATACCGAGGACCGCCGGACTCAGCGGCCCAAAGATAGATGGAGCCAGCGAGAGGTAGTGAGGAACATATCTCGGCAATAACTGCTGCGGTAATGAAGGTGAAGAAACATGTTACCACAAAGCTCGTCCTGTGCCATCTGTTAACGCACAGTACACGCGCTTGAGAGGGTTGTTACGAACCAGTAGGCCAAGTTACCCCCAGCTGCGATACCGGTCGAGAAAGTCACGCGAACGCCACCAACGAAGTAGAGAGCCGCTACCAAAGATTAGTTCAAAATTTCACATGGTACGTCGTCATAAGCACTTACCGAATGTTGTCGCGAAGTTGTGAAATCCATTGAAAGTCCGATGAAGAACCTATCGCTTCGTTAAGCAGGCTGATCGGCTTTCCTGATAAACAGCCACACTTACAGGTTTGTACCCCAGGTTTTTCTACAACGAAAGATTAGCACTTAATTTCAGGCTGCTGCTTGAACCAGAGTACTCTACCAAAATCTGTGCGTCGTTTGTGTTGCCCTCCGTTTCTGTTCCGGACCCTGTTTCTTCATTGGTCTCGGGAGCCACGGTCCTGATTTCTGGTCGTGTCTCAGACATCTCAGCTCGTTTATGCCGTCGCAGAGCTTCAGCAATTTGTTTTGCTTGCTTTTTCGAGGGATGCGACGGGTCCCTGGCTTTATAGTGCTTGCAGATAAATGTGTGGGCTGGAAATAAATGCCCCTCGGCCAACAACACCCGATTGGCACGTTCTATCGAAATCGCGCAATACGAGGGTCTCTATTACGGCATCAACCAGCACCTGCAAATCTCCGGGCACGTCGAAGGATTCGGACAGCTGATGCGGATGGCCCGGTCAGCCCTCGGCCCCTCGTCGATAATACTGGATCTCAGATTGTTAGCGCAGGGATTGACTGCCAGTTCAGGTAAGCTTGGCGCATGCAAGTGGGATTGACACATCACGCAATTGACCACCAAACTCGCATGCTGGCCTGTGTCTGAGATATCAACAACCCTCGGCTCAGACATCGTCTTCGCTCCTTCGTGAGTCTGTTTTGGATTGTTTGGATTGTCTGGATAACTCACTTCAACTATGGCATTGATCCTTCTTGCTAGTGCGGCGCTGCTTTTTGTGCTCGTCCTGCAAATTGCGAAGGTGAGGAAGAAAGCCAGCACTCAAATCTGGTACTGATACTCTAAAAGAAATTTGTCCAGGCACATGTGTCACCACTATCCCAAATTCCCAGTGCGGGCTTTGCTGCTCCCTACTCTAGGCTCTTGTGGGCATTTCGTCGAGAATACAGAGGGACCATCACCCTGGATCTCCCTGTCCTTCACAAAAAGCTCGGTTAGTTATTGCGTTGTCTCGGGACGACCGACTTATCTGACGTTCAATTAGGTCCGTTGATTCGCATTGGTCCTAATGAGGTCTCGTTTTACTCTATGGAAGTGTACGATGCCGTGCACAAGGTGAACAGCGGATACAAAAAGGACCCCAGAGTATACGGCAATTTTGTACAAGATGGCCACCCTGCCCTCTTTTCAATCACGTAGGTGGTGTGAGGCAAATATCAGTGAATTGGACTAACACAGTACTTGACCAAAGCCATCCTGAGGAACACTCGAAGCGACGAAGATTGATGGGCCAATTATACAATCGAAGCAAAATGCCAAACTTGGAGTCTTTGATGATACATCACGTTGACAATTTTGTCAGTGCAATGGGTTTAAAGCACGGGGTTATCGAGCTTATGTCGGCCTGTCGTGCGCTGGAAGCCGACATTATCTGTAGGTCCTTTCCATCGCTGTTGTCTAATCATCCGACAAGCTTGACTGATACCGCACAGCAAGTTTCTCATTTGGGAAATCTATAAATGCAGTTGATTCTTGGGCGAGGAGAGAAAACTTGAACATGGTGGCCAAGAATGACGAAAAGGCAACTTGGATGCCCTTGGTGAGTCGGTCACAGTCATTGTGACATGTTGAACTAACAGTCGTGCCATCATCATAGCTTACAAGTTTCCCTGTTGCATATGAGATATGGGAACAGCTTGAAGACTTCTTCTATAAAAAGACTAACCTCCGAACATCTTACAGCCATGGGCTGAGCGATTTTGATATGGTACGTGTTAGTAACTACATATGCCAAGACATTTGTTGATCGGACAATTAGTGGTCTGAAGAAGCTTGGCGGGCAGCGATGGGCTTCGAGAAATTTGCTCAGCCCTTGTTTCCGAACCTCATTCATGTCATGGCAAGTTCTGGCTTGCCCCCAGAAACCGCCCTCTCTGAAGCTAAAGAGAATCTCGGTCCCGGTACCGACACCACGTCTGGTTCTCTAGCGCATATTATGTATGCTCTGGGATGCAACAGGTCTTTCCAAGAGTCTTTATATGAAGACTTGCAACAAGTCGCATTCTCCACCGAGATGTCAACCCTAGAGAATATTCCTAGACTGCGGGCATGCGTTAAGGAAGGTATCCGATGGGCAGGCACGGCGGCTGCAATGCTACCTCGAATTGCCCCAATCGGCGGGGTCGAGTTGCTTGGAAAGCACATTCCGGAAGGGGTAAGAGCTCATTTCATTCCAGAACAAACTCAGAAAGAATTGACTAATTTGGTCTCCAGACTGTTCTGACTTCGTCTCCAATCTGGTATCTTCGGGATGAAGATGCTTTCCCGGGACCTGAACTTTTTGATCCTTATCGGTGGATTAATGATGACGGTTTGACCTTCAAAGAAGATCCTGTCAGAGACCAGTACTATATTCCGTTTTCCAAGGGAGCCAATGTCTGCATCGGCCTTCAGTAAGTTTCTTGTAACCCACATGTTTCATCACGTCCCATCGCTGACTCGACTGGCAGCTTTTCCTACTATGAACTGTACCTCGGCATCTCACAAATGATTCGATCCTTTCGAGTTCGTTCACGTAGTGGGGAGCTGGGGTCTACTTCCGGCGCTCCTCACAATGACTGGCATCCTGTTCTGCTACCAGCGAGAAAGGAATGGGTTGCTGCGGTTCTGACTGGAAACCTAGATGTTCAACTAGAAGCAAGGTAGCAGCGAGCCTGAATTAAAAGCAAAGCGCACTTCTCATGGCAATAGTGAAATATGGAGCATGCAAAGTCAGTCGTCATTCAATAGGACTGCACTACACCCACAACCTATAGTTACGTCATGCACATATTATAACCGCAGTTTCATTATTATTTCGTCCGATTGGACTACAAGCAGCTCGTCTATGCTGCTGGGACTGTGATGACATCCAGGCCTTGTTCAATGCAGGGGATTTCGAGAAATCCTTGCTCGCGCCGAGGCTAAGTATTCACAGGCGAGGTTTGTCTAATGAAATACAGTCGCAGACATTGCTTGTGGATAACGAGTCGACTGGGCTCTCCCTAAGTAAAACTCTCTTCCTATCCCGTAAGCGCTAGCTTCTAGATTATATCATGAAGGATGCCGAACCTCAGTATGATGGATAGGAATTTTGTCCGCCTGAGATCAACCCAGTTCGTGCATATCCCGCATGCGTGACGAGAAGTGTATTTTTTTCCCAGTCATTTTACTAGGGTCTTGTCAGCGGAAGAATAGAGTTGCTTACAGTGTGCTCTTACTGAATTCGAATGAACCATGACAAGGAAAATCCTTCTGGTCGCGCCAAAGCAAGGCAACACTACGCCCAGAAACGCGGGGCCTGAGTACGGCACATTCTTGCTTGTGACGGGTCTTTCTTTGCCGCCTCAGCCTTTTACATCCCCCGTTGTCGCGTTAGTCTGCAGCACGGCCGTGACATCTGGTTAGAGACAAACTGGTATCATTCTTGTATTCCTTTGAGTCGGTCTAATATTTTGACTAGGTACCAAACTGCTAGAAATGAGACCCAGAGTCCTCTCACGAGGACAAGGTGACGCGGAACGCTCCGTCGAAACAGGCAATGATCGGACAGGTAAGCTAGCTCAATCCGGCAACCAAGTTGAAGGAGCGAATGCCATTAATACATATAGAAGCAAGCGGCTTGTTGACCGCTGAAGATCTATATATGGTGGCGTCGAAGAACACTAACGGTAATTTAGCCTGTCCCTTTCGTGTCACTAAGGTAGGTTCCAAACGTCCCCGCAGGCGTTAACCAGGGCATCATGATCGCCCGACAAGTCACAGCCCAGGGTTGTTTTCAGCTGGCCGGGGTGAGCTGCTGCCAAGCTTTGCAGAGCTCTGTCATTCGCGCAAGCAGATTGAAGGGATTCCGTGGCTGAAGGCTTGTTTAGCCGCCCGCCCTGAGATCGATAAAATCAAGGCTTCCTACTGGACGCTGGAGCCGATATGCAAGGGCTCGCTTCTTAGCGGCGCTTACGATAACCCTAGATAGCACCTATTTTGATCAGCCCAGGTATGTATAGACCGAGGGAATTAGCCCTTGCTTTGCGAAAATGAGGTCCCATTCTTGACATACAAATACCAAGGCCTCCTACTTTCACGTTGCACACGGAGGCTTCATTGGCGACCTCTGTGGTCAAGACTGTTATTCTTTTCTACGAAACACGTCAGCCAACATCCAAGATGATTGCTGTCTCATACCTTGCGTTCTGGAATCTCGGTACTTACTTTGCCCCCTTTCGTCTGTGTTGAGCTACCTTGTGGACCCCTTGTGCTAATGTGGAGCGTCGTGAACAGGTCTCTTCGCCCTCTCCATTTGCGTCCTCTCTGGTTGCCGAACTAGCATGGAGAGTAACTACAGCCTCGTCAATTGGCCTCGAGCAACGATTGGGCTCGCTTGGGGCCAAGAGTGCATGGATGCCACTGCCGATGTCATTCCAGACCTGTACAAGCTGGGCGCATCTGGTGAGCAGTTTCTCTGAGAACAGATATTGCGATGACAAGAAGATCGACTAATTGCGACAAATCATAGGCACGTGTAGAGTGTTCGATGGGAAAACCACTTGCAAAAGGCACTTCCCCCCGACACTGAACTTGGCCAAAGCCGTTCTGGAAGACCTCGCAGAAGCAAACCTGACTAATTTCTCAGGCGCTGCCGATATTTTGGAAGCCTGCCGGGAAGCCATTGACAAGCCTATCAAACACTCCGCGGCAGAGAAGCTGGGGATTGCCATGGTCTCATTCATCATTGCCTCAATATTTCTGAACATCATCTCGCTCGTTCTGGCTGTAGCGACTGATGAGCCTTTTGGCCCTCTTACCTCCAGCTTCCTTGGTGTGGACGCCTTATTCATCTTCACCTCACTCATTTTGTGTATCGCTATGATGAATTATGAGGGTGGTGGGTATCTCAAAGACGTAAATGGGGCGGACTTCTCGGATAGGGAGATGATAGGAATCGCGATTTGGATGCTGGTTGGGATGCTGATCGGGCGCGTCCTTTCTAATCCCTGGCTTTTTGGAGCTGCTCTTGCAATTTTGCTTCCAATAGCTCTCGTCTTTGTGTTGTTTCTTGTGCGCGTGCGCGGCTTTTTCTCAGTAGTCAAGGCATATGCAGAAAACTGATGGACGGGCTGGTCATTTCCCACAGCGGTCAACCATCGCGAATATCAGCGACATAGCCGAGAGCTGGGCGAGCGTTGTCTAGATGAAAATTATATTGGAGCATGTGAGACTGAAGAATTAGCACCCGGCCTAAACTTATTAGTGAAAGTGTTAAACCACCACCAACTCTAGGTGAAGTGAAGGCTCCATTACTTAAGCTCTGAAGCCATAGTAGGTCACATCGTAGGAGAGGTATTAGTATTGACTTGACCCAGTCTTACCCGACAGTCAGTGGTGCACTCATCTTTAATGAAGTTGATGACTGGCTCATACCTAATATCAAGGACTAAGAGAATGCAAGCTTGTCACCCAAGGCTAAGCTTATATGCCTCTCTTAAAGATAAGTAGTTGGAATTTGTGTGAGAATCTCCTTAGTAAAACTCTGAATAATGCTATGGGTCCCATTCAAGGTACTTCGGAAGCTGGTTTCGCGACGCTAAGTTGTTCTAATTCCTTAAAAATGACTCTGCTCTAGCTTGAAATAATTATTCGAATCTACACCACTCATCTTCATGTATCTCATACCATAATCAACTAGCATAAAGCCGATGGGTGACGAGTTTCTGTTCAGCCTCGATCACACACTGGTGACCTATCTCCGCACAGCAGACTCGTATTAACATTACATAATACTTCATTCATCGCTCAAATGTCCTTCGTATCTTTAAAACCGCAGGGGTCAAGTACAATCCTTTCAATCTGTCTCTCAGGTGATTGTTGAACCCGTAGGTCAAGGCATTTGCGAATCCAACAAACTGAGTCGAAACCTGCAATGCAGCCATGACCGTGGGTGATGGGGCGTTCCCAGATGCTTCCATGAGTCGGTTGATAAGTCCTGGAACCCAAAGCAAGACATACATCAGAGGATATCCATTCAGCAGCATCATGCGCTTGATCTCGCGCTCGACACGGCTCGTGTCTCGACGCATTGGGAACTCGCTGATGTTGGTTTGTAGTGGATCGTGCTGTGACCTGTTGCGTTTGTGCTGTGTTGAAAAATAGGCCGGGGATGGTGGAACGATCGCTTGTGCCGGCCTGTCTTTGCTGTCCATCATGTCGCTCTGCGCCTCCATGTCGGAGCCAGTGGTCCCATTCAAGATGATGCCACTCTGCCCAGCTCGCTCGATGTCGTGGGAGCGGTGTCTCGCCGCCATGGAGCTGCTTGGTTGTGTCGAGGCCACTTTGGGAGATGCTTGTTCCAAGTCGTCCAATTCGGTTTCTTCTCCCTCCACGGCCTTGAACCCTGCTCTGCTCCCGAAGCACGAGTATGCAGAGTTGGTAGTGCATATTGTAGAGCCAAAGGATGATGAATGATGGTCGCCCCGATTCGACGATAAGTGTTGTCGCAGGTAAATCCAGATGTACACGTAGATGAGAATCGTTGAAAAAATGACCAAAAACCGCCAGCCATGCGTCAGGGCATACCGTAGATCCACGCGACTAGCAGAGATCCAGCACCAGTTTCCACCAACTGGTGTCATTTCTCCCATAGCAGTTGGAACGATACTCGTTGTGACAGGTATGACCCAAATCGCGAGGCAGATCATGAACTTTGAAGTGGTCGAAAGATCCGGCATGTACATTACTCGTGTCACGGTGAGAAGGGTAACCAGAGCAATGGCGAGGATGGAGAAGTCGGCTGCTTGCACAGAAAGCTGCCCTATCAGCCCATTGGCTTCGCAGGCAGCTCCTGGCCGCAATTCATGTGTGCCAACAAAGATGACACCAGAAATAGAGTTATTCAACGTGTTGATGAACTCTGATTGTGGGATGCATGATCAGCAAGCTATACTCGAAGCAGAACGAAGCACTTACCGGCTACTGTGAGATTCAGGACGAGAATATGGCGGAAGCTGTGTAGCTGCCGACGATAAATAGAGAACGACAGAAGAACAAAGGTAGTCGCCAGGCAAGAAAGAAGACTTCCCGCTAGAGTAACGGACGCAATTGCTTGGTCAACGTCCACTGCCATCGTGTCCCCATTTCGAGGCCTATGACTTCAGTCGATAGCGTACGGGAGATTGTAGTTGTGGAAAACTTGAAGGAAGACGCACTACATACTTTTTGTTGCTTTGAAAGGGGTCTAAACTCATGTAACCTCCCAGGGTTGGAAATCTACTAAGAGTCTAAGACCCTGCCATCACTTACAAGGTATCCACATCGAAATTACTCAAGTCCAGGGTCCTGGCACAGATATCCGAACGCCAGATTTGGGACACTGAACTGCTGTCCATTGTTTGCTGCAAGCAGAGGCCGATGCTCTGGAGAAGTTCTTGTATATTATTGACATCACAATTGATGACTCTGTCTCGGCCTCGTTGTATTTGCATGGACGAGAGACAGATGAAAGGCTTCATATTAAGGGGCTAGTATACGAATCCCAGTTTCAGAGCGCTGGGGAATTGTAGAATGAAGCTTAGCTCAAAATTAGAGTTTTCTCCCTATAGCCTTGCTACTAAGCGAGTTTGACATTGACAAGGGCGCATCGACGGGATCGATCATTAATAGAACTTCCCTGAAGCTGCTAGCCCTTTCAGTCCGCCAAGCCAATCTGATGCTTGCAATTCTAGGAGAGGCTCGGCATTTCCGTTGACCGCTTGTAGGCAGGTGCGTCACCTTACGCCTTATGAGAGCTTGTAAGCATTCGGCAAGGGATGAGATGCTTGAACTACTACGTAGTGCGTATGGGGTGCTGGTATTCCCTGCGTTAGCCCAGTCGCCCCCAAATTCCAGTATCCCTCCCCCACACGGAATGTCTGAAAGCAATTGGAGGGTAAATCTTTGGCCGTAGAGGATCTAGTCGTGGACATGTGCGATTACTACGTGGTTTGTAATACGGAGTGCGTCGAGAGTGATGACAAGGGGGCGGTTTTGTCCACAAGTGCCTGCGTCGTTCGCCGCGCGTACTTGACCATTCCGCTGGTTCTGGTTCTGGTCTGTATCAGTCCGAGAAGTAGGTTCCTGGACGCAGAGCAATTGACTACTTTGAAGTTTGGTGAACAGCTTTTTGAAGTGGCCAGTGCTCCGTTTGTTGTCTAAACTCTTCGAGAGCTACATTTTGGCTGTGAATTATCTCAAGATTTGTATTCTCAACGAACATATCCCAAGTTTCTATCAACTTCGGAGTTGAAAGAACCTACGGATACAGCGCTACTCACAAGTAATATACTTACCCCAGAACCCAAATCATCCATTCAGTCTAAGTACAGTTTACTGGACTTGCAATGATACGCCACATTTGTATGCTGTCGACATATTTTGCATGCACTTCTATCCTATCAGGCGTTCGGCTCTGCTAAGAGCTCGATGCTACTATCGCGAGATCAAAACAACTCGGTTATCTTGCATGCACAACATACATGGTTTGTGCTTTTCATCAGTAGTAGCTCAACCCAGCTATCAAGAAGGGCGCTGCTCGGTTTTAATATAGCTTGCGTTTATTATGGGCATTTCGATGTGCCATATTAAGTGCTCAAGCGCCATGGCTCTCTGGAGTGACATGGTCACTGCAAACAATTGAGAATTGTTCATGTGCTCGGTGTTTGAGCAGGACCACAGACTAATACGCTCTACCTAATTGGTAGATTCTATCGAATCAACCTTTTGTACGCAATCTTCTTTGAACCCGTTTGTGTGCTCCTTTTTGGTGTTCTCTCCATTTGTTTGAGGGACAGGAATTTGAATCAAACGATTCAACCTTCCCATCTCAGCCGACATCCACGTAGTCACAGCGACGATATCAGCACCGCAGTTGACAAAATGAAAACCTTGGGCATATCCCTGAGCGGCTGTCAAGAGGGTTAGCACCACCAAGTGAGCGACGGGTCTGGTTTCAAGAAGCCCAAGGAACGCACCAATCTCCGCACTGAGTGCAAAATGCCCAGCATATTTCCCTGCATCTAGCGTAGCCTGAAGTATCCTATCGGTGGCTTGCTGGACTTCTAGTATGGACGCATGGTCAAACGCGAAATACCCAAGCGAGGATGCGAGATCGTTGGGTCCGACAAATAGCATGTCTATAGCAAAAGATGATTAGCACGAGGGGGCACTTTTGTTGGTTGGAGATGTTACCAATGCCCTCGACCATGGCGATCTCTTCCACGTTTTCGACAGCTTTCCGAGACTCAATCTGCACGCATATCATGACATTGTCGTTTGCCCTCAACAAATAGTCCCGTCCAGTCTGATTGAACGCCGCTGGAGCAAACATTGCGCCTGTACCTCGGAGTCCTTGGGGCCAGGTATCTGACGGGTATTTCGCCGCTCTGACTATCGCCTCTGCCTGCTCCTTGGTCTCACACATAGGCACCATAATCGCATGAGCACCTGCATCCAAGACTCGCTTTATCATCCACGGCTCGCCAGCAGGTACTCTGACGATGGGAGATACTCCGCTTGAAGAGATTGCCCCAACTTGGAGGTACATGTTGTGGTCGTCAATATTTCCATGCTCGCAGTCTATCAGTACCCACTGCAAGCGATGTTTAGCGGACTGAATATTGGAAAATTATGAGGAATTACCCACGTCTTCTCCAAGCGACGCAACTGATCTTGCTAATGTGTAGCCTGGAAATTCAAGCCACTGCCCAACACTGGGACCACGACGCTCCTTTGCGCGTTCCAATGACTCCTGTAACCGTGTTTTCCCTGAAGAGTTGATAACGGGGGATGCGATCTGATTCGCCATGCTCGCTTTATGTACGGGGTTCTGACCACAGTCTGAGTGACGTCCAGTGCTATGTTTCCGCGCTGATATACCTTACAACTTGAACCCGAACTCACTAGGTCCCGTCAGTCTTTGGTAGCATCTCGATTCGGAAAATTGCTAGTAGTGAAGACTATTTTGGACTATTTTTCTCTGATAGACCAGGTACCGATTATCAGTATTACTGGCTACTAAACATAGCACGAGCTTATCCTGGCCCATTCCTTCTACTACGTAGTAGTCAGAGTGCGCCCGGCCGGAGCTCGGGCCGGTCGGGGGCGCCGTGCCCCCAGTCGGACCCCGGCCGGGGAGTTACGTAATTGCGTAAGAGCGATAAGAGCAAGTCAACAGCGATGGTCCAATACTTAGGTACTAGATAAACAACTTAGTTCCTCTAAATGAATACCTCTCGTACCTTGGACCATTTGCAAGCTTGTGTCTCTGAACTTCGGTGGTCTCGGCCTTGAAATCTGGCTTCCGAATCATAGATTGACAGCCTTTGTCCGCGCGCAAAAAGATCCTGGCTTTCGGCTGGATGTAGCAAGACATGCCCGACGAACCAGAACATTTTTACCAGTCTCGGTTCAATCTTGAGAGCAGCTAGTGCACAATGTGACAAATGACGAGGAATGTCATTCCCAGTCCCTATGGGGCGGGGTGTCCGCTGGTAGGCGGAACTCGTTATCCACAGGGTGAAGCATTTTGATATGGCGAGTCAGGCGGGCGTGATAAGATACCGCATCCACTCCTCGGACGAGTCACGAACCCTGGACATGCTCGTAGCCTCCGCACTTCGCTATCTGGCTTACCACTCACTCAGGTGAGGCTTCAACGTCGCACACGTAAGAATACCACAAACATTGTCAATTCGTCTTGTAATTCTTTTCAACTTTTGAGGCAACCCTACCGCGCTTTGACACGGTGTTTCTTCCAATGGCTAAAGAATCAGGCGACGGAATGCCGACCAGGGTGTGGCAAGCTTGTGTTGCCTGTCGTCGCAAAAAGGTGGGTGTTGCAACCTTTCAGCGTGTTTCCTTAAACCGTCAGCTTTAATCCACGACAATACTGTACGCGCGGCTCACAATGGTCGATTGACAGGTGAAATGTGACGGCAACACCCCATGTCATAACTGCAGCTCACGAGAGGCAACGTGTGAGTACCCAGGGAGCAACGACAATGCCTCGACCAGCCGCAAGCAAGTGTCTCCATCCATTGTTCAACATTGATAGCATCTAACCAATTATGTAGCTATGGCGTAATAATGGAAGCCAGATGTCAACAGCTGGACTCGTTTTGCCACCGACTAGAGGACCTGGTAGGCCAACTTGTTCGGGTTATTGAGACCTTGTCGAACGACAAAATACCATTCCCTCACTCATCACCTGATGATGAGTTACAGGGAGCCGATCATGTTATTCAATCAACACCTCACCCCGAGGACGTCACTCAGCTAGCTCCCGGCTCCAATCCAGAAGATGAAAGTCCGTTGGAACTCCAACACAATAACTCAAGTTCTTCAAATGTATTTGAGGAGAGGTCTACTTCGTCAAGTGTCGACGAAGAAATTGAAGACGAACTGGGCGAGGAGTCGAATCCTCAGAACACGTCTGAGGATCCTACTGTCGCGAGGTTCGGGTCTCTTGTCACAGACTCGTACGGAGCACTGAGGTAAGCTAGCCCCGAGTTCAATCTCTAACCGAACTAACCGATAACATAGGTTTATCGGAGGTGCCACCAACAATATGTTGGTCGAAGCAGTTCAAAGTCTTACGCCAGGCCAGTCTCTAGAGTCAGAATCGCCGATTTATGGCAGCTACAAACAGCGTACATCAACTTGGAGCGACGACAAACCTTCGTTCGAAATACCATTCTTTGTTCACGGCAAGAAGTGGCGCGAATTACCGTATTTACCCAAGCCCGAACAACTGAGTCGCCCACCTCAGTATGTTGCTGACGTCCTCGTCGGGCTCTACTTTGATCAATTTCACTACACCTTCCCCGTGCTGTACAAGCCTCACTTCATGGCGCAGTACAAGCGCATGAACTCGGCCCGGACCGACACAGCCCTTGACAAGAGATTTTTGTCTGTGTTCTTTGCAGTTTGTGCATGTGCCTCCAGCTTAATCCCCAGCGAGGAGAATCCTTCTCGGTTTTCTGGCTTAGACTATTACGAGAAGGCACTGCTTCTCCACTTCAAAATGACTGGCGAAGCAAGTCTTGAGCACGTCCAATGTCTGGCACTCCTCTCCATGTGCTGCGCTGGCTGGAATACCTTATCGACAAGTTGGCACTTTGCAGGTCAGGCAGTTCAAGCGGCGCAGGATCTTGGCATGCATCTTAGCGGCCTTGTAAGTTGTCTACTCTAAAGTCGATATTACTGCCACAGTAGGCTGATTGATTCAGATGCCAACACGCGAGAAACCGGTCACGCAATCCCCATCCAGCGTTCTGAAACGGGAGATATCACGCCGCGTATGGTGGAGTGTGTACTGCATTGACAGGTAAAGATAATATGATGAAGATACGCAATACTTCTCTAACAGCTCGAGCAGAGTCATATCCATGTGTCTCGGGCGACCCATGGCAGCTCACGACACAGATTGGCGTTGCGCATTACCTTTGCCTGTTGGAGACGAAGAACTTGAGAATGCATGCGAACAGCCTGAAAGCTTGATTCAACGACCATCGTCAGTAATGCCACTGTCGGGTTTTATGGCCTTCGCTCGTCTGTGCCACATATCAGGCAAAATACAAAGTCTTCATTCGCCGTCCCGGATGGCCAATCTCGGCACACCAGAGGGGGCAAAACAGCACATGAAGTCGGTCTCACGACTAGACAAATCCCTAAATGACTGGTTGACTAGTTTGCCTGATGAAATCCGGTTTTCTGCAAAGTATGCCCTTGAGTATCAATTCGGTCTTGAATTATTCCGGCAAGGATAGCAGAGCCACTGCTAACATCAAGTCAACAGCACCCTCGAACGCAGCCCAAACTTGACGATGTGCGTCATATTGTTCATAGTACATGCTGGCTCCTTGTTGAACTTGTACAGGTGATGAGGGTCCCCATCGCTTCCAAAGTCGAACATCAAGCAGTTAACCTCAACCTTAGAACCCTTGCTGGTGGCGTAGACTCGTCGTTGATAAATATTGACCCTCTTCCACATTGCATCAGTGCTGCTCGTAGCTGCATCAGCGCTGCGGAACTTGTGAGGGAGCTGGTACCGCCGTCTCATCATCTAGCTTTCTGCGTTCATTATCTAACCCTCTCTGGCCTCACCTTGTAAGTCTAGTCTGCGTTATCTGCGATGAGCCTGACTATTGAAACTAATCGGTAGCACTTTAGAATACTAATGCAAGAACAACCCACTGCCGAGGTGGAAGAAGATATCGAAAAATGCGTACGGTTTCTCAAGGAACTTGAAGCCACGTGGTCTGGGGCTGCGAGGGGAAGAGCGATTATCGAACAGCTTCTGAAATACCCTAGGAGAAACGTGCAGAATTCGATCAAGAACTGGCAGGTATCCGATGCATTTGCAGCGTTTCAGATGCCAGAATTTGAGCTGCCTAATTTTGAACCTTCCGGCATGGAGTTTCTGAACACTTGGGCCCCATAGCCTAATGTGAGCTCTTATGGCACCCGCTTGAAGTACTGGGGAGGAGGATGTGGTCAGAAAAGAGAGTCATATTTCGGAACGTAGATACTTGCAAGAAGAGAGGAAAATGTGTGGAAATTCACATTGAGGAGAAGATGGCCAACGAAAGGGGCGTAGAATTCTAAGGCAATCGCTCAATTTCACTTGGTCGAACGCCTGGTAACCATCAGGTCCAGGCGGCTGTGACTGAGACATTAGTACGCATTTTCCTTGCATTAAATCCGATAACAAAGTTGACTACAGCTCTCGCCCTGACAGATCTAAATGATACGCCCACGCGCCTTGTTCTCACATGCTACCCCCAGTATTTTCCAATCACCTTCCGCACGCGTACTATCCCTGCGTGAATCTGCGCTTCCTACAATTTATCAGTTTGCACTATAATCTATCGGTGATGGACTATTCTACTTACAGTTGGTGTTGCGAATGAGAAACGGAAGTGTGCTGTTCGCGGTTCTGCTCCTCGTGCCTTCGTGGTGACTTTATCTGCTCCTTGCCAGGGATGGTAATATGAGCCTGGTGTCAGCAACACCAACTCTGTCGCCCATGCCTTCCATAGCTCGTTGGCGAAAGTTTGCTCTGGATCATCAAGAGATTCGCTTTCGATTTCTGTGTAGCGATCGACGCCTCCGAAGTAGAACTTGGACCACACGAACATGCCAGCTCCAGGATCCACAAAGCTGAAGACAGGTCGCAACACATCATCCTTGTTCTTGACGCATGCTACCAGTCCTTGTGTCTCTACCAAAGGTGAGTTTTCAGCAGCCAAAACAGTGAAGTTGGAGTAAAAAGCATCGAGGAGCCAGTCCCGCCGTGTTCGATACTGCAATTGCAGATTCTGAAGCCATGTGAGGTATCCGTCAATACCCCATCGACGCAAGAGTGAAAGCGTAAATGCTTGGCTGAGACCAGCTGGATCCTGCGTTTCTACCTCAGTGGCCCGGAGTAAACGCTCAATGAAGACGGGATTGGCAATGAAGTAACCCAAACGCAGGCCAGGGAAGAGCGTCTTTGAGAAGGACTCTAAACGGATGACACGTCCCTGTGTGTCCATAGAGAGGAAGGAAGGAATGAGAGTCTTTACAAACTCATCTGTGGTCTTGGCTTGGCAGCCATTTTCACTAGAGGGAGTCTGATAGCCCGGATACTGCAAAAAGTAATAAGGGTCATCCTCGACGATGATCAAATCTGATCTCTGTTAGTATCTTTTCCGTGTGATGGATAACAATGAATTACCGAATTCGACAGAAATATCGTAAATCTCTCTTCGTCTCTGTGCTGATATCGTGACTCCTGTGGGGTTGGACCCCACAGAAACAAGATAGAGACTTGAACACATCAGCACTCCCCTTTCCATACGATGACTCAGTAATCACTCACACTCTGGGCCTCTTGGCCCCTGCAGTCTTTGAATCCCAGTTGATTAACAGATCTCGGAGTTTGTTTGACAAGATGCCATCGGCGTCTGCTGGAACAGGAACTGCCTTAATGCCCAAGGGAATCCACAGGGCTTGCGCAGACGGGTACGTGAATTCTTCAACGATTACGAAATTGTCATCTTCGCAGAGCATACCAACTACTTTGGACCAAGCATTGGTATTTCCTGGGTGTAGGATACAATCGTATTCGCATGGTGGTGCGTGTACTCGTTCGGTTAAGTCCTTCGAGAGCTCGATTAATTCGCGGTTTCCAGATCCAGATCCTAGATAGACTTCTCAGCAGTGGAATGCTTCAATATTTTCTACAAAATAATTCCATACCATATTGCAAGAATTGTGTTAGATCAAGGTCGCCAGGGGATGATCCTCGGCCAGCAGTGAGCCGCATCAAATCGGCTGCTTCGCCGTTTGCATCTTTGGAAACCGACGCTGATGGTTTGAGACATTCGAAGTTGACCTGCTCAAGGGGGAAAAGGGATGGATGCGGAAGTCCTGGGTATTCATTTAGCTCCAAAAGTACTATAGTCCATTGGTTGTCAACTTTACCTCCTGCTAAGCTAACCATGCCATCATAATTCATAAACTTGATGATGTCTTTCAAAGGCGATGGATGTCGGGCCTTGCTCTTCGTATTGATGTGGTGCGAGAGATCCACCGGCAGACCGCGACGATCAATGCTGCCCATTTCGTAATATTCTTGTTGAGACGCGGATTTGGTCAAATTTGGGTCGTGTTGCGGGAAGCAGATTTGCGGCTTTCAGGCATAGATCAATACTATCTGGATATGACTCAATGCGATAAGAGGCTATCTCAGATGGCTTATCATCCGACCAGACCATTCTTCTTGATTTATCACGTACAGATTGGGAGAGCAATGTCTAGGGAAATGTGACCCTTCTTCGGCCGGAGATCCGAACCAGGCGTAGGTACTGGCGGGGTTGGGACCGATAACGGCACGATTGACGCGACCATGTTACTAATGCCCTCGGTACGGATCTCCGGCGAAGCTTTCAGTCTACTAACCATCGGATCTATTTTGAGAAAGCTCTCGTGAGATTCAGAGGAGTTCACGACCAAGGGTGCGCCAACCTACCAGCACTTTCCAGCCTCTCGCCTTCCAACCAACATGGGAAACACAATCTCATACCAGGAGACGCCGTTCGATTTGAGCCTTGGCGAAAAGGGAACAATTCGTGGCCTCCAATTCGACAACAAGTCTCGTCGGTACGCTGGTGTTCCGTACGCACTCCCACCAACAGGACAAAACCGATGGCGAAAGCCCCGACCGCTGCCAGCTTCCTACACGTACGGTGAGGTCCCTGGAGTCCCATACGATGCCACCAAGTTCAGGCCAGTGTGTCCTCAAAAGGCGTTCCACGTTGGGAATGCAGAGGGCGATTCCGATACCTTCAGCGAGGATTGCCTTTTTGTCAACATTTGGACCCCCGTGCAGAAGAGCCAGGAGGAGAAGAAGTGGCCGGTTATGCTTTGGCTACACGGAGGATGGTTCCAAATGGGCGATCCCTCACAAGAGCCAGGAATGGACCCGACAGAACTCATATCCACCGGCGGGTTGAATGCAATCGTCGTCGCAATTGGTTATCGATTGAACGTGTTTGGATTTCTTGCGGGCCAAGACTTGTTGCGCGAAAGCGAGGGTGTGTCTGCTGGGAACTTCGGACTGTGGGATCAGCGCGTGGCTGCTGAATGGGTCAAGGAAAACATCCCTCTTTTTGGCGGCGATCCGAACAATATCACGCTGGCAGGTCGGAGCGCTGGCGCGTACAGCGTCGAAGCACAAATGCTCTACGAGTTTCGCAAGTCTGAGTCGAAAACTTCAATGTTCCGGCGCATCTTCATGGACTCCAATGCCATACCAGCACAGCCGAAGTCTTTGACTGATGGTCAAGCCCAGTTTGATGAGCTCTGCTCTTACTTCAATATCGGCGCAACTCTTTCAGCTGATGACAAGCTCGCCAGTCTACGAAATATCAGTGCACAGGATCTCGTGCAAGTCATTCCCCATCTGAAGCATCATACTTTCCGCCCTGTTACTGATGAACTGTTCATTCAAGGGGAAATGACTGAATATCTTCAAGGCAAGGCGTTTGCCGATGAGTTCAAGACCAGAGGATACCGGATACTGATTGGTGAAGTACGCAACGAGGAGACATTGTATTCTACGTACAATGGCCCGGAGGAACCCAACATCGAAGCTTTACGACTCCAAGTATCGAACTATTACTCCCCGGGAGTCACAGATCGAGTTCTTCAATGCTATGATATGCCAAAGTCGGATAAGCTGAACGAGTGGAAAAAGTTATTTGGTAAGCTGGATTGGATTGGTATCTAACATGTCGAAATTCGGCACTTACTAAATGATGTAACTTGTAGGTCAAATAATCTCGGACGGGCAGGTGCGGGCACCATCAAGAGCTCTTGTGAGGCACCTCATATCAAACGGCGTTAATATGCGAGATGTATGGCGCTACCAAATTGCCTATCGTCTGTCGTTCATCGACGAAACGGTGGCACCAATGTCTTTTGGTGTTGCGCACGCAATGGACAAGCCTTTCTGGAAGTGAGTGCCTCTCTCTTTCTCATTGACGCGAGCTTACCGTAACAAGCTTCTCAATCTGCCACGGGCCAACACCGAGTGAGAGGCAATTGATGGAAGACTGGATCCAAATTTTGGTGGCCTTCGTGAACGATATCGACGGGTACGAATTTGGCACAGATACCGTTGTGAAGATGAAAACCGCTACCCCTCAAGGAACAATTGAGGTGCAGCAGGACCAGCGGTGGGATGAGCTTGTAAGAATCGGGGAGATCTTTGCTGGCAAGATTGTCTAGTTCAAGGGTATGAAGGCTGAAGTCGGAGCAATACCGTGATTCCAATATACTCTCAATCAGTCTAGGAACTGCATGGATTTTTGTGATTTTTAGTGTATACCCTGCTTGAGTCTAAGTCTTAGGGCAAAGGAGGATAAGGGCTTCCGACATACCGCGTGTCATCAAAACCTTCAAAGGAAGTTTAGCTAATTCTGAGTCGCTTAGTTGATAAATAAAAGTCAAATATGACTTCATAGACGTAAATTAGGCCGATGGACTAAGACTATCGAATAGAAAGGGCGCAAGCAATAGACTACCCAAGTAGCAATCGGGATTTCTACACGTTTCTCAGCCCGCCTGAGATGTGTCGAAAGCCCAGCGTGCTTATAAGAACGACTCAGTACTTATATCGGAAATGGATGTTCTCGCGATCCGTCATATCCGCTTCCGCATTCACCTTTCCAAGACGTTCGCTCTCCTCCTTCGAAATACCCTGCTCTTGGATAACCTTGTCGCGTCGTCTGTTCTCCCAAATGTCTATGCAACGATTAGTTTGGCCGTATGGTGCATCAAATACACAACTCACAGTAGAACCGCCACAATGCCATACTACAGAATTCCACACAGTAGAGGATCGCGCAGGCAGTGATTCCTCGGACGTACTTGGGAGCGTCCGATGCGACAAACATCTGAGCTCCAATAGCATTTCCGACACAATACGCAACGAAGAGAATGGTAGCCGTCACCGTCTTCTTTGTTCTGCCTGCAACGTTAGATGGCAGAAAGGTCCAGATCACTATCTCGTCGTCAGTAAATTCTAACAGATTGCAGTTCTTTCTGAACTTACTCAGTCCTGGCAAAGTGCCAAACACTTGCATCATGTACATGCCCCATCTGGTCCACTTCATGGTGTCTGTCGGGAGTAGTGCCAGAGCCATCATGCCGCTAAATGCAGGCACAAGTGAAAACATCATCATGAGAACTGCGAGTATTAAGATTAGAGTGACTGTCTAAGATCACGTCAGGGCAACTCACATCGGAAGTTAGGTTTCTTCAGAGTAATCAGCCCAACAGTCAAGAACCAACAAATACCAAAGGCGTAGTAAGGAGTCGACCCCTTGAGAAGTGTTTCCAAAGGGGTGAATCCAAATGATTGCCATATCAGCTTCGAGAAGGTGGTGTTGGCACCATTGGGCAGTGCGTTGACGATCGTGACGAAGAAAAAGAAGTAGGTTTGTGGATCTGTGCACCGAAATCCTTAGTTAGGAATCTAGCCTTGATAATGAATCGGTACCGGAATCGCCACAAACGACTCGCTTCGCCCACTGCAAAATAAACACTTACCTTTGAAAGTTATCCAAACCTGTTCCCACTTGAACTCAGACCGCTTTTCACGATCAGATCCCGTCTGGTTTGCGACGACCCGCGAAATCGCTGCTCGCTTCTCCTCCTCACTTAACCATCGCACCTCGCGAGGGGTTCCCAGGATAAACCAGACAAGAATTCCGCAAACGATCGTCAACGTTCCGAGAAAGAAGGATATTCCTTTCCACTACATCTCCCATTAGCACATGTCGTTTTGTAGGAAAGCTGACTGGCTGTGACTTACTGCAGCAAGACCATCGGGGTTCTTCTGGGCATGAAGCCCAATGCCGTACATGCTAAGACCAGCAATAATGTTCATTCCCGCGTTCGACGTCCCCCAAATGAGAGAGCGCAGGGTGTGCTCCTGTGAAGTATACCACGCTCCCGTCATCAGCATGAAGGTTGGAGAAATGGTGCACTCGAGAGCACCCTGTATTGTGCGAAGGACCATAAGGTGGGCAAAGTTCTTGGCAAAAGCAATGCAGAGAACAATCACGCCCCAAAGTACCATGACAATGGAGAGAAACTTTCCCGTGTGGCATTTCTGCATCAGCCAGTTGCCCGGGGCTTCGCAGACCATGTAGGAGAGGTAGAAGACTGTGCTCAACCAGTTGAACTGCTCGCCTACGAGGTCGGTATCCTCCCGAATCCCGAAAACTGCTTGTACGCTGAGAGATGTCTTGTCAGCCTGCTGTGTGCCATAACAGAACCACATCAGAGGCAGGAGCCAAAGGTCGATCTTCCATCGGAGCTTTCTGTAGTACTCGTCGGAGTATTCTAGTGCTATATCAATCGTTCCCTCGAGGACATCGACCGGCATTGCGGGCTCCTTGCTCATGGTGATGTCGTCGAGGTGCTTGTCCACGGGTGCTGTTTCGGTTGCCATTCTCATTGCTTTGGGGGCAACCCCAATTGTGCGATGAGTTTGAGTTGCGACGGTGAAAATCAGAATTACTAGCTGTGCAATTGCGTCGCCGAGAAACCCCTCGCATTCTTTATAATATGATACGGGTATCTTCTACTTTGGCTGCTGCAACCACATGATTGAAGCCTGCTAGAACATGCTCTATGCGACCGGCCGGGTCTCCTCCGAGGCCCCGAAACCCGGGCAGACAGTTATCTACAGAGGGACTAGCACATCCAATTGATACGACACCAGACCTCCGCTACGAGATCCACTAATGAATCACCCTTGCTATCTCAAGCGCCTTATCTTGCTGACATATTCAGCCGAAGCACCCTGATTGTTGGATTATCGGAGATTATAACTGGTGCCGATCTGTCAAGAATGAGCTTGTTCTTATCTCTTCGGACCAAATATCTAACGAGCGAATGGAAACTCCCCTCCATTACGGCCCAGTCGAACCTGGTTGACTGAACGGGAAGACGGGGAAGTGCCGATCGGTATGAATACCTGCTTGATCTAGGACTCTGGCATATTTAAACGTAGTACGTAGACAGCGGTGCCACTCTTGTAGCCTTCATTTGTCCTTGATGTTGGACAAACTTCAGATGAGGGTGCAAGAACCCCGTTCCCTATTTCGCTGAATCGCGCGCTAGCTTGACAAGTCTCAGAAATATCGGCTGTTGTTCCAAGGCACCCATTGTCATGCTGTATTAATTTCACGGGTTGCCCGACAGATTTTCCACGGTAATAGTTATTCACGCGGCGCATATAGATCAAGCATCAGTCCATTTGACTACCGTGGCCGAAACAGCCTCAACGAAATGTTAGGGCACAGATGACGACGTGTGGTTCAAGTAGTTGTAATACTTAAAGGCCACTCAATCAAATCCTGCAAGGGCGAATCTGATAGATCATTGGCGATGTTTTGTATCGTCGTCTTTGACCACCCTTCCAGAAACCAACAGGTCGACTCAGCGTAGTGCAATAAGACGCAGTAGTGAGCCAATACTACCATGGCGATTGGATCTCGTCCTCGCAAAAGATCGAGGTATTCGTCCGACAATCGAAGAGGCCAGTGAAAGGCAGCTCGAAGTTCAAGCGACACAGCAACTGAATGACTTCTGTGCACACTAAGTATGCTATCAGCCAACAGCTCGGTAGCTTCTTTCACAACGCCCATCCCATTTCCTTCTTGCTCTGTATGTTGTGCCAAAAAACGTGTCTCTAGAGAAAGCAGTCGGTCAACCAAAGTCTGGAGATGGCTTGAGGTCGAGATCGGTCCGGTTTTCCCAGCAAATAGGCCCTTGAGTGGACCACCACGTAGGTCGTGCTCCGAGATCTTGATCATCAAGGAAATGCCGTCTACCAATTTGAGTATATCGATGAGGCTATCCAAGGCTGAGAAGGAGCTGTTGTAAACTTCATAGCTCGGAAATGTGGCAAACGCGCTGAAGATCAAAAATATCGAGCTTGCGTACAGGGCATGGCAATTGTGAGACGTGACCTCTCTGGCTAGTGCTGCCCTCATGTCGCTGATAGCTTTGTCCTGGTGTTGTGCAGCTCGAAGAGCGTAAAAGCGACGACGATCCGGCTGAGTGTATGCGAGGTGGAATCCGGAAAAGGCCAAGATCTGCTGGAGAAGAAAGGTATGTTCAAGACCTTGACGAGGCACATCGGCCTGCAGCGTGTGGTGCACCTCGCCCCAGAAGGTGAACGTGCGATGAGCAGTGATGGTGTAGTGATGCAGCAACTCCATATCCAACGTCCAGTCCTCAATCTTGTCGCGTTGGATGTCGTGCAAGAATTTGGAGAAGTAGGGTATCTGCTCGGGTACTTGGTCTGCGGGAGCTGGACTTTGGTCTTCTGGCGTAGTGGTAACTGTTTCCATGTCCGAGTTGGAGCTTCTGTTGGATAATGCTGATATGCCTCCGTGGGATAGACAGGGCTGATACGTGAGTATATGGACGAGTGAGTAGTTTGGTCTCATGCTTACCCTAGCCTGTAAGCCGGAACGGCGTTTGCGCTTCGGCCCTGAGCAAGGCAGGTTTCTGGGCACGATTGGGGCAAAGGGCTCTAGGCTGCAAGACACCTGATGCCTGACACAAGCGCTACATGGTCTTGCCTCGTCGCACTGTCGATTAAACGCCAAACGTAAGTTGAGGCTCATGAAGCGATCGCGGGAATGGGGAGCTGACCTTGACCCGTCTTTGCTTGCACCGCTGGCAGCCAGTGCGTGACTTTGTGTAGCCTAGATGCTTCATCCTGGATGAGATGTAGAGAGGGATATGCAGCTCAGTGTAAGCCTTCAGGTGGCGACAGTTTGGTGATGTGTCGAAGATGGTCCCAAGATAAATCAGAGTCAAGTTTAACCTGGGAAACCTGCAGTAGTAATTATTCACGGACGTCAAACCCACAGACCAAGCCCGCGCTAGCCCATTAAACTTTAGGCTTCACACAGCCATTGTTAGCGCCTGCGCACCGCCACCAAGCGTAATTGCCAATACGACACAGCAATGCCAGTGGAGCGTCACCAATGAAAATGGGGCAGTACGAAACAAGTCATGCTCTGCTGCTTCCCCTGCTTGGCCACGTCATGCCTTGTGGATTGTCTCCGTCCATCGAAGGTAAGAAATGGGCTAGAATACTTCAGTGCCCTGACATTCGGCATTTGATATCGGCAGGGATGTGGCTGTACCCTTTTCTCCCATCAAAAAGCAGGGGGCTCAAATTTAGGGCTGATCCTTCACGCCCCTCTCTAATATGGAACGACTGATAGAACTCTCGTGCTGGCAGGTAGTCTGAAATGACATGTACATTTTTAGATGATGTTGGGACCAATACGTCTCCTCGGCTTATCAAAAGACATGTTCACACGGTGGAACTTGGCTTCAATCATTCCTAACAGTAGCTTCATTGCAACTGCATCGTTACTGATGTGAACTAGTATTCATGCTGGTACTTCTTTAAGGATAAACAAGCAAGAAGAGCAACCCGGATTTTATAAATACATCTAAATAAATAGACAAAGTGTGTCTCTTTTTGGAAAAATACTACCTAATTGACATCTAAAATGGGGAAAATCTAAAAAGTTACGAGTTGAAAGAAAGAAATGTAAATGCATTTGCATCATGTAAAGGGGCTCCGAAAAAAACGTGCTACTTGATCGCCGGGCCAAGCAATCAATTGTTCCACTGTGTCGACGTCAATTTGAGCTAATAATGGAGTTAGCCGCAGATCTGAATCTTGTCGCTACGTCTGATACTCACATAAGAGGCGTCAATATCTCGAATATCAGAGAGGCCGAGGTTGGCTCCGGCGCTGGTTATCTCACTCTCTAGAAGCGAAATGGCTCGATCAATCCCAGCAGTGCCATACAGGTTTGCGTACATAAAGGGTCGGCCTAGGCCAACAGCTCTGACCCCCAGGGCGAGAAGCTTCATGACGTCGGTGCCGTACCGAACACCGCCATCGGCGTAAACTTCAATCTCGTTGAAGATCTCGGGGTCCTCCTGGTATATCTCCCAAGCAATCTCCACGGGCGAAGGCGAACCGTCGAGGGCGCGTCCGCCGTGGTTGGAGAGGAAGATTGCTGGTGCGCCAACCTTGATGGCCATTCGTGCATCCTCGACAGTCTGAATGCCCTTGGGAATAATGGGGAGAGACGTCATGGCTTGAAGCTCATTGTAAAACTCCCACGTCATGAATGTGTAACGAGGATCACGGCTGATACTCGTGTCTGGCAACAGTCTCCGCGAGCGGTAGGCAGTCCGGTCTCCTGCCGAGTCGACTGTGAGCACGATAGCTTTGAAGCCGGCAGCCTCAATCTTTGCAAACAGAGCACGAGGCGGTTCTTCGTCCAGGTTCATCAAGGAAACCTAAGCCGCGATTAGTTCAGTCCGGTCATTTAAAAGCACCCGTATAGACGATACCTGCTGCCACATAACCTGTCCGTCCTTCCTCATGGCCGCGATCTTCTCCATAGAAAGGGTCGACGCCTGCGATGCCTGAAGCACGATTAGTTCTCGCCGTATTCACCAGCAACATGGGGAGGGTTACGATATAGAGGACGTTTTGTTGAGCGGCACCCTTGACCAAGCCCTCCTCGGCGGCTTTGTTGGTGATGCCGGCCGAAGCAAAGGGACTGATAAAGAACGGCTGGTCAAACTCATGTCCCAAAATTGATGTTCTGTGGCGACTTTTAGCAAATACCATGGATTGGAGTTGTGTAGGGTTAATACTTCAGACTCGTGTCGATATTGGTGATGTTGACCATGACACGAGGACGGAAGCGGAATCTGTTGAAAGTTTCCAGATTGTTTCTGTACGAAGACTCGCTCCCGGCGCCATGGACAATGTATGCGTACGGTCCGAAGCCCATTGTCTCTCTTGCCAGGTAGTCAAAGTCGGGGAGTCCAAGCATGCGATCAATAGGCGGCAGCGATCCATTGGTAGGTATTTTCAGGGCGTCTTCAATGCTGCAGGTGCGAGTTAGATATCATCCTCCTTCACACGGATGGGATTCGCGAAACACCAACCCAGTATCTGGTTCATTGAGGAACGGTCGGGCGGCCAACGCGACATTGGCGAAAAGGAAGAGAATAGTGAAGACGTTCATTGTTGTGGATGTCAAGCGTATCATTGTATGTGTCTACGCTTCTGATCCAGCAGAAAAAATGGGAGCTTTATATAGCAGCTTACCATGGCCAGAACGAGAACGAGCCATAGCCTCAGTGATCTCTATTTCCGACATCGCAGTCCACCTCGTTTCTCCTTATTCTCAACCTCGTTCTCGCTGCCGTACGCAGACCCATTCTTGGTTGTTCATAGATTAGTTCGTCCTGGACATACCGAAGCCAAAGCAGCGCAATCAATTTGCTTCCTGCGGGTCGAAGTTTGCAGGGTAACTAACCCTGAGAGAGCTTCGCCATGGCGACGCGTAATTTCTCAGACTTTGGCAAGAGGAATTAGTGCGTCGTCCAGCTTGACATGCACGGCCCGTGCCTCAAGCCTGTGGTATGGAGTCAGCCAATCACGTATCGATGCGATAACGAGGTTGTGGTTAAGCTTTACCAACTTCGCTGTCGCGAGCACAGCCTTGTGGGACTTGGCCCTGGTCGTGCTTGAAATTGCATTCAGCCAATCACCGCGGTCCCTATGCGATAACGAGGGAAACGCATCGGCCTAAGCGAGTCAAGCCACCAGGGTCAAGTATTCATCGGGTTGTGATTGGACCAAGTAGTACAGAGCCAGCCACCGGTTTGAGGTGCGCAGGCCAAATAAGCTTATTCACTTGGCAGCAAGTGTCATCAAAACGACCCCCGGAGCGTCGGGAATTTATTTAGCGTGTTGCCCTAGGGGGCTTTGCATTATTTCTCCAGCCCGGGAGGAGGCTTAGATCTTGTGATGCTCGTTCTCGTTTTCACAGCGGCCAAAGGTGCAATCTTCTAGGAGCCAAGGCAGGACTACTTAATCTTCACCCTCTCCGTCCTTGATCAATACGAAAACCAGAACACAGAACTTCAGATTCCACCTTCTCAACCTCCATCACAACAAACACACACACACACACACACAGACACCTCGAGGATCACACGCAAACCAGCAAACATGGCAACAGAAACCGACAACGACCACTACAAATACGACCCTTCAGTTGCAGCTGCAGTCATTTTCGTCATTGCCTTCGCAATCTCGGGATTGTACCACGCTTTCCAGATCATCAAACTGAAGTCGTATTACTTCATTCCGTTCCTCATCGGATGCGCTGGTACGTCCTCGCCCCTTCTTCGCTTTAATTCGGGTTAAAAGCATTGGGCTAACGTAGCGTATAGTCGAAACCATCGGATATGGAGCAAGAGCAGTAAACGCGACCGAGCCCTCAGGCGAGTGGACCAAGGGCCCGTACATCATCCAGGCTCTCCTGCTACTCCTCGGACCTCCATTCTACGCTGTCTCGATTTACATGATTCTCCGACGGCTCATGCAGCTGCTGCAGGCTGAAAGCTATTCTATGATCCGACCTAAGTGGCTGACAAAGTTCTTCTTGCTCGGTGATATTGCCTCCATTGCTGGCCAGGGCATGGGTAAGCAAAACATCTCTCGACCAGCACTGGTACCAAGGATATGATCTGTGGGCTAACTCGTTCCAAGGCGGCGGCATGCTCGCCAGTGCCGACAGCAAAAAGTCCCGAGACTTGGGACAGACCATTATTCTTATTGGTCTCGGCATTCAGATCATCTTTTTTGGGCTTTTCGCGGTGGTCACTGTTGTCTTCCACCGTCGCATCCACAACGACCCTACCAACGCAAGCCTGAAGCTGCTCTCTCCATGGAAGAAGCTCCTTGTTGTGCTGTATGGGACAAGTGCTCTCATCATGGTCAGGTCAATCTTCCGAGTCGTCGAGTACGTCATGGGCGAGGACGGAGTGCTCATGTCTAAGGAAGTGTACATCTACCTGTTCGATGCGACTCTGATGCTCATTGTCTCCGTTGCCTTCAACGTCTTCCATCCTTCCAGGATAATCAGGAAGGAAGACATGCGACCCATCGCAAGCTCGGACTCGGAGAATCAGTTCAACTCTTATGCCATGGAGAGCAGCCAGAACACCACCAGGCGGCCTTGATCCATAGCAGGGGACGGCCTTCGCTTTGGAAAGGAAGAGAAGCTTATCAATACAGGAGATGATCTAGACTGATGAGATTGGAGCTAAGCCCGTAGCTAGCGTGGAGGTAGGAAGTATTTGGGATCTTGTGGGCATATGTTTTCGAAAGGGTACTTGGGTGTTTAGATGTGCGTTGCGTGTTCGTCTCATTTGTATCTGTCTATCCGCAAGTTAGTCTATAATTAGAGTTTTTTATCACACGCATTTTAAGCCCGTTTTATACACTGGCATGGGCATGTTGTCATATGAAAAGAAGCGACGTCGAGATCAAGCTCGGGGGTAGACAGAAGCAGTTCCGCGAAAACCCCACCCAGGGCTTCCGCGCCACTAATGCAAGGATTAAAGCAATAGAGAGCGCGTCAAGGTGCCGAATTCTTTGGCCTGTGGTGTCATCGCTGACAAGCATGTCAAACTTGGGGAAACGGAGAAAAGGGCTGAGCCGTCATCTACGCGGTGAGGCGGTACACAAGCCTTCGATTTCCCTCTTAAAACCGAGGCACGACACCATCGCGAAGTCCCTGGTCTTGGCGGCGGCTTTACCCGATTCAGTAAAACACAGCGCTCACTCGTCATACGTCATGCTTACTGGCTGCGCGGTCTTTTCTTGTTAGTCAAATAGCCCTGCACCGCCACACGCATTGCTTTCAGCTCGCCCCCATTGCCAATTTCCTAAGCCCTGCCAGCGACACATAGAACCGCAATGGGTCAAGGCTGTGGTTCGGCTGACATCAATGACATGAAGTATGTAGGCGGCGATTATGACGATCCATGGTGGCACGCATCAGTAAACAGCATATAAGAGAGAAATACACCTGCGCTTCTTGACATGAACCAACAAAGCAATCTAGCACAAGTCACCTCTAGACTATCCTACTCGACTACCTCTTACATATACGACTAGTCAATTCCCACCCCTCAACGAACCTCCAACATGTTTTCTCAAAAGACATTAATTGCCCCTCTCCTGTCCTTAGTCGCGAGCTCTGCCGGGAGCATCATCATGTCGGATGCTGTACCCCTCCTAGGCCCGTCGTTCGGCTCAAATTTCAACATATCCGATTCCAAGGCAATTAGCGATGCGAAAGCAGCGTTTCCCGGCCTAATTGAGAATCTGTTTTCCACCGATGTCCTCAACAGCACCGACACCGTCTTCGCCATTGACGTGTTCTCGGCCTCGACCAACGAGTCCATCTACAGCTACTACCACGTCGGGGAGGGTCAGAACGAGACTCTGACTTCCGGAGAGCTCAACGATGAAACAATAGGACGTCTCGGAAGCGTGAGCAAGCTTTTCACCGTTTACGCGATTCTAGCAAAGGCTGGAATCGAAATCTTTAGTCACCCCGTTACAAGATACCTGCCCGAGCTTGCGGGGAACTCGCTGGATGATGCGCTGCAGAAGATCCACTGGGAAGATATCACTGTCGGCGCGCTTGCATCCCACCAAGCCGGTACTGGAGGAGGAACTGGTTCGTTTCCTTCTATTCTCGTCTAGGGAGATCATCACTGACTTTTACTTCAGATCTAATTGTGGAATATGCGGAAAAACTGGACGAGCTGACTGTCAAAGGTAAGTTCAATCCGCCCCCTTTTTCAATCCTTCATATCCTAATGTCTGCCCTTAGTGCTGTTGAAGTTTATGCGCGATAACAAACACCCTGTCGTTTCTCCATTCCGGGTTCCTGCCTATTCCGACAGTGGATTCGCCGTGTTGGGCGTCATTCTCGAACGCCTTACTGGGCTGGCCTATGAAGACGCAATGGAAGATGCTCTGTTCTCTCCCCTGGGACTAGATAGCATGACGATCCGAACGCCATCGGGTCCGGATGTCAATGCCATCAACCGCATACCCATCGACAATACTTCGGCATGGAAAATTGTTGTTGAACGATTCGCGCCGTACGTCTTTACCAATTTTCCCACAATCTCTTGGTCCCGTGAGCTTAAGCTAACCATTTCACCAACAGATCGGGTGGCCTTTATGCCAACAGCGCAGATCTCCGCGCCGCTGGCCTTTCCATCCTGAATTCCGAGCTCCTTTCCCCAGCTACCACGCGAGAGTGGATGAAGCCTCACAGCGGTACAGGCTCTTTGGTCGAACTTGTCGGAGCACCTTGGGAAATAACGCGCCTCGCCATACCCGCCACACCAGGTTCGAACCGCACTCGCGTGTCTGACCTCTACACCAAGCCAGGTGGCAACGGAGATTACACTTGCATCTTCGCCCTCTCGCCCGACCACGGGATCGGCTATTCCATCTTGGTAGCCGGCTCGACTGCCTCGTCAGCTCGCTGGCCTCTGCGGGACCTTGTCGGCGAGACCTTTATTCCCGCCGCCGAGTACGCCGCGGCGGAAAATGCAGAGCACAATTTTGCCGGCGTTTTCGTGGATGAGACCGCGGAGGGAACCAATCTTACTCTAACCGTGGACGAGGGCCTCCCAGGATTGGGCTTGGAGTCCTTTTTCATCGAGGGCGTCGACAGTCGTTATGCTCTTCTTGGGGCATCCGAACCCTTGCCTCTCTCCACGCGCCTCTATTCGACCGGTGTCACTTCGCCTTCTGGCTCCTTAGCGACCCTTTACTCGAGCAAGGGGACCATCCGCATGTCATATCGCGTGGTTGCCATGGCACTCCCGCTCGCTGACCGGGCCGAGGTTGAAGGGGGCAAGGGGGGCCTGTTCGATAATTCCTTTGCTTGGGTGAATTTGGGGTTCTTCGGCGCGATTGACGAGTTTGTGTTTGAAATAGTCGATGGGCGGTTGGTAAGCGTTGCGAGCTCTCTTACCGAGACAACTCTAAAGCGGGTTGAGTGAGATTTGTGGGGTGTTTTGACGAGTGTGCCTGGGCGGAAGAGGAGTGAGCGCCAGGTCAGGAATTGTAGAATAAGAAAGAGTCTAGATCGAGCAGCTATAAACCTATCTCCATCTTCGATTGCACGTTGTCTTCTCGGATGTATTACCATACCACTTGGAGATGTGTCTTATTGTTGGAAAAAGAGGTAAATACCCTAGAGTTTCGGTGTCCCCAGACAGTCGCTTTTTGCCAAAGTGTTCAATTTTGATGGTGTGTGGCCTTGCAATGTGGTCTTGAGACTCGGAATAATGTACAAGGCAATATTCCACTTTATTGTTTTGAAAATTGCCTCGAGTTCATTTCACAAAGCGATCGTTCCCACTATGTGGAAATCTCAGGGCACATGATTGAATCCCATGCCTCTTTGCCTGGCTTGGCATGCACAACTCCAATCCAAGGCAGCGACTGCAAGGATGTCTTCGCGTCCTCCCAGCTTGCCAAGCCCAACTCGCTCGCCAGCGCCTTAAACTGAGAACGGAGACGCATTTCCGGCTGATCCGATGCCAGCAACTCACACATCATTACGAGCCAGAACCGAAGCCGGCTATAGTCAGCACCCGCAGAAGACAGCACGTCGCGCTCGACTCGGTCCCGCAGCATTTCGTGTAGTAAGCTGGCGTGAATGTCCCGCAAGCACTCTACCGGATGAGCAACGGTAGCTAGGAAAGCCAGCAGGCCCAAGTGCCACACGTCGTCTAAGGGGCTCTGCGGCCTCTCCTCGCGAAGAGGCGCAAAGTCCAAGAGCTTTTGCCACAGCCAGATAAGAAGGTCCTGATACTCTAGCGCTGATATTTTGGTCCTTCCCGGGCGCCGGCAGAAGGCCATCATCTCCTGAGTGACTTCTCGTAAAAGAACACATGTCTGATTAAGGGGATAAGTCAGAGGCCGCAAAGTCTTTCCAACCAAGGTGCTCGTAGCCACTCCCAAGGCCCCGAACCGTGTTGCCGTGCCTCGACTCAGTGCAATGTCAATGTCTGTGCGACAGACCTTCTGCATGAGAGAGTGATTGCTATCACGCAAGGAAGCTAGCCCGCCTGGTCGGAGGACTAAAAGACGCTGGAGGCCGTCGAAATGAATGAGGCTCCTGGAAATATTGCGACTGAGGTTTCCGTGAATGGTGAGCGAGACAACGACGGCAATGGTCGAGTCGCCTGGGATAGAGGGGTTGGATAGCTTGCGGTTGATAAGGCGGAGGGTCTGGGAGAAGTGACGTGTTGCCTCGAGGGTCTCACTGCCTGGTTTGTGGAAGAGGGTCAAGTATGTTGCTGTCATGGCAAGTAGACAGTGGAGAACTGGCAAAGTCAGGAACCGAGTAATATGAAAACCTTGGTGTCTTACAGGCTTGATCGCTAATCATGTACTCGAACCAAGGCTGACTCATCCCTTTGGAAGGACGGCAGAAGGAGTACGGATAGATTGCATCGCTTATGGCCGAGTGGACTGTAACGCCATCAACAACGCGCACCCCATGGCACACAGAGAAAGCGTACACTGATATACCAGATACCTCATCGCCGGGGTGAACTGAACAGGAAACGAAAAGTAGCCAAACTCGCCACCCGCAAAGGCATTCGACGACGGCGGTATGTCCACGGCAGCAATCTCCGGGAACAGCAGCTGGCTCCTATCCTGCCGGGCGAGCGCACCCTCGGCGGCCTCGATGATCTCGCGATACTCCTCGCGCGGCCGATGCACGTCGCCGAAGAAGCCGTCGGCCGGCGGCGGCGCGTTCTTCCGGCCTCGTCCTTGTATCCTCTTGCCCAGGTTCTTGCCCTTCATCACGTGGCGGCGGATGGCCCGGCGGGCGCCGGGCGTGCTGGCCGCGCTGCTGTCGACGAAGTGGAAGCTCATGGCTGTCGGGGGCGGGCGAGCCGGTGGGGTGAGCGTCGTGGGGTGATGGGAGGAGGGAGGTGATGGGCTCTGGCGACGGCGGCGCGTGATGAAATCATCAGATGTGGTAAAGTCCGTAAACGCCGAGGGTGGGACCGGCCGTGGGAAGTCATGTTGTCGTCGGCTCCTTCAACAACGCTGTGTCTAGAAGTAACAGGTTTGACTCGAAGCAACATGAAGCCTTTGTGGCGATGGGGAGATGAGTGTTGTGGGCATACTGGTTGGTAGGTGTCCCGAGATGTGTAATCTCCGCTGGGAAGCCAGCACATACTAACCATAGTTCGACTATTCCCCCACCGCATGAGAGGCAATGCACCAAACCAAGCATGGTACAAGAAAAGCCAATAAATCAACCCCTTCTTCTCAACAGAATGTTGGAGTTGGCAAGTATAGACCGGAGTCTGGAGGTTCATCTGAAGAATCACGCCGTACACAGGGGAACACCCGAAAAGAAAAGACATAACAAGAGGTATGGTTTTCAAACAGGCGGAAAAGACGAATCACTCAAGAAAGGCAGATGCCTTGGTGACAGACCTCACCAACCTTCGGGGTGCCCCTTGGAGCATTGCCTCGGTCCACCAACGGAACATACGGCACAGCGAATCCCAAAGCCTTGGCATAAAAGCTGGGCAATCGAGCAGGCTAGACTTGCCACAGATAGTCGAGACGGGTCCAAAGAGCATAGCCGATCCTCGCCATCGAGGCAAACCACCAGTCGGCATCTATCAAGTGATAGATGGTGTCGTGGCCAGCTCGCTGAGACTGGCATGCGCGAAAAACTTGTTCGGTCACTTCGGGGCGATCTCTAGTCAACCCATGCGGTGAAGCTGCTGCATATGCGAGGGCCTCATTGGCTTTTGGGGCATCATCATCGAAAGCCACGAGGCGGGACCTGTCCGAGCCTGGGGGGTTGCGCATCAAGGTGTGGACGCCCCTGGTTTGCTCGCTGGGTGTGTGTGCGATGCTTGGAACCGGCTGCGGCATCAGGCCATGTGGCTTCACAGGCGTGTGCGTCGTCGAGGGTATCGTCCAGCCCGGCTTATGGTTGCCTTGCTAGGACAGACCCAAGGTGTTTGGAAGGGATGGGATGTTTGCATCTCACTCGTGCTGCCGATGCAGATTTCGCCAAGGCGCCCAGAACTGTCGAGATGGGCCGGCCGGATGAGGCGTACCTGAGAGCATGTTGGGCTCTGTGAATGGTTGGCAGCCGAGAATATCGTTGGGAAATGGCTTGGGTTTCGATACTCAACAGAGCCCTTTTTCCTAGCATATTGACGAGTTTCCTTCCTACGCAAGGAATGGACCGAGATCTGGGCCGACGAAACGTCACTCAGGGGGCATGAAGGGAAGGATTCAGAGGCGAGCGGGGGAGATTTCTCCATGTTTCCGTTGTTTTGAACCATTATTGGGGAGGCGTCGAGCCAACAGCCGAGCATAACCTAGGTCCAGCGTGCCAGTCTATGAAACACGGCGGCTACGCTGAGCGTCGGGGGAGAAGCTTGGGGCAACTGGGAACTTGGAGAGAGTCATATCAGCGCCTGAGGGGGCTTAGGAGGCGTTCCTGGGGGATGGTCACTCTGCGAGCTGAAAACTGTGCTTATCTCAAGGGCAAGTTGCTAGTCTGGGCTAGAGTGAAGAGGGGGAAATGCCAAGGACCAGTTGAGGTCCGGGGTTGGAGTGTGGGGGATGAAGATGAGGGTGAGGATGAGGAGAAGCCGTGAGGAGGTGTGAGAAACTAGACAGTTGTCGCGACTAGGGTGTAAGCCACGGTGAGGGATGAGTGAGGAACGCGGGAGGCTACGAATACGTGCGTAGTAATGATGCAGTAATTCTAAAGAAAAATGCTCCGTACGGACCTGGTGGATCTCCCCCGCAATCTAGATTTCCGACCCCCAAGAGGCCAAGACACTTGAGATTCTCGACCCTGGCTTGGAGTTTCGAGTCCGGGCCGCCAGTCTGGAAGTCGAATGCCGGAGGCGCAGGTGGCAGGATCACATGGCGGACGAAGCGGTCGCGAAGTGGTTCGACATGATCCGCTGGGGCCACGCAAACCCAGCAAAAGAAAGGAAAGAAAACCGGGAAGGGTGATGATGGACGCGGAGAGGACCCGCTCACACTCCGAAGACGGATGGTTTGCAACTGACGGGATGGCATAATCGGGACTGCTTCGTACGCATTCGTAGATACAGGCAGATGGGTGCACTTGCGGGCGCATGCAAACTTGCGGAGCGGCGGCGACAATAGACTTCCGGTGCAGGGTGCATAATAAGGGTAGAGATAAAGAGGCAGATGGTGTGTGTGCGAGTGCGTGAGTATCGCGTGGCACGGCGACGACGGTGTGGGTGCGAGTTGGCATCATCTCGCATCCAATTCCGCACCTTGCCACACCCGGACCACGTTGTGGACAACATCCGAGGCGCGTTACAGCTCACAAAAGGAAAACGATGCAGGCCATTGTTGTTGTGTGTGGCGGCGCCATCCCATCTGTCCGGCAGCCAGGCAATTCTTTTTGCGTGGACGCGAAAAGGAAGCCGCCTAGAAGCAATGCGAAGGTAGCCCACCACCCACTCCCGTGAGTCAGACGGGCGACGCCGAGCTGGGGGAGGAGGACCGGATTGGACGGGACGCAGGGAGAGTGAAAATCCTTCAGCGCGTGGTCTGGCACAGCAAGAGGGTGGGAGAGAGGGACGGAGGGGGTGGCTGTGAAAACGTGGTTTCGATGCAGCCCTTTGACTGCTTTGGTTCAAGCACACCACCATCAAGAAGAGGCATTCTTATTGTCGGGGAGAGGAGTCAGGCAGGTAGCGGGAGCCGGCCAGTCAGGAGTCAGGGAACCGGGGCTGACGGAGGCAAGGAGGAGCGTTGGTAATGCCAAGCGAGAGGAGGAGGAGAGAGGAGAGAAGAGAGGGACCAACACAACACGACCCCTGCTAGTCTCCAGCTGGGGTGAGTCCTAGCCAGCTGGGGTAAAAGTGCGGAGTAGTGGAGAATGGGGCGCTGCGAGATAGGCCAGATGGGCCAGATTGGGTACGAAGCACAGCGCGTCTGCTGGCCAGAGGGCATACAAACCTATCTCTGCCAGGTAGGTATGGACCTCCTCCATGCCTTGGCCTCCTCCACTTAATTATGGGCAAACAAAGGCGGGCGGGCGGGGAGGCGGAGAGGCGGAGAGGCGGCAGAAGAGCGGTGGACATGGAGAAGGCCGGTGGAGCACCTGGAGAGCATTAACCTTATCTGCCACCTTAATACCACCTTGAGGGGCGGAAAGAGGCTGGCGCCCGGCAAATGAGGTCCTCTGCAATTGCGCCCTGGTTGGGAGCTAGTACAGGCAGATAAACCAGCCCCCCGCTCTATTCTCCCAGGACGGCAGGTACTTCCGGCGCCGCCAGCCCTTGTGCGGTATGCCAGGTACATACCCTCCCTCCCGCCCATCAGCACCTTGTTAGTCGCTGCTTGATTACCCCCAAAGCCAGGCCAGTACGTAAAGGACCACCCCCAACGCTCCTCTCGTGGAGATGGATGGCTTGCTATCTTCCCCCGCTGGGGGGTAAAAGGCAGGAGTGGACGTTGTCTGGTTGGTGGAGGGCCGCGTGCCGACGTATCGGGGCGAACACACGACAGCGGTGGAAGCGACCCAAGGTACCTAGCCAAAAAGAAACAGAAAAACGCATCAACCACCCAGGCGGCAATCTGTATCTCATCTTCACCCAGCGTTTCGCCCTCTTTTTTTCCCCAGAATCTCGCCTGTCAATCTGGCGTCCCGGGTGGGACCTGGGGGGGAGGAGAGAGATTTCTGGGACTCTTTTTTCGCCCCGGATTCTGGATGGAGTCGACTGACTGGGGCGCGCCCAAAAGTGGACGCCGTGGGCTCATGCGTGCAGTTGGGCCGTTGGCAAACCGGCTGATGTTGGCTGCTTGTCCCCCGCTGTCCCGCTGACACGCGGGGACTCGGCGCCCTGCCAGTGGTCAGCAGGGCCGCTGGGGGCGCTGGAATCAGCCCGGCTCCCCTAAAGCGAACAAATTTGCAGCGGGACTGACACCCCCAGAGGCCCATTGTTTTCCCCCGCAGAACGGACCGTGCTGCCCAATCTCATCTGGCTGCGCGCTGCCCGCCAAGCCTGGGGTCAACAGATGGCATCCAGATTTGTCTCAAGATCCCCAACCGCATCTCTCTCCATCTCCATCTCCATCTCCATCCTCCAAGCCAACTCTTTCCCTCCCCCCCATCCGCACCGTTAATCTGCAACTCTAGCTTCCCCCCCTCCCCGTTCAGGCAGGATTCGCGCCTTCTCCTCACGCACCCTCCATCAAGCACTCGCCGCGTGTTTCCCTCGTGGTGGCGTCCACAGCATGCCTTGCCTTGCCTTGCCTCACAAGCCCTGACGCGGGAGGGCAGGCCACCCAGCAGCAGCCCTAGATCCAAAACAGACGCCTTCCGCTGGGCCGGTGTGAGGCTCGGCTGTCGTGATAGCCGATGCCGTTGATGCGCCGCGAATCAACGGTCGTCGACGGCACGGGCGACGGAGGGGGCTTGACGGCATACCAGCCTGCCCCCGTCCACCGTCATCGTCATGGTGTTTTCCCGAGGATCTGGACTTCAATCTGAAATGCGGAGAGGGCAGCCCAGTTGGCCCAAGCGTTCCACACGCCGGTCCGCTTGTGGCGGGACTGGAGAGGTAGGTTCGTTGTTTTGGAAGATTTTACATGTCCGGCGCCGGGAGCCTTGTTGGCAAAAATGCTTGCGCCAATGGTTTTGGTTTCGAGGCGCATCGCCAAGAGTGGCATGGAAATGCGGCTCGCCCGCCCTCCCTCATGTAGAGACCACGCGAGATGCCACGAGCTACGGAGCCGTCGGGACGCACGGCATGGCATGCATTTGGCTTGGGGGGTGGTGTTGCGGTGGTGAGCCCTCGTGGGAGTTGCAGGACATGGATGTCCGAGATGGCGCGCCGCAAGATGGAGGTGAGATGGGCATCTCGCACCAGATGGAGTGACCTCGCTGGCGCTGGCATGAGGCCATCACCTCGGTCTCCGTGCAAGCCATGATACGAGGGTCTACCACGAGGGTGGTTGCGTTCCCCATCGGGCTGGAACAAGATGGATGGATGGAAGGGATTTCCGCATGGATTGCGTCAGCGTCGGTATCATTCCCAGCCAGGGTGCGTTGATTGAGCGCGACGGCGACGATGTTGCCCATGACTGCAGGTGCACCGTCGAACAGAACGATTGAGCCACGGCCGTAGCTGGGTCGCATCGCATGGCATCATCGCATGGCCTCACCTCCACTACCAAGTAGGCAATAACGCAGGCACTAATTACGTATGGATCACTGGCGCCCGGCTCGAGCAACCGGCAGCACAGCAGAGGCAGCTCCAGTTAATAAGTGCCGGGGGTTTATTTTACCTCTTCGCCACTGCGGGTAAAGACTCGGGCTGGCGCCGATGTAGAGGCTAGCCGGCTGCGCGTGAGCGAACCTTGATAACCTTTATTGAGGAGAGAGGAGGGACAGAGTGGCGGTCCGACGGCTTGGGAGGCGGACTGATAATTAGCAATAGGCCATGGCATGTTGGCAGCCAAGTTCCGACGCGACACAACACACCTTGGCGCACATGGCTTTCCATTGCTTGTCTGTTTCCGCATCCCTGCAAGCAGAAAGCATGCAGAGGGAGAGTCGGCACGGAACGAAACCGGGCAGCGCCACGCCGATGTCTGCAGAGTGTACGAGTGCGGCGCGCACACTCGTCTCCTCGCACAAACCTGCCAACCCTCCCCCCAAAAGCCCTTGCAGCGCCGAAATGTTGAGGACAACCACCCCAAGTCCGGAGGCCCTTTTTGCGGCCATCTTGGCGAGATGGGCGACGCTCGCCGACGCCAGTGCGTTAGCGAACTGGGGGTGACGGACCAGGATGCGGCGCGCCACGACGGCTTGGCATTTCTTGGCCATGTTGGAGGGGGAGGCGAGAATTTCCCCGGACGCACGTCCAACTGTCCGTCGCGAGGGAGAGAGAGAGAAGAGAGACGGCGTCCGTGTGTCCTGGGGCTGGAAGTGGGCGGCAGGGTGTGTGTGTGGGTGGGTGGAGCTGACCAGCAGGAAAAGACAAGCAAAACCTGGGCTAGCTCGTGTCGAGCATGGATGGGCTGTTTAAGCGGGAGAGTTGTGTGAGGTTGTTGGTGGAGAGAGAGTGAGTGAGGGAGGGTGTGAGGAGAGAGAGAGAATGAGAGTGTGTGTTGCGATGTGGACAACCCCGACACCCACCCCCAACTCTCACTCACTCACTCCCTCCCTCACTCACTCACCCAAGCCAAGCCCATGACTCCAACTCGGCAGCTAGCGACAGAAAGAGGAGCCTCCCTCGACGAGAACGATGCAACGCCCGGCGGTCACCCCGGCCTGGGTCCGGTCCCGACGAGCATCTGGGGAATGGGGGGAGAGCTCTCCGTTTCCTTCAAATAGGCCCCCTCTTCCCCAGACTTCCGTCAGTGAAACAGTAGATCAAAGCAACCCGCTTCCTTCTCTCTCTCTCTTCTCCCATCCTCTTCTTCCTCCCGCTCCCACCAAGCGAGAGCTTCTCACATAAGAAGTTTTCCTTTCACACACCTTGCCGCAACCATGCTGCACCACGACTCCAAGGCGGAGCACGTCAACAACGACTCGTCCTCGGTGGACAAGGTCGACTACGACAGGGCCGTCTCCCTGCACGAGGATGCCTCGGACGAGGTCTACGACAAGGGCGCCACGCGCCGCCTGCTCCGCAAGATGGACATGAAGCTGCTGCCCTTCCTCGCCCTGCTCTACCTGCTGTCCTTTCTCGATCGCGCCAACATCGGCAACGCCAAGCTGGCCGGTCTCGAGGAGGATCTCGAGATGACGGGCAAGTGGGACTACAACGTGAGCTTTTTTTTTTGTTTTCCTGTCTCGGTCATAAGTCATTCACTAACAGGGTCTGTCAGATTGCCGTCTCCATCTTCTTTCCCTTCTACGTCCTCGCTGAGATCCCCTCCAACATCGCCATGAAGCGCTGGCGCCCATCCCTCTGGATCCCCTCCATCATGATCGCCTGGGCCGCCATGACCATGACCATGGGTGCCGTCCACAACTTCGAGGGTCTTCTCGGCGTGCGCATGGCCCTGGGTCTCTCCGAGGGCGGTCTCTTCCCCGGTATCACTTACTAGTGAGTCTCCCTAGTCTCCAACCCCAAACACCAAGCAGCAAAAGGCTAACCCCGAGCAGCATCACCATGTGGTACAAGCGCCACGAGTGCGGTCTCCGCATGGCCATCTTCTTCTCCGCCGCCACCGCCGCCGGTGCCTTTGGCGGCCTGCTCGCCCGCGGCATCATGGAGATGGACGGCCTAGGTGGCCTCAACGGCTGGGCGTGGATCTTTATCCTCGAGGGCCTCATCACGCTCGTCTTCGCCTTTGCCGCCTTCTTCGTCATGTACGACTACCCCGACACGGCCAAGTTCCTCAACGACGGCGAGCGCAAGGAGGTGGTCCGCCGCCTCGAGGAGGACCGATCCGTCCTGTCCGACGCCTTCAAGAAGCAGTTCATGAAGGACGCCTTCCTCGACTGGAAGATCTACCTGCACATGCTCATCACCATCGGCATCTACACCCCGCTGTACTCCATCTCCATCTTCCTGCCCAGCATCGTCGCCGGCCTCGGCTACACCAACGAGATGGCTCAGCTCATGACGGTGCCTCCCTACGTCGTCGCCTGCCTGTTCACCGTCGGCGGCGGCTTCGCGGCTGACAAGCACGGCCAGCGCGGCATCTACATGATCGGTTTCTGCCTCGTCGCGTGAGTAGCCCATCCCCTATCTTAGTTATGTAAAAACCCAACACTGACACATAAAACCAGCATGACCGGCTTCGCCATCCTCCTCGGCACCGAGAGCAACGGCGCCAAGTACGTGGCCTGCTTCCTCGTCACCTCGGGCATCTACCCCAACGTGCCCCAGGGCGTGGCGTGGAACGGCAACAACATCGGCGGCTCGCTGAAGCGCGGCGTCGGCATCGCCATGCACGTCGGCTTCGGCAACCTCGGCGGCGCCGTCGCCGGCTTCGTCTACCGCAAGGACGACCTCCCCCACTACAAGTCGGGCCACGCCACGCTCCTGGCCACCACGTCCATGAGCTGCATCCTCAGCATCATCATGACCCTCTACCTGCGCCGCGAGAACGCCCGCCGCGACCTGACCCACAAGGCCCCCAGCGACTACACCCGCGCCGAGAAGGAGGCCGAGCAGGACCGCGGCGACAACGCCACCTTTTTCCGATACACCTACTAAGCGAGCGGCGTCTTGTAAAGAGGAGGGGGAAAAAGGATTGTGGCACGGGAAACTGGTTGTGTGTATACATATGGGGCTGAGCGGTCTGGGTTTTTTGGATAATGCCGCTATGGGAATCAAGGCCTTACGAGGTTTTACGAAGCCCTCTTTTCTTTTTGTCATATACTTTTGACGAGGGAACGGGGAAAGACTGGATACAGGGCCTTTTAAAGTAAAGATGTCTGCCGGGTTTATAAATGAAATTGAACCTCAAGTCTTGAGAAAGTACAAGATAAAAAGTCGAGCGTTTGTCGATGCTTCGTGCCGCCATCGCTAACAAAGTCCTCGCACACCCGTCCTCTATCGAACGAACCGGTCACACGCAGCAGCACCGCCCCTCGGGACACCCACCGTCGCACGCAGGCAGGCCCCGACAGCTCGGAAGGCGAACAGACAGACAGGTAGGTACCTGTCGAGAGACCAAAAGCTGCATTCACCTACTCGTTTAGGGCCACCGGTCAGCACGCAGCTGGGTCACACAGGGAGGGGGGCTCAGGGCTCTACGGTCAGAAAAGGCCGCGCCATGTTGCTGCGAAGAAGACCACAGAGAGTCCCCGGGTGCGGCGCGCGCTTTCGAGCTACGGCTATGACGGCACGGGAGGAGCATTCCGATCTGCAGGCCGAGCGGACGTGGGTTGGCTTCATTTGGGGTTGTCGTGGCGTCGGCGGCCTTCTTTGATCCTTTGCGAAGCGTGTTACAGGCAAGAAATTAGAAAGGCAAAAAGAGAGGGCTGCATATCTGCTGATACACTGCGCACGCCACCCTGTCCGGTTTCTTTGTCCGAGTCCCTCGCCGGTGTCTTTTCATTTCTTTCTTGACCGAGAAGCCACATTCTGCAGCTGTGGTGCACTGCAAGGCGTAAGCCGTAGCTGACGCATGCATGGGTCCTTTTGTTTCTTTCCCTCCTAAATGAATACGGAGCCGTGGCGCCATCTACGTCGCTGTATAATGCAGCTCCGCGACTGTCGTTGAACAAGGTCGCTTTTAGCTCACATCGAATCTGGTCATCGGCACTAAGATGCTGGGGGCATATTTAAGCTTATTATTCCCGAAGTCTGTTGCTTGTTTGCCTCTCAGCGCTAGAGTGGCTTTCTTTCCGTGAGGATGACTTTTTTTTTTTTATCTCCGCGGGGGCTCCGCTGCGCGACAGACGAACAGTTGCGAACGTCGAGTTTGCGACTTATTCAAAAGATTGAAGGTTTGCATGTGTTTAAAAGGCTGCCATTGTCGATCCTTGCTAACGCTCCCGCACAGACTGGAACGTCTTCTTTTTAATTGACTGCTTCCCTGCATCCAGCTAACCCGACAATCCTTCCCACCCGTGGCACCTGCTGAGAGGCTAGTTTGCTCGCTATACGGGCAGCGTCGCATCGGAGCGCGGCCATGCATGGCGTCAGCCAAGCGGTTTCACGATGGCGGCGGATTGAACAAAGAGGTCCCCCGAGAAGGATGGGCGCAACGATGACGACGTCTCTGCCGTCAGCGCAGAAGCATCCCCCCCGCCCGCTAAACCTGCAGTTGTCGTCAACAGGACCGAGAACTCAGTCAGCCGATGCCATCTGCCGACCGCAGCTAGAGAGCTGATCTCTCTCCATGATTCATCTTCCCCTCAACTTCCCAAGCCCAGTAAGGACTGGCCCAAAGCTCCTCGACACAGCCACCCCCAGCCAGTCTTTGTCCGCGAGCTTCTCCAGACTAACGCCCTATCCGGCACCCCTGGCCGGACAATCCTGCCGCTTCTAGTGTCCTTCCCCCGCGCGGGGGGGGGGAGGCCATTGCGAGACAAGAAAAGCCCTCCCGTTGGTGCTGGGCGGTTCGACGGAACTACGGCAGTTCGGCCATTTAACCCCCAAGCCGGAATATGCGAGATGCATCGAGCTTTCCAGAAGGAGCATAATCCCCGTGGTTTGAGGGGGGGGGGGGGGGCTNGGGGGGGCTTGCTTGCCGCTAGTTTAGTGTACTGTACGTTTGGGGGGAGAGGACGTGGACGATGAGATTAGCCGTCGTGGCGGATTGGATGAAGCTTTTTAGAGGACTTTTGTTGGCGACGATCGGCCTAATGCACCCGCGCAAACAATAAGATGACATTTTATTCCTTGCCAAACGGCTGCGAGGTTGGTTGCTCTCCGTCACACAGCGCACACGCACGCTTTTCTCTCTGTCTGTGGGTGTTGCAAAGTTACAAAGTAGCATCATCTCCAATTCCGTCCGCCTTCCTCCAATTCCAAACCCTACCCCCCAAACCCAGCTGCGCCGTACTCCAAGTCTGCCAAACCCTGGTCAGCGCGAAGCTAACCGTCCAGATCGGAGAATTACTGGTCATCGACGACCGACCGCGACTGCGGCCTTCCGATTATCCGTCCGGACAGGGGTCGGCGAGCCCCCACTTATCGCCGGGACGTCTCCGTGGCGGTCCGAAGCTCGGTCTCGGGACGGCGGGCGTGACTGGGTCAGAACTTGGGCGCCCAGTCTGTCGCGGCCGGCGAGACCAGGTCCACGGGGAGCTGGAGCTGCAGCGGACACGGCTCTACAAGTGTGACCTCGCTCTCACCCGGCTTGAAGCCCGCGACTCTGGAAACCACCCAGGGCAGCGGGTTAATCAGCCGCCGCATGGTCCACCGCGGCGGCGCGCCGGTACACTTTGCCCGGGCTGCGGGCTGCGGGCCTACAAGCTTCCACCTCCGCCTCCGCCCCACGCCGGCCGACACGCACCCTCAACCTCCGCCGTAGACTCGGCCGACGACCTGGCGTCTGAGCCATGAGGCGCCGCACAGCCTCTCCCAGCGTCTCCTCGCTCTCGCACACCAGCCTTTTCCGCGCCTCCACCACCGACTGCACCACCTCTTCCGCCAGCGCCTCGATCCCGCTGCCGTCTCTGGTCGAGCTGGGCGATGTGCTTCTGCTCGTCGAGCGAGACGGGGATGTCGAAGTAGATGTCGCAGGACTGCCCGCGGGTTTCGATCCGCCTGCGCCCGCTGTTGGTTGGTTGCGTTGCGGCTCTCGGTGAATATATCTTGGCACAGCTACGGGATTTCCGCATCAGCGCTTTGTCTTCTTCGTACTGGCAAGGGCTGACTTACTCGGTTGAGCAGGCTGTGTCGCCCGCTGCCTTCTGCGCCGAGGATCTGGACCTGGATGTTCCAGGGCCAGGGCTTTACCAGCCCGTCTTGGGGGTAGCGGCTGTTGCGGATGCGGTTTGCTTGCCGGTTTTCCATGTCCATGTTGGTGATGCTAGGGAATGGATGGGGCGCGGGCCATTCTTAATTGACGGCGCTGCTGGTCGGGCCGCGCCTGAGACATATCCTAGGGCGTCCCAAGACATATCCCCTGATCCCGATAAATCTAGAATTCGCCCTGGGCCCCGCAGATGGTGCAAGTCGCCCTTGTGATTAATCAGGGCGTCTTCATCCCTTCAGCGGTTGTAGATATTTCTCTCGGTGACGTTAATGCTCCTACGGGAAACACTTAGACAACTGGTAACAACAACTTCTTTTAGACAACCTAGCAACAACAGCTGAGTTACAACACGGCATCACCCTCAAGACAACCGCCACAGCTCTTCACCCCATCACTCTCCGACGACAGCTGAGTTACAGACACCCTCGAGACAACCCACAACCCTTAACCCATCACATCACTCCTTAATAGGTCGCACCCCCTGCGGATTCCAGAAAACCTCGTCCGGATCCAAGACGGCCTTGAGCCGCTTCAGTCTCGCAAGGTTACCTCCCCAGTACAGCTCCTGCGCCGTCTGGGCATCCAACTCGGCATCGACATAGTTGGCGTACATGCCCCACTCCCCGTCGGCCATGGACCCCGTCACGCTCTCCCTGAACCCCTTGAGCAGGGCGAAGCCTTCGTCGGGATACTCGCCGTCGGCCCCGCGGTCGGAGAACTGGTACAGCAGCAGCTTGTCGCGGTGCACGTAGGCCGTGGCCGACGGCGCCACGGCTGCCACGGCCGAGTTGTCGCCGCCGTGCAGGTCCAGCAGCACGTACCACGAGTGCCGCGCCGAGGCGTCGGCGATGTTGTCGAAGAGCGCCGTCGCGAACGAGGTTATCTGCTCGTCGCTCAGGGCGTGCGTCATCAGGCTGGTCTTGTAGAAGGTGCTGTGCTGTGGGCTATCAGTCTCACCATCAACTTCCGCCCGGGATGGAAACCTACCTGGTCATACGGGAACCTCTGGTCCAGCGCCGTGCCGTCGGCGAAGTGCTCCAGCCCCTCGATCCACCCCACGGTGCTCGCCGCCGTGACGCCCGCGCCGAGGTCATCCAGCAACGGCTTCAGCGCGGCGTCGAGCCCGCTGCGGTCCCCGTAGTAGACGCCCTGGACCGTCTGCCCCGTGGCAGCCATGTAGATCTGCATGTTGAGCTCCGCGGGCGCCGCGACGGCCATGTCCTGCAGCGCCTTGATGCCCGCGACGGCCTCGTCCCAGTCCCAGTCCAGCTCTATGCTGAAGGGCGTGACTTGGCCGGGCGCCGCGAACGTGGCGAACTCGAGCTCGGCGACGACGCCAAAGGATGAGCCCGCGCCGCGCACCGCCCAGAACAGGTCCTGGTGCTCCGTCGCCGAGCAGTGCGCCAGCGTCCCGTCGGCGAGGACCACGCTCGCGCCGACGAGCCAGTCCAGCGTTAGGCCGTGGGTGCGCGAGGCGAAGCCGTAGCCGCCGTGCAAGACGTGGCCCGAGACGCCGACACTGCGCCATTAGCCTACGAAAGAAAACCTGCCTCTCAGACAAACAAGGGGACTTACCCCGGACACGATCCGTGGGCAATGGCCCTGCGTCCCTGGTTAAACAGCTCCACGGCAACGTGACCGAGTCGCGCCCCAGGCTGCACCTTTGCTATCCCGTCCTCTCCAAGACTGACGCTATCCATTCGATCCAGCACAACCACGAGATGTCCGTCCTCGCCGCCAAACGCAAACGACGCGTACCCGTGGCCGCCGCCCTTGGCACTCACCCGCACGCCGGCCTCGACGCCGCACACCACGGCGGCCTTGATGTGCGCCACGCTTGTCGGGATCGCCACCGCGGCGGGCGTGTAGGGCAGCCGGAGGTTGTAGGGCGTCGTCTCGCGGGTCCACTCGGTCGAGTTCCGGAGCGAGAAGGGCACGCCGGCGCCGGCGAGGCAGGCGGTTAAGGCGTCGCGTCTGCTCGGGACGACGCCGGCGAGGGACAGCGCCGCGAAGAGGCTGAGCGCGAGGCACGCCGCGCGCTGCAGCGCAAGAGTGTCGATCATGGTGGTGCGGTTTGTGTTTTCAATCGTGTCGAGGCTGACGCTTTCTCGCAATGTCTCCTTGCCCCCGGACACCGGGTTCCCGCGCCGGGCTGGCCCATCGGGTTATATACGTCTGCTAAA